>CP053456.1:28574155-29174155 GCA_022644695.1 Cenchrus purpureus | reverse complement strand
TCGGGGATTTGTGGCTAATCAATGGGCCTGAAGAAGAAATTTCCAGTAATATCTGTGATAAGAAGTTTCAGAACTTGAGAAGATTGGAACTTGTTAAGCTAGCAAGGTTGAAAACATGGGTTGTCAAGGCACCTTGTCATTTGTTTGCTCACTTGGAAGTGCTTATCATTAGGGATTGTTCTGAACTTACAGAGTTGTCGTTTTCCCATTCTATTTGCTGTCAACGAGAGGAAGAGGCAAAGATGAATTGGTTTCCAAAACTGCGGGAGCTCAAAATTGAAAACTATCCCAAACTGTTATCCTTTCCTCCTGTTCCTTGGAAGGGTGCTCTGTGCTCTGCTAGTATAAAAGGAGTTGGTTTGGGCTTTGAGGAACTGGTTTGTGGAGAAATTTACGGTTCTGAATACAAATTGAAAATTGAAGGAAGGGATCATCTTGATAGCACGTTTTGGAACCTGCTGGCCTTTGATAATCTAACTGAGCTGAAAGAGTTGGAGATGGACAGATGCCCTCCTCTCCCACTGCAGCATCACTTCCAAATGCTATCATCCCTAAGGACTCTGAAGCTACGGAATTCAAGCAGTATTGTAATCCCATTGGTTGAAGTTGAAGGTGAGGGCGGTGCCGAATATCAATTTCCAATCGAATGCGTGACCATCCACGAGTGGGGTGCCGGTGCGAAGGAATTGACGCAGCTACTCACTTATTTCCCCAAGCTCTCAGAACCTCACCTCTCTATCAGATTTATTCATATGGAGCTGTGGGGATTTAAGAGGCGAGGGATTGTGGCATCTCCTCACCCAAGGTGCTCTCACCAAATTAACTGTCGACACAACCCCCAATTTCTTTGCTGGTTCGCGTGAACCAGAGCTTCTGTCCACTTCCTCCAAACTGCAGAAGCTTTCGACGGATGTCCTTTCTGTGCCCATCTGTGCCTTCCTCGCTTCCTCGCTCACCGAATTGTACTTTTCGTTTGTCAAAGAGGTGGAGCGCTTCACAGAGGAGCAAGAGGAGGCCCTTCAGCTCCTCACCTCCCTCGAGAGCATCGAAATTTCGTGGTGCGACAAGCTGCAGTGCCTCCCTGCAGGACTGCACAGACTTCCCAACCTCAAGAGACTAAGCATCCAACAATGGGCATCCATCCGGTCGCTGCCCAAGGACAGCCTCCCAAGTTCACTGCAAGAGTTGCAGATCTCCTTCTGTCCAGCCATCCGGTCAATACCCAAGGAGTGCCTCCCAAATTCACTGCAAAAGCTAGAGATCACAAACTGCTCAGCCATCCAGTCATTTCCGAAGGCAGACGACCTTCCAAGTTCACTGCAAGAATTGGATGTCTGTGGCAGCAGCGAGGAGCTAAAGAGGCACTACCGCAAGTTGATAGGAACCATTCCAGTGGTCAGAGTCTGACTAACCCAAGGTAACAAAGAGTTCGAACTTCCTACTCACCAATTTCCCTTGCTTTCCCAATCCCTATGAACATCAGTTATTCTCCTTTTGTTTATTTGATTATTACAGTTATGGTTTCCTTCCAAATAACCCACTTGTTTTCACCTATGCTGCAGGGCTATAGTTCGAATTTGGGTTTTCAGTGTATCCATACATGATTCTCAGTTGTCAAGAGTGAACATTGTAGGATATATATCTAACACCCTGTACATAAACTGGTTAGTATCCTATATGCAAAATCATCCGAGAACCCCACAGAAAATTTACAAATTCGATATGTATTTTTTGTCAATCCATTGCCTTTTTTTTGCTAATTATTTGGATGTCTATTTCCTATAATTATCGAACAGTTTAAACGTTTTGTATTACAGTTGATAAAAAATATTGATAGAGAGTTTTCTTACTCACAGAGCATTGATGTGAGTTTAGCAGTTTTAGAACAGCTTGCTGCTCCAACAACTTTAAAGTTGTCTTGGTGTACTGCTACAGAAATAGGCTGCATCCACAAGATATTAACTCTGATTTTTTTTTTTTTGGTTTTGCTGGTTTACCAGAATGGTACTTTTAGGATTGTAGGACTTTTTTTTTACTACTCCCTCCGTTCCAAATTATAGGTCATTTTGGCTTTACTAGATCCATAGATGATATTGTGCATTTAGATAGACACTATGTCTACATGCATAAAATATCTATGAATCTAGAAAACTCAAAACGACCTATAATTTGGAACGGAGGGAGTACTTGCCTTTTTCTTTGTTTTCTGAGGTATTGCTGCAGAAAATATTGCATCCTTATGCTTAGTTTCACTTTTTGTTAATTCAATCAGAATTTCTTTCACAAGCTTGCTCTTTTCTTTCTTCAACCAATGCAGTGAACCTTGATGGAAAAAGTAATTATGAAGATTATATAAGATATCCATTCTCAACACCTAACGTAGCAATAGTGTATTACAGATAGTTAGATATTCGTAGTTTTTTTCTTAGTACCATGAATTATGTTTTAAGTGCTAACCTTTCCATGTGACAGGAAAGGGATTTATTTTTCTGATAAGCAACAAAATGTATGGTACATTGGTACTCAGCTGCGCGATTGTAAACCTGCCTAACTGTTGCTACTGACAACAGTAAGAGCCTACTCGATCTTTGAACTTAGTTACAAATAACATAGGCGGCTAATGTGGAAAATCTTATGATGTTCCTCTAGTTTTGTAGATCAACTTGGCATGCAAGAGCTTGTTGGCACAAATATTTGGTTGATTCAAGACTTCTGTCACTTTAGTAATCAACATAAAACTACTACTTTAGCTGGAGCAACTTCAGATGTTCCTTGTGGTTCTATGATTGGCAGGTCCGACCAGTGCCATCTTAAACAGCTTTAAACCAAAGTGTTCTTTCACATCGCACTCATCTAGATCAACAGAGTAGCTATGGGTGAGCGTTTGGTCTGACCGAACCGGACGGATCGGTTATTCAGGTTTTAGCAGATTTCAGGTACCTAAAACTAGGAAACGATCGATTCCCAAAAGTTTCCAAGATCGAGGTCCTTTTGTGATGTCAGTAGACACTGCAAATGCCCTTTTTTTCCCTGGAGAAATATTGATTAAGCTCTTTTCCTCTTTGACCTCGCTTGCAGGAATTATATGGCATAGTTCGTTTGGTTGGCGGCTGGTACTGATTTGTGCTGAGAGAAAAGTACTGGTGGCTGATGGATTTGTTCTGAGAAAAGTACCGTTGGCTGGTGGCTTATAAGCCAGACGAAGACGCCGCTCTCCAAGTCTTTGCCAAGATTACAATCATCTTCTGGACTCTGGAGATATTGCTTCTGCACATCATTTGGCTAGAATTTGGGCAACGTTTCTTGCATCTGTTTCTTGCATCATTTTTTTTAGATATTGGATAATTAAATCCGGCCTCTACATCCGAAGATGTACACAGCCAATTATTACAGAGTTCAAAAGAACCGTCCACAAAAGGGTAAAAAAAGCAGCAACGGGCAACAAGCTCCCGACTAAGGTAAACGAAAAAAATTGTTCCATCCTCTATTAGCAATCTGTAGAGCAACGACTTCTAATTTCCTGCTCATAGCGATGAGGGTATCCTTAGCACCGCTCCTTATGCTGCAATCGGCCCGTGAGCGTAGCCAGTAAGCTCCCCTGAAAATAACCTGCAAAATCGAATTAAACTTCGTCTTTTTGAAAACTATATCATTCCGGCATTTCCAAATAACCCAGCAAATGGCAGCGACGCCAACCCAAATCAGGGGTTTACAGTCCTTATGTTGATTTTTCTTGCATCATTTGGCAGGGCGAAGCTGAGTTGAAGCGTCAGAGATACTCGTTGAAGACATTTATATAGTTATAGTCATCCTAAAAAAATTGGAGCATGCTCTAGAGGCACGAAAGGGGGGTGTCTATCTATGTGCTGCCATTTGAGACGAATGTCATCATTAGACTTTTCCTTTGGACCTCTAATGTCATAGCACTGAATGTATTTCGGCAAATGGCATCATTCTGGTTCATGGACCTGACTTTGGCAAAAGGAAGGCAACAAACCATGACAATGCCGATCTGTTCAGTTGACCAGTGGTCAGTGGCTGAAGCTGATTTGTGCTGAGAAAAAAATATTAGTGGTTCGTGGCTGATGCTGATTTGTTATGAGTAATGTTGCGGATAACTGGTTACAACAGAGCTATATTGCCGCTATAGCGTTTTGAGGAAGCCGCCGCTACGCAATGACATTTTTCTCCGCTATCTCCACTACGCATGCTTTTGCGGCGCTAAATGTGTTAGAAAAAATAGCGCCGCATTTCTCATTCTGGTCAAAAGTCAAAACAGCATATTATCCTTACCTTTTAGCCTCTCGTCGCTGGTGCAGACAGCCCAATGGGGGGATCTGGTGTTGTCAAAAAAAAAACGGGGCGTTCTGAGGGCACTCACGTGGGCCTGGCATCGGCAGAGTATTCTGGACCTTCAAATTTTCCGATTGGGACTTCTTCTATTTGCTAGAGTCATTATTAACGTATTTGTGCTGAAACAAGATAATTTCTTCTGTTCTTTGCAAAACGCTAAAGCATGTAGCGGTCGCTATAGCGGCAGCTATAGCGCCAATAGTGTTTCTAGGAGAGCTCCGCTATGCTACTCGCAACATTGGTTATGAGAGAAAAATACTACTGGACAGTGGTTAATAATACAAACGAACAGAGCGGTAGTATTCTCAAACTGTGTATGAAGCAGAGTACAGAGCTATGTCAATTTGTTATTGCTAATTAGCGAAATATTATTGGTAAGAATTCTCCTTAGAATTGAATGTGCTAAGAAAAGACCGCTATGTCAATTTGTTATTGGTAATTAGCGAAATATTATTGGTAAGAATTCTCCTTAGAATTGAATGTGCTAAGAAAAGACCCTTCGAAACTCTTGTGCAAGGTACTAAATAGTGTTTAGCGGCATGGTAGTGGATTAGTGTTGGTGTAGCGGATCGCAGATAGCGGGTGCTAAGTCCAAATAGCGGAATTCAAGAAATAGTCACAATTTTAGTGTATTAACATCAAGTTTACATGAAAATATTAAAGTTTTAAGTTAGTCAATTACATTTCACGATAAGAATCACAAATAACTAGATATAATTATGATTTAGGGATACGTATTAACATTTTAATTATCACATTCATAATTCTTGTACATTGCCTAAATAATTAATCGAAATATTATTGTTACCATTTAATTCGTATTCATATATCATTTGAACCATAAATGTAGCAAATAGCGGCTTAACATGAACAATAGCGGCTCCAATTGCGGGCAATAGCGGCTGCGAAGTCCAAACATGCTATCTTGAGTCCGCTACCTTGTACATTTGTACCACTACCGCTATAACGGCCGCTATTGCAGGTGCTACGAACGCTATTTAGTACGTGATCTTGTGCTCCATCACTAATAATATTATTTGCTATGTGGATGCTTCCACTCACCAAAGCCCTCTAGCCTAGTTGGTAGAGGTGCTGAGGTATGGTCGCAACCACCCAGATTCGATTCCTCGTTGGAGCGAATTATGGGGTTAATTTTAAAAAAAATCCCCTCGCCGGTGAAACCGGGATTCGGGGGTTTTCCTAGCCGGGGGAAGGTTTCTTTTTCTTAATGAAAACTGTGGGGGCGGTCTTACCCTCATCGGCTGGTTTGGGTATCTACATCTTCAACAGGGTTGTTCAACCATTTAATTGTATTTATATCAGAGCTTCTTTGCAGGAAACCCATTGAGTTGTTGCAGCTGAAGCAGCGGCCTTAGCTTTGGCTGCTATTGTTCTTCATCACATGGATTACTATCAAGTTTCTTTTCTTTCAGATTGTGCACAACTGGTGGCTACTATCAACTCAGATGACTTCTCTAACCTTCCCGATTGGAGAATGCTCCCTCTCCTCCAGCTTTTCAGAGATTACACCAGAGACATGAATCTTCAAGTTCACCACATAGACAGAAACAACAATCATACAACAGATACTTTGGCTAGATTAGCTTTCTCTAATCTTGCTGTTCAATTTCAGAATTATGTACCAACTTGCTCTTATGAGCATCTACATTCTCAGTGCCCCCTTCTCAATGCACTGAACTTTGTATCCCTTGTTCACACAAAGATCTTAGCAGCCTCTTGCTGCTATTTTAATGATATTTATGTTGTAAAAAAAACATGTCACCTATCAACATAGCGAATAGAATAATCAAGTTCATCATGAGGACATGTCAGCACCACTATTCCAATTCATTGCGGCGGCAGCAAAATAACGAGGACGTTTTAGAGCAACTCCAACAGTCCCCTTATATCACTCCTAAAACTTGATTTAGGGAGAAAAGAGAAAAAAACAAGCTCCAACAGCTTCCGTAAACTCTCCCAAAAAATACGTGGACGCGAAAACAATCACCATCACCCTGCATATATGCGTGAGTCCGCCTCCTCCCCAATCGCTCCGAGCTCCTTCTTTCTCGCATGAACTCCTCGTGAACTCCACACAATATTCGGCCGGACCAGCTCCCACCCACGGCATGCGCAGGAGCACACACATCTCCAGACTCCAGGTCGCTTGCATGTCCTCGACGACGGCAAGGCCTACAGCGGCAAGGCCGGCATCTTCGACACTGTCGAGAATAGCTCCCAGTAGTGTTACCGCGTGCTGCAGCAACCACTAGTGTCTAGGGTGGCTGACCTCGACAACGCGCTGATCGTCGCGGCCACGGGCGCCGCCGACTCCGACAGCGAGGACCCTGGAATCTGGATAGTGGACGGGAGAAGCTGGTGATGGGTGAAATGGATTTGGGACAGCGAGGAGAAGCTGCTGGTACGAGGAATCGAACGGATGCAACCCGGATATGACGGATTTGCCCGGCGGCAAACTGGGCTCGGAGGTGTTCTGGAGCCATGGAGTTCAGGCGGATGACGGTGAGGGGCAGGCAGCCCAACTGGATTGGGTCCACTTGCCGAAAAAAATAGGATTAGGCTTACTCACCATGACATGGCATATTTGAAATATTAGGGATGCTAGTTTTTGACGATCTGCGAGATGATAATATTTTGGGAGTAAAAAAATTTTTAGGAACACCCCAATATGCAATTTTGGGAATGATTTTTTGGCAATTTTCCGAATCTCTAGAAGTAACCACCTCGCTTTTCCGCACGCTAGAAATTAACATTCTCAGGCTCTGTTTAGTTGGCTAAAATTTAGCAAAAAATTTGCTACTTTTTCAACTCTCTCTCCATCACATCACATTAAATACACCAAAAGACATATTCGGAAAGTAAAGTAGGTAAAAATTAACTAATTACACAGTTTTGTTGGACATCACGAGACGAATCTTTTGAGCCTAATTAGTTCATGATTGGACAATATTTACCACAAACAAACGAAACATGCTACAGTGTGCTTAAGGAGTTGAAAAAGTTAAAAAGACAAATTTTCCACCAACTAAACAGGGTCCCATATGCTTTTGGGATATTTTGACGGTCAGGCGCCATCCGGTGGTAACCGAGACAGTTGACCGCTAATCAGTGACGTTAAATAAAATTAGTTTACAAAACTATTTTCACCACTCTCCACTAAGGTCTTTGACCACGTAATTAGAGAATGACTATAGCATTACTGTAGCAGTGTAGCGAATCATGAATTAGTTATGATCATTAAATTTGTCACTTAAAGTTATACTCATCTATAAAAAATTATTTTTGCAAATAATTTTATTTGGCATATATCCAAGATTAGTATTTTTCAAAAAAATTCGAGAGAGACAGGTTACCTACAGTCGCGACAGTGGTCTCTCATCGGCTGGTCTCTCAACTTGCAGCAGCGCGGTGACATGCCTCGCCATCACCGCTGGACAATAATGGAGCGGCTAGCTGCCTAGCTGTAGTGGGTCAGTCAGGGCAGTCCCAACCTTCCTGTCAGATAGTTTCTTAGCAATTAATTAGGTTGCCAACTAAGAAAAAATGAATGTGACAGGAAAATAAATGAGGAGAGAAGAGAAAAATTGAGGAAACCGAGACCTTGTTTAGTTGGTTAGAATTTCTCCTTTCCACTCTCTCTCTCCACCACATTAAATACACCAAAAGACATATGTTCGGAATACTAAATGTAGATGAAATCAAAAACTAATTACACGATTGTGATGGCCTTTGCGATACGAATCTTTTGAGTCTAGTTAGGCCATGGTAGAACAATATTTACCACAAAAAACCGAAACTTACCTTTTGCTACAATGCGTTAAAAAGGTAAATTTTTCTGACATCTAAACAAGGCCCGAGTCGCATGCAAACACTGGGTCGGCTCCTGTTCCGAGACGGAAGAAAATCGGTGGAACTTGCGTTGGGCTGGACAACTCGTTTCTTCTGCCCACGTTTTCCTCGACGTTAGATCCCCATGCGCGGAAAAATTGGTGGCAGCCCCGCATGCGCACCCTCGTGTCCTCGCGTGATTCGCTGGAGCGCCGGGCCCCACGCGTCCCGCTTGCTGCTCCCGCCCGCACAGCACCATCGGCTCCACCCCGCACGGCTCGATGCCGGCCCTCTGACCCAATCGGCTCGCTTCTGACCCCCTTAGTCTGGCGTTTAGTGTTGAAATCAATATTAGGAGCTCTTTTAAAATTACTTAAATCCAAAATCTAGCTCAACAAATAAGAGTACATGTTCATCAATGTTCAGAGATCCCATTTTGCTACTGTGGAGCCAAAGTTTAGATGCAAAGTTACTCAGAATTGATTTTCGAAAACAGCTAAATGATGTTGGTTCGGACTTTACTATTGTCCCCTAAGTCTAGCGCTCAGTGCTGAAATCAAAATTTGGAGCTCTCTTAAAATTACTTAACTCCAACATCTAGCTTAACAAATAAGAGTACATGTTCTCCAATGTTCATAGATCTCATTTTGCTACTGTGGAGCCAAAGTTTAGATGCAAAGTTGCTCAGGAATAATTTTCAAAAACAGCTAAATGATGTTGTTTCACACTTCTGTCCCCCCCAAGTCTGGCGCCCAGTGCTGTAATCAATTTTGGAGCTCTCTTAAAATTACTTAACTCCAACATCTAGCTCAACAAATGAGAATACATTTTCACCAATGTTTATAGATAAAATTTTGCTACTGTGGAGCCGAAGTTTAGATGCAAAGTTGCTTACAAATAATTTTCAAAAACAGCTAAATGATGTTGTTTCAGACTTTACTAATTCTCTGAATTTTCAGATTGTGAATAGTAACCTCTTGTCATCAACTTGTGATTTATGTGATTTATGTGATATTGTAATGGTCAAATTGTGATTTATGACTAAGGTTACTATTCCCAATCTGAAAATTGAGAGAATAGTAAAGTGTGGAACAACATCAGTTAGCTGTTTTTAAAATTTATTTCTGAGCAACTTTGCATCTAAACTTTGGCTCCAAAGTAGCAAAATGGGATCTTTGAACATTGGTGAACCTGTACTCTGATTTGTTGAGCTAGATGTTGGAGTTATGTAATTTTAATCGAAGTCTAAAGTTCGAATTTTGTCACTATTTGAGAGTGTTACTGAAGGTAGCCATTCAGCCTTTCTTCAAAAAAAAAGGTAGCCATTCAGCCAGCATCGCAGGAGCCGAGCAAACGAGCCGCGCGAGCCGATCGCCACGCTGTGGAGTCGAGCGAGCAAGCCACGGGATTGCGGAGGGCGGCATCGCGCGGGGCAGACGTCGGATGGCGAACTGACGGCGCATCGCGGGGAGCGCACCGGGGGCGCCGTACGCGCGGCGCGCGCGTAATTTGTTTCCATGCCCGCGCCGTTTCTCCCACCTCCCCACCGCCATGGCCGCCGCCGCCCGGTCGCATCGTCCATGTGCGCGGCTCAGCTCCGCCTCGCCGTCGCGGTCGCCGCCCAGCCGCACCTAGCACCTCCGCCGCCCGCATGATAGCCAGCAGGAGCTGTGCTCCTCAGGGGCAGCCCGCGATGCTGAGGCTTGAGCACGACCGTGATGTTGTCGGCCAAGATAAGCTCGACAACGGCACCTTCAGATTGAGGTCTTGCAGGTGCTAATTTGAAAAAGATGGAGGAAGTGCGCTTTGGCATCTCTGGCAGAATGGAGTGCTTGCAACCTCCATGGATTGTTTGCTCGGTGACCAGTGATTAAGATTTTGACTAGAGAAGAGCTATTTGTTTCACAGCTCGCCGGTGGAGCCGTTTGAGCATGGCGTTGGTGGCTTGCCGCGAATTGGACCTGCGAGGCCGCAACTCTGCGAAGAGAGCAAGAGAGGCAACGGGACAGAAAAGAAAGATGAGAGGTAGACGACGATGCAATTTATTATGGATCCACCTTAAGAAACTATGGGTTGGATGGTGCATTTCTACCCAGATGTGGCGCTTTGGACATCACGCAAAGACCCAACGGGTTGGGACTGCCCTCACGCCGCCATCTCCATTGTTCTCAGAACGTACAGTATGCGGTATGCTCAGCACTCTGCCGCTGTCATCTAATAGCTAGTTTGGTCACTCGTAGGTGCTGATTGTTACCTGATTACAGATCATCTTTTGTTACCAGCAGATTCCAGCATCATCTGTTCCGAAGCGACGCCATGAGAATTGAGATGACATGGAGCTACTAACCAGGAGGGATTTGGCATCGACGGCTCCTTGTCTGACTCCGACGACGTCTTCTCCGCCCGGTCCGCTCCTCTGCTGTACGACCTGTTTTCGGATCTGGGCGTGTCTTCTTCACAACATCTCTGCTCTGCGCGTTCTTCTGCCGGATCTTTTACTCTTTGAGGAAATCTCCACCCGATTTGAGCACACGGTCTAGCTGAGAGCCCAGCTCTGGTGTGCATCCGTTTTGTGGTAGGTACACGTACACCTCTTCCTCATGTTCCTCGAATGAATCTTGTCACGTGTTACTGATTTGTTATCTGCGATTGCAAATGCCATTCACTATCTGCCTTCAGATCCAGAAGGAACCAGAGAACCCCTGCGACTCTTCAAGATGGAGTTCGCGTTCAGCGCGGCGCGGTGGGTGGTGGGCAAGGCGCTCGCCCCCGTCGCAGACGGCTTCCTGGAGGCGTGGGCGGCCAGCAAGAATCTCGGCTCCGAGGTCGACGGCCTCATGACGGAGCTGCAGTACGCGCAGGCCATGCTCAACAACACCCGTGGCAGGGACATCGACAACCCGGCCCTCAACGACCTGCTGCTCAAGCTGCGTCTGCTGGCCTACGACGCCGACGACGTGCTCGACGAGCTCGACTACTTCCGCATCCAGGACGAGCTCGACGGCACCTACCATGCCGCCAACGAGCACGCCGGGGGATGCGCCCGTGACCTCCTCCTCAATGCTCGCCACACTGGAAGATACGTTGCCAATAAATTCAAGGTCTCCTCAGGCTCGTCTGATGCTACTCGTGGTGCTCCTGACAAGCAAGGAGATGACGCAGAAGGACATGGGTGCCTATCTGGCGTCCTCTGCTCGTGTGGCAGACGGGCTGTCAGCTCGTCACCACCGTCAACCGCCAACCATGGCGACAACAAGGTTGCTGCTGATGCCGGATGCATGCTGAAGGTCACCTCTGCTGCTCGCAACACTGTCAATGCTGTCGGTAAACGCCTCCCATGCTGCTCTTCCCTATTTGTCAATGGTGATGCCCGCACGGACATGTTGGAGGATCCCAACATGCCAGGTCGTGGACGACGATTTCTATGTGGTGCCTGGCCATCCAAGGTTCCACAAAGAAGGCAAACTGCGCAGATACCAAAATTGAAGTTTGATAGGGTGGCTATATCTACAAGGATGACAGAGATCGTAAAGAAGCTCAAGCCCATCTGTGCAAAGGTCTCAACCGTTCTTAATCTAGAGCTGATAGGCTCTAAAGGTATCACTACTGCCACCATGGAACGGCCCACAACCAGTGAGGAAATTACAGAGCCTAAATTGTATGGGAGAGAAACAGAGCAACAGAGTGTTGTAGATTCCATTACCCATGGTGAATGTTTTGCCAATGAACTTACTGTTCTGCCAATTGTTGGCCCGGGCGGTATTGGGAAGACAACTTTCACACAACATGTATACCAAGTGAGGATCCATTTCCAAGTTACAATTTGGATTTGTGTCTCTCTGGATTTCAATGTAGATAGATTGGCACGAGAAGCTGTGAAAAAGATTCCCGAAGTTAAAGATGAAAAGAAAAGTTCTACTGATCAAGAGCTAATTGAGCAGAGATTAAAAGGTAAAAGGTTTTTGCTTGTCCTGGATGATATATGGAAATGTCACGAGGATGAGTGGGAAAAATTATTAGCACCATTTAGAAAAGGTGGAGTAAAAGGTAATATGGTTATAGTCACAACTAGAATGTCAGATGTGGCCAAAATTGTCAAGACAGGTGATTCTCAAATACAATTGGATCGTTTAGGATCTAAAGATTTTAGATTTCTTTGACGCATGTGTATCTACCAAACATGAGTCATGGTCTCAGACCATCGAGTTACTTGACATTGGGAAGAAATAATGGTCAAACTGAAATGTTCTCCACTTGCAGCAAAAACTGTAGGGAGATTACTACGGAAACAGCTCACTTTGGAGCATTGGAGAAGGGTTCTAGAGAGCAAAGAATGGGAATTCCAAACTAGTGACAATGACATTATGCCAGCATTGAAGATTAGCTATGATTATCTTCCCCTTAACCTAAAGCAATGCTTTTCATATTGTGCTTTGTTTCCTGAAGATTACGAATTTGACAGCAAAGAGTTAGTTCACTTTTGGATAGGACTGGACGTTTTACATATGGGTGATCAGAACATAAGAATAGAAGATGTTGGCAAGAGTTATTTGATTGACTTGGTCAATTATGGATTTTTCAAAAAGAATGTTAAAGACAATGGCTGTCATTATTATGTTATCCATGACCTATTACATGAGCTGGCAGTGAAAGTTTCACAGTACGATTGTCTTAGCATACAAATGTCTAAAGTGAGGTTTGTACATATCCCGGCATCAGTACGCCATTTATCTATCATTGTGGATAAAAAAGATGTTGAGGATATAATTACTTATAAAGACCGTGAGAAGGATCTTGGTGCACTTGATAAAAGGCTACAAATTGAAAACATACGTACATTGATGTTGTTTGGTGAGAATGTGGAGAGTTTTTCAAAAACATTTGGTAACTTGTTTAAGAAAGCTAGAGCCCTTCGAGCTATTTTTTTGTCTGAAGCATCATATATTGTGGAGGATATGTGGCAGAACTTTTCAAATCTTGTCCATCTTCGCTACCTAAGGATTAAAGGGAGATGCCATTTTCTGGAAACAGACCTACCTGGAACAATTTCGAGACTATATCACTTGAAGATCCTAGACATTAAAAGTTCCAGGGACTGCCCTATTCCATCAAGATATTTAAGCAACCTCGTAAGCTTGCAACATTTCCTTGTCCCTGGTAATAATAGCTTTCACTCAGACATTCTCAATGTGGGAAACCTGAAACTTCTATGAGAACTAAGAAGATTTGAAGCTAAGAAAGAAAATAAAGGTTTTGAGTTAAAGCAACTAGCAGAACTACTAGAGCTTGAAGTATTGGGCATTTACAATCTTGAAAAGGTTAAATTAAAGGAAGAAGCAGTTGCAATGAAACTAATACAAAAACACCATTTACAAGAGCTCATACTAGATTGGGATGTTAATTGCTCTGATAAGGATGCCATAGGAGAACACAATATCCTTGAAAGTCTTATGCCACATAGCAATCTCTACAAGCTATCTATTACTGGACATGAGGCGACACTTGCCCTTCATGGCTTGGTATGAACCTCTCAGTGAAAACTTTGGAATCTCTTCGGCTGAGTAATGTATCTTGGAAAACATTTCCACCTCTAGGAGAGATGTGGTTTGTCGGTGAACATTGTAAAAGTTGTATACCAGAGCAAAGCTTCAAAAATTTGAAGAGGCTAGAACTGGAAAAGGTAACAAAATTGATAAAATGGGTTGGAAATGGCCCTTCTAATTTGTTCTCTCACTTGGAAGTACTCGTCATCAAAGATTGCCCAGAACTCATGGAATTGCCATTTTCACATTCTGCCGGACATGAACAAGTGGATGAGGCTAATAACATGACCTGGTTTCCTAGACTACAAGAGCTCGAAATCAGAGATTGTCCAAAGCTATCATCATTGCCTTGTGTGCCATGGTCTAGCTCTACTTGCACAGCTCAAATTGCACAAGCTGGTTCGGTTATTGAGCGATTGTCTTTCAGATATTCCTCTGGTATTGGGCATATCCTGGAAATTAATGGAAAGGACACATTGGATAGTGCTTTTTGGAGGGTGTTAGCATTTCATAACCTATCCAAACTAGAATTATTGCAGGTGACGACATGCCCTCCTTTGTCATTGGTTCACCTCGAAAAGCTATCATCCCTTAAGAGCCTCCATATAGATGATATGGGTGATGCCTTTTGTTCGGCTGAAGGTGATGGTCATGTCGGGTATCAATTTCCAGTTACACGCATCAGCATTGGGAAATATGCTGCTAGCGGGCAGCGACTGACACGCATGCTCTCCTACTTCCCAAACCTCCTCGGCTTCAGAATTTCCAAGTGTGAGAAGAAGGGCCCGTTTAGTTCGGTGAAAGTGGTGAAAATTTTCGTTAGGGCGTGTTACATGAGAGGTGCCGCATGTGACGCGAAAAATTTTGATTTTTAACCAAACGGCAGGAGGTTAGGCGTTGTGGGCCAGCAGAAGAGGACGGAAGCACTCCCAGGATAGTGGAGGAGGCACAACTTGGACAGCACGAGCAGCAGGGCGCAAGAGCAGAGGTGGAAATAGCAGCAGCAACGTCAGAAGGGGTACTGTTGCTGCCTCACCAATTACAAGGTTTGTGGATCTGGGACTGCCAAAATTTGGTCCTCTGCCCAGGTTTACTCGACCAGGACGAACCGGAGGTGGAGGCCTCCAAGGTCTGAGCTCCCTCACTTCATTATCGATAGAGAATTGCCCCAGGTTCCTCTCCTCCTATTCGTCCTCCTCCTCATCTCCTTGTTTCCCCTTCCTAATCTCCCTGGAGGACCTCCCTCTCAGATTTATACATATGGCATTGTGGGGATTTAAGAGGCGAGGGATTGTGGCCTCTCCTCGCCCATGGTCGCCTCACCAAATTAACTGTCCACGGAACCCCCAATTTCTTCGCTGGTTCCGAGCCCTCTCCGCCTGAGCTTCCATCCTCTTCCTCCAAACTGCAAAGGCTTAAGACGGATGACGTCGCGGGTGTCCTTGCTGAGCCCATCTGTACCTTCCTCTCTTCCTCGCTCACCGAATTGGACTTTTCGTCGGTCAAAGAGGTAGAGCGCTTCACAAAGGAGCAAGAGGAGGCCCTTCAGCTCCTCACCTCCCTCGAGAGGATCGGATTTTGGTACTGGGACAAGCTGCAGTGCCTCCCTGCAGGGCTGCACAGACTTCCCAACCTCAAGAGATTAAACATCTACGATTGTGAAGCCATCTGGTCGCTGCCCAAGGATGGCCTCCCAAGATCACTGCAAGAGTTGGAGATCTCCTACTGTCCAGCCATCCGGTCGATTCCCAAGGTGTGCCTCCCAAATTCACTACAAAAACTAGAGATCGGACGTTGCCCAGCCATCGGGTCGCTACCAAAGGCAGACGACCTTCCAAGTTCACTGCGAGAATTGGATGTCAGTTATGGCAACAGTGAGGAGCTAAGAAGGCACTGCCGCAAGTTGATAGAAACCATTCCAATAGTCAGAACCTGATTGACCCAAGGTAACTAAGACGTGCAACTAATTCCTACTCATCAATTTCCCTTTGCTTTCCCTAACCCTATAAGCATCAGTAATTCTCTTTTTGTTTATCTGATTATAGTTACGGTTTCTTTCTGAATAACCCACTTGTTTTCACCTACCGTGCAGGGCTATTGCTTCAATTGGTACTTTCTACTAACCTCCGGATTCTTACTGTGTCTATCTATATACACGATTCTGAGCTGTGAACCATGAAGTTCTCAGGGTGTGCCTAATACCCTGTATATAAATCTGGTAAGTATTTTATACCCAGAATCACCCATAGTTTCATACAATATTTGCATGCTTGATCCACATTTTCTTAGTCTGCTGTCTGTTCAAGTGCTCATTTAAGAATTCTTGAACTACATATTGCATATTGTTTCCTAAGAATGCTGTTAGCAGAGCCACATGGTATGGATTCTTGCCCATGCCCCTCAGCAGCCATGTACTGTACACGACAAACTTCAGCTTATGTTACTGATGTGCATTTTCTAGAATTTAAGCTTTTGTGACCTTCAAATAAAAAAATAATGAATTTGATAATGGCCTTGAATAAATGCTAACTTTTGCTGTGATTCCTCCTTTTCTGGTAGATTACTGTGAAATTGATGAATTGGTGAACACTTGCATCTTTTGTTGATATTTTTTATACTAGGTACAGTATAACTAGGAAGGCACTGGCAGAAATGTGTAGTGTTGGTATTCTCAGATCATGTCAAATCAGTTCAAGTTGCTGAGACACAATTGAATTATAAGTGCTTTTATGTCAAACCAACTCAAGTGATTCAGATATCAGTCCACTTGTGCTGCTCCGCAGTAAATTACTGGGCTGCTCTGAACTGTCCATGATAACAGCTTGCATCACTTCAGTATTTTGTAACTATGTGAGATTTTTTTCCTTAGTAAATCTGGCTATCTTGTGAAATAAATGAAATGCTGCCTTTGGACATGTTTCGTAGATTATAAAGGAGCTGCACATATGTCAATTGTGCAAAACACTAGCATACAAACCAAACATTTCGCTGTGCCTCTGGTCTTGAACATGATCTGCATTTGCACATAATTAACTGCTATTCTGTTAATTGGGTTACCAGTAAGTAAGATTTGGAACTGAATCAAACTGCCCAGTGCACACGTTATTTAAGCTCTCATTACTAAGCTGTAAGAATACCTGTTTCCTTATGTTTTGTTTCACTTTTCCATTGTGAAATGGGAGTTTCCTTCAGAAGCTTGTTCTTTTTTTAGGTAATACGCAGGAGATCTGCGTATACAAGCTTGTTCTTTTACTATGAATGCTTTTACTTGTTAAACTTTCAATGTCACCAGAGTAAAAGTTGTTTTTCTGATAAGCCATAAACTGTGTGCTAGTCAACTGCACAAGTGCAAGCCTGCCTAACTGTTTTATTTTTACGGAAAAGCCTGCCTAACTGTTGCTAGTGACAACAGTAGGAGCTTCAGCACTTTTAATCTTCGAAATTCAGTTGCAAATAATATAAGTCAGCTAATGTGAAAATTCTCATGATGTTTCTCTAGTTTTCTAGATCAAGTTTTCGCATGGCACAACACTGTTGGCACAAGGATTTGGATGATTCAAGGAGGTTTCTGGCACTTCAGTAGTCAACATGAAACTAGTACTCTATTCGCTGGAGCAACTTCAGAAGTTCCTACTTGGGTCCTACTCGTTCTATGATCTGCCTAATGATGGCCAAGCACAGTGACTTCATCATAAGCAGCAATACAAAGTGGTCCTTCACACTGCACTCATCCTGGCTTGCAATGAGGTGAGTGTTACACTTCTGTTCAGATCCTTTTGTGATGCCAGTAGACATTGTGAATGCCTTTTCTTTTGCTGGAGGAATATTGATCAATTTTTTTCCTCGGTGACCTTTCTTGCTGGAATTGTCCCGAAGTCTTGCCAAGCTTGCTATCTTCAGAAGATATCACTTCTGCACATAATTTGGCTTGAATTTTGGCAAGGTTTCTTGCACCTACCATTGCAAACATGGCAGTGTTAGGGAAAGTTGGAAGAGGCACTATTGTAGCTGTAGCCATCCTCAAAAACTCGGCGCATGCTGTGGTGTGTACCAGGCATTCCAGGCATTATTTTTCAGATCAATTTGGTACCCTGATATAGTTTAGTGGTTGTGCTCTGATATGTTTCGGAATGTATTTTTGGCAATCATTCTGGTTCATGCACCAGGCAGGGTTCTGGCTTTGGTGAAAGGAAGGCAATAAACTACCAACTCAGTGTTCTCAAACTATTTATCTGATTCACAATCAGTTTTAACGACGTTGTTTTTCACCGTTCATTTTACAAGATAATCACCAGGTAAGGTATATCATGTAAGCAAATCGCACATATTTGCTCTTTGAAAACTGATTGCTGGATTGTCTTTTACACTTATTTTGCAGGCTGGGGTTGGTGGCTTGAAACTCACCAGTTTCGCATTGCAAGTTGGATGGCTCTGGCTTCAGCACACCGACGAGGACAGGGCTTGATCTGAACCTCCTATTTGGGTTGACGCAGAGGTACAGGCTTTTTTCAAGACGCCGACCATCATTCAAGTCGGGGATGGAACACCCACTGATAATAAACTCTGGATGGGCAATTGGCTGTAGGGTCGCCCCATATATAGGTGACAAGCACTGAACACTGGCAATGGATTCTTGACGTATTCAGGGGCCTGTCCAGTCTTGAGGAGGTTGAGCTCCGCATAGCAGTGGATGGCAAACATTCAGTCAGTACATCCTTGTCTATAGACAGAGTAAATAAGTGATCGAATTTTGGCCTCTTGAATGATCATTCTCATCCACATCTGCGGTATGTGTGGTATGGTGAGAGATCCTCCTCAAGCTGCAAGATCACTGACGGAAGCATGCAAGAGCTTTGGTCCTGTTTAGCCAGTGGTCCCACTTTGTAACACCGGTCAACCCGTTGACCCCATCTATGTCTCTGTACTGATGTAGAACTTGCTACGCAACATACTAGTTGTTGGGGGTTCGAAAATCGGCTGGAGTCCCCGAACACGAGAGTTACGAAACAGAAACACGAGCAAGAGCGCAGAAGTCACGAAGGGGGAGGCGAGAATCCCAAAGCACTCGTCAGCCTCAAAAGTTGTGAATCTCTTCACCGTGCCTTGGAGCCCTTTTTATAGGAAAGGCAGAGGACTTTACATTCCGAGATTACCCTCGAATCTAGAGAATATTCCTAATGTGAACATGTACAAGAACGACTTTTACATCTCGTGATTTGCGGGGCTGATTTCATACATTTACAGGCTTGCCACTAGTTCACACTTCAAATCCGGACTTTTGAGATGACGTCTTTGACTTGGCTTCTTCTTGACCTCCGAAGCTTTATTCATGAAAATCGCCGCTCATTAGAGTTTCCGAACTGAGGCTCCTCCAGACTTCCCGAATTCCGCAGGTTTCAGGTCTTCAGAACTTCGCCAGTTTCCAAGTTCCCGAATTTCGCCAGATTCCAGACTCCTGAACTTCGCATGTTCCTGTTCTCCTGGATTTCGCCAGATTCCAGTTGTCCTGAAATATCTGATAAAACTTCATGACTGAAGCCAAATCATTATTTTGCATTATTAGCAAGATGTGTGATTTTCATCTGGATGTCTTCATGAATGTTCCCTTGTCACAAAACAGAATTTCCCGCTTCGAGGGTAATTCACGAATAAACTTACGAATTTGGCAACTCCGACGTTTCGAGGGTGAAAGATTTTTGTCAAATTCCCCAACACTAGCCCCTCGGGGAAGCGGGTTGACTCCGACGATCCGATTCCACGAATAAAATCTTGAATTTCGGTAAAAAAACGTCACCCTCGGAACGTCGGAGTGGACACGCGTCCTCCGGAAAACTCGCAACGGTCATATCGAGGCAGATTCTTGAAACTACCCCCCTTCACCCCTATAAATAGAGAGCCTGCGCCGTAAGTTTTTTTCACCGCTCTGTCGCTTTCTCTGAAAAGTTTCGAGCATTTTCGCCGAAGAACTCCTTTCCTGAGAACATCCGAAGTTAGGCGGTTTCTTTCACTTTCTAAGGTATTGTTTTCTCTTCTTGAGTTTTTGTTTTTTTTCGATTTCGTAGATTTTGTCTTGTACAGCTTTTCTTACATTTCTGTTTTTATTAATCTTAAGTAGGTGGCTCGCACTAAGAGCACTGCTAGACCAATGACTTCAGAGGAATTGGCTGCTGCCGGCCTTTCGCCGAACAAGGAAGAGATTCACGATTCTGGTAATCGTGAAGACGGAGAAATTAGATCTGAGGACAAATCAGGCGCTGAAGAAGATCTTGCTGATGTCGAAGCTGGTCCTGATGATCTCATTGCTGCGAAGAGCATGAAATTTTATCCTCTGGCCTTCGTGTTCGGCCAGTCTAAGGTTTCTGCTGATCTCATCAAAGAATATGAGGCAGTTGGATTTTTTCCCGTTGGCAACGCACGTGCTCCTGCCGATGAGCAAGTCCCTGCTCTCGAAGCCGATGAAGTTGTCGTGTTTCGTGACTTCTTCACGTGTGGACTCAGATTCCCCTGCAATCCTATTCTGCCTGTGATTCTTGAAAAATTTTATGTGAAGATTCATCAGTTATCGCCAAACTCATTCTTGGAACTTTCGAAGTTCTTCTGGATTATGAAGACCTTCAGGTGTACGTTCGGCGCTGACATATTCGCGCGCCTTTTTGAACTTGTCATCGAGAAGGATGTCCTCAAGCTTGATGATGGTCAGTTTTATGAGGCCCACTACGCGTGTTGCACTTTCAACACTCGCAGACAGAACTCGCGAAAAGGTATCACCCGGATTCAGCTCGCCCCTTGCAGCAAGACTAACTTCTCCAAAGATTGGAGTTCATACTGGTTTTACGTGAAGGTCGATATGTCCAAGGTTTCGGGGTATAACGGGCCGGCTTACCCCTTTTACTCACCCATGGAGGTAGTAACTGCCGTTAATACTGCCGAATATAATCACTGGGCTGTTGGTTTCAAGTCTTGCGAGAATGCGTTCTTCTGCCAGTATGATTCTTGGTGGTCGCGATGTCGTTGAAGAGTTCGTGGCTGCAGAAATTTGGCCGATATCTCACGGCTGGGCCCCTACTGAGATTGTTAATTTCAACGTGAACTGGGCAACACAGCAAGTACCATTTCCGCGATTTGGTCTTCGGCTGAAGGAGGGTCAAAATATTGAAGAGTTCATTGAGGAAATTGAAAAGAGAGTAGACGCCTTGATTGGCGAATCTACTCTGAATGAATACAAGGCTTTCAAGAATCTTGTAAAACACAAGAGAAGAGTGAACCGTATATTTTCGGAAGTTAGCAAAGAAACTGATTTTCGCTCACGCCGTCCAGGCGTTGATAAGAAGCTTCCTGCGGTTGCTGTTGCTAGTTGCTCCGCCGCACCTCCGAAAGCTCCTCGAGGAAAATCCACGAAGAAAGTGAAAAGCAACACTGGTGACACTTCTTCTTCTGCTGTTTGCCCTGACAAGACAAAGTCTTTAGAATCGAGCAAGCGCAAAGGCTTCAAGGTGCTTGAGGTCGAGATTCAGGCAGCTTCGAGTCTTGCTCAACTTGGGCGGAAGAAATCGAAGAAAGCTACGAAGAAAATTGCTATTTCTAAAGTTCAGCGCGTTCCTTCTGCCTTTGACATAATCGACGATTTACGTCCAACAGGTTTCTCCTCTTGCTTATGGCGTGACTTGAGATTCAATGTTCGTAGTCGTTGTACACCAGGTTCTGAGAATGAATTCGTCGATGTTGAAACTTTTTCAGATGAAACTGTTGAAGTTCAGAAGGAAGTTACGAAGTCTGTTGTTGCTACTGATGCTGGAGGTGCTGCCCCTCAACCTTCTTCTCCTCAAGATAAAGCTTCTCCCGAATTTACTAGGGATCTGGAGATGACTGTTCAGAGAGGAGAAAGTCCTATTGAAAATCTTCCCTTGATCGAAACACGTGAAGAACTTCCCGAAGGCCAGGATCCTTCTCCCTCGATCACTGCCTTCAACAAAAGCTTTGGTACGTCATACAGGGGTGAACTGCTAAGTGTTAGCCGTGAAATGGCTGTTGCAGGAGATGGTGCATCTAAGCTTTTGCTGTTGTGGAACTCGTCTAAATTCGTGGATGAAACAGGAGAAGAAGCTTCAAAACAGGCGCCCCAACTGCCCAGTAAGACCATCCTTGATTCGGAGAAGCAGCCTGCCTCTTCCTCGAAGAAAACTTCTATAGTTTCTGAACGCGCTGCCCAGACTCCTATCGAAACTCTCAGCAGAAAAGGTTTGCGAACTTTTTCTTCTCACTTGGCTACTGTTCTGACCTTTCTTTTCCTTTTTTATTTTCCTTACTTCTTTAGCATGATTTGCTGTTGCGAACTTTCAGATTTCGAAGAAACTCTACGGACATATCCGGCCTCCAAGCTTGAATATTATCAGAAGGCTTATGCCTTGAAGACTTCGATTCTTGGAAGAGTTACTTCCGATCGCTTACTGGAGCAAGAAGAAGCCATCAAGAAGATGTCCAGAGAGTCCAGAAAACTTAAGCGCGATTTCAACTTGGCTCAGCCGCAACCGGATCCGGAAAAGAAAGTCGACCACGACGCCTCAAGAAATGTCAGGATGAAAAGAAGATCGCAGAAGATGAAAAGAAGGTCGCCAAAGAGGCTCTCGAGAATTCGAAGAAAGACCTCGAAAAGCTGCAAAAGACTCAGATGAAGATTTGACGTTAATCGAAAATCTTCGCAAGGATCATGACAAGTCTTCTAAAGCTGCTGAAGATCTTCGTGTCAAAAATTCTGATCTTGCGAAGACTCTAAGCAGTAAGGAGCAAAAAATTCGAGATCTCGAGAAGGCTTTAGCTGATCATGATGAAACCTCTGTGCAAGAGATCAACAACGTCAAGACTAAATTGAAGCTCCTGTTCGAGGAATATGGAAAAGCTTTGAAAGATTTTGGCACTCGTCCTGGTCCTCTTCCTGAAGATGAAGAGCTCTCCTCTCTGCTGTCATGGATTGAAGAAGAATTTCGGGCTCTTTCTGGTGTGATCTTTGGTACTAGCGACTTCGCGGCTGCCTTCTCGGTTGAAAGTATTCTGAAACTACTTAATGACTTCGACTGCGCCGACCTACTGAAGTTCCGCGAAGCTCTTTCGCGTTTTCCTGATGCCGGGAGTACTTCAAGAATCCGCCCTAACGAAGACGTTCAAATCATAAAGGCCAGATTCGCCCAAGAATTCTGGTTTGCAAGCGGAAAGGAATTTGCCAAGGAGATTGCTCGGGCCAAGCTTGAAAAGGTTGATGCTTGACAGATTTTTCCTATGTTTTTACATATCGTGAATGTTTTGAAGTTGACTTTTCTTTCTTTTGTGTTTCCTTAGTTAATTCAGGAAGAAACGCGGGGTAAGGGCGCTGAAATTGCAGAATCGTCTTCTGAAGATGAGGAAGAAAATGCTACTGAGAAGGAAGATGGCGATTCAAGTGGAGGGGACAAAGACGGCGGCAGCAACAGCGATAGTGATGACGACGGTGGAGCTGAAGCTAACTCTGAACAAGATGGTTCTTCCCCGAAGGTTGACATCACCGGCTGAGATGCCCGAACATTTGCTTCTGATTGTAAAAAAGTTGTAGATTCATGGGTTGTGATCCCTTCTCTGAACAAGTTGTGTTGTAAACTTTAACTGCGCAAGTCCAGCAAGGTGGGCCTGCGCAGGATGTGATACCTTTGCGAATTCATCGTGGAAATCAAGTGATTAGCGGTGAAGCTTGGCGGTTGTTTAAAGAAGCTCATCCCGAACGTGACTTTTCCGATTTTTGGCTTGAAGCTAGCTTAAATTTTTCGATTCACAGCTTTGAGCTGTCTTGGTTCTTTCTTCAACGTGAAGACTGCGATCTTGGTACTGAAGCTTCAACTCCTCAAACTTTTATGAAGACGGAGCCCCTTAGTCCTACTACTAGTGACCACGATTTCGCTTATGCTAGTGATACTTTTGAATATAATGGCCGCGACCCAGGCCACGTTGTTGAGCTTTCATATTGAATTCTTGACCATTGATGTGATGTAACGAGTTTTGTACGAAATTTTGTATGTAACTAAGGCAATAAAGACGTTTTTCTTGAGAAAAAACGTCACCCTCCCCCACCTTGCTGTTTTGCATGCAAAATTTCGTGGCATTCTGAAAATTGAAAGCTCTCCTCTATTGTTTTTGTTTCACGAAGTTGTTGTGGATTATTCTGCGAATTTTGAGATCAAGAGGATTCTAGCGTAAGTCGACAAAATTTGTTTCACGAATTTTGTGGACTTTACTCGCTTGGCACACTTGCCCTGGTTGATATCGCAACCTTCAGTTGCTTCAACCATCCTATCTTACGAACGTTTAGCTTTTGGGTGGATTCGAGCCCCTCGGCCTCTTGAGGGAAAATTTTTCTGACGGTGTTGAAATGAATCATCGTAGATTTGATTCGTGACTTTTACTTCACACCTTTTTACGCATAAAAATTCTTAACAAAAACATATATAGTTCGTTAGTCACAATCCTCAATTATTTCCGAACTTTTGGTAAGTCTACCCTTCACGATTGGAACTAGACCACAACTTGTTGTTGTCTCAGGCCTCACGATGGGAATCCCTTTGACAGTGGGATTTAGGCCACAACTTGTTGTTGTGTCAGGCCTTTCGGTGGGAATCCCTTTGACGGTGGGATTTAGGCCACAACTTGTTGTTGTCTCAGACCTTTCGGTGGGAATCCCTTTGACGGTGGGATTTTAGGCTTTCACGGAGCCTTCGGCTTTCACGGAGCCTTTCACATGCTTTTCCTTTCTCACAATAGGATTTTGGCTATTACGGAGCGTTTTCACGAACTTTTTTTTACACGATGGAATTTCGGCTATCACGGAGCCTTTCACGAACTTTTCTTTCACACGATGGAATTTCGGCTATCACGGAGCCTTTCATGGACTTTTCTTTCACACGATGGAATTTCGGCTATCATCTGGATGTCTTCATGAATATTCCCTTGTCACAAAACAGAATTTCCCGCTTCGAGGGTAATTTACAAATAAACTTACGAATTTGGCAACTCCGACGTTTCGAGGGTGAAAGGTTTTTGCCCAATTCCCCAACACTATTATTTGTGGAAAAAAATGGATCAGACGACTGTTGGAGCCACTGCACTCCTCCACTGGTCGCACACGCGCATCGTCACCCCGCGCTCAGGAAGCCATGGTTTTTTTACTGACCGTTACCACGACGGTTACCGCGGTTATCGTTGTTACCGCTGTGGAACGGTACCGGCCGGTTGGTAACCGCCTAAATTCAAATTTTCAAATTTGAATTAAAAATGATTTTTTTTTAAAAAATCCAAAAATAGTTCAAGTTGTCACGAATCTAATGGTGTCAAATTTTTTCAAATATTCGTTCGTTTAGTATACTTTGCGGGCATTAGAAGTTCAACCATGCCTGCAAAAAATACTAAATGCACTAATATATGAAAATTTTTGACACCATTAGATTCTATGGGCCTTGAAATATTTGTAGAAATTTTTCTTATATTTTCTAATCTTTTAATTCAAATTTGAAAACATACCAAATTCACTGCGCTATTTTTTTTTACCCAGAGGCCGGTAACCATTCAAACTGATGCGGTTTACCGTTCAAACCGTCCGGTAAACTGTTTCAAACCGGTTGAACGGAGAGTTTGGTTTGAAAATTTGAATTTGAGTGGTTTTAATCGGTAACCACCTTTACCGCTGGGCGGCAGTTTGGTCCTTACAGTCGGTAAAAAAAAACCTGCAGAAAGGAACACGAGGATTGCCCTGAACTCCGTCGTGTTCCGCGTCCACGTTCGCAGTGATTATTGATCTCAAAAGGCACGCCGCGCGGTTGGCTCCATCCGCACCATTAATTTCTCGCGGGAAAAAGTCTACATCACCCCTCAACTATGAGGGGTAGACTATAATCACCAATGAAGCGGTCATATATCAACTTTAAAGCAGGTCAAATTACCTCCTAGAGCAATTTTGAAAAATCATAATAAATCACCGAAAATTCATAAAATGAAAAACCAAATTGTGTTGGACTCCAAATGAGTAGATCTACACAACGAACATATAATATGATATGCTTTAGAACATTTTTTTCAGCTACGAAGAAAATCATAGATCTAAAGTTACAGCAAAAAAATTAAACCAAAGCATACCATATTATATGTTCATTGTGTAGATCTACTCATTTATTTTCTATTTTATGAATTTTCTATGATTTATTATGATTTTCAAAAATACTGAAAGGTAATTTGACGGTTTCAAAAGTTCGGAGACATGTATCGTTCATAAGATGAAGCATGTAACCACACCTCATAATTGAGGGGGTGATGTAGACTTTTTCCATTTCTCGTGCCCAACCTTGTGCCAGGACACAAGTTCGATCCGCACCATTATTGATCTCAAAACAAGTCGACGAACCTGTGTACAAACCTCCCCCTCCCGTACAAACCTGCGCATGCACATCTCAAATACGGATGAGGATGACTCGTATGCATATCAGCTCGTGTGATATTTTCACCATCAGCCAAAGCATGAGACACATTGGGCCCGGACAGCTAGCGCCCACACAAAAAGGAGAAGATGCTCACTGTTGAGTAAGGATGGATTCGGATATCTGGATATCCGAATTATCCGAATCCATATTCGACAAAAACATCAATATGGATATCCGTATTCGTTTTTAATAAGCATGTTAAATGGATGTATTCGTATTCGATTTTCCATATTTTCTCTATCCGAATCCATATTCGTATTCGACAAAATGTGGACTATCCGACATTATTCGACACTATCCGTATCCGTTTAGAATAAAGTAGTGATAAAGCCATCTAAAACTTATTTTGATGACTAATTAGTAATTACAAAATGATGTTAATTTAATATTGTTACATAAAAATAATATAAATCATCTAAACTATTAAAAAATATCTTATAAATAATTAAGTTAGTCTAATATTACTTGATATACAACAATAAAATTCAATTAATTTTAATATGTTTATTCATGTTAATTTTAAAATTATATTATATTATTTTTTAAATGAATAAATTATATTTACCCACTAGCAGTAATATATTTTTTTACTCATCGACAAAAGCAAATCTATCCGTTTTGTATTCGTATCTGATAAGATTCGTATTCGTTTATATCCGCTAAGATCCGTATCCGATTCGAATTCGAATTAAAATGTGGTAAAAAGTGACATCCGAATCCGTATCCATTCGTATCCTATCCGAATCCATCTCTACTGTTGAGTGACAAGCAATGTACTAGCGTTAAGATGAATGCAGAAAACATGCATCATCTCCATCCTGAATGTTAGGTTACGTGGTGCCTGTGACGATGATACGTGGTCATCGGCAGACGGCAGGAGACAACTCCCATCACTCCTACAGGATTACGCTGCCAATAATGCTTTGGCTTTATAAAGCAAAAGATGATGCGACGCTTTGGTGGTGTGTCATGTGTGACCCTTGAGCATCAGCTCACTGTTGCCCGATTCCTTCCTCCTTCGTTGAACGGATAGGTGCCGCGCGCGTAGGCATCGGCGACGATGGAGGCCACCGTCAACGCGGCGCGTTGGGTGCTGGCAGGACTGTGGGGCAGGCGCTGCCCTCATCGCAGACGGCGTGCTAGACTGCTAGTGTTACCGCTCGTTATAGTGTTATTATCGTAGTACCAAATTTAAAATGCATGCCTGGAGTGATTGAAAATTTGCAACAGAAAATTGAATGGATAGCTTGTATCATCTTCCACAATCATGTGAAATTTGAGATGCAATGAAAACTTGTACAAGATGTAAAAAAAAACGAAATCAGCACACAAATGGTGTCTATGCATCTGAGTGCTCCTTTTTTTTTTGCATTATGCACTCGTCTGCTTGTTCCTCTTGATTTGCTCGTGTCGCGTGTCATGATCATGAATTCATGACTCTGATACTCCCCCTGTACTGTGCAAACCTCCCCCTCCCGTACAAACATGCCGTGCTGCACGTCTCAAATATGGATGAGGATGACTCGTATGCATATCAGCTCGTGTGATATTTTCACCATCAGCCAAAGCATGAGACACATTGGGCCCGGACAGCGTCCACACAAAAAGAAGAAGATGCTCACTACTGTTGAGTGACAAGCAATGTTGCGCTGAGATCGATGAATGCAGAAAACATGCAGCATCGCATCCTGAATGTTAGGTTAGGTGGTGCCTGTTAATCTGTTATGATACGTGGTTATCGGCACGAGACGACAACTCCCATCACTCCTACAGGATTACGCTGCCAATAATGCTTTGGCTTTTGTAAAGCAAAATGATGCATGCTTTGGTGGTGGGTGACCCATGAGCATCAGCTCACTGTTGCCCGATTCCTTCCTTTGTTATCTTGAGCACCCTTGGCCTTGAGGAGGTGGCCGGGCTGCAGGGACGGGCGCCAGCACCAGGATAGTGAGGAATCGATCGTGCCTACGACGACCCTTCTGCGCTGCCGCAGCCCACCAGATCGTGCGTGGCCATTCCTCTTTGGTGAGTGCATTGGGTGAGAGAGTTTTCCTCCTCTCTGCTCTCTTAGACCTTCACTAGTGGTTTCCTCTTCCTGCAAGCAGAAACCTCATCCGACAGGTGACAGAGGCAAAAGCAACAATTAGCGATTCTGTGATCAAAGTCTGCGCTCGAACTCGGGTGATCGAGTAGATTGTAAGTGGCAACAGCACGCACTATATATCGGTCATGCACGTTAGCAACATTAATTTGTGACTGGTTTTCGCCTCCTTGCCTGCAGCGTCCTCAAGATCCGAGTATCATTCAGCATGGAGCTTGCCGTCAAAGCGGCGGGTTGGGTGGTGGGCAAAGCTTTAGCCCCCGTCACCGACGGCCTGCTGGAGGCGTGGGCGGCCAGCAACGGGCTCGGCCCGAACGTCGATGCCCTCAAGGTGGAGCTGCTCTACGCGCAGGCCATGCTCGACAACGCCCACGACAGGGAGATCCGCAGCCCTGCTCTGCGGCAGCTGCTGATCAAGCTGCGGCAGCTGGCGTACAACGCCGACGACGTGCTCGACGAGCTCGAGTACTTCCGCGTCCAGGACGAGCGCGACGGCACCAACCATGCCGCCGACGCGCATGCGGAGGGTTGCATCAAAAGCCTCTTTCTTAACGCTCGCCACACTGCCATAGATGTTGTTGCTAAACTGAAGCCCTCCTCCGGCTCGCGTGACCCTCGACATAACGAGCAAGTTAACAATGCAAAAAAACAAGGGTGCTTCTCTACTAGCACGTGCTCATGTGGTGGGCGCACGCTCAGCTCCAGTACACCACCACCATCACCCACCAACCATGATGATCAGAACGCTAACGGGGACGGTAAGCATCATGCATCCTCCCGTCCTGATATGTATTTTTGCCATCTCTTGATAATTGTTTTCACTGTGACATGTCCGACGATTCCAACACCATAGGGAACGGACGGCGATTCTTCTGTGCCTCCTTGCCTTCCAAGGTACAGGGATGCCTGTGCAGCAAGCGTGAGAGGAGCTCCGCACCACCAGCACCAACCAACCAGTGCGACAAGAAGGTTGACTGTGGATGCCTTCCAAAGGTCACATCTACTGCTTGCAACACGGTCAAATCTTTTGGTAAATGCCTCCCATGTTGCTCTTTTCAATCTGTTGATGGAAATGTTCACACCGGCATGTCAGAGAATCCAAACATGCCACTAAACGGAAATCGATTTCTCTCATGTGCCTGGAGATCCAAGGTTCAACAGAGGGATGAAAACACTACACAAGCACCAAAATTGAAGTTCCGTAGGGTGGACATCTCTGAAAAGATGGAGGACATCATAAAGCACCTCAAGCCTGTATGTGCTAAGGTCTCCGACATTCTGAACCTAGAGTTCATGGGAACCACCCGTACCACTACAAAAGATGATATTGCTAAGAAACGGCCTATAACCACTGAATACATTGCGGAGGATAATAAGTTATATGGGAGGGACGCCCAAAAGAAGAGAATTGTAGATGGAATTACCCTTACCCATGGTGAATATTTCGCTGATGAACTTGTGGTGCTTCCAATTGTTGGTCCAGGGGGTATTGGGAAGACAACCTTCACACGACACGTATATGATGAAGTGCAGAGCCATTTCCATGTAGCCCTTTGGATATGTGTCTCACTCAATTTTAATGCAAGTAGGTTGGCACAAGAAGCTGTGGAAAAAATCCCTAAAGTTGATGGTGAAAAGGAAAACAGTAGTGATGCAGAACGAATCGAACAAAGATTGAAAACTAAACGGTTTTTGCTTGTACTAGATGATATGTGGGCATATCATGAGCATGAATGGGAAAAACTATTAGCACCATTTAGAAGAGGAGGAGGAAAAGGTAATCTGGTCATAGTGACAACTCGAATGCCAGAGGTGGCAGAAATGGTTAAGAGAGTTGATTGTTCCATAAAAATGGAACGCTTAGAGAGTGAAGATTTCAGGCATTTCTTTGAAACATGCATATTTGGTGATAAACAGCCATGGGAAGGCGACAAAGAATTACATGATGTCGGCAAAAATATACTGAGCAAATTGAAAGGTTTTCCTCTTGAAGCAAAAACTGTAGGAAGATTACTGAGAAACCAGCTTACTCCAGAACATTGGGGAAGAGTTCTAGAAAGCAAACAATGGGAACTCCAAACCAGTGATGATGACATCATGCCAGCATTAAAGCTTAGCTATGATTATCTTCCTTTCCATCTCCAACAGTGCTTTTACTATTGTGCTTTGTTCCCTGAAGACTACGAATTTGAAAGCAAAGAGTTGGTTCACTTCTGGATAGGACTTGATATTGTACATCCATGTGATTTGAACACAAAAATTGAAGATGTTGGACTGGACTATTTAAAGGATTTAACTAATCATGGTTTTTTCAAAAAGAATGAAGCAAACAGTGGTTGCCCTGTTTATGTCATCCATGACCTCCTGCATAATTTGGCAGTGAAAATTTCATCATTTGAATGTCTCAATATAAACAGTTCTAATGTGAAGTCCGTACAAATCCCACAAGATGTACGCCACTTGTCTATCATTGTAGATAACAAAGATGTTGAGGACATAAAGACTTTCAAATATTACAAAAATGACTTGGCTGCACTTGATAAAAGATTGAAAGTTGAAAACCTGCGTACTGTGATGGTGTTTGGAGAGCACCATGGAAGCTTTGTCAAGACTTTCTGTGATTTATTTGAGAGAGCTGGAGCCCTTCGTGTTATTTATTTGTCTGGAGCATCATATACTATGGAGGACATGTTGTGCAACTTTTCAAAGCTTATTCATCTTCGCTACCTAAGAATCAAATCTGCAGACATGGCAGACATGACAAACACAGACTTGCTTAGTGCTCTGTCTATATTTTATCATTTAGAGGTAATAGATGTACAGAAATGGGAAAAATGCTCTGGTTTCACAAGACATATGAGCAATCTTGCTAAGTTGCGCTACTTTCTGGTGCCAGAACATAAGCTTGAACTTCACTCTAACATAGTTGAGGTGGGGAAACTGAGATTATTACAAGAGTTAAAGAGCTTTGAAGTTGGCAAAGAAAGTAAGGGTTTTGAATTAAATCAACTAGGAGATTTGTCAGAACTTGGAGGTTCACTTGCGATTCGTGGTCTTGAAAGGTTACAAGCAATTGAGGAAGCAAGTGAGGCAAGACTAGTACAAATAAAATGTTTACGCAAGCTAACATTAGAATGGGATGCCAGTGTACATCAAAAACATACTATACATGAAGAAGATGCTCTAGAGATTCTTATACCACATAGCAATCTTCAAGAACTATGGATTAGAGGTCATGGAGGCACTAAATGCCCACAATGGCTAGGTGAGAACCTGTCAGTTAAAAATTTGGAATCCCTTTGTCTCGATGGTGTAGCTTGGAAAACATTTCCACCTATTGGAGAGTTGTGGCTAGTTAATGAAGGAATTCCAGGAAATATCCCCGATACAAGATTTCAAAAATTGAAAAGGTTGGAACTGATGAAGCTGCCTGGGTCGCTAAAATGGATTGGACATACTCCTTGCCAATTATTTGCTCACTTGGAAGTGCTTACCATTTGGGATTGTTCTGAACTCACGGAGTTGTCCTTTTCACATTCTACTTGCTGCAAACAAGAGAAAGAGGCCAACATTAGTTGGTTTCCAAAACTACAAGAGGTCTACATTGCAGAATGTCCAAAATTGCTGTCCTTTCCTCCCGTTCCTTGGAAGAGTGCTCTGTGCTCTGCTAGTATAATAGGAGTTGGTTTGGGATTTGAGAGACTGAATTGTGGAGACAAATACAGTTCTGAGTTTAGCTTGGAAATTGAAGGAAAGGATGCTCTTGACAGCACGGTTTGGAACCTGTTGGACTTTGATAATCTAACTGAGCTGAAAGAGTTGATTATGGATGGATGCCCTCCTCTCCCACTGCAGCATCACTTCCAAATGCTATCATGCCTAAAGACCCTCAAACTACTGAACTCAAGCAGTATTGTAATCCCATTGGTTGAAGGCGAGGGTCGTGCTGAATATCAATTTCCGGTTGAATGCATGATCATCCACGACGAGTGGGGTGCCAGTGTGAAGGAATTGACCCACCTACTCACTTATTTTCGTGAGCTGTCAGAACTGAGTGTGTCAGGCTGTAAGAAGATAACAGGACTGGGTGTAATGGAGAAGCAGGACACGACACCCCCTTCAGCTAACAAAGTGGACGTCGCACAAATAGAGCAGCACCACCATCAGGATGGCACAAGAGGAGAGGGGGAAATCGCAGCAGAAACAGAAGGGCTGCTCCTCTTGCCTTCCCAACTACAAAAGTTGCAGATCAAGTACTGCCCAGAGCTGAGACTCCGCTCGGCTCCAGTCGAGGACAACAGAGAAGCTGCAGCACGAACTGGGGGAGGACATGGGCTCCAAGGTCTGACCTCCCTCCGATCGTTGAGTATAGAAGATTGCCCCAGGTTCCTCTCCTCCTATTCGTTGCCCTCCTCCTCTCCTTGTTTCCCCTTCCCAATCTCACTGGAGGATCTCTCTCTTTACGACGCGGTGGGCGTGGAGACGCTGCTGCCTCTCTCCAACCTCACCTCCCTGGAGCACCTCTCTCTTTGTGGCGTGGAGACGCTGCTGCCTCTCTCAAACCTCACCTCTCTCTCAGATTTATCCATACAGAGATGTGGGGATTTAAGATGCGAGGGATTGTGGCCTCTCCTCGCCCAAGGACGTCTCACCAAATTATTCGTCCGCGAAACCCCCAAATTCTTCACTGGTTCCGAGCCCTCTCTGCCACATGAACAAGAGTTTCCATCCTCTTCCTCCAAACTGCAGGAGCTTGATACGGATGACGTCGCGGGAGTCCCTGCTGCGCCCATCTGTGCCTTCCTCTCTTCCTCGCTCACCAAATTGGACTTTCAGTGCGACGAAGAGGTGCAGCACTTCACAAAGGAGCAAGAGGAGGCCCTTCAGCTCCTCACCTCCCTCAAGAGCATCGCATTTTGGCACTTCTACAAGCTGCAGTGCCTCCCTGCAGGGCTGCACAGACTTCCCAACCTCAAGAGATTATTCATCTTCAGCTGTGCAGCCATCCGGTCGCTGCCCAAGGACGGCCTCCCAAATTTTTTTAGATAAAGGATTACAAAATTCAGCCTCTACATCAGAGATGTACACAGCTAATTATTACAAAGTATTCTTGGATAGTTTAAACCGAAACAAAGTCTTTAAGAGATAAAAAGACTAAAGCAAACGTGAAACGTGCTTCCACCCCCTATTTGAGATCTCTAAAGCAATAATCTCTAATTTCTTGCTCAACAGAGTGAGGGTGTCCTTGGCTTACTCTTCACACTGTAACTGGGCCCAAGATCGTAGCCAGTATGCTCCCCTGAAAATAACCTGCATAATAGAGTTAGTTTTCAATTTCTTAAAAGTTACATCATTCCGAACGCCGATAGCCCAAAGACAACGCAATTGTTCCAACCCAGTTAAACCTTTTATCCTTTTATGTTGGTTGTTCACCATGAACCAAACATATGGCTAATAGATCTAGGTTGGTTCAGTTAGTAGCAAAAAGATGATTCTCCAAATCGTTTTAGCAAAGGGGCAGTCAAGGAATAGGTGTTGGATATTCTCATTCCTATTGCAACTAATACATTGCTGACTCCCTTTCCAATTTTTCCTAGCCAAGTTGTCTTTGGTTAGAACAACCCCTTTGTAGGAACCAAAGAAAGATTTTAATTTTTGAGGAATTCTCATCTTCCGAGATCCTCCCATGACGAAAAGGTGGATGTGTATCAATGAGATGGCGTCATGACCGGACCGTATATAACCGGATTTGGTTAGGCTCCATTTAAAAATCAACCTTCCACCGCTTGGACATGTGAGATCCTAGCTACTAAATTAAGCCACTCTCTAAGTTTGTTGTCCACCAAAGCCCTTCTGAAAGAGATATTGAGAGGGTTTGTGGCCAAAACTTTGATACGATTGCGTGATCCCTCACTATATTATATAAATTTGGATATTTAACTCTTAGCGGCTATCCCCACCCAAGTATCCTCCTTAACCTTGTATTGGTCCCATCTTTGACTTCGAGGTACCTTTAGATAACACCTCATTCTTAATATGCATGAGGCCTCCAAAATGAGAGTCATTAGGTTTTGTCACACGAGACAAAGATTTTGATCTTAGGTATTTATTAAAGTAAGCAACGATCGCCAAATCTCATTTTGTGTTTAGTAAATTTACTAACCACTTGGCAAGGAGGTATTTATTTTGTAGTTACAAATCAAGGATACCTAGACCCCCTTCGCCCTTTGACGACATAATATGTCCCATTTGGCTAATCTACCTATGCTTCTCGAGGATCCTTGCCGAAAAACCTTGATCTAAAATGATCTAGGTTTTGAGAACCCTTTAGGCAGTTCAAAAAGGACATCATAAACATGGGTAGCGCTTAAGATGTAATTGAGAAGGACAAGTTTTCCCAGTAAGATAGGTACTTTACCTTCCGGCGGGGCGGTTTACGCTCAAAGTTCAACATGTCTCCACTCGAATTCAAAAGTTGTCTATGGTGCATTGGAATCCCTAAATATCTGAAAGGGTATTCTCCTGCATTACAGCCAAAGAGAGAAGTATAGAATTCCTCCATTTCTTTAGTGCCATAGCAAAAGAGTTCACTCTTATGGAAGTTAATCTTAAGCCCGGATAGTCATTCAAAAGCACACGCAAAAGTTTTAGATTCTTTGCTTGCTCGTGGTCATGGTCTAAAAGATAATGGTGTCATCTCATATTGTAGAATTGACAGACCATCATCAATGAGATGAGGGAGGACTCCTCTTATTTGTCCATCGGCCTTTGCTCTATTAATAATAAGAGCTAGCATATCTGCAACGATGTTGAATAAGATTGGTGACATTGGATCACCCTGCCTGAGTCCACGTTTGGTTTGGAAGTAAGGACCTACTTCATCATTTATTTTAATCCCAACACTTCCACCAAGAACCATACTCAACCCATCGACACCACTTAGGGAGAACCCTTTCATACGCAAGGTTTGTTGCAGGAAGGACCATTTAACTTTGTCGTAAGCCTTTTCAAAATCAATTTTGAAAATGATTCCATCCCTTTTCTTAGTATGAAGCTCATGGATAGTTTCGTGTAGTATAACTACTCCCTCCATGATATTCTGCTAGGCATAAAGGCGATGCGTCTGCTCACCACCTTCTTGGCTACAATGTTAAGGCTTTGTCCCCACCTTTGTGAAGATTTTGAAGCTTACATTAAGGACACAAATTGGTCTATATTGCTGAATTTTGTTGCATTTTGAACCTTAGGAATTAAAGTAATAATTCCAAAATTCAGACTGTATAGATCTAGCGCCTCCCTATGAAGATCAGAAAAGAGGCATAGTAGATCATCTTTAATAATCCCCCAAAAGACTTGGTAGAATTCAGCCGGAAATCCATCCGGTCCTGGAGCTTTATTATGCTCCATTTGGAAGACTTCAGCTCTCACCTCAGATTAGGTGAAAGGGCCTATGAGGATATCATTTTCCTCTTGTGTTACCTGCGGAATATCAAGGATTTGATCTTCCATTAAGGAGGTACCAGAAACCTCAGGCGTCCCAAAAAGGGTTTTATAATAATTAGTAATATGGTTTTTCAGGCAATCATCTCCAACAATAACACCTTGATCGTTCTCAAGTTTAAAGATATGTTGTTTACGATGTTTGCCATTAGCAACTAGGTGAAAGAACCTAGTGTTAGCATCACCTTCCAACAAGGTTTTAACTTTAGCTCTCTCGTACCATTTTAATTCCTCCTCCCTAAGCAGAGAAACAAGCCTTTCCTTTAGATAATGCTTGAGGTTAATCTCTTGATCCGATAAATGGCCATTTTCAGCCTTCCTATCCAGATTATCTAGAAGAGATAATAACATCTTTTCTCCTTTCTGGGACCTGCTGTGTGTTTGGCCCAACCCCTTAAGTGCTGTCTTAGCCTACGGATTTTAGCTTGCCAGCGCTCAAGGGGAGTGGAACCCGCTGTTTCAGATTGCCAAATGTTTGCAAGGACGGCCTCCCAAATTCACTGCAAGAGTTGGGGATCTACGACTGTTCGGCCATCCGGTCGATTCCCAAGGAGTGCCTCCCAAATTCACTGCAAAAACTAGTGATCTGCTACTGCCCAGCCATCCGGTCGCTGCCAAAGGTGGACGACCTTCCAAATTCACTGCGAGAATTGAATGTCCATGGCAGCAGTGAGGAGCTAAGAAGGCAGGGCCGCAAGTTGATAGGAACCATTCCAATAGTCATACTCTGACTAACCCAAGGTAACAGAGATGTGGAACTTCCTACCCACCAATTTCCCTTGCTTTCCCTAACCCTATGAACATCAGAATTTTGTTTATGTTTTAATCCTTTTTAATCTAATTTATTAAAAATAACCCGTCCCTAACTAAATTTGCAAAAAGTAGCCCTTTTGGTCGCGCCAGGCCTCGTGGCGCGACTCCTCACTGAGTCGCGCCAGGGCATGTGGCGCGACTGAGGCGCCACGTCGGCCGGGCGCGCGACGGCAGCTGCTGAGGTGGCGGGGTGAGTCGCGCCACATGCTCTGGCGCGACTCGCGCCAGGCCGGCGCGACTCACTTAACATACTCCTTTCTTTCTTCCTCCTCCTTTCCTTCTCCCAAACCGAGCTCTCTCCTTCTCCCCATGGCGTCGCCCCCCTCCGCCCCCCTCTAGATCCGGCGCATCCCTAAGGGGATTCGACTCCTCCACCGGTGGATGATTCGGTTGGTATTCTAGGGTTTACTCATTGCTAGGGTTTGTTGATTATGGGGCTCCAATGGTGGATTGAGTACGAATCGGACACCGTTAGTTGTCTTGTATCGATGCATTGAATCATTGTAACACGATCTATCGTGTAGTTTGCAATGCATGTTTCGGTTTCGATAGATTTGGATGGTGTAGATGTTGACTATGAACAAATGAATGCTCATGTTTTATTGTCACTACCTTCGAGTAGTAGTAGTATTTCTTTATTTACCTATAATGTATGAACAAAATAATGTAGGCTCATGTTGACTATGAACAAATGATTTGAGTAGTATTTTCACTAGCATTTTTATTTACCTTTGTGTATATTTATTTTTTCACTAACTTGGAGAGCATGTGTAAATGAAATGTAGGTTAGTGTTTAGCCTATTGTATTTTGATTGATATTTGAAATGCAAGTTATTAAATCAATGCTCATATGCTCATTTATGTAATTAAAATTTTAGTACTAGCTTGTATGATGGTACTAGCTTTAGTCATGACTTAGTAGTTTTTTTTCACTAGTAATTTTTTCACTAGGTGTATGTATGTTGGAGACAGTAGTGCTCATCTAGTAGTATTTTCTTCACTAGTTGTATGCATGTTGGAGATAGTAGTATGTATCTTGGTGCTCATCTAGTAGTATTTTCTTCACTAGCTTTTCTTATGAATTTTAATTTTACTTCACATATGCATGCAATTTTTAGGTGTTATAAATTTTGTTTTCTTTATTTAGGACCATGTAGCAATAAGAGCTGACACCACCCACGTATCCACTCCTTGAGAAGTACTATGATGACAACCACCGTGGGAGGAAGCTTGAAGAGCGTTTGGAGGTAGGATGAGAATCACTTGTTAATTTGGTGATGGATGGATTGAAATTGGATTGTCATATACTAATCATTTGTTGTCAACGTTGATATTTGTTTGCAGGTTTTGAAGCCTTTACGACCCCGCACTCACACTCCTCTACAATGGGATGATAGATACACACCTTTCCTTCGCCGAGCGGGTTTCCTCCCGCTTGCCACATTGATCAATACGGGGCTCCCGAAGATGGATAATGCTGCTTTGACAGCGCTAGTGGACCGGTGGAGGCCCGAGACACATAGCTTCCACCTTCCCTGTGGTGAGATGACTATCACACTTGAGGATGTCGCCATGCTGTTTGGCCTTCGTGTTGACGGTATCGTGATCGGTCACATAAATCCACAAGATTGGAGGGACATTGTTGAGGGATTGCTAGGAGTACGGCCAGATGAACCACAAGAAGGTGTGAAGGATAGGAAAACCACTGGAGTGAATTCGTCTTGGTTGGCCCAAAGATTTTGGTCATCACCCACCACCACATGCTAATGCCCTCAGATTCGATGCATGCTCGTGCATGGTTGTGGCATATGGTGGGTGGATTTCTTTCCCGATTCTAGTGAATACCATATCTTGGATGTGGATACCAATGATCGGGTAAGAATGGGATGGCATTGCAAGTTATAGCGAGTGCAACTCTTGCATGGTTGTATCGGCATGTGTGATGCATGCGGGAGAAGTGGTCCTAATGCTAATCTTGGCGGTGTGCTTACCTTCTCCGATTGTGGATGTGGAGCGGCTTCCAATTGGTCGGCCGAGCGTTACGCATTTGGTGTACGTAATTTGCATCTCAAATATTCTTAAGCATTTGTCCTTTGAGTTCCTATTTAGATTTGGCACTATGTTGCGGATTTGCCATATGACGCCGAGGTTCCCTTGGCCACCGTCGGGTATCTTTGGACCAACATTGCAAGGGTCCATGGGAACCCGTGACGGCGCTACGAACACACCAACGGCTGGGCGCCTTGACCAAGTCATGTAAGTGATATACTTCACCACTACTACTTTCTTTGCTAAGGACTGCTTATCTATGTTACAACATTTGCTTAGACAAATCAATATGTATATCTAGGTTACTTGGCGGCCATATATAAGGGATGAGATTGTTGAGGAGAATTTAGCCCAATGTGCACAATTGATCAAGATTATTGGCGTAACATTTGCCCTCTTATTTGCTTCTATGTTGTGGAGTACCATCCACATAGAGTGGCACGCAATTTGGTCATCTTCAAAACTACCCTCCAGTATTACAACACCAGCCACAACCTCCACAGTATGTATTTTTCATATGTTGCATACCCTTCAAATTGTTGGTTGTCTAAGAAATTACTCACTATGTTTATTTACTATGTAAATGCAGAATGACCGCCGTAAGCAAAGAGGTGCCAAGAATTGGCTGGAGCATCACATCCACGCGGTCAATGCATGGAATGCGAGAGCCAACAACATAGTGGGTGGGGGGCCACAACACCGTGACGGTCCGCTCAATCAAGATTTGGATTGGCTAAACCAAAACACCCGCTTAAAGTTAAGGGTTGTAATGGATGAACAGACATTGAGGATCTACCTTCGATCAAGATGTTTTCCAGTACGACGAAATCACTAGAAGTGGGAGGCGCTGAGCGTGGTCCCTTCGAGGATTATATTGTAAGTGATGACACTCGTGTCACTAATTTGAAGTTTCACTTGGTATTGTGACATAATGTTAATTTGTTAACGACATATAGGGGCAACAACTCGGAAGATTTGCTAATGAGGCTGAGCAAGCTTTGGCTGTCCCGATAGGATCTCCGGAGGAGGCGGGTGTGTTGAGGAGTTTTGTGCGTAATATCCTTTTGTGTGGAGTTTTGTGCTAGTTATGGATGCATGCTCAATTTGGTTATGGTGCTTTCTGAGGATCGATGAGGATGTAGAAAGCGGTGTTCAAGTTGAATTGCTTGGCACGACCCAAGCACCGGACCCGAACATGATGCGGACCTTCACACTCGCACAAAGATCCACGACGAGCACAAAGTGCATCAACTTCAGGTGTGTGGCCTTGATAGTTGTAGGTTTGTCTTTTTTAAATATTGTTGGCTACATCAATGATGCATATATGGTTGTTGTAGGAGGATCTCGCCGGTGCACCGTGGGATTATAATTAGATCCCTCCACGTACCCCAGCCGGGATACGACTCGAGACCGATGTAGACGACAGGCGGGGAGACCCTTCTGTCGGTCCAACTGTGATTGGGTCCTCTCAACTTGCGGTGCTCCTCTTGGCACACAAGAAACTCCCCAAGCGGCGGGGGGAGGCGAGGAGCGGATGTGGGCAGCCAAAATGTCGTTGACACGCACTGGCGGGTTCGAAAGCGAAGAAAGTCTACACTCCGAATCCTTAGGCTTGTGCTCGGTTTGAGTGGTTGAACGTTCCTTGAGGGCTTGTGGTCGAAATATGTGGCTTGTGATCGAACTATGTGTCTTGTGACCGAACTATGTGGCTTGTGATCGAACTATATGGGCTTGTGGTCGAACTTTGTAGACGGGCTTGTGAAAGAACTATGTAGGTTTGTGGTTTGCACTCGAATCGAACTATGTCGGCTTGCGATCGATGTATATATGTGTTAAATTATGTGCGAATTTGTGTTTCTTAATCATGTAAATATTTGTGGTCGATTCTTCAACTCACTCCAAGAAACGACAAACTTAGCGAATCTTGAACTCACTAAAAAAAGTCACAGACTTAGCCAATTTCCCAAACTCTCTTATCTGGAAAATGAACTACGACAAAACTGGTTTTGGGCTTCGTTAGGCGCGACTGCTTCACGAGTCGCGCCAAGCCGCCTGGCGCGACTCAGTTTAAGTCGCGCCATGTGTCTTGGCGCGACTCTTGTTCGACAAAATAACTGCGGCATGGTTTTGGGTCTCCATTGGCGCGGCGCTTCACGGTCGCGCCACGTTCTGGCGCGACTCGATCTTAGTCGGCCAGATACGTGGGCGCGACTCGTGAAGCGCCGCGCTCAATGGAGACCCAAAACCGCTTTTGCCGTAGTTCATTTTGCAGATAAGAGTAGTTCGAGAAATTGGCTAAGTTTTTTGCAGATTCAGTAGTTCATGTTTGAGTGGGTTTCACTAGGACTTGTCTTAAGCAATATAGATCGAAAATAGTTGAAATACACCAAACATTTAACATGTCCTTAAGCCACAGTGTTCAAACATTCCACAAGGTCCACGACATAAGTTCATTACATGGCATAATTAAAATAGTCCACGAGGTACACAACACAAGTTCACTACTCTGAATCAAAATTAAACAATAGTTCATCGTCACCCCAATCATCATCCTCCACCTCAATCACTTTGGCTTTGCCCTTGTCCTCCACCTCTTGCGCCTTGCCCTTGCCTTTGTCCTCCACCTCTTGCGCCTTGGTAGCAAGTGTCTTTATCGCCTCCCATTGAAATTTGGTAGTCGCATCCACAATTTCCTCTACATTGTTGCTACTTTTTTTTTGTGTTGTACATTTCGGCAATTCTCTCACAAGAGCTTTCATTGCCTGCAATTACGCCATTTTTGCCTCAATTCTAGCCAACTTCAAATTAATCTCTCTTTTCTTTGCCTCCGCCATTTGGAACCACTCGGCTATGGGATCCTTTGCAAATATCCTAGATGGATCAAACTCACTCCAATCACGACGCCACTTTTCCCTCATGTTACGCATGCATGTCCCTCTTCTCTCCTCCTCCTCTTCCTCCTCCCTCAACCTCTTCCTCCTCCTCTCATCCGCACTTAGTGGCGGTGGATAGTTCATCCTATTCCGCCTCCAAAATTCAATGAGGCTCTCTCTAATGCCCTCTCCAACACTAGTTTGTGAACATCCCTTCTCTCTAGCAAGTTTATCCTTAGCAATTTGTCCAAACAACTCTTTATCCGATGGAATTGGGACATCATATTTTTCTCTTAATTTATTTTTCCTCTTGGCTGTTTCCTTGATTTTCAAATACCTAACATTGCCCCAAATGTAGAGCTAAGTGCTTCCCTCCCTGCAAAGCTCTCCCAATCACATGTTCTCCCCTCCTAAAAAAATTAATGTCAATTTTTAGGCAACGTAACCATTTAAATTGGCACAACACATGGATACAAAGTTAGGAAAGTGACTTTACCCAATAATCTCCATATGAGTTACCACAATACCATCCATATCCAAGCTCAGATGGAACCACACCCTTTCGAGCGAGTATCCCACACTTGCAACGAGGCCTATAAGGCTCATCACATGGCCATGGCTTCTCCCCACTCTCGAATGCTTGCCGTCTTCTTCCGGCCCAATGAGACTTTGGACCGTATATGTCCTCACGAAAATCACATAGGGCCATCCATCCTGCACAACAAATTAAATGAGATATCGACCACAATGAATTTGTCGGGAAGAGCAATGATGCTTACATGTGTTCTTTGCTTTGCAAAAAAATGGTGTGAATTTGTCGGGAAGGTCAAGATCGTGAAGTTGCAACTTGCTTGGCCTCCCACAATGACACAATGGAGGGTTGCTAACACGCTTGCATCCCGCCTCTTGTTTTTCTTGGAATGTCATTTCTGGTGGATTTGGTGGTGGTGGCACCCACCGTTTGAACTCATGATAGGGTTGCACCACCGATTCTAGCCACGGAAATAATCGGATCCTAGAGTCAAATTTTTCCGGTTCATCAATCCACTGGTGGAAAAAGCAAGGTGCTATGTTGTATTGACTTGGGCCGCCATCTTCATTAAGTATCCACTTTCTTGCACATGTGTAGAACGCCCTTCCAGCTGTTACCTCATTCCTTGATTGCTTCACTTGAGCTGGAATGCCATAATGACACATAGGAACCGGAAGAGGTGGTGGGACGGGATCATCGTGCCTGCCTCTGCTCGCCGCCATTGGCCTGAAAAAACATAAAATTTCATCAGATTATTTATACAAAAGGAAAGGACAAAAATATTATTTACATAATTAACAAATAGAGACATGAAATCCTAAGTAGCTACCGTATGCCCGCTCCCACTAGATTGTTTATGTCGTTCCTTCCGATGACCCTCCTCGTGGCAGACACTACATCGGTTCTTCGACTTTTCTTGGTCAAACTCCCCGGCACCGTAAATATCCCTATCGTACCCACTTGTTTGGTCCATCTCATTGCGTAATCGCTTTTTCTTCCTCCTTGACACCCGTTCCTCTTCTCGCTCATCTCGGGACGTGAGTCGGGACCATTGTACTCGGGCCAATGTGTCTCGTCTAGTATTGGCTCAAACGAGCGCCCATGTCTTCAATCTGCTTTCCTTAGAATACAATTGCGTCGGTACTGGTGCTAGCCAAGACACCCTCTAACAAAGGCATGCGGCTATCATATGAGAGCATGGAACATGTAGCAATTGAGGTATACAACAAGTGCAAGTCACTCCCGAGAGGTCCACCTTATATATCGTCGCCCGTCATCTCACCTCCAATATTCAAAGCGGTAGCTGTCCTCACTGAGTACACATACAATGTGGGATCGAACAACTCACCCTCATGCTCATGACTTTCAAACCTTGTTCGGTTAAGTGCTTCTTTCGGCTTTACCAAAAGTATTTACCCCACGTAACCCCTATCTATGTGGTCTCTTGCTTTTTCCACCTATGCACAAAATATGAATTGATCTTGTAGAATGTGTACTCCACAATAGCCGAATCGGCATAGCACGGATGCCTTTGAGGACCTTGTTGAGCACTTCGATAGATTTGTATTGTTCACACCATATCTCCAACCACCTTCATCAAATGCATTGGCCCACTTATGTTTGTTGACCATCTGCTCCTCCAACCACTCTTTTGCTTCCTGATTCATCATTTGTTTTAGTTTCTCTAGTCTAATATTAAACGTCCTCTCCGCTTTGGCTGCACACACCAATTTTAGTTGCTCTCTCACTTTTTGTTAGCTTGCCTATGCCATATGTTCGCGCAAAGTGTCGCATGCACCAACGACTCACAGTTGGTACCCTTCCATGTAATTCTCAACCGCACTTAGTATTCCTTGATGGCGGTGCGAAACTATGCACACCTTCCTTAGACGTCCCACAACGTCCCGACGAACCAAATGCAAGAACCAAGACCAGTCAATATTCTCACTTTCAACTAAGGCAAATGCAAGGGTACCAATCTATCCTCACCATCAACACCGGTGGCGATCAATAAAACACCCTGTACTTTCGATTAAGAATGTGCCATCAACACTTATCACCGCGCAATGCTTGAATGCCTCTACACATTGGGGAAGCACCAATACACCCGCTCCATCGGCTTCATTACACCTTTGTGGAGCTCCTCCTTTCCGTTGTATGAGTGCACCACTGCTCCGGGTTGAAGTGTGTTATTGCTTGTAGGATTTTTGGCACCCTACAAGAAGCATCCTTCCAATCACTCCACAACATGGATATTGCATCTTTGCTTAGCTCTCCGTGCCTTTCCATAATTCACCGTGTAGTTCTTTGAAAGCTTTGATAGATTCAATGATGGCAGCTATAGAAACATCGGGATCCTTATGAACCATGCCGACAATCCGTCTTGCAATGTAACGAGCCGTGCATTGAGAATGTTCTTGTGCCACTCCGACGTCCCACATGTATGAGGTTGGACAACTCTTGTGATTCTCCATTTGTTCCTATCATTAGGAAGTGGACGCCCACACCTTCCAAGCACAATCTTGTTGGCAAGCAACCGTGTATCTTGTTTTGGCCGATGAATGAATCACATTATATGGCCTATGGTGCCGCATGAGTAATCCCTTAAGAAAAACTTTAATTCTTCCAAGTTATCAAATTGCATTCCTTCGTTATAAACAATTGACCATCGTCGGGATCAACTTCAAGAAGACATAACCCTGAATCACAATATGCCTTCCTCGAAACCGAATGGAAAACGGAAACTTCAGTACATCAACATGTACAGCTTCCAATTGCCTCAACTCGTTTGAGTGAATTCTGGCACTCGAAATCGAGAAAGAGTATACACCGACCCTCTAGACGCCTCATCTACCTCTCACCAAATAATGGAATCTCTTCACCCAAAGGACTAAATTGGCGTATAGGATTTACTCGAACCACAGGTGTTGGTTGGGTTGGTTGCCTAAGTGGGTTGGTTGGCTAGCGGAGTGGGGTTGGTTGGATAACTGGAGTTGGTTCTTCTTCTTCTTCAGAGCTCACAGATATATCATCCCCATCCTCTTCCTCATCATCCTCATACTCACCAAAATTATTGTTCGACTCACATCTATCAAAGTCATCTTCCCCATCTGAACCATAAGAACATTCCTCATCAGCACCACCTTCTTCATCATCCTCATTATCATGAACCTCATTGTGTGGTACCATATCTTCCGAGTTAATTGTTCCATGGGCTCATCATTATGCGTGAATCAACCGGAGAGTAAACATCAACAACTAACTCGACAACGTGAACTTGAGATTCTTTCACACACTCTTTGTAAAATAACCAATCATCACCACATTTAATAGGCATCATCACATAGTGACTTCTTTTGTCACCGGAATCAAACCTTCCATGAATCCTTAATTCCTCCCCCTCATTTCCAACCTTGAACAAAGAATTCACTCAGGTTTTAATATCTTCAAATGTTGGAGGACTATCAAATCTTGCTACTTGTTGCCTCATGCTTTTAAACTCCCCATTGTCATCAACCATGCCAGAAAATATACGAACTAAACGATCCATCTACACACAACCACAAATTAAATTGATTATACCAACCCTCATCTCACATATCAATAGCATCTACACTATCCAACATGGAAAAGATGAAATCCTACCATGCAAGAGAAACTACACGATAAGAAGAGGTTAACATCGGTCACTTGCACGATACACTACACTTAATCATACCCGATTCGTACTCAATCATGCTATCTATCTCAAATCATACACTAAACCTAACCACCTCAAATCCAACGAAAAAGATGGAATCCGCGAAAACTAATTGGTTAGATTGGAGGAGTTACCTTCCACGAGCAATTTCCCAAACTTTCCTCTTCAAAACGGGTGAGGGATGGAGTGGATCTAGAGGGGGAGGGTTGGGGGCGGCGCCATGGAGTGGAGCTCGAGTTAGGTCTTGGAGTGAAGGAGGAGGAAGAAAGGAGCATGTGGCGCGACTCACCCGCCACCTCGGCCCGGTGCCGTCGCCCGGCCGACGTGGCGCCTCAGTCGCGCCACATGCCCTGGCGCGACTCAGTGAGGAGTCGCGCCACGAGGCCTGGCGCGACCAAAAGGGCTACTTTTTGCAAATTTAGTTAGGGACGGATTATTTTTAATAAATTAGATTTAAAAGGATTAAAAATAAAAAAAATTCTGAACATCAGTTATTCTCCCTTTGTTTATTTGATTACAGTTATGATTTCCTTCTAAATAACACACTTTTGCTTTCACCTATGGTGCAGGGCTATTGTTCGAATTGGGATTTTCATTGTATCCATACATGATTCTCCAGTCTTCAAGCATGAACATCTCAGGATATATCTTACACCCTGTACATAAACTGGTTAGTATCCTATATGCAAAGTCATCCGAGAGTCACACATTTACAATTTCGATACATATTTAATGTTAACCCCCTGCCTATTGTTTTTGCTAGGTATGTGGATGTCTTTTTTTATAATTATTGAGGAGTTTAAACTTTTTGTATTAGAGTTGATAAAAAAACTATTGAAACAAGAATTTTTTTCACCCGCAGAACCCTGATGTGTGAGTTTAGCAGTTTAAGGACACGGCTTGTTGCTCCAACAACTTTCAAGTTGTCTTGGTGTACTGCTATAGAAATAGGCTGCATCCACAACATATTAACTCTGAATTTATTTATTGGTTTTGCCGGATTGTAGGACTTTTTTCTGACTACTTGCCGTTTTTTTGTTTTCTGAGGTCTTGCTGCAGAAAATATTACATCCTTATGCTTAGTTTCACTTTTTGTTAATCCAATCAGAATTTCTTTCACGCTTGTTCTTTTCTTTCTTCAATCAACACAGTGAACCTTGATGGAAAAAAATAATTATGAAGATTTTATAAGATATCCATTCTCCAACACCTAAGGTAGTATTACAGATAGTTAGATATTTCTAGTTTTTTTCTTACTTACCATGAGTTATGTTTTAAGCGTTAACCTTTCCATGTGACAGGAGAGCGATTTATCTTTCTGATAAGTGACAGAATGTATGGTACTCAACTGTGCAAGTGTAGAGTGATGTTATGGTGCTTGAAATTTCCTCATATTTCCTCTCATTTTCTCAACCAAGAGTATTTTCCTCCCGCAAAGGGTATTTTAGTCATTTCGCGTTGTAGGTCACCCCCAACCTGCGCCCCAACCCGCGTCCGCCCCTCAGTTGACGCCCACGCAGCATGCGAACTCCTAGACTGCGGCGACGGCTCCTCCCCGTGCGCACCTCTCCTCCTCCCCGGCCTCCCGCACCTCCCACTGCCCTCCCCCGCCCCCGCCGCGGCAGCTGCGCCTCCGCGCGTTCGCATCCTCCCGCGCCTCGCCGCCGCCCTCCCCCACCGGGGCAGTCGCCTCGGCGGGCACCGCCTCCGCCTCAGCTGCAGCAGCCTGCGAGCAGGGGGCGGCGAAGCGCGCGATATGCACGGCCAACGAGCTGCACTACGTTCCCGTGCCGGGCACCGAGTGGCGGATCGCGCTCTGGCGGTACCGTCCGCCGCCTGAGGTGATGGCTGCCTCTGGGGGGGAGTGTGGTTGCGGGTGGTGCTTCCTTGGAATCGCTTGATTGTTGAGTTTTTGCTTGTTTGGATTGTGCAGGCGCCCAAGAGAAACAACCCGCTGATGCTGCTGCTGTCTGGAGTGGCCACCAACGCTGTTGGGTTCGACCTGTCCCCTGGGGTGAGTGAGCTTGTCCGTAATTACGCTGTCGGCGTCAATAAAGTACCTATGAAGAGTTCGTGCTTGTTATGCTTGTTCTCTGTGAATAAATTTCGTGTGGTACCTCATTATTCTCAAATTGAGACATTGCTGTCGCAGAGAAGCTCATGGTACAGTTTGTCAAATGGATTTGATATAATATTTACCTATGCAATTGACACTTGATGGTGTTTTCTAACAAAGTGTTTGGGGAAATTAAATTCAGAATAGGTGGTTCTTTATTGTGCAATCTTAGTACTGGCGATATGCACTTCTCCCAGGGTGAACTTACAGGAGATCTCTAAAACAATATTTGCAATGTTACAGCTAGTTTTCTGTGTGGCCTTGGTAAGAAATCCCTTAGTTTTATCCAGCTATTTGCCTGCATCATACTTCTTTGCCAACCCAACAAGCAAGAGTAGGAAATCTGCCATTCATGTACTGTCTCTCCTGTTACAAAGGTTTTAGCCCAAGTTCCTGGTGTTCAGTTTCGGGACATAATAAATGCATATCTGAAGCCTAAATGTCATTCACCAGATTCAGAAGCTGTGCAGAGGTGAGACATTTGTGTATAAATGCACCTTCTTGATTTAAGGTATATTTCGGATAAAACTGGATTATTAGCCTTAGGTTCACATCTGATTATTTTACATCTACATTTCAAGTCTAATTATCTAATTTGCAGATTCCAGTACCATGCCCTGTATTGGCAATTGTGAAGCAGCAAAAAGTTCGTGGAAGTGAATAATATTCAGCGAAAAGTTCGCAGATTTAGGCCATAAAGTGTTGTGTAAGTTTAATAACTACATATTGAAAATTTTTTGTTCCATATTTGGAATTAGTGTACATTTGCACTAGGGTTTCTATAATATTTTGAGTTAGCCAGTTAGGATCTTATGATCGATTGTAAATAACTAGAGATGTTGCTCAACAAGACAATCTCAGTAACCAACTCAGAAAAGCATACCCTGGCATCTGACTTAAACACTAGTTCACTAGCATAAGAAGAGTAGTGATGATAAAATCACAACATCTAGTTGGTTTAAAGTTGAGTGGTCAGTTTAAGTAGTTCGGGCATGCCATTTCAGGATAGGGTAATACTGAATTTGTGTTTACATGCCACTTGATCTTTAGCTTTGAGTGGAGGCTAATGCTTGGAGCAGGCTATGACAATTTATTGCTATCTGAGCTACAATAATCTATTTTCATTTTGCCTTATATACATGCTCCCATGGCGTGGTTTGCTAAACATTTAGGAAGATTGCATGGCTCGCCACTATGCTCATATCAAGCAATTTCATGAAATGTTTATCTGCTAGTTGAACACTTTGATTGCCATCATCTTCTAAACTTCCCTGCTTCCTTTTTCTCTTTGTTGATTTGTTGATACTTTTTGGCATGTCTGATGTCTTCCATCCCCTGAGTTTCACGATTGGCCATCATACTATATATGTAAAAGGTTTAACAGATGAACTCCTAGTTGAACGATATTAAGGATAAAAAACTAAGTGAACCAAAAGTTCCCTTCGGCTTGTTAATTTGAATATGTTTTGGTTGGCTTTTATCTGTATATAACCTTTTGATGTTACATATCATTATCTGTTGCCATATCTTAATGTTCTTATTTTCCCTTGAAGGGGTGCTGTTTCTAGCTACCGAGAAGATGGAGAAAATGGCAAAAGCAAAAGGCACTCGCTCGACAGAAGAGGAACTTGCGTTTGACAAACAGGATGTTGTTGGCCAATCTGGTGATCTTCCATTCACTGAGAATCTATTTGCAACACCTTACAGGTTTGCATGTCTTGTGCACCGACGTTAGCTTGATACTTGCCTCCCTTATAAAACTCCATAGCCCTTAACGATTCGATAATGAGTTATATCTCTTCCAGATCTTTGATCCTGCCTTCATCTACATGCTCTGAACCACCACTTTCAACAGCCGGATGCTCTTCCCGACTACACAAATGATTGTTTCGAAACTTGTGCTGCGGAAATGATTGTTGGGGATGGTTCGGCAAATATCCAGGAAGTGAGCTCATCTTACGTCGCCAGCGTAAAGAGGGTCTCACTCTCACCCCTGCACACTGGTACTGGATGGTCCCCGATCGGTAGGAGTGGAAGGAAACTGGTTCTGAAGTCCATACCCTCCTTCCCTTCCCTCACTGGAGATGCTGGCAGTGAGCCCCATTAAAAAGAGTCCACCAAATTTGGCACCTGAGGTATGCATTTGTTGTGCTTCTCTTCTCTGATGTTTCTATTTTCAATTCAATTATTTATGCAGTTTCCTTTTTCAGTCAGTCTGGCCGGCGTGGGAATCTTGGGAAGCTGACTTCGCCCAATTTTGTTTTGATGAAGAGTTGAAGGAACTCAACACTTCTGCCATACAGATATATATAGTTGGCAAATATTTCTCGGAAGTCTGAAAAGCAACAGTCCACAATATGTGATTAACCCGTCGTTACTTATTAGTGTTTTTTAGTCCTGTTCATGCCATTTGGTCTAAGGTCGTCAGTATGTCTATGTATATGTTTACACAGCTCGTGGGCGATAAGTGCAAGTGCAAGTGCAAACGTACCGAAGAAAAGAATGCTTACTTTAGCATCTTGAAAAATTCAGTTTACTGTATTCCAGTTTGTGTCCAAACATCAGTACATCACCGCAGCCATTTCCAGTCATTTTTAACACGCCTCATTTACTCGATGCAAAAGATCAAAGGATGCTTGTCCCCCAATTTCTCCATCGTGCACAATTTAGGTGCAAAATAGACTGCACAGATGAAACTGCTAACGGCACAGAACAGATGCCACTTTCGCATTTAGGACAAAGTTCTGATTTGCAGGAAATGCTGAAAATGAAAATAAGTAAACCAATGCACTACATATGAACAAGTTTGTTTTTCAATATTTTGGGAGTACAGAATCCACCTAAAGTAACCAACAAGCTTGGAAAGCTATGCTTTACATTTCGAGGGATTGCCAACTTCGTATACACACCATATTTTTTACACATATACACAACGATGTAGAAATTGCTGAAAAATTAATCTGGATACCGCGGGGTGACCATGTAAAATTAAGCCATTCCGCGGCCCTTGATCTCTACAGGGAAGAACATACAGCCCACTGCAGCAAGGCACAATACCACCTCGAACACCAGGATTGCTTCCATCTGGTGGCAGCTCCGCAGCATCACAACGGCAACAAGAGGGCAAACAACCCCACCAACTCTACCAGGAAAACAAAGGACAAAAGGGAGATTCAATGACTAAAAGTAAAGTTACCATATAGGAAATGTTAAAGTGACTATGTATTCAGAAAGAAGTCAGACCATATAATAGTACTGGGAAATTTAACTTCCATGAAACCACATGATGAGGGAAAAGAAGTGATTCCAGATGGCATCATACCAACAAGAACCAATAAAAACTGCCAACCAATAATCAGAATAGGTTACTGATACTATCAGAGTGACAATTTCGGACACAACAAAACTTTCAGATTGGCACATTACAATGAAGGATTAGATAACAACACAAGCATGAACTGACAATCCACTTGATCTACTATGCGATAACATAATTGTTGGGGACAGTTGAATATCTAAGACTCAATTCTGTGGTCCAACAAGACCAACAAGCAGCCAATTTAATCACGTGTAGGCATGCCTTACTTCCTCTACTAGAACAACATAATACTGTCAACAGTAACACAAGCACACAAACACCCTTAGAACAGAGGAGCTACACACCTGCATCTTCTCAGAAAGAGTTGGGCACAACACTAGTAGCAACTGCATTAGTCGAGTCAAGGTTAACATCCTTTAATCCATCCTTTTCACACAGCAGCACGCCTTCTCCCGATCCCAGTGATATGTTAGATAAAGCATTAGGTGATTAGTGCCTGAAAACATATGCACGTCGTTGGAAATTAGCAGCTAGCAGCCAAGCAGAAGAAGAAAAGAGGGGAATCAGACGCACGCACCTGGATGTTCAAGGCCGACTCGAGCTGGCTGCCTGCAGGGAATTGGTAGGTTTAGATGAAGGCGAATCAATCTGAAGGAGTAGCAGCTCTTGTGGCAAGGAAATGACGCAGAAAAAAAGGAAGGAAAGGATCTTGAAGAAGTTACTTGCTTCCGCACTCGTCGGCATTCGGCAACGCCCCCATGCTCGCACTCGTGGGCCTCGCCGCCCTCGGCCCCCGCACTCGTCGGTTGGGCGCGCCGTAGGGCCCTCCCGGACCGAGCGCCGCCGGCTGCGCCGTGGAGGCCCCAGGCCGTGGAGGGGTAGCGGATCCGTGCAGGAAATGAAGGAGGCGAAGGGAAGGAGGGGCTGCGGACGGATGGCGCGGGGTGCGTGGGAGGACGAGGAGTGCGGCGGCGGCGACATTCGGGATGGAGAATGAAGGGGAAAGATAAGTTAGGGTTCTAGGGGGAGTCGGCCACATTTTAATCTACTCGCGCGACATCGGGACCGCTGAACAGGAGATGGACGGCTAGGAAGAGTTGGGCTGTTGAAGACTGAGTGAGTGGGCAGAAAAAACAGCCCAGGCCCAAGTCTTTGGGCCCGTTTTAAAAAAAATATGAATCGTTTTTATATTGCTTAACGTTTTTCTTTTTTCCTTTTATACACCATTATATTATGAAGTAATATACAAAAATAATTATCTTATATATGCTAATGCTGGTTCATCTCACCGGTACCGAATATGATAGCACTCAAAACCTAACCAACACACATGAATACCACAATGGTAGGCCTAGGCCATGCCATGACTATTCCGCAGCTCCTGGGTTCCATCCCTATGGGAGTCCTTTTTTTTGTTTTGCCAACATTTTATGTATTTATTTCTTTTTTGTGCTTTATTTCTTTTTTTTGTCATTTTTCAAATATTTGTTTTTAGAAATTGGTATACATATAATATAGTAATGTGAGAATGTGGTGATACACATCCTTCACAAGCTATGATGCTGCTTGCATTTGTACAACCATGAACATGTCTCACATATACTCATAGGGAGTAAGCGGGAGATGTTCATGCTCGTGATGGATGCATAGTGTCACTTTGTCTAAATCATATGAAAAATGAATGGTATGGTAATGAAGACAAGATATGATGATGTGTGCATTTGTATAATTTTCTAACCAAGTTTACCTATTATTGTAATTATTTGATGGTAAGTTGAAGGAAAATGTTAAAATCCCCTAACCTAGTTTGAAATATCTGAAAACTTGCATGGACAACTCATTTTGGTGTATGATCATGACATGAAAATTTCAAATGATTTTGAAAATATGGTGATACCCATCCTTCAGAACCATAAACATGTCCCATAAATACTCATGGGAGTAAGTGAGAGATGTCATAGTTGTGATGGATGTATAGTTGCACATGGTTCAAATCAGTTACAATTGTAATGATATGGTCGTACTCATATATTTAAATTAAAACAAAGTGAAAAATTGTAAAAAAATGAAATTAAAATATAGAAAGAGAAATAGGAAAAAATCACCCAAAATGATGTAAAAACAAAGAAAAAGGGGCTCCTATGGGTTTTGAACCAAGGAGCTTAGGATCAAACTCAAGGGGCTAACCATTATGCTGTTCAAGTGTGTTCATTAGTAGGCCAATGCTGTTTATTTTTAACCTATGTCCCAACGTAAGAAGGATGGTTGGGCCACATCGATTTTTTGGGCCACTTCGGTTTGCTCGGCCCATAGAGAAAAGAAAGCGCATTGCGCAGATCAGATATACACAATTCTTAGTCCCACCTCGCCTCTTTAGCAACGATGAACACAACTTAAATACCCAAACAGACTCACCTACTTGAACTCCTTCACTACTCTTCCGCACTATTGAGTGCTTCTTACTTGTGCAAATTGGGTCGGCTCGGTTGGGCTCCCTACATGGTTGAGCCTGACCTAGCTAGCTGTGCCGACCCATGACACTATTTTTTTAAAAAAAATATGCAATCAAATTTCTTTTAATATTATTCAAACAAATCTTATAACTTGTTATGAAAAATCAGTTACAATTGTAATGATATGGTCAACCCATATACTCTCAATAAAATTTGAAAATTGCACAAAACTATTTTTTAAGTTTATATGTTCCATATTACTCCATATCTAGGAGATATATGAAAAATTCAATTGCCTTCTAGGGATAATTCATACTTCTATCTCCAAATTACAACATAATAATTACAATAATATTTGAATTTAGTCAAAAAAAATTCTACAAATTGACATAACAACATGTTTTTGTTTCACAATTTTGCCATAAAAAATTTAAGTAGTTTCAAGAAAGTCATAACGTACATTACTCACAAATGGATACATTTCTCACATAGTTCTAATAAGTCAACACAAACTTTGAGATTTGAGTGGCGATTTACATTTTCTAAGTTGCATGCATCTCAAACTTGGGTAGAACCTTATGTTTATCATAACATTAGATAATATGAAGTTATGTTACCATTTGTTATGCAAAAATACCTTTTTATTTATTCTCTTTCGGTAGAAGAAAAGAAGATGTATAAAAAAGATACACGAAATAGCAATTAATATGCAAACGAATGATATTACATGAAAGATAATGATTTTACAAAAAATCAGAAAAAGAACCAACAAATTTGAAGTTATTATGACCAAGAAATACCAGTTGAAATTTTAATTGTAGATTAAAAAGAAAAAACGATGTCGGAAACAGCCTAGGTGTGCGCCACGTGGTCCCGGCGAAGCAATTTGACCATTGTAGTGCTGCCACGTGGTCGCAAAACTCCAATACTATGTATATAAACTAAACTATCCTCAATTTACCACAACTGATGATGTGGCATAGTGGTAGTAGTTGCGCTCTTGATGTGTGAGGTTGTGGGTTCGACTCTGTCACCATGCACCTTTTTTTATGTTTTATATTCCGCCGTGTGACGTGGAACGGGTGAGCGTGCGGCTAGTGAGCAGTTGAGCGATGCAGCCCGGCTGGGTGACGTGCCGGCCCGTGAGCTGACGTGGCGACGCGACGGGTGAGCTAGCGGCATCGCGGCTGGGTGATGGGACCTGCGGTCGGGTGGTGGTGCGGCTGGTGAGCAGTTGAGCGATGCGGCCCGGCTGGGTGCCGGCCCGTGAGTTGTCCTGGCGGGTTGAGGTACGAAACAAATATAATTTTGATTACCAAATTTGCAGCTTAGGCTTCGGACGTAAAGTACAGGAAAAGTCAAAAAAAAATCTCAATGTTTTCTAACACTATAGTTTGGGAGACAATCAGATATATCACCTAAAATTCATCATATTTCTATCTGTATGCAGTTCTCCAAAATATGGTGTAGCTAGGAATCCTCCTTGTCAACTTTACCGAGTGCTCACTGGGCAAACAACTCCTCTCGAGCCTTTTTCTTAGCCAAAGCTTCCTCAGCCAAAGCTTCCTCATCCAACACTTGGATCGGAGACCACTCGGGTAGTCTAAACCAGTCTTTCTTTTCAGAGAGCTGTTCTTTCCAAGCATGCCATTTAGGGGCCAGTTTCAGCGCAGCATAGTCCATTGTGGTACCAGCGACTGCAAAGGTGACTGCATATTTCACTGCTCCAAAGTGTTCGCCTGCAGTCACAGAAGTTCCAAAATGTGCAAATGATCAACTAATCGTGTTCAGTAATTCATATCGACATACAGTGTGGGATCACAGTTAGAAAATGATATTCAAATGAGCCAATGTATTTCTCAAACATCAATTCATAAGCACACTTTCCATTTTCTCTGATCTCTGGTGGAACATTCAATACTTAAAACTGGGAAAACAAAGAAACTTCTAAAATTGCCACAGTTCCAAGCACATAGACAAGTCTCAATAGAGCTCCAATCATCTGACACTGAAAATATTAGGACTGCTAAAGTGTTGCGACACTTTAATTTCCGGAATACAAATAAAAACGTAGATGTTGCTAAAATGTTTGCCAAAAAGTTGAGGGATTAAGCTTAGCAAGTTCAGAACAAGGATGCTACTAAAAATGATGAACCGCTACAATAGCATTATTGTCATAGACTAACATTTAACTGAAACCAGGGAATCTAGACTTGATTGGAATTCAACAAAAAAATTACTGTGGTCTCAAATCGAAGCAAATCCCTACCAAACCGTACCTACATATATTTAGTATTTTGAAAGAATAAACATGAATACATGATAAATCAATGACCTGAATGCAGCATATACCACCTACTTACTGGTATCTCACAATGTGTAAGCTATGGTTGAGATATCTACATATGAAGTTATTGAAAGTTACCAGGATTAGTGGTGGCTGCCTGTTACCTCCCACAAGGTAATTAATTGATGACCAATAAGTAGATGTAAACTAGATACTTGGAAAATATACATCTTGTTGAGCATTTGAAGATACTTAAAATTTGGTAATAGCAGCCTTAACAGTACAGATGCACCCCACATCAATATATATGTCACATGCCCATGATGATTGATATGACTTCTGAGAATACTTCTAAATCTACAGCCTTCGTCAGAAAAGAGAATGGAATGCTAGAAGTTTGTTTTGGTTATTCTAGATATATGCACAGTTAAGCTTTAAATGACATGTGGTTTATATTCTAAAGTTTGTTCCACCATCCAACCAAACCTCATAGCAGTGCAAGGTTAACTAAGCAGTCAGAGAAAAAGATGAGAAACAAGATCAGATAAATACTATGGAATTACATTTACCTTTCTGATGGCAACTGAATCTTACATGCAGCACAATGAGTTAATAAAGACTAGCTTTCTATTTGGTCCTGAATTTTTGTTCTTCCTTATTTGACATCATATTTAACTTTCATGCCCTATCCCTGTTCATTCTTGTTCCAGTTACTAAAAGTTCAGATCCTGTAACTAGAACAAAACTGGGGCAATTCCATCATTTCACATTGCACTGCACAGTCTTTGGATGGAAAAGCTAACAACTGATAAGGCATGAAAATAAGTATGTTATCAAGAAAGGAAGAAAACATTCATGAATTCTCATGTATTTCCCCGCTAGACTGAACAAACACTATGCTAGGTAGCCAATAGACCAAGATCTATCTAGGACTAGGCAAAAGTTAGCAGTAGAACCATGCCCACATTTTCAATCTAATAACCATGAGAGAAGTGACTAATCAGAAAATACTATCATTCAGCCCCCATCTACATTTTCTAGTGGCTTCTGCTGTTTCTAACAGATTACTGAACTGAGAGGAATATTTCATTTACAAGTAAATGACAACAGAAATTGTATTAAGGGGCAACAGAAAAAAATTGTACAAGGCTGCATGCTGTAAAATCAAAGAGTACCTGAAAAATTTGAACAATGGAGTATGGACTGTGCTTGTACCTGAGAAGCAGCAGATGAAGCGTCTGTTGAACCCTTGGGTTCAGCCTAGCTGACAGTCAATCCCGCACCCTAGGCGCCGGCGGATTGCCCCCTAATCGGACCGGGTTGGCGCCAATCTGCAAGATATGGGGGACCGCGCGGGAGGAGGGAACCGCACCCTCAGCGCTTCTAGGAGCCTCCGCAGCTCCGGCAGCTGCAGCGCGCTCTCGTCGTCCCGGCGTCTCGCCTCCGCCGCCGCATCATCAGAGGACGGGGGCATGGAGTTGGAGGAGGGGCCATCGGCGGCGTAGGACTAGGCGTCGAGGCGGTAGCGCGAGGAGGAGGTGGCCTTTGTCGATGGCGAGGCGCGGACGGCGCATGCGCGGGCGGCGGTGGCGCAGGCGGCTGCGCAGGATGAACCCTAGATCAAATTGTACAAAAATGTATTATGTACCTAATGTACTACTCAAAACACTATTTTACAATTATAAAGTTACCATTTTACTCTTGTTAAAAAATAAGAACCACAAAAATGCAATTAATGTTATCTCCTAATCCCCACATTTGTGGAGGAAAGTGGAGGAAAATATTTCCTCCTAGGCCCACTCGTCATAGAGATAAGAGGAGGAAAATTTTTCCTCCATCTCATTTCCTCCATCTCATTTCCTCCTAGCCTCCTAGCCCTCCGATCGACCGCTCTCGGTCGACGTGAGCCAATCATTTTTTCCTCAAGGATAATAAAATTTTTCGCAAGTGTAAACCTGCCTAACTGCTGCTACTGAAAACAGTAAGAGCCTACTCAATATTTGAATTCAGTTCCAAATTACATAGTCAGCTAATGTGAAATGTCTCATATTGTTCCTCCAGTTTTGTAGATCAAGCTTGGCATGCAAGAGCTGTGTTGGCACAAAGATTTGGTTGATTCAAGGAGATTTACGCACTTCAAGAATCAACATAAAACTCGCTCTAGCTGTGAGAGCGGTGTGGTTCGAGGGGCCGGTGGATGGTCGCTTCGGTGTGATGAGTGATTGACAACGTGGTGTGGGTGATTCTTGGCTAAGTATTGCGGTGCGGTTGCTGCTTGGTAGTGCGGTGCGGTGAAGAACAAGCGTGAAAGGTCGTTCTTGGGTGAGGCCTCGGTGTGGAGAAGACAAGTAGGCTTGGTTCGAGGACCCGGTGGCCAGAGGTCAAGTCGGCCGCATGGTGGCAAGAACGGCAAGATGAAGTCATGGGCGGTTTCTTGGTTGAGCCTCAAAACCAAGGTCGGCCGGGACTACGTGGGAGCCGAGTCATGAGTGGTGATTGGCGGAGGCTACAGAGTTCAGCGGGGTTTCCGTGGTTCACCGAGAAAACCCTTTGGGTTCCTTGGTTGATCCACAAAGCCAAGGCCGAAGAAGCAGAAGAGGAGGTGCGGCGGCTCAGGCCGGTCGGCCGGTGGAGTCGGCCGGTCGGCCGATGTGCCGGTCGGCCGTGAGGAGCGGTCGGCCGGTGTCTTGACAGCGATCAGGAATCTTGAGCGGAGGACAGCGTCGGGATCGCAAGGCTTGCGTCGAGGCTAAGCAAGTTTGCGGTCATTGGGCATCCGTCCGATGGTGCGAAGACAAAGACTTCAATTTAAGCCCTCGAGGCATGTATCCCTAGTTAGCTAGTAAGGGTATTTTAGTCTTTCGGTTGCCTCCATATAACCCAAGTGGTGAGAGGATGGCAGCCATCTCTTGGAACCCTAGCTCATTTGGTTTTCCTATTTTCCTTCCTATTTTCTTAGGATTTTTTAGGACTAGCTTGAGAGCTTCATGGTGAGATCTTGTGAGAGGAAGGATGATCGGGCGGCAAGCTAGACCTTGTATGAACCTCTTTGGTATGTATAGATGATTCGGCGTGGTTCCTCAAGGCTTGGATGTGTCTTTCCGTTTCTCCTTTTGGTGATTTTCAGCCTTTCTTGGCGATTTTCTTGGAGCGATTTGAGGCCTTTCTCTTTGGGATTTGGTGGGGATGTATGCATGAACCCTTCGTGGTTCTTTTCCTTTGATTCCCTTCCAAATCCGTGAGCAAGGGGCTCGATTTTGGGTTTCGTGGCTCTAGGGTTAGAGGCGTTCTTGGTGGGATTTCTTGATTCCTCTTGATTTGACAAGTTTTGGTGGACCAAATCTTGGCTATGGAGTACCATGAGGTGTTCCTACTATCCCCAAAGTCTTGTGCAAAACCGTGGGCGGATCGGAGATCGGGAGTTGGATTTGGAGGAGTTGACTCTGGTATTTGTTCATCCCAGCTGCCCGAACACGACGGTCGGCCGGTGCTCTTGACCGATCGGACCGGTGTGCTAACCCTGGTGGGTTTTGTCTCGGGGAACAGCCTTGTCCGTGTGGTTTGTCCCGTGGTCCTGTGATCGATTCTTGGAGTGTTTGGAGTTGTTTTGCTAGGATTTGTGAGGTTCTTCTTCCTCACAGGTTGTGTTCGTGGTGGTTTTGTTCCGGGGCCTAGAGGATTCAGAGGCTTCTGGGCGTTCTTCTGTCTTGTTCTTTGTAGCCACCCACTGACAGCTCACATCATCACCAAGCCATCGGCCCGGTGTCACCATCTGTGTGTTTTGGTGAGTTTTGGCTAGGAAGGTTGAGTGTTGGTTCCTAGGACCCGGTAGCACTCCGGTGGCTGCGTGGTCTTGACCAACTTGGGTAGTTGGGTCGGAGGCGTGAGTTGGAAGCCGTGTTCGTCTTGTTGGAGTTCTCATCTCCTTGAGAAGAATTTTATCGGCTCCCATTCACTCCCCTCTCGGTTCGCCTAATCGGTCCTTCAATTGGTATCGAGCCGGTTCGGGTCTTTATTGACTCTTACGTCTAAGATCCAAAGATGGCGTACGAGGAGCGGGGTTCGGGTCCTCCGCGCCGATGGGAAGAACTACGAGATGTGGCAAAGGCGGATGGCGGCGTTCCTCATGAAAGGGTCGAGATCCTTTGGGATGTCACGGTGAACACAGCTTATGTTCATCAGATGAACTTCCTTGCTCGAGGATCGAGGATATGTTCGAAGCCAACAACAAGGCATCGACTACTTGTTTCGTGCCACGTGTCCACTGAATTCGATCGGGTTCGAGACGGAGGACTTAGCTTGTAGGATTTGGGAGGCGTTGAAGGATGCTCATCTTTGGGAATGCTCGAGTTCAGGCTCGGATGTCTGCGACTTAGGAGAGATGCGAGAACTTCACTCATCTCCCGTGAGTCCGTGATGCCCTTTTCCGCGATTCTGATCGTTGTGAACAACATGAGAGCCAATGTGGGCGTCCTCCCATACAATGATCATGATAGAGCTTGAAGCTCTTGCACTCGTTGGATCGTCTGGTATGGGACGGGAAGTTTGAGGCTATTGTTGAGTCAGAAGTATGACACCTTGATTGGTGAGCAGTGTTCTCGAGCTCAAGTCGGTGAGTTGGACCGTGGTATGACAGCCAAGATCGAGAGCCCGATGATTCTCATAGTCTCGCTCTCGTTAGTGGCAAAGGAGCCAAGTCTAATGCTAACGCATCCTCCGGGATGTACTCTTTGTCTTCTTTGATGTCTTTGCAGACGAGGAGTTCGGCGTGCTTGGAAGGGGCAGTGGCGTTCTTGACCGAGGCGGTTCGAGGAGGCGCAGGCGGGTGAACTCAAGGAGGAACTCGAGGCGTGTTTCAAGTGCGGCAAGGCCGGACACTTTTTCGCCAGTGTCAGAAGGTGAACAACCACGACAAGCACAAGTCCAAGGACAAAGGAAGAAGATCCAAGAAGAAGGAACATGAACATGGGAGGAAGACACGGACAGAAAGATCAAGAGATCGGCGACATCGACTCGACTACGAGGATGTGTCATCAAGCTCGAGTGAAGAAGAAGAAGAAGAGGACAGACAGAGGAAGCACAGAAAGAAGAAGGACTTGCAAGTACTTGAGCGGCCTTTCTTTGTCTGTAAAGCAAGACTTGAGAGGCTGCAACAAGAAGGATGGGCTATGCGGCATGGCACGCAGACTCCGTGACAAGAGAAGCGGAAGAGCGCCTCGGGAATCGAGACTCAGACTCAGGGGATGAGGTATGTGATGAGCTCTCTTCTTTACGCAAGGAGAATGAGGAGTTGGTTGACTTGCTTGATAATCGCGATCACATGCTTAGAGGCTAAGAAGCTTAGGAAGGAGCTTAGAGCTTTGCTTGAAGATGCTAGGACTAGAGTGGGTGAGCTAGAAACACGGGTTCTTGATGGCAAGCTTGAAATTGATTCGCAAGGCTAGCCCTGTGGTTTCGATGAGATTGATTGTCTTGATTGCTCTGTTTTCCTAGCTGATTTGGTGCTCTTAGGAAAAGCATGCCTCAAGTGTGAGGAACTAGATGTGCTTAGGGTTGAGTTGGGTATGCAATCTAGACCCACTTTGCTTGGTGCATGTACTTCTTGCCTGGTTTGCATGAAAAAATTGCTGAGCTTCGTTCTCGCATTGTTTAAGCGAGGCTGATTTGAAAGTGCCTATTCCTCTTGCTTGCTCTACACATGAATTACATCTTTGTGAAGAATTTGGAACTTGCAAAATGTGTTGATCATTTGCAGGATGAGAACAGTAAGTTGCGTGAAGTGCTGAGTTGGTTGTCTAGTCATGAGCCTCGACTTGGGTGATGATTAGCGGTTATCGCTTTGATGGTTGGGCTTTGGGATCCGATAAGTTTGGTGAGGCGTGGTGATGAGAGAAGGAAATTTGGGAATACTCGGTTCCACCACAACCAACACCCAAAGACAAGTTTGCACCCAAGCCAAACCATTGCTTAAATCGAGAGAAAAACCAAGTGAGAAGCCTAGTGAGAAACCTAGTGAGAAGCCTTGTGAAGAGCCACACCCGAAACCTAAGCCAAGACCAATTCGTTTCCATTGTGAGTTTTGTGGAAAGGATGGTCATAAGAGAGTTTTGCTATTAAGAAGAGAGGCGAGAATGGCTAAGGGTGGGCAAACAAGGACGGTACCACCTTTCTCATGGTGTGCACGAGCCTCGTATGCCACTACCTAAGGAAAGGGTGTTGTGCATATGGTTCCGGCATGGAGAGATAGGAGAGCTTGGTGAGGCGGGTTCTTTGGCCGAGGACCACCGGCGCCGGTCAGTGGCCGGTCGAGGCCGGTGCTAAGCGGTCTTTGGGCAGTTTGGTTTGGATTGTGAAGCTAGAGGGTTCGACTGTTTGGTCGTGGAGCAGTGGTAGGCGCTTTGAGTCAAGTGGTGTTGAGTTTGGGCGTTCTCCACCTCGTGATCAATCTGAGTTTGGGAGAGGTCATGACTTTGAGTCTCGGAGGGGCTCACGGACCCACGGTTTCCCTTTCGTGGTACTCGTACTCCTCCGATTGAGGCAGAGTGGTTTTCCCATGGTGGTTCCGGGTTTGATAGGTTAGGCAGGATGGATCGGTTTTGATAGGCGGATGGATGTTGCTAACCCTACTTTTGAGGAAATGGCCCGGACCTTGGTTTGACACCTTTGGTACTAACCCCGTGTTGAGTCGTTTGCTCGCTCTCGCTCTTGGTTTTGAGTTGCGGTGGGACCCGGAGAACATTTGGTTGATATCGGGGTGGTTCTCGGCCTCATACCCGGTGATGATATGGAGGTACATCACTTTCGGGGACGGTGGACAAGGATGGGTGACTTGAAGAAATGATCAAGGTAAGTATTTTGTGATCTTCAAATGTGTGGCCTTGGTCAAGCCACTTGGTTCGTTTGCTCCTTGCTCTATTTCATGTATGTAAGGTGAGCTTTGTATGCTCTTTGACCTTAATGCATGAGTTTAGAGCTGTGTAGTGTGCTCTTTGCTCTATCATGTGTACTAAGGGTGAGCTTTGTATGCTCTTTGGCCCTAGTGCATGTGTTTAGGCAGACTTGTGAGTTTGTTCTCCTTTGTTTTTTGGGTGGTGTCGAGCCCTTTTGCCTCCCCTCGAGGCCGGTCGTTTGTGAGCTTTGTGTGTGGGAGCTTCTTTGTAGCATATGTATAGCTTTCCTTTGTGCATTTCTTGCATTTGGCATGGCATATGTAGCATGATGTATAGGCATCTTTGTATCTTAGGTTGCATGCATTTTGTATCATATGCATTGTTTAGGAAAGGCTTCTCCTATACACATTGTTCACCATGGAATGACATATATGTCTTTGTGAGCTAATTTGGTAAGCTATGGTTAGTTTGGCTTAGCTCTTGATAATCTTGGTTTGTATCCATGGTTGATGGCTATGTTTTGAAAAATTTCATATATATGCTCTCTTGTGAGTAAATGCCTTTACATGATCTTGACATGTTTTAGTGGCTTGGCTATGCTTAATTTGTGGTTGGATAGCTTATTTTGATCATATGGGGCCAAAGGCTCATTTGCCATCATGAATGTTTAGCCCCATGCTTCATCTTGTGGAGGGCATAAGTTCCTTTTGTCATAAAGACATTTCATGTACCAATTATAAATCTGAAAATGAAATGTAAATTGCTTGAAAAATGTGCTCCCATGTCATATGTGCTAATTTTAATTTGCTTTGGGTGCTAAATCGTTGCATGATGCCTACCAATGAGAGTCTCATATATAGAAGTAGGCACATGGCCTGGCTTTGACATGACATGAGGTGTCAGGGTGTTTATGATGGTCTTATGCTTAGAATGGTTGTCCTAGCATGAAGTTTGTGTGCTTTTGCCATTTTGACATGTTTTGCCCATGTTTAGGACTTTGCTCATGAGAGGGTGATTTTTCGCAAAATTGCTAAATTCTATCTTAGCTTCGCCCAATGGTTGTGAAACTTGGTGATCATGAAGTTTATGTCTTTACGAAGCTATAGAGTATCTAACTTGCTCGTTTGGACATGTGTAGCATCCTATGTTGAATTTTGTCTATTTGAGAAGCTCTAGGTTGCATTTTTTGCATTTTTGGCTTGATTCATGCATTGTCAACAAGGGGGAGAAGTTTGAGCATGTTTTGGCCTACATCAATGCATTTGGAAGGTTTTCGTGTGGTTTCGAGCTATTTTTGGCTCATAGCACCGTCCGACCGGGTTGAGGTCACCGGTCTGACCGACCGGTCGAGTGCTGGTCCTGCTCACATGTTGCCCACCGGCCCGACCGGTGGTGTCGACTGGCTCGACCGGGCCGAGCCGAAATCAAGCTGTACTGCTCTGCTTTTGTGAAGTGGTTCGCATGCATTTGTCCAGTGGGGAGTTGCATCGGTTCGTGGGGAGCCAGTAGCGTGGGGAGCTCTTTGTGGTTTTCGAGCTTGGTTTGATGGTTTGTGCTCTTTGCTTGAGCATGTTTTGTCTCGATGTGTCGAGCCGCTGCCCTTGCCTAAGGGGTCCGAGACTTGTCTTCTTCAAGTGATCTTGTTTTGCCTTTCTTTGGCTTTCGATCGCTTGTTGGAGTTTCTTTAGTCGCTTTTCTTTTCCTTTTCTCTTGGTTACCAAAACGGTGTGTTGTCAATGCACTCATCAAGGGGGAGATTGAGAGCCGTGTGGTTCGAGGACCGTGATGGTCGCCTCGTGTGATGAGTGATTGACAACGTGGTGGACCGATTCTGGCTAAGTATTGCAGTGCAGTTGCGGCTTGACCGGTGCAGTGTGAAGAACAAGCGTGAAAGGTCGTTGGTGAGGCCTGTGTGGAGAAGACAAGTAGGCTTTGGTTCGAGGGACCCGTGCGGGCCGGCAAGTGCGGCCGCATGGTGGCAAGAACGGCAAGATGAAGTCATGGACGCTTTCTTGGTTGAGCCTCAAAACCAAGGTCGAGCCGGACTGGGAGCCGAGTCATGAGTGGTGATTGGCGAGGCTACACCGAGTTCATGGGGTTTCCGTGGTTCACCAGAAACCACCGGGTTCCTTGGTTGATCCACAAAGCCAAGACCAAGAACCAAGACTGAGGTGCAGAGCCTGCACGGCCTACCGGTGGTCCGACCGGCCTCGACGGTGGTACCGGCCCCGATCGGTGAGGAGCACCGGCCGACCGGCAGCGACGACGCAGCCCGAATCTTCAAGCGAGGACACGCCGGGATCGCAAGGCTTGCGCCGAGGCTAAGCAAGTTTGCGGCCGGGCATCCGTCCGATGGTGCTAAGACAAAGACTTCCACTCGCCTCGAGGGCATGTATCCCTAGTTAGCTAGTAAGGGTATTTTAGTCTTTCTTGCTCCATATAACCCAAGTGGTGAGAGGATGGCAGCCATCTCTTGGAACCCTAGCTCATTTGGTTTTCCTATTTTCCTTCCTATTTTCTAGGATTTTCGAGGACTAGCTTGAGAGCTTCATGGTGAGATCTTGTGAGAGGGAAGGATGATCAAGGCAAGCTAGACCTTGTATGAACCTCTTTGGTATGTATAGATGATTCGGCGTGGTTCCTCAAGGCTTGATGTGTCTTTCCGCTTTCTCCTTTTTGGTGATTTTCGAGCCCTTTCTTGGCGATTTTCTTGAGCGATTTCGAGGTTTTCTCTTGGGATTTGGTGGGGATGTATGCATGAACCCTTCGTGGTTCTTTTTCCCTTTGATTCCCTTCCAAATCCGTGAGCAAAGGGGCTCGATTTTGGGGTTTTCGTGGCTCTAGGGTTAGAGGCGTCTTGTGGGATTTCTTCGATTCCTCTTGATTTGACAAGTTTTGTGGACCAAATCTTGGCTATGGAGTACCCATGAGGTGTTCCTACTATCCCCAAAGTCTTGTGCAAAACCGTGGAGCGGAGGGAGATCGGGAGTTGGATTTGAGGAGGAGTTGACGCGCGCTGCTCATCCCGAGCCGCCTGTGCACGACCGGCCCGACCGGTGTTTTGACCGTCCCGACCGGCATAGCCCTTGGTGGGTTTTTGTCTCGGGAACAGCCTTGTCCGTGGTGGTTTTGTCCCGTGGTCCCGCTGCCGCTTCTGGAGTGTTTGGAGTTGTTTTGCTAGGATTTGTGAGGGGTTCTTCTTCCTCACAAAGTTGTGTTTCGGTGGTTTTTGTTCCAGGCCTAGAGGATTCACCGAGGCTTCCGAACGCTTTGCGGGCGGCCAGAAGCCACCGGCCCGACCGGCCTCGCCCACCGGCCCGACCGGTGTCACGGCCCCGACCGCAGCTACCTGGCCCGACCGGCAGCATGCAGAAGCCGTCGCAAGTTTCACTGGTGTTTTGGGTGAGTTTTGGCTAGGAAGGTTGAGTGTTGGTTCCTAGGACCAAGAGCACTCAGGGCTGCGTGGTCTTGACCAACTTGGGTAGTTGGGCGAGACGGAGTTGGAAGTCAGGTTCGCCTTGTTGGAGTTCTCATCTCCTTCGAGAAGAATTTTTATCGGCCCCATTCACTCCCTCTCTCGTTCGCCTAATCGGTCCTTCAATTGGTATCGAGCCGCGCTCGGTCTTTATTGACTCTTACCAGCCTAAGATCCAAAGATGGCGACTGTCAGAACGGGTTCGGGTCCTCCGCACTTCGATGGGAAGAACTACCGATGTGGCAAAGGCGGATGGCTTCCTCCGCGAAAGGGTCGATCCTTTGGGATGTCACTGAACACAACTATGTTCATCCGATGAACTTCCTTGCTCCGTGATCGAGGGATATGTTCAACAACAAGGCCGCCGACTACTTGTTTCAGGCTCGTGGTCCACCGAATTCCGATCGGGTTCAGACAGAGGACTTAGCTTGTAGGATTTGGGAGCGCTGAAGGATGCTCATGCCGGGAATGCTCGTGTTCAGCTGATGTACGCGACTTACCGGAGAGAGTACGAGAACTTCACTCATCTCCCATGAGTCCGGCTGATGCCCTTTTCCAGCCGATTTACTATTGCTAGAACAACATGAGAGCCAATGTGGACGCCCTCCCATACAATGATCATGATAGAGCCGTGAAGCTTTTGCACTCTGGATCGCACTGCATGGGACGGAAGTTTGAGGCTATTGTTGAGTCCGAGAAGTATGACACCTGACGGTGAACGAGCCGCTCAAGCTCAAGTCGGCCGAGTTGGACCGTGGTATGACAAACCAAGATCGAGAGCCCGATCGATTCTCATAGTCTCGCCTCGTTAGTGGCAAAGGAGCCAAGTCTAATGCTAACGCATCCTCCGTGATGTACTCTTGTCTTCTTTGATGTCTTTGCCGACGAGGAGTTCGACGTGCTTGGAGAGGACGAGTCGGGCGTTGTCGACTGTGCGGTTCGAGAGGCGCACGAGAACCGTGAACTCAAGGAGGAACTCGAGAGCGTGTTTCAAGTGCGGCAAGACCGGACACTTTTTCGCCGAGTGTCCAAGGTGAACAACCACGACAAGCACAAGTCCAAGGACAAAGGAAGAAGATCCAAGAAGAAGGAACATGAACATGGGAGGAAGACACGACCCGAGAAAAGATCAAGAGATCGAGCGACATCGACCGACTGAGGATGTGTCATCAAGCTCGAGTGAAGAAGAAGAAGAAGAGGACAGCAAGAGGAAGCACGTAAAGAAGAAGAAGGACTTCAAGTACTTGAACGGCCTTTGCTGTACTGCAAGCAAGACTTCGAGAGGTCGCAACAAGAAGGATGGGCTATGCGGCATGGCACGCAGCCCGCAAGAAGAGAAGCTGAGAACGCCCGGAATCGACCCGACCCGAGGATGAGGTATGTGATGAGCTCTCTTTACGCAAGGAGAATGAGGAGTTGGTTGACTTGCTTGATAATCGCGATCACATGCTTAGAGAGGCTAAGAAGCTTAGGAAGGAGCTTAGAGCTTTGCTTGAAGATGCTAGGACTAGAGTGGCCGAGCTAGAAACATGTGTTCTTGATGGCAAGCTTGAAATTGATTCGCTTAAGGCTAGCCCTCGTGGTTTCGGCGAGATTGATTGTGCCGATTGCTCGCTTTCCTAGTCGATTTGATCGCTTTAGGGAAAAGCATGCCCAAGTGTGAGGAACTAGATGTGCTTAGGTTGAGTTGGTCGAGCTGCAATCTAGACCCACTTTGCTTGGTGCATGTACTTTGCCCCGGTTTGCATGAAAAATTGCCGAGCTGCTCGCATTGTTTCGCTTTGAGGCTGATTTGAAAGTGCCTATTCCTACCGCTTGCTCTACCCGTGTGAATTACATGTCGTGAAGAATTTGGAACTTGCAAAATGTGTTGATCATTTGCGGATGAGAACAGAAGGTGCGTGAGGTGTTGAGTTGGGTGTCGTCATGAGCCTCGCCTGGGTGTGTTAATTGCGTTGTATAAGCGCTTTGATGGTTGGGCTTTGGGATCCGATAAGTTTGGTGAGAGCAAGCATGTGAGAGAAGGAAATTTGGGAATACTTCCGGTTCCACCACAACCAACACCCAAAGACAAGTTTGCACCCAAGCCAAACCATTGCTTAAATCGAGAGAAAAACCAAGTGAGAAGCCTAGTGAGAAACCTAGTGAGAAGCCTTGTGAAGAGCCACACCGAAACCTAAGCCAAGACCAATTCGCTTTATTGATTGTGAGTTTTGTGGAAAGGATGGTCATAAGAGAGAGTTTTGCTTTAAGAAAAGAGAGAGGCGAGATTGGCTAAGGAGTGGGCAAACAAGGACAGTACCACCTTCTCATGGTGTGCTCGAGCCTCGTATGCCACTACCTAAGGGAAAGGGTGTTGTGCATATGGTTCCAAAGATGGAGAGATAGGAGAGCTTGGTGGAGGTGTTATCGTCGAGGACCACCGCCGACTGGCAGAGTGAGTGACGGGCATCGGTGCTAGGCAGTCGAGTTGGTTTCGGATTGTGAAGCTAGAGGGTTCACTGCTTTGGTCGTGGGAACAGTGGTAGGCGCTTTGAGTCCAGTGGTGTTGAGTTTGTCGACGCTCTCCACCTCGTGATCAATACGAGTTTGGGAGAGGTCGCAGCTTGAGTCTCGAGGGGCTACGACCACGGTTTCCTTCGTGGTACTCGCATCTCCAAAGGAGACGGGAGTGGTTTTCCCATGGTGGTTCCGTGTTTGATAGGTTAGAAGGATGGATCGCAGCTTTGATAGGCGCAGAGGATGGATGTTGCTAACCCTACTTTTGAGGAAATGGCCCCAAGACCGGTTTGACACCTTGGTACTAACCCTGTTGAGTCGCTTTGCTCGCCTCGCCTTGGTTTTGAGTTGCGGTGTGGAGGCCCGAGAACATTTGGTTGATATCGGGGTGGTTCTCCCATACACCCTGTGATGATATGGAGGTACATCACGGGACGTGGACAAGGATGGGTGACTCAAGAAATGATCAAGGTAAGTATTTTTGTGATCTTCAAATGTGTGGCCTTGGTCAAGCCACTTGTCTGCTTTTGCTCCTGCCCTATCTCATGTATGTAAGGTGAGCTTTGTATGCTCTTTGACCTTAATGCATGAGTTTAGGGGAGCTTAGTGTGTGCTCTTTGCTCTATCATGTGTACTAAGGGTGAGCTTTGTATGCTCTTGGCCCTAGTGCATGTGTTTAGACGAGCTTGTGAGTTTTGTTCTCCTTGCTCTTTTGCCGGTGGTGTCGAGCCCTTTTGCCTCCCCGAGGAGCCATTGCTTGTGAGCTTTGTGTGTGGGAGCCCTTTGTAGCATATGTATAGCTTTCCTTTGTGCATTTCTTGCATTTGGCATGGCATATGTAGCATGATGTATAGGCATCTTTGTATCTTAGGTTGCATGCATTTTGTATCATATGCATTGTTTAGGAAAGGCTTCCTATACACATTGTTCACCATGGAATGACATATATGTCTTTGTGAGCTAATTTGGTAAGCTATGGTTAGTTTGGCTTAGCTCTTGATAATCTTGGTTTGTATCCATGGTTGATGGCTATGTTTTTGAAAAATTTCATATATATGCTCTCTTGTGAGTAAATGCCTTTACATGATCTTGACATGTTTTAGTGGCTTGGCTATGCTTAATTTGTGGTTGGATAGCTTATTTTGATCATATGGGGCCAAAGGCTCATTTGCCATCATGAATGTTTAGCCCCATGCTTCATCTTGTGGAGGGGCATAAGTTCCTTTTTGTCGCAAAGACATTTCATGTACCAATTATAAATCTGAAAATGAAATGTAAATTGCTTGAAAATGTGCTCCCATGTCATATGTGCTAATTTTAATTTGCTTTGGTGTTAAATCGTTGCATGATGCCTACCAATGAGAAGTCTCATATATAGAAGTAGGCACATGGCTCGGTGGCTTTGACATGACATGAGGTGCTTGTGGGTGTTTATGATGGTCTTATGCTTAGAATGGTTGTCCTAGCATGAAGTTTGTGTGGCTTTGCCATTTTGACATGTTTTGCTCATGTTTAGGACTTTGCTCATGAGAGGGTGATTTTTCAAAATTGCTAAATTCTATCTTAGCTTCGCCCAATGGTTGTGAAACTTGGTGATCATGAAGTTTATGTCTTTACGAAGCTATAGAGTATCTAACTTGCTCGCTTTGGACATGTGTAGCATCCTATGTTGAATTTTGTCTATTTGAGAAGCTCTAGGTTGCATTTTTGCATTTTGGCTTGATTCATGCATTGTCAACAAGGGAGAAGTTTGAGCATGTTTTGGCCATCACTGAATGCATTTGGAAGGTTTTCGGTGGTTTCGAGCTATTTTTGGGCTCACAGTTGTGCACCGTCTGACTGAGGTCACCGTCCGACCGGGCCGAGTCGGTCCTGTTACATGTTGCCCACCTCGGCCCAGGTGGTGTCGATCGACGGCCAGAGCCGAAATGCACTGCCTGCTTTTGTGAAGTGGTTCGCATGCATTTGTCCGTGGGGAGTTGCATCGGTTCAGGGGAGCTTGCATGTGTGCGGGGGAGCTCTTTGTGGTTTTCGAGCTTTGGTTTGATGGTTTGTGCTCTTTGCTTGAGCATGTTTTGTCTCGGATGTGTCGAGCCGCTGCCCTTGCCTAAGGGGTCCGAGACTTGTCTTCTTCAAGTGATCTTGTCTTTGCCTTTCTTTGGCTTTCGATCGCTTGTTGGAGTTTCTTTTAGTCGCTTTTCTTTTCCTTTCTCTTGGTTACCAAACGTGTGTGTTGTCAATGCACTCATCAAGGGGGAGATTGAGAGCCGTGTGGTTCGAGGACCGTGGATGGTCGCCTCGGTGTGATGAGTGATTGACAACGTGGTGTGGACCGATTCTTGGCTAAGTATTGCAGGTGTGCGCGCTTGACCGTGCGGTGCAGTGTGAAGAACAAGCGTGAAAGGTCGGTGAGGCCTGTGTGGAGAAGACAAGTAGGCTTGGTTCGAGGGACCCGGTGGCCGGGCTGGCGCGGGCCGCATGGTGGCAAGAACGGCAAGATGAAGTCATGGACGGTTTCTTGGTTGAGCCTCAAAACCAAGGTCGAGCCGGACTACGTGGAGCCGAGTCATGAGTGGTGATTGGAGGCTACACCGAGTTCATGGGTTTCCGTGGTTCACCGAAACCACCGGGTTCCTTGGTTGATCCACAAAGCCAAGACCAAGAACAAGACGGAGGTGCAAGAGCCCAGACCGGTCGGACCGGTGGGTCTGACCGTCTGACGTGGTACCGGTCTGATCGGCCGGTGAGGAGAACCGGCCTGACCGGCAGCGACGACGCAGTCCGGAATCTTCAAGCGGAGGACACGCGTCCGGGATCGCAAGGCTTGCGCCGAGGCTAAGCAAGTTTGCGGTCGCTGGGCATCCGTCCGATGGTGCTAAGACAAAGACTTCCAATTTCGCCTCGAGGCATGTATCCCTAGTTAGCTAGTAAGGGTATTTTAGTCTTTCTTGCCTCCATATAACCCAAGTGGTGAGAGGATGGCAGCCATCTCTTGGAACCCTAGCTCATTTGGTTTTCCTATTTTCCTTCCTATTTTCTTAGGATTTTCAGGGACTAGCTTGAGAGCTTCATGGTGAGATCTTGTGAGAGGGAAGGATGATCGCGCAAGCTAGACCTTGTATGAACCTCTTTGGTATGTATAGATGATTCGGCGTGGTTCCTCAAGGCTTGATGTGTCTTTCCTGCTTTCTCCTTTTGGTGATTTTCGAGCCTTTTCTTGGCGATTTTCTTGAGCGATTTCGAGGCCTTTCTCTTTGGGATTTGGTGGGGATGTATGCATGAACCCTTCGTGGTTCTTTTCCTTTGATTCCCTTCCAAATCCGTGAGCAAAGGGGCTCGATTTTGGGGTTTTCGTGGCTCTAGGTTAGAGGCGTTCTTGGTGGGATTTCTTCGATTCCTCTTGATTTGACAAGTTTTGGTGGACCAAATCTTGGCTATGGAGTACCCATGAGGTGTTCCTACTATCCCCAAAGTCTTGTGCAAAACCGTGGAGCGGATCGAGATCGGGAGTTGATTTGGAGGAGTTGACTGGCGCTGCTCATCCCGAGCTGCCTGTGCACGACCGGCCCGACCGGTGTTTGACCGGTCTCGACCGTGCTAGCCCTTGGTGGGTTTTTGTCTCGGGAACAGCCTTGTCCGTGTGGTTTTGTCCCGTGGTCCCGCTTGCTCAGTTCTTGGAGTGTTTGGAGTTGTTTTGCTAGGATTTGTGAGGGGTTCTTCTTCCTCACTGTTGTGTTTCGTGGTGGTTTTTGTTCCGTGGCCTAGAGGATTCACACCGATCGGCTCGTCAACGGCCCGACCGGTGTCACCGGCCCCGACCCAAGCAGCCATCTGGCTCGACCGGTAGCACAGAAGCAAGCCGCAAGTTTCCGCGGTGTTTTGGGTGAGTTTTGGCTAGGAAGGTTGAGTGTTGGTTCCTAGGACCAAGAGCACTCAAAGTGGCTGCGTGGTCTTGACCAACTTGGGTAGTTGGGTCGAGACGTGAGTTGGAAGTCGTGTTCGCCTTGTTGGAGTTCTCATCTCCTTCGAGAAGAATTTTTATCGGCCCCATTCACTCCCTCTCTCGGGTTCGCCTAATCGGTCCTTCAATTGGTTCGGCCCTTTATTGACTCTTACCGCCTAAGATCCAAAGATGGCGCATCAGAACGGGGTTCGGGTCCTCCGCACTTCGATGGGAAGAACTACCGATGTGGCAAAGGCGGATGGCGCGCTCCTCCGCTGAAAGGGTCGATCCTTTGGGATGTCACGGTGAACACAAATTTTATGTTCATCCGATGAACTTCCTTGCTCCGTGATCGAGGATATGTTCGCCAACAACAAGGTTGTCGACTACTTGTTTCGTGCCCCGTGTCCACCGAATTCGATCGGGTTCATGCAGAGGACTTAGCTTGTAGGATTTGGGAGCGCTTGAAGGATGCTCATGCCGGGAATGCTCGTGTTCAGCTCGATGTACGCGACTTACCGGAGAGTACGAGAACTTCACTCATCTCCCGGTCCGAGTCGATGCCCTTTTCCAGCGATTTACTTGCTAGAACAACATGAGAGCCAATGTGGACGCCCTCCCATACAATGATCATGATAGAGCCGTGAAGCTCTTGCACTGCGTTGGATCGCACTGTATGGGACGGGAAGTTTGAGGCTATTGTTGAGTCCGAGAAGTATGACACCTTGACGGTGAACGAGCTGTTCTCAAGCTCAAGTCGGTACCGAGTTGGACCGTGGTATGACAGCCCAAGATCGAGAGCCCGACCGATTCTCATAGTCTCTCGTTAGTGGCAAAGGAGCCAAGTCTAATGCTAACGCATCCTCCGTGATGTACTTTTGTCTTCTTTGATGTCTTTGCCGACGAGGAGTTCGACGTGCTTGGAGAGGACGAGCGGCGCTTGACCAGCGGTTCGAGAGGTCCGCACGAGAACCGGGTGAACTCAAGGAGGAACTCGAGGCGTGTTTCAAGTGCGGCAAGACGGACACTTTTTTCGCCGAGTGTCCGAAGGTGAACAACCACGACAAGCACAAGTCCAAGGACAAAGGAAGAAGATCCAAGAAGAAGGAACATGGGAGGAAGACACGGACCCGAGAAAAGATCAAGAGATCGAGCGACATCGACCGACTGAGGATGTGTCATCAAGCTCGAGTGAAGAAGAAGAAGAAGAGGACAGCAAGAGGAAGCACGTAAAGAAGAAGAAGGACTTGGCAAGTACTTGAACGGCCTTTGTCTGCATCTGCAAGCAAGACTTCGAGAGGCTGCAACAAGAAGGATGGGCTATGCGGCATGGCACGCAGCCCGGCAAAGAAGAGAAGCTGAAGAACGCCGGAATCGAGACTCGACCCGAGGATGAGGTATGTGATGAGCTCTCTTCTTTACGCAAGGAGAATGAGGAGTTGGTTGACTTGCTTGATAATCGCGATCACATGCTTAGAGAGGCTAAGAAGCTTAGGAAGGAGCTTAGAGCTTGCTTGAAGATGCTAGGACTAGAGTGGTGAGCTAGAAACACAGTTCTTGATGGCAAGCTTGAAATTGATTCGCTTAAGGCTAGCCCCTGTGGTTTCATGAGATTGATTGTGCCGATTGCTCTGCTTTTCCTAGCCGATTTGATCGCTCTTAGGGAAAAGCATGCCTCCAAGTGTGAGGAACTAGATGTGCTTAGGGTTGGCCGAGCTGCAATCCCAGACCCACTTTGCTTGGTGCATGTACTTCTTGCCCTCGGTTTGCATGAAAAATTGCCGAGCTTCGTTCTCGCATTGTTTCGCTTTGAGGCTGATTTGAAAGTGCCTATTCCTACCGCTTGCTCTACCCGTGAATTACATGCCGTGAAGAATTTGGAACTTGCAAAATGTGTTGATCATTTGCAGGATGAGAACAAGAAGGTGCGTGAGGTGTTGAGTTGGGTGTCAGTCATGAGCCTCCTGGTGATGATGATTGCGCTATTGTAAGCGCTTTGATGGTTGGGCTTTGGGATCCGATAAGTTTGGTGAGAGCAGGTGGTGAGAGAGAAGGGAAATTTGGGAATCCTTCCACCACAACCAACACCCAAAGACAAGTTTGCACCCAAGCCAAACCATTGCTTAAATCGAGAGAAAACCAAGTGAGAAGCCTAGTGAGAAACCTAGTGAGAAGCCTTGTGAAGAGCCACACCAAACCTAAGCCAAGACCAATTCGTTTCCATTGTGAGTTTTGTGGAAAGGATGGTCATAAGAGAGAGTTTTGCTTTAAGAAAAGAAGAGAGGCGAGATTGGCTAAGGAGTGGGCAAACAAGGACAGTACCACCCTTCTCATGGTGTGCCCGAGCCTCGTATGCCACTACCTAAGGGAAAGGGTGTTGTGCATATGGTTCCGATGGAGAGATAGGAGAGCTTGGTGGAGGCGGTGTTTGTCGTTGAGACCACCGCACGAGTGACCGTCGACCTGCAGTGGAGTGCCGGATGCTTGGTTTCCGGGATTGTGAAGCTAGAGGGTTCACCGCTTTGGTCGTGGAATGTGGGTAGGCGCTTTGAGTCCGGTGGTGTTGAGTTTGCCGGACGTTCTCCACCTCGTGATCAATACGAGTTTGGGAGAGGTCGCAGCTTTGAGTCTCAGAGGGCTACGGACCACGGTTTCCTTTCGTGGTACTCCTCCTCGGAGACGGGAGTGGTTTTCCATGGTGGTTCCAGTTTGATAGGTTAGACGGATGGATCGCAGCTTTGATAGGCGCTAGGATGGATGTTGCTAACCCTACTTTTGAGGAAATGGCTCAAGACCGGGTTTGACACCTTTGGTACTAACCCCAGTGTTGAGTCGCTTGCTCGCCTCGCTCTTGGTTTTGAGTTGCGTGGGAGTCCCGAGAACATTTGGTTGATATCGGGGTGGTTCTCCGGCCTCATACCCGTGATGATATGGAGGTACATCACTTCGGGACGGTGGACAAGGATGGGTGACTTCAAGAAATGATCAAGGTAAGTATTTTGTGATCTTCACGTGTGTGGCCTTGGTCAAGCCACTTGTCTGCTTTGCTCCTTGCTCTATTTCATGTATGTAAGGTGAGCTTTGTATGCTCTTTGACCTTAATGCATGAGTTTAGGGGGAGCCTGTGTGCTTAGTGTGCTCTTTGCTCTATCATGTGTACTAAGGGTGAGCTTTGTATGCTCTTTGGCCCTAATGCATGTGTTTAGACGAGCTTGTGAGTTTTGTTCTCCTTTGTTTTTGCCGGTGGTGTCGAGCCCTTTTGCCTCCCTCGAGGAGCCGGTTGCTTGTGAGCTTTGTGTGTGGAGCTTCTTTGTAGCATATGTATAGCTTTCCTTTGTGCATTTCTTGCATTTGGCATGGCATATGTAGCATGATGTATAGGCATCTTTGTATCTTAGGTGCATGCATTTTGTATCATATGCATTGTCTTAGGAAAGGCTTCTCCTATACACATTGTTCACCATGGAATGACATATATGTCTTTGTGAGCTAATTTGGTAAGCTATGGTTAGTTTGGCTTAGCTCTTGATAATCTTGGTTTGTATCCATGGTTGATGGCTATGTTTTGAAAAATTTCATATATTCGCTCTCTTGTGAGTAAATGCCTTTACATGATCTTGACATGTTTTAGTGGCTTGGCTATGCTTAATTTGTGGTTGGATAGCTTATTTTGATCATATGGGGCCAAAGGCTCATTTGCCATCATGAATGTTTAGCCCCATGCTTCATCTTGTGGAGGGGCATAAGTTCCTTTTGTCGCAAAGACATTTCATGTACCAATTATAAATCTGAAAATGAAATGTAAATTGCTTGAAAAATGTGCTCCCATGTCATATGTGCTAATTTTAATTTGCTTTGGGTGTTAAATCGTTGCATGATGCCTACCAATGAGAAGTCTCATATATAGAAGTAGGCACATGGCTCGGTGGCTTTGACATGACATGAGGTGCTTGTGGGTGTTTATGATGGTCTTATGCTTAGAATGGTTGTCCTAGCATGAAGTTTGTGTGGCTTTGCCATTTTGACATGTTTTGCTCATGTTTAGGACTTTGCTCATGAGAGGGTGATTTTCATAAAATTGCTAAATTCTATCTTAGCTTAGCCCAATGGTTGTGAAACTTGGTGATCATGAAGTTTATGTCTTTACGAAGCTATAGAGTATCTAACTTGCTCGTTTGGACATGTGTAGCATCCTATGTTGAATTTTGTCTATTTGAGAAGCTCTTTTGCATTTTTGGCTTGATTCAATTGTCAACAAGGGGAGAAGTTTGAGCATGTTTTGGCCCTCTCGAATGCATTTGGAAGGTTTTCGGTGGTTTCGAGCTATTTTGGGCTCTGTTGTGCAGTCTGACTGCGGTTAAGGTCACCGTCCGACCGGTCAGTGCTGGTCCTGTTCACATGTTGCCACGGTCGGCCGGTGGTGTCGACTCGATCGACCGGCCGGCTATTCTGTTGCTGCTGCATTTTGTGAAGTGGTTCGCATGCATTTGTCGAGGGAGTTGCATCGGTTCAGGAGCTTGCATGTGTGGGGAGCTCTTTGTGGTTTTCGAGCTTTGGTTTGATGGTTTGTGCTCTTTGCTTGAGCATGTTTTGTCTCGATGTGTCGAGCCGCTGTTCTTGCCTAAGGGGTCCGAGACTTGTCTTCTTCAAGTGATCTTGTTCTTTGCCTTTTCTTTGGCTTTCGATCGCTTGTTGGAGTTTCTTTAGTCGCTTTTCTTTTCCTTTCTTGGTTACCGCAGTGTGTTGTCAATGCACTCATCAAGGGGAGATTGAGAGCCGTGTGTGGTTCGAGGACCGTGGATGGTCGCCTCGTGTGATGAGTGATTGACAACGTGGTGTGGACCGATTCTTGGCTAAGTATTGCAGGTGCAGGTTGCGGCTTGACCGGTGCAGTGTGAAGAACAAGCGTGAAAGGTCGTTGCGGTGAGGCCTCGTGTGGAGAAGACAAGTAGGCTTGGTTCGAGGGACCCTGGCGGGCGCGGGCCGCATGGTGGCAAGAACGGCAAGATGAAGTCATGGACGGTTTCTTGGTTGAGCCTCAAAACCAAGGTCGAGCCGGACTACGTGGGAGCCGAGTCATGAGTGGTGATTGGCGGAGGCTACACCGAGTTCGCGGGTTTCCGGTGGTTCACCGAAAACCACCGGGTTCCTTGGTTGATCCACAAAGCCAAGACCAAGAACCGGTCTCGACCGGCCTCGGTCGGGTGGCACCGGGTCGACCGGTGAGGAGAACCGGTCTCGGTGTGCGACGACGCAACCGAATCTTCAAGCGGAGGACACGCGTCGGATCGCAAGGCTTGCGCCGAGGCTAAGCAAGTTTAAGGTCCGGGCATCCGTCCGATGGTGCGAAGACAAAGACTTCCAATTTCGCCTCGAGGGCATGTATCCCTAGTTAGCTAGTAAGGGTATTTTAGTCTTCGCTTGCCTCCATATAACCCAAGTGGTGAGAGGATGGCAGCCATCTCTTGGAACCCTAGCTCATTTGGTTTTCCTATTTTCCTTCCTATTTTCTTAGGATTTTAGGACTAGCTTGAGAGCTTCATGGTGAGATCTTGTGAGAGGGAAGGATGATCTGCGGCAAGCTAGACCTTGTATGAACCTCTTTGGTATGTATAGATGATTCGGTGGTTCCTCAAGGCTTGGTTGTGTCTTTCCTGTTTCTCCTTTTGGTGATTTTCGAGCCTTTTCTTGGCGATTTTCTTGGAGCGATTTCGAGGCCTTTCTCTTTGGGATTTGGTGGGGATGTATGCATGAACCCTTCGTGGTTCTTTTCCTTTGATTCCCTTCCAAATCCGTGAGCAAAGGGGCTCGATTTTGGGGTTTTCGTGGCTCTAGGGTTGAGGCGTTCTTGGTGGGATTTCTTCGATTCCTCTTGATTTGACAAGTTTTGGTGGACCAAATCTTGGCTATGGAGTACCCATGAGGTGTTCCTACTATCCCCAAAGTCTTGTGCAAAACCGTGGAGCGGATCGGAGATCGGGAGTTGGATTTGGAGGAGTTGACCATGGCTACTGTCATCCCGAGCCGCCAGCACGACCGGCCCGACCGGTGCTTTTGACCGTCGACCGACTGCTAGCCACCCTTGGTGGGTTTTGTCTCGGAACAGCCTTTGTCCGTGTGGTTTTGTCCTTGCGGTCCCGGCCGACGCCTGGAGTGTTTGGAGTTGTTTTGCTAGGATTTGTGAGGGGTTCTTCTTCCTCACAGTTGTGTTTTGCGTAGGAGGTTTTTGTTCCGTTTGGCCCAGAGGATTCATCGAGGCTTCCCTCGAACGCTTACCGGCGGTCGGCCACAGTTGTAGAAGCATCGTACCGACCGCTCGCCCACCGGCCCCGACCGGTGTCATCGGGTTCCCCACCGGCCGCAAAGTAGCCATTTGGCCCGACCGGCAGCATGCAAGAAGTGCGCGTAAGTTCGCGTGCCGTCAGGTGTTTTGGTGAGTTTTGGCTAGGAAGGTTGAGTGTTGGTTCCTAGGAGTGGTCTTGACCACAGTTGGGTCGGAGACGTGAGTTGGAAGCCGGTTCTGCCAAGAGCTGTGTTGGCACAAAGATTTGGTCGATTCAAGGAAATTTCTGGCACTTCAGTAATCAACATAAAACTACTGCTCTAGCTGGAGCAACTTCAGATGATCCTAGTGGTTATATGATTGGCAGGTCCGAACAGTGCCATCTTAAGCATATATGAAGCAAGTGTTCCTTCACATTGCACTCATCTAGATCAACAGAGTAGCTATGGGTGGACATTTGGTCTGACCGAACGAACCGATCATTTCTTCATGTTTTAGCAGATATCAGTTACCTAAAACTAGGAACCCATTGATTCCCAAAAGTTTCAAGACTGAGCAGCTACATGCACTCGATGTTGCTCACACTTGCTTGCATATGAGGTGAGTGTAAACTTTTGCTGAGGTCCTTTTGTGATGCCAGCCAGTAGACAGTGTAAATGCCGGTCTTTTTTCTGGAGAAAAACTGATCAAGCTCTTTTCCTCGGTGACCTTGCTTGCAGGAATTATGTCTCTGAGACTCTGCCAAGATTACAATCATCTTTTGGACTCTGGAGATGTTGCTTCAGCACATCATTTGGTTTGAAATTTGGCAACGTTTCTTGCATCTGTCAGGCTCTTGCTATTGAAAGGATGGCAGGGCGAAGCTTAGTTAAAGCGTCAGAGAAACTCGTTAAAGACACTTGTGTAGTTGTTGTCATCCTAAAAAATTTGGAGCATGCTGTATAGGCATGGAAGGGGGCGTCTATCCATGTACTGCCATTTGAGATTAATTTCATCATTAGAATTTTCCTTTGGGCCTCTAATGTCATTAGCTGGGATATTTTTGCGTTGAACTTGGAAGTTCAATGGTTGTGCACTGAATGTATCTCGGCAAATCCGCAAATGGCAATCGTTCTGGTTCATGGACCTGAAAACTGTAGAATTGTCAAATTGTTTATCTGTTTTACTATCTATTTGAACGACGGTCTTTACTGTTCTTAACCATTCATTTTTACAAAATAATCATTAAGTTAAAGGTGAAATCTACACTATGTTTTGATAATCTTTGCCCACCTATCTGACAAATGAGGTTGAATGATTTTAAGTTCATACTATAAAAGGGGAAAAGGTCTTGACATGATACTATAAAGTTTGGTTTTGGTCCATTTGAACCGAAAATCGAATCTTGACCATCGAACTCTTAAAACCGCGATTGGTAGTGAGCGGTTTTGATGACCGGTTTTGCTGACATGGCGTCCACGTGGTGGTGGGACCCACCTATCAGTTTATTTTATCTATTCTCTCTCCCCCACCGGCCGGCCTCTCTTCTTCTCTCGCGCGTCTCTCTTCTTCTCTCTGGGCACCCTCCACCTGCGCCGGCCAGCGGCCGCCGTCGTCTCTCTCTCCCGGCCTCTTTTCTTCTCTCCCGGCGCCGCCCTCTCCCCGGCCAAGAGCGCGATCGGCGGCGGCACCTGCGGCGGAGCCTCGTGCGGTGGAGCTGGCACGCGAGACCGGCGGAGGCCTGCGCGGCCGAGGTCTTCGCGAGGGCGAGGCGGAGCCGAGCGCGGAGGAACTCCCCAAAATCTTCAGAGCCGCATCCATGGCCGCCCACGGCTGACCTCCTTCCACCTCACCCCGGCCAAGAGCTCCCATAACCGAATCCTCCCCACCGCTCTCCCTCCCCATGCCCTCGGATTCGAAAACGTTGGTCGGAATCCCTCCGCAGCGAAGCTCCAGTGAGCTTCGGCCACCTCCCATGGCAGCGGAGCTCGAGCTCGCCCGACCGGCCGCGGCCGAGGCGGAGCTCCAGCTTGCCCCGCTGGGGGCGCTGGCATGGCGCGGAGCTCGAGCTCGCCCGACTGGCGGCGCTGGCCCGAGGTGGAGCTCCAGCTCGCTCGGCTCTGCTGCGAGCTCGCTCGGCCGGCCGCGCTGGCCCGAGGCGGAGCTCCAGCTCGCCCGGCTGGCAGCGTTGGCTCGGCATGGGGTCCAGCTCGCCCGGCGGCTCCGCCGCGAGCTCGCCCGTCGGCCGGTCGCTGCAGTGCTCGAGAAAGAGAGAGGAGGAGAGGGGGAAGAGAGAGGGGGAGAGAGAATAGATAAAATAAGCTGACAGGTGGGTCTGACTGCCACGTTGACTCCACGTCAGCAAAACCGGCCACCAAACCGCCCGATGACCAATTGTGAACGGTTTTAAGAGTTCGATGGTCGAAGATTCCTGATTTTCGGTTCAATTGCCAAAATCAAACTTCGGCAATAGTTCGATGGTCAAAAATGGACTTCTTAAAAAAAATAGATAGTGAAGAAAATGATTTTTTTTATTTTTTTCGATTTTACAAAAATATACGACGGATCTCAAATTTAGCAAAACTATACTACAACCGCCATACCTCATGGCGGTAGGGACCAACCGCCATGGGCCACGGCGGTTGGAAGTGCTACAGTATCCAACCGTGTAGCCACGGCAGATTTTGAACAAGACTTCTGAGTGTGCATCAGAAGCCTGCAACCACCGTGGCTCATGGTGGTAGGGTCAATCTGTTTTCAAAAAATCGTAATTTTTTTATGAACTCGGATGAAGATAAACTTTATATGAAACTTGTAGCTTTCGACAAGATCTATAGCTTTGTAGTTCAAACTTTTTTCATTTGAAGTCATCTTGTGCCTCAAATAATTGATATACAAAGTAGATCTGGATACCGAAAACTGAAATCTGGACAGTATATCAATTATTTGAGCCTTAAGATGACTTTAAATGCAAAAAGTTTAAACCATAAAGTTATAGATCTCGTCGAAAGCTATAAGTTTCATATAAAGTTTATCTTCATCCAAGTTCATACAAAAAGGTTACGATTTTTTAAAACAAACTGACCCTACCGCCATGGGTCAACGGTTGGTGCTACAGTACCCGTGTTCACAATCGCCGTGGCCCATGGCAGTTGGTCCCTACCGTTATGGAGTACGGCGGTTGTAGTATAGTTTTGCTAAATTTGTGATCCGTTGTATATTTTTTTTCAAAATCGAAAAAATAAAAAAAAATGAAAATATCGATGAAAAACCAAAAGAAAAAACATAAAGTAGCACATACGGAGTAGGCTGCATGCCGTCTACTCCAGGCCGGAACAGGCCGGCGTCATAGGGACTCCGTCAAGTCGTCAACGACAAGACGCAACGCAACGCCACGACGGCGACGGCCATGGCTTCGCCGGAGCTCGGCGGCGGCGACGGCAGCAGCTACGATTTCCACCTCCGCTCGCTCTCCGCGGCCTCACGGGACTCCGCTGCAGCCGCTGACCCCGCCTCCGACGCCAACATCCTCCAATCCGTAATCGAATCTTTCCTTGGAACCCTTCTCCCCATGTCCGGTTTCTTGGATGTATACATACGGATTTTAAGTTTGTTGCTTATTGCGCCATTTTTCTTTTCCCGCTTGAAGGTGAGGAGGGTGTGTGAGATGTGCCGGGAGGCGAAGGGGGCGAGGGGCGAGATGGTGGCGCGGGCGTTCCCGGTGATGAGCAAGCTGTTTCAGCGATGCGCCACCGCTCCAACGCAGGCCGTGGCCTCCACCGGCGCGCTGCTTCTTGTAAGCCACCTTTTTCTCAGCGTTGCTCAGCAAAGATTTTGTTCTTAACATTTCTATGGATAAAGGTCCTTGCAATTTTATCGAAAATTCTCAGTGACGTGCGTATGTCTAGTCATTTGGGAGAGAGTTAATATATCGCTAAGCAAATGATAAATGCATTACTCCCTGATTCACCCAACTATCAATGTTATCTGCACGGTTATTGGTGTCAGATTACTTTTAAATGTTTTCTTATTTCATAGAGTTCAGTTATAATTCTAGCAAGAGTTGTTTAGATTTTAGAGACGTGTATTTTTCCTTCACAGACCATTCTGCAATTCTTCCTGGACTTTGGGGAGGCAGTCTTGCATGATGCTGATGGTAGTTTGAAAACCTTCTTCCGCTCTTGCTTAAGTAGGTAATATTCCTATCTGTGTTTGTCTCTTGATGTATATACTATTATGTGTTGCTTTCAAAAGCTTCCAAACTCACTTCAATTTTCTTTCTTATAAATAGGGAGTTCGCGGAACCTATTGTTGCAGAGCGCACACTTGAATTCCTTATAGCAAACAAGACAAAGATCCTTGGTTCTTTTCCCACCTTGATTCCACAGGTGCATACACGTGATATGATTTGTTATCTACTTAGAATTAGTAAAGAATAAATTAGTTAAAAAAATACTAGAATTTCATAAAGATAAAGTTAGCTTGATATGCTTAACTAAATGATATTCTTAAATAGGATTCTAGAATTTATTGAACTTTCGTTTTATTTCTCTAATTCACAACGAAATAGTAAACAATGCAGTTCATGTTGTTGCACAGCATTGCTTTTAAATATATCAATGTGTCAATTTAGCCTCCTTGTTTGTTTTTAAGCATGTCTATCTCTTCTCTTTCTATTTTCCAAATTGATCTCAGCATGTTAGCATGTGTCAATTCTTGCTTACTGTTGTTTATATGCAGTTTTATCCGCTGCTGTTGAAGTTAATTGCATCAAATGGTGAGAAGTATGTCTGCTTTATTGCTGGAACTTCTGAGAGTTTTATGTACATGTTTCCTGACACTGGTAGCATAACTATCTCATAGGAATCATGTCGAACTGCCTAATTTGTTTGCTAACATGCTAGACTGGAAAAGAAGTTTTTGGAAGTACTTCCATTAATGATGTCACCAGGATCTTTTCTTCCGCTCTTCCTGTCCCTTACGGATCTGCCAAGTAAGCCTGCTGATTATGTTCTTTCAGGACTTCCTTGAATTTATTTTAGGACTCATCATTTTAGCAGGTAATTAACTTATGACAGGGTGGAGCTAGGGCAGTTTATAGCTGACCCCAATGTTTTTTTTATTTCAATGGAAAACCATGGTTCACAGTAACTAAAGACCCCCATCCTGCATTTATATAGTGAAGGCGACCCCATTCATTAGGTGCCCTAGCTTCACCCCTGGCTTATGAGTTAGGTGGACAATGGCATAATTAAATTCTTGTTTCTGCTTTCATCAGGTGCACATCCTTAAATGTGAGGGATTTGCGAATGGGTATATCATGATTACATAACTTGGTCCCTTAGTGTCATGATTTCTTTTAATAAAGAACTATTTATATCTTCAAGTTATAATATCTTGTGCACATTATCAAGCAGCTCTGACTGATCTTAATTAGATAGTGCAAAAATTGATGGTTTGCTTGTGATATTTATTTCTTCTTCCGAGTGTTTTTAACTTTCAACCATGCATTGTTGGTCTTTGTTCTGTAATAACGGTTGATTTCAACTCCTTTGTTCCTCTCTGCTTGGGCATCCAGTGTTGGTGGTGGCACTGGAGAAAGTGGAAAGAAGTTCTGGAACTCTTATTGGTAGTAGTATAGCGACAATTCAGAAGAGCGCTGCACCTGAGGTTATCATCGAATGGATTCACAAACTATGAATTACCTAGTCCAAAATGGCTAAGCCATTTTCTTTTCTGTTGTGCAGATGCTTCTTGCACTGATGGATGAGGCATACACTGGTTCTGCAATAGAAGATTCTAGTGGCATTTCAGGTTCTGATGATAGTAGCCCTCTAGACCTCGCTGACCCAATGTTCCTAGACCTTCTAAAAGATGAGAATGATGGCATTGCCGTAAGTAGTTTCTCCAATACAATAATGTATATTCAATATTTCTATATTCCCCCTTAATTCTTAGTACTAGTGGTATCTTTTTCTGCTGTTTCCTTCAGGCAAAACATTGGATATCCCCAACAATATCTTCGACACTGCAAGCAGCAGTTAACAACACACAAACAGATAGATTAAAACAGTCATTGGAAATGGCACCTCGCTTTCTTTCTTTGTATCTTGCAACTGCATTGCGGGATATTAACGACTGTAGGTTTCCTACCTTACTAAAATTTTGACTGCTATCGATACACGGACTAAATTACCAACATATTGTTCATGTGAAAATTTTGTGTTTGTTGGTTCAGCGCTGCTGTGTGCTCTTATTCCAGTAGTTATGTGAAGATATGCTGCAATGTTCCCAGACAAGGTTTTCTCATTCGAGGTAGACAATTTAAATTTATTTCGAATTTTCCTTGTCTCTTATGTGTCATACTGATGTTTTATAAGCTGGGTGTGGTTTGTAACCAAGGATATATCACCTTTCCAATATCTCTGTTTGCTTGATCTGACGTAACTGATTAATTCTGTTGGAAACCAAGTGATAAGCAACTAGTAGACAAGATTTGTCGCCAAGATTAAGTTGAAGGATTCACCATATATGTTGAACTACTGCAGCTGTTGTTTTTGCCAAACTTACTTATTCTTAAAGTCATCCTAAATGATCCTTTAACCAACTGATGGCGCAGTGATATGTTAAGTCCATCTATTTATTGTTGGATGTGTTGGAAGAGCTAAATGAAGGAAGTACAAAAGTTATAATTATAATTCCGACATACCCATCTTCAACCATAATCTACAATGATGCTATGTTATTATGTCTTGTCTTGCTTTGGACTTGGTTTTTTGCTTAACAAGACTTCTATAAGTTCCAACTTCCAATCATATATTCTAGGTTCCCTGATTTACATTCTTGTAGGTTAGGAAAAGACTGTCGGATTTCATATTGGCTGCCTTTCAGCGGTCTCCTGACATCATTGCGATACTAAAGGTAATGGGTGTAAATATTTCTTAATATACATACAAGCCAGAACTCCGAAGTCTGAACCAAATAAATGCCCATGTTATGTCGTACTTAGCAGTAATAAGGAGGCCTTTAAGAATTTCCTTTATATGCGGAATTTTGTTAACAATTTCGCATGATAACTTTCGACCATTCTGCAGAAGCCTATTACTGACAGGCTTGGTGAGGCTTATGATGATCCTGCAAAGGCATGTATATTTCTGAGTTCTTACATCTATGTTCGAGTTCATGGTACCGTACCACTGAAATTGCTACATCATCACTTGCTCAAATAACTGTTACATCCTTTCACTGCATCTGAATTTTCTTATGGACTGACCTATGCAGACAGAATTAGCATTGCACCTGTGCTGGGCCATCGGTGAACATGGAGCTGGAGGGATAAATCGCACAGATGTAGCTCGTGAACTATTTGAAAATTTGGAATTGTTACTGTATGAAAACCTGGGAACTAGGTGAGGCCGCAGTCTACTGCCTTTGTTTTCTTACTTGCATGGCATGACACATGATTTGACTTATTTTATATCTTGTCAAGTCGTTTGGGGTTAAGCCAGGAACCAGGATTTGATTCAATGGGTGCATCTTCTAGAAAATCATCCCAAGCTAGGCTCCTCTGCTTTGTGGTGACCGCCATTGCAAAACTAGCAACATGCCACTGTGAGTTGCTTCCGAGAGCACGCGTATCATTGGCTAAGGTGCTGACTCAGTCCTTCCTTTATGTGATAAATGATCAATGTTAGATGTGTTTACATCATGCATTAGTGTTACTTCTCTTACAGCATCTTAACTGTTTTGTTTCCTGCAGGTTGCTCGTACCCCAACCTCAGACAGGAGAGTCAGGCAACGTGCCTGTGACTATTTGGGGCTCATGAATGAACCGGCCATCTGTTTATCTGTACTGGGACCGTCCACTGCCCAAGGAAATGGTCCTGGTATTGTTGACTGGAGCGAAGGGGGAACAAAGATGGTAGCTCATGTTCCCTTTTACCTTTAGCCGAGCAAAAGGTAAAATTCTGCAAACCCTTCAACAGTTAAATGCAGGATGACCATCCTTTTATTTTCTGATTTAAGTATCTTGGGATGAAAAATCGTTTGTTTCAAAAAGAGATGAAAAATCGTGCATTCAAGCAAAAATGCTGCATTGTAAACTGACTTGCCCTATTTCTTGCTTCAAATATCTTCAGGTCCACCATTTCATGATTTCTCATTTGCGGACCTCCTCCCAAGACAGAATGAAGAGAAATTACCTTCATGAATATTATAGTATGCTGAAGATCCAAGCTCATTTAGCTCATTTTCAAGAAAAGGGATTGTATTGTATCAGTTACTTGATTGACTATTGACTAGGCACTCGGACTCGAGTTTGTACATGAACTTCTTCTGAGGGGAAAACAGTGTTGTCTCTGCCTTTGTACATATGAGGATAAGCTGTACTATGTGAAACGGCTCCTAAACATGCTGAGATGCCTGGCAAATAGTCTCACACATTCAAGTGGTGGCAATAAGCACAATATATAAGGCTGATGTTCTCGAAAACAGAGGGAACATAATTGAGAAATTGACATTTCATGGACCATGGTCATGTGTCACTAATATAACCGAATAAATTGAGAAATGCAATTGCAAGCACATCAAGCAAGGCACATTTGGGATTGAAATGGTACCTCGACATCCGAAACGCTACAAAGTATAGAAATGAAGGCACACAAATATCTATTCTGGAACTCCTACCAGGATGCTGGAGAAGTCTGAACAACAGCAGCAACAGCACAAATTACAGGCTAAATTACGGTTTTGTACTCCACAAGATAAGAAACCTAAAAATCTCAGGTAGCAGCATCCGAGAGGCCAACACGAAGAGGAAGTCAATACCCGAACCAACCGCCCTTGCTTAGTGGTGACGCATTTTCTTTGACACTGAAACATATCTTGGAATTTCCGGAAATCTTGCGGAAACTACTAGGCGAAAATAACCCAAACTATGAGCACCACATGGCAAGGAGAGTCTGAGGTGCGTTCTTGACTTCCCACTGATGAAAGCTCTAAAATTTGCTGCTCCTGCAAAAGGATTATTGATAGATTCATCAGCATTCTGTGTTCAAACGAAACCAAACTGTTGAAATTTTGCAGAGTCATGTTGTGGTGGTTTTACATGATGCGTACCTCCAATGCAAGGATAAGAACATTTTTAAATTCAACGAAGCTACTGGGGATTGCTCTCGCCTGAGACCGCAGCCTTGATGCGCTCCACGGTGCAGGCGATGAGGCTGTTCACCGTTGCCACTGACCCCAGTGAGAGCTTGGCTGTGGGCACAGAGTCCACTAGTATCTGGAACGCCACCGTTAGGAGCGAGCCACCCGAGCCGCCACCGCCATTGTCTTGCATGTTTCCCCGGCTGGGCTGCCGGGTAGGATGGCAAAGCCCGATGGCAGGAGCGCCACATAGTCAGGATCACCACCATTGAGGACAACATTCATGGCCACGACATCCACTGGTGCGTATATGACATAGGAACCTGACGCGTCGGTGCAGCTCTCTTGGAGGATCAGCATGTTGCTTTGGTTCGAGTTTGTGCTCTGCGACGATGTGCATCAGCAAACACAATTAACACTTGCCATGAATCAAATCTATCTATATGCATTTGCTTACATTGACACGAAGAAGCGAGACACAGTTGCCATGATCCCGGCCATTGGCGATGTGAGCCATTTCTTGAACAGCGCCTCCATTGGAGAGGATGTCCCACTGCAAAAGAGCATTTCCAGATAATCGATAGTCAAGCCTATGCATACATGTTGGTAATGAGTTCATTTGGTGTACAAGTGTCACATGCCTCGCTGCGAGAGCTCTCGTCGCGGAGGAAGTCAAAGACGCGCTTGGGTGGGACTGGGAGCCAGAAAGAGGTGGCTGCGTTGAGGACAATGCCCGGTGGCCTCCCCGGGTCGTCGACGCTCTTCCTGGTCATGACACGGACGTCCTCAGCACCGCTGCCTGACAGTGTTGTCCACTGGTGTGCTGCAGAGGCAGTTACACCACCGCAGAAGCTCATCACCATCCTCTCTGCCAGCTTCAGCATGCTCTTTCTCCCTTCTGTACTTGTGATCACTGCAACGAAACAATGCAAACATATGACAGACACGCAGGTTAGTAAACATTTAAAATACGTAGCAAATAAGCTTGAAGAAGAGAAGGGAGCTTATTACCACCAATGTCACTGGTTGGTATATTGCTGGCCATGACGCTGGCGAGGCGCTCGCACTGACGGTCCAGCGTCCCGACCCATCGCCGTGCACCAAAGGCGAGGCCTGAGTTCACCAGCAGCTTGTAGATGTTATGCACCGACCTGTCATCCACCTCTACGTGCTCGACCCAAGTCACCTGAGCATTGACACCAAGTACAATCATGATCAGTCTCTGAACCATTACGTACTTAGAATGTGTGAAACTGACAAATTCAGGAATGCACCTTGGAGTAGCCATTGGGCATTTCCTGGATCAGGCAGCCAGATGGCCGGCGCCGGCACTTGAGAACTGAGCCTGGGCGCAGGCTGTCCAGCGAGACATCGACGACGGCCCATGTCCCATCAGCGTTCTGTTTGCAATACCTCACGAAGTAGCTTTCCCTAGTCGGCACCAGCGGAGAAGGCACCTGAAACTCCACTGACATCTGCAACATAAACGAAAATCAGGCATGACTCGTTTCAGCCATTATCAGATTGCATCACCTCTGCCATAGAAGTATTGATCAGATATTTGTAGTAATAACACGCACCACTTGCAATGCACCATTGTAGTTCCCGGCGACGCCAGTGGACAGCACCTCCAGTGCCGCTGCTCTCGACACAATGCTCGAGAACACTGTCGCGTACTGATTCTGCACATCATAAATTGAATCGGAATTCAGTTAGAACAGGCACCCATCAGAACATTCTGAGATGTTTAACACAAGAAAGCATTACACTCGTCTACACACATACCACGTCCATGAGGATCTCGACGAGGTTGCCATGTGTCATTATAACCACCGAGCTGTCGCGCGAGGCTTCAGACTTGAGCCCATACTGCTTAGGGCCAAGCCCTCGAGGGAACATGCGCGCGTACTCCTCCTCGTTCAGCGTCTCGCCCGATCCGTCGAGCCCCGGCGCGTTCCAAAGCGGCTCGTCCAACTGCGCCATCCGCACCAGCTCCTCCATGGCTGCGACGGCCAGCTCCACGATCATGGGCTTATCCGCATCTGACTGCACGGCACCTCTCAGCAGCTCCCCGGCACCAGCAGCAGCGACGCCACCGAAGATGTCAGCAGCGCCATACGCGCCGGCACCGACACCAATGTCCAGCGTGGAGGCGCGCGCCGCAGCCAGAGGGCTGGAGAGCACGGGGAAGGACACCATGGGCTTGCCCACGTACTTGGCGGCGATGGCCGAGATCCTGTCGATCTCCTCGCGGAGGCGGGCGTTCTCGACGCGGAGGTGGTGCTCGTCGAAGGACATCTCGCCGAGCGCGGCAGGCCCGCCGCAGTTGGGGCAGGACGCGCTGCTGAGGGCCTCCTTGTACCGCATGTTCTCGGCCCGGAGCTTCTCGTTCTCCGCCCGCAGCTGGGAGTTCTCGTGCCGCTCGTGCTGGTTCTGCAAGTCGCCCATTCACAAGCACACAGTTCAGTCACAACAATGCCGTTACATGAAGTATCTCAATCTTGCGATTAACACTTGATTGGTCATTAGTACAGGTTGTACAGGATTGCAGGCTTACAGTTACAGCAACATGTGCAGCTGCTAGCTGTGCCTTGGTCAGATGAACAGCGCTGTAAACGTGTGCCAGGTAGGCAGCACCCCAGCAGCAGGGGTGAGGAAGACATGCATGGGGTTTTGACTTGGCTGATGACACTGCCTCTGCCTGGCAGCAGCACATTTGGCAGTGTGCATGCAGAAGAGGACATGGAGGTGTGTGGGCAACCTTTGTCCAGTTATAGTAATAGGCCATGAATGCAGCTCGTCAGAGGCTAGGTCAGAGGCTTAAATGAAGTAGTTGTGACGACGCCCTTCGGAGAAGCAAATTTTCCGATGGAAATGCATATGCCTTTCTCCCAGAGAAATGAGATCAGAGTGTGGAGAACTGATTGATTGGGATTAAGGATCGTCACCTTCATTTGCGTGCGCTTGTTCTGGAACCAGAACTTGACCTGGAGCGGCTCCAGCCCCAGCTCCCGGCTCAGCTCCTTGCGCTGCTTGTCATCCGGGTGTGGGCACTCCTTGAAGAAACTGGCAATTAATCCATCAATTTCAGAGAGAAATGAAATGAGTATATTTTGTGAGTTATATGAATCAATGTTCCAGGAAAAATATGGAATGAGATCGAAAGGAAGTTCAGTGTGAATGCTATATATATAGTCCTACTTCTTGAATGCTTTGTTTTTTAATTTGTTTTTGTGCCAAGAAGAGAACAAGGGAACAAAACGGTTTGGGTCAACGTATACAATACTCCCTGAAGAATCTGGACACGAGCAAGAACTCTTCAATTTGACTGCTTGTACGCAAGCTTACATCAGTAGTCTCAGTGAATGCTAGGACGGAGTAACGAACTACTGCTGGCTATCCCTTGTCCTCTCCTCATTAATTTCAGCAAACCACCAACATTTTATGCATAATTTTCCCAAACTGAACACGTTTGGTGGACGAAATTGATTAAAATTAAACATTGACAACATTTCAAGCACAATCTAGGCGGAATTAAGGAAACAAGAAAGGATTAATGAGTAGTAGGTTATGGTCATTACGCTTCCAATTCCTGGATCTGGTGCTGGGTGTGGCGGTGGTAGCGTTTCTTCTTGCTGGGCCGCTGGTTGGGGTCCTGGTCGTCCACGGAGACGCCGTCCACGTTCTCGCTGCCGGACTTGCTCTCGAACTCGTCCCCCAGCGGGTCGGATCCGCCCCGGCCGCCGCGCATCATCATGTCGTCGCCGCTCTCCGCCGTCGTCGCCGGGATCTGGTCCAGCAGATGCTGCTGCTGCAGCGCCTGCTGGAGCTGCGGGTTGTCCAGCAGGTTTGGCTGCAATAATCAAGAAAGGGATCGAAGAGAACTTAAGAAATCCACATCATCACTGTGTGTACTGGTGCACAAATCAGTTGAAATCAATACACCATCAATTAAGTACCAAGGACTGGGACGTTTGCCTATCATGCATATTGGGGCATTCAGTGCGTTTATTTCATCGGCGCCATTAATTTGTAGGAGAAAAGAGAAACGGAAAATAGTGGTTGCAGAAAAGCTTTTTTGTTCAAGGAAAATTAATTGACTCCATTGAGAGAAACAAGTCAGATAAAATGAAGGAGTTGCTCCAAAATAATTTCAGGAAATTGAAGAGGATGGGGAGCTTGGGAGACGGTGTGAAAGCAAAGCTTGCAAAAGGGGGGAGAAGGAAGAAATGGTAGGCCGTTTCTTGTTGAAGGGCCACAACAAGACCCAAAGAGCAGGCTGGAAGAGCTAGCAAAACACGCCAAACCTGTTGATCTCCACAGCTTCTGTGTATGTGTGTAAGATCAGGAACCAAGCAAGGGATCGAAGTCTCACCTCTCTCCAAGCTGATGTCCCATTCATTTGCCCATTTATATAGGAGCAAGTCTTAAAGAAATGGGGCTCATGTGTACTCTGATGACCTAATCTATGTGTGAACAGCAGTACTGGAGGTAACACTACCTCTCTCTCTCTCTCTCTCTCTCTCTCTCCCTCCCTCCTGAGACTTCTCGGTTTCCAAGGAAAAAGCTACTAATCCTCGCAGGATGAGTACATGTATGTATATTTGCAGGCACGGCCCTTCTGTTCTATCCCCAAGTTCTGAAACTGAAACCCCAAATTGAAACGAAACTCCTTTTACCAAGAGTGAGAATAGAGAAGACGAAAGGAAACAAAAAAGAAACAGCAGCAAGTACAAGGAAAGAGAAGAATTTGCTTTTGCCTCGCTCAGCTCGAAAAAAAAGCCACGAGTCAATTACCTGACCGAGTGACAGTGCCGACGAGGAGCCGTACGCCGCCGCCGCGCTGTTCCGGCCGATCATCATCGACGGCATGTGCCTCGCCGGGATCATCATTCTCCTCGCCGACCACCACCTCGCAAACCCTAATTTGTTGCCGTCTCAATCCTTTCCATTTCTTCACAGACACATATAGGACGGGACCCTAGCTGGCTACACACCCAAAGAACAGGCGCTAATCCTATTCATATATAGAGATACCTTGCCTGCCAAGCAACAACGCAGCCAGCAACAGATCTAGGGGCAAACTAGCCCAAAGAAACCTTCACCCTTTGAGACTGACAGTGAGATCTAGCAGAAGAACTATATATGTGGTTGTGCTCCTTTGCAAAAATAGAACTCTGATCGATCTCTCTATATGTCTGCTTGCAAGTCGCAGCTCTCGAGATGATTCGTTACCGCGTGCAAGCTCAGAAGGGTAGCTAGCAGGAGGTGGAGAGACGGGGAGATCCTGGGGAGTTAGGCAGCCATGGAAGGGGAAGGGAGGAGAGGAGGAGGAGGAGGAGAAGAAAGGGGAACGGAGGTGGAAGAGAATGTGGAGGAAGAAGGGAAGGAGGGACGAGTGTTGAGGTGGTGCAATCCGCATTTATTGAGAAGGGCGTATCGTAATTGCTAGGGGAGAGAGAGAGATAGTGGTGCATGATTTTAATATTGTTTTAGTCAACAATATTTGTACTACAATACGGCGAAATACGCAAAATATGTCATGTATTTTGGATTTATTGGACGTCATTATATACAGTTTTTCTTTTGTCGAAGAATGTGAAAATGAAAGTTGATATATCTGCATGTCATATAATTTATGGCAAGCTATAATATGCACAGCAATAAAGGAGAAAATTGATGAAGGCAGCAAGCCAATCATGCATTTTTTTCATGTATGTAGTCATGTAGAGATAGGCTTACATAATTTAATTTGTCGGTGTTTTTTTTTTGTTATTTAATTTCTGGCTACGGGATTGTTTGGCAGTGGGCGTACGTCTTGTTCATGAATAATGCACTGTTGACAAATTTTTAAGACTAGATAACCGCCGTAGTTATTGAGTGATGGAGAAGGAAGAGGTTCTCGGTTCTCCGCTGCTAGCTACTGTTACATTCATCAGTATATAGCATATGGAGCGGCGTCCAAATTAGGCGCCTTGTTTGTCAAAATATATATATATATATAGGCGCCTCTTCAATTGTAGCCAAGGATAAGAACAAATGTGTAAAGCAATGCTTCATTTCTCTGATGGCCTAATCTATGTGTGAACAGCAGCCAACCAAGCACTGCCCTTTTTTGCAAAAACAAAAAAAACAGAGATTTTTGTAGGTTCAAATTGTAAGTTATTTTGGCACTTTTAAATTCATAATTTTACTTTATAACTATAGAGTAGGTGCATTGCAAAAAATATGAACCTAGAAAATACCAAAATGATGTATAATTTGGAACGAATGGAGAAATAGATCAGCTTATTGCATGATGCATCATCTGCGTGTAATAGTATTATAGTAAATAAAAATAACAAAACAAGTCAAAATTAAAAAAATGAATCATTAAAAAGAACAAAAAAAATGTATATCAGGGCATCTAAAATGCGAGGTGTGTGCTTGAACACAAATACTTGAAGGGCATCTAAGAGCGGTTGGAGGTCAATTTTCATGATGAGAGTGTAGCAGTGCTTAAATAGGCTCAGGCGCCATGTGTAGCAAAGTACGCTGCAAATTCAAGTATCTTATCCACTTCGAAGATGCAATTCACACATACTCCATCTGGTTTGGTAAATAAAGTCGTGTTGGATAAGGTTTGAGTCAAACATTAAGAATATAAATCATAAATAACTTTTAAGTCATTGTGTTTGGAAATGTGAAAACTACATAAATAGATTTGCCCTCCAAATCACTTTCATAAAAGGATACATATGTTAGTTTTTAATAAATATTTTTATAAAAATAAAAAATTAAAGTTTCACATAGGTCATAAACGACTTCATTTACCAAACCGGACGACGGTATATATATTTACTTTGGGTTTCAATGTCCTTGGATGACGTTTTTGGACACTGCACTTATCATCGTCTTATACTCTTATTCAAATTTAAAAAACCTATAAACCTATGTGAGTATAGTTTATTTAATTGTGATTTGTTTTGTCATTAAAGATATTTTAAATACAATTTCTACTTTTACAAATCGTTATATGTGGTTTTGAAAATCACGTCAAGCATGTTGGGTAATTCTCGCGATGAAATGCATGCATGCACCTGATCCAAATGTGACCGATGTTTTCTCCATTTTTTTTATTTATGTCTCGACTTTTCAAGAACTGGCTGGCGGCGCGTCGATTCATTCAATTTTGTCCTTTATATTTTGAATTTGAACCTCGGACGGAGGGAGTACACTGCTGCAGATGGTAGTGTACTGTTTCCATACCTCGGCACGGCTCCTGGTGTGTGGTCTGATCTTCCGCGTACAATAGGCTTTTTCGTGCTCGGAGATAAACGCTCTCATTAGCGGGTAAGATCTTTCTCCGGAATAACCAGTCTTTTCTGCCGAGAACAAATCAGCACCAGCGACAAGCCATCAGCCAAACGAACAAGCCGAATTTAGTGAAAAATTATTAGTATAAGTCCATAGAGGAAATTACCCGAGTATGTATTGCAAAGAAAACGACAGTTAAACCTATATCCTTCGTGAGCCGTGACCGTGTAAATGCCACTGTAACTGTAGTGATTTTTCAAAGACGTCTAATTCTTCTGTCGCAGTAAGCCCAAAGCATCACCACAAGATCGAGCTACAACCCGGAAAAAACATTCAAGATTACTCCATGCATATACTACAGTATACTACGCTAGAAACAATTTGTACTGACACATGAAAATTAGCGTGCTGATCTGAAAACTTCAGTGTTGGCAGGTGACTTAAGCACCAGCCAACACAGAGACGATTGTGATGGGACGGGCCTCCACCCGCCAAAGAAGACCCCTTTACCGACAAAGACAAATCGTTTGTGGTCTGGTGATAGTAGTCAAATTTGTTTGCACGTACTAGTAGCAGAGAAACCACAATCAGAACATACTCAGGTGGTGGGCATGCATGCATGGAGGATATCGTCACAAATGTTTTCATTTGGAGTGAGTAGTAATTCCTTGTGTTTGTCGATCTGCTGCCGTGTTGGTGATCCTCACTCAACTCGTTTGTCCTTTTCGCACGGACCGATCGGCGAGATCCCACGTACTACTCAAACTAATCATGCACGCATGTGTGTGTGAAGGGAAACCAGTGTCAAACTTAAACCTTTTGGTTGCATATGGATGCATGTTGGCTCGTTGTTGACCGGCGTGCACACCGTACGTCCTCTCCTCTTGCGTTTCCTCTTTTTTTTTTGTTGTTCCCCCTCTCTTTTAAATATATATATGTTTGTTCATATTAATTATATTGTCTCACAGTGTCGCAGTCACCTAATTTTTTTTTCCTCGAAACATATAGACGTGTCCATGCACATGCTGTGCGCATGCACTCAATCCAGTACCCACATTCAGATGCCCTACTAGCTAGCTAACTTGTTTTTGTGATGAAATCATTCGTTTCTCGATCAATTTGAAACCCTTTTTTTTAAAAAAAAAGTACCCACACCCACACATTCAACAACTTACTAGCTAGTTTTCAATTTTAGTGGGTAAACATAATACAACACTAAAATCCAGTATGGTCAAAATTTGTGGTAGATGCTGTTTTTCGTCCAAAAAATCATTACATTTTTTCTCGTCCTGTTCGTCTGACTTATCAGTCAACAGCTAACAGTACTTTTCTCTCGGAACAAACCAATCATCAGTCACCAACCACCGATACTCGTCGCTCGGTACAGTACAGAACGGTAGATGCGGGTGCGTACGTACGAGTAGTGCTCGGCGTGAGCTGGAGCCTGACTCCACAGTCCACCACATCGAATTGAATGGCCTGGCCTTCTGAGCAACACCGCGTGAGGTGGGCGCCAGTCGCCAGCGCTACTCGATCGCCGCACAGGCACAGCGGCGACACAGGCACAGCACCGGGGGGCGGGGCGGGGCGGGGGCTAGGCTAGCCGGCCGGCCAGCATTAACTGCGTTCATGCCTCCCCCGCGTCGCCCAACGGCGCCACCGGCCGGCCGCCGGCAGCCCGGCCCCGCACCGCCGCGGATCGGACCTTTGAGGGAGGGGGCCTGGCCACGTACGGGATCCGGCCGATCCGGTGCCGCCAGTACCACACCGATCGGTCGCCGCGGCCGGCCCTCGTGCTCGTGCTCGTGTGTATACGCGTTGTTGCAGCGTTTCTGTTTCTGAATTCTGATTGAGAGGCCGGGAGCTCCATCGATCGGTTCAACGTCTTTGGACGATGCATGTGGAGCTGCCATGATATGATATGATATGCTAGCTTGGCTACCTCCTAGCCTAGGTAGCGTCAAGATACGACACGCACAGCACAGCTCGTGACTTGATTACCAACAAGTCCACGGTGTCTGATCTTTAGCTTAGACTGACATCATCTCAGAGAACAAACGTTACGTTGACCACAGTTTCCGTTTCAAATAAACAAATACTGTTATTTTATTAAAGCACTTGAAGATTGTCGAAACTGTTAACTACAGTCGAATCCCGTTCCTGTTGCAACTTGCAACTGTTGCCCGTTCCAGTTGATGGGACCGTAACATATGATTTAAGTGATCATCACATGACTTCATCTCACGGAGATTCATGGGACGAGCTAGGTCAATCGTCAAAACCACACCCCCAAAAATTTCTCCTGAAATCGTCCAATGCATCTGCAGTCTATTAGATGAAGTCCCCACCTCACTTCCAAATATCGTGGATCGGGCATTGACCTCACTTCCAAATGTTCATCCACCTGCGCGAAGACTTCCACACTGACTTCAACCGTATCAAATTAAATAAGCTCGGGAATGGTCAATCGATCCTAGCACGTGATCAGTGGCTGCGTGATCAGGTTAAGCTTGTGGCTGGACTACTGGTGCTGACACTACTAGCACAGTATAGCTCCCTCTACAAGTCACCAGCATCATAAATGATCGGACGAAATGGCATTGGATTTACCCAATTGAACACTTTGATTGTTCCCGTTCCGTACCAATACCTGCCTCCTCGGAAACATGCGAGACTCCTCCACTCAACCTCCAAGTCTGTGCCGCGGAAGGTGGTGGTGAACTGGTGATGTACACTGTGCAGGTCAATTTCCGGTGAAATGCTCTCATTACACGAAGTGCAAGTACTCGTACACTTCTTCAGATGAAGAAATACTCCATGACAGCAAAGCGAGTTATACCTGCAGTACGCAGAAGCCTTTCATTTTTCCCTTCCACGAAGACGGCGACGGCCAGGTCATCATGTATGCGGTATGCCACGAAATCTTCTTCTTCTTCCCCATGGAGCACGCCAAGGCAGACTCGGTCAGGCGGCCGGCACACACCATGTCCGTAACAAACACCCCTGGTCAAGAAGGCACACACGCACGCACGCACCGTCTGCAGAAAGCTGCCGTCTCTTCCAACCGATCTGGACCCCCAATGACGACTCCAAAATCCAAAATCTCCTCGCAAATCCAAATCCAGTTGCCTCGAGCGAGCACACGTACACCATCTAGAACCTCAGCCCGCACCCGGCCGTGCTCGCCTCGCAAGACCGGCCGGCCGGCCGGCTGCTGCTGCTCGCATCGGCTTCTCTGAATCTCTGATCCATCTCAATTCAAGGACGCTGCCGCCTTGCCTCCCCTGGCTGTGCTGCTTGCAATGGGGGCTCACTGTCACTGGTCGCCGTCAACATTGCATCAATCTTCAGGCATGTGTGCATCGACCTATACCATGCTCTGACCATCTGAACAATGGGACAAGCGCACATTTACAATGTAGGGTCTCTTGGTCCAGCTGCACCCATCGAATTGGAGGGGTCCTTGTTTAAAGGGCTTCTTCCTTCTCTCTGCAGGAAAAAAAAAGATGGAAACAAGAGGAAGAGAAATGAGTGTTGATCATTACAGTGGTCCGCCTGTCATTTATGAGAGTCAACTGCTAGCTTCTCAACTAAGCCGGGTTGGTGATTAGTAGTGTACTTGACGATTAGGTTTCAGTTTCAACATTTATACGGTAGTGGTAGTGCTGACGGATAACCAGGTTTCGTTATCACTGTCAAAATGTGGAGTCGATGTCGATCAAGAAAGGACTGTCTGAAGGCTGTACGGGGCTACATGATCCAACTAATGATGGCGCCGTTAGGCTTTCTTTGGAAGGAATACGATTTTATTGCATTGAGGAGAGAATCGCAGGATGCTTACTTGTCATTCATTGAGAAGTTATTATTGCTATGAGCGCTTGTGGTCTTTCCTTTCCTTTCCTTTCCTTTTGTTCACTGCAGCCGGTCCTGCCTCCCTCGCCATTGCCCTTCGCTGCCTTCCCTTGGATGCAAGCTCCTGTGCAAATCCGTTGTTACACTTGTCCTGTCAAAAGAAACAAATCTCCTTTACAAGCCATTACTGACATCAGTTTGCAGAATTGATTCGACTTCTTAACTGTAACAGCTTGTGGGAGTTAAAAAAGGCATTGAGGCTAAAAAAGACTCGCAGATTGCCGTTGTGCAGACAATATAACAATTAAACTGATGTGGAAGGTACAATGATCAAAGCACCTATTGTGGAAAGTAACGGATAATTAATAGGCCTCAGTATTAAGTGCTCCACCAGATACCAATTAACCCATCAGTAGTTGAGATTTGAGAAAGATAGATCAGAATGATTTAACACCATTCAACATTGATTAGTACCATCACAGGCAACTGACCCGGTGAAGACCAACTTCTTAGATTGATTTGCAGACAGCTGGAGCTCACACAGCATGGTTTCTTAGCCATCTTTACTGATCACTGCACTTATGAATACACTCTCTACTTTAGATTTGTATGTCTAGTACAAGCAAACAAATTGTCCTTTCTATGCAACTTTTGCTGATTACAACATATCACATACACGGTCCCTAATATCCATTTGTATGTCCAGTCCGGTAGCTAGCATAGCTGTCTCTGTTGACTAATCTCATTGTGCTTGTTTCATACCTTTCCATACCGATGGAGTCCATCTGTTTTGTATGGGGACCACTCGTCATCACCAGCCATGGAGATGGCCTAACGGGATTCCTATGATATTGGTGACATACTGTAATTACCAACAACTCAGCAATACATTCGTATGATTCAAATGTACACTTTGTGGCTCTAATCTATGTCATAGCGTCTAGGTATATTGTTTTTATGTTTTAGTGTGCGGAAAAGATGCTCTCACCTAGAAAGTATAACACAACTATACAACTGTAGGCAACAGATCATTCTAAGATATCCTGTATGCGCACGCGTATGTAGATCAACAAGATTACAAGAAACCTATATGATACTTGGTGTAGTCCTCATGTGCAGACCTATCTACCGCATCAAGCAACCTAGATTCAGATGGAACCCCTTCAATTGGCTTGGCATTTACAAATATAAATCTACTTCTTTCTCTTTCCATTTCATTGCATGAAACCCATACAGCTGGTCCTGCAATTTCTCTAATGAAAAATTTCATGATATTGCTAAGTGTGTGGTAGGCTAGGTACACCAGTCTTTCAGATAAAGAAACCTCTAACCAACCCTAGCATTACGCCATGATGATAGTGATATCTACCGCTCATGAATGCAACTTGCTCCAATGGATAAATATTTCCTGTCAAGAATTGAAATATTCAATGATGAAGGAGGACAATAAATCCAGAAAGTGAAACTAGCCTGATTCTCCACCCAACCAGCACACCAAGGCATCTTGATTTCCATACAGTTAACCCATGGATGCAGTGCATGACAAGTAGCTTCTAATTATCAGGCAGGAATAACTAGAATAAAAAGACTTTATTTTGTCCAGAACGGCTACAAGTCTAGAACTGAATATGTGGCTGCATTCTGCGCATGCATTACTGTCCTGGGACCCATAACCAGGAATTGCCAACCCCAAATTCAGCTTAATCGTTCTCGCTATAAGCTATATTTCCTAGCTGTCAGCATCACAATAAATACACACTGAACAGATGATTGTAGTAAACAGAGTAAAACCTACCATTGCGTAAAGCCAACACTAAAGGTTTGCTGAAGAAACTTTTATCATAAGTTATGTGGCAACGAGGCATCCTTTTGATGATGTCATCTTACCACAGATGATAGATCTGATTAGATGATAAAGCTGCAAGTATTGCTTCCTAATCCATACATAATTCGACTTGTACCATCAATGTTGTCACATTGACATTGATATGTGGGGACCACTAGATTGTATTGTTGTTCTGGCTGAAGTAGAAATGGCAATTACTGTTTCTTCTGTTGCTTAAACTCTATATCCAGAAACAGAATGGTATTGACATTGGAACCCCTGCAGTTATTATAGTATGCCCTAGAGAGAAGGTACTAAAAGCAATACATTATGACTTACGCCCCGTGTCTCACTCCTAGACTTTTGGGGGATCAAGCACTTTACTACACCTTTTCACATTAGTATGTGTATTAATAAGGCCTTCTCTGTGCACCGTTATTTGCCTCCCTTTAAGGAATCTCCATGGTATAGGATTCCAAGGCTGTGCTTAAATGTTTGATGTAATAGTCAAAAGCAACAGTCTTTAAAGAGTGTCCTAACAAAATGCCGGCATGATGACATGATGTTCAATTTCACTTTGTTGTATTTATAAGGGTTGGACCCATGATTGTTTACTTAAGCAAAATCAACATGACACTTGAATGCCAGCAACATTTGTTTTAGCTCCATCCATAAATATAGTATAGACATCATTGTCATATTCCTTTTACTCAACTGATGAATTAAACAACAACAGAACTCCCAAAACTGTTTCAATTATCCAAATCAAAGATAAGCTGCCAAGTGCCAAGTAATCCGAAGGTTTATCAGCATTAGAAAGGCAAATCTTTATTTTTCTAGTTTATAGTTAATTGCAAGCAGGTATGAATGGAAATATTGAGTTTATATCAAACTATAACCAATCAGCACTAGGGGTTGCAGAAGCTAGGCTAGAAAAGAAACTCAACACTAAGAGGCTAACCTGCTATCTAAAACTTGTGCATCTTTGAACCTTGGAATTTCCTTTTTCAGTCAAATGAGTTCTCTCTCTTTACTTCACAAGTCAAACATAATTAAGATTCATGTCCTGCAAAGAATAGCAAAAGAGGTAAATTTACATCCTAATATATGAAGGGAAAATTTAAAGAAGAATTACCAGAAGGAAAATTATTCTGAATATGTTAACTATATGCATGACCTACAAGAGTAAGCAAAACAATCATTGCAATTTCTCAAGAAACAAAATGAATCTCCTCTGAAGCATCCTTTGCTAGTCATGTACTTTTGGTGCTTGTATGCATTCACCCTTTCACACAACTCTTTCCAGATCCACGAACCCTTAATTGTGACTACTAGTGATGGTATGTTCATAAATAAATGGATTTTTGCCGAGCACTCTAAGCTAATATTTAGTGATTTTATCACTCAACTTAGTTCTGGTGTGATGTGTATTGCATGGATACAAAATAGTAAGAGATGAATAAAAGGAATGTTGACCGAAGATACAAAACAAGGCAAGCACACTAGAGATGATCTAATTTAAAGTAATCAAAATTGCAAAAGCCTTTCAACTTCAACCATATTGGATCAGATAGCCATAATTCTAATAAAATTTCATGCACAAAAGGGCCATTTTCTTTTTGAACGTAGAATGAGCAGCAGTCAACTTAACCAAGATCCAGGCAAAACCTGATCACTTGTGATATGAAGATTGGTTCAAATCCTGATCCATTGTACAAAGATTCGACACTAGAAACCTCTAGACCGGGGCCTAGAGAAGCGGTGACAACCAAACAAAATACAGCATAAGAACAGTATGCATTTATGTAGTATTGGTGGCTCCGTGCTGGCCTGGGAAGTGGATTTATACCTTGTCTTGAATAGTGGGCCAGCTACCTCCAGAATGGTGTCACAGAGCACATCCCATGGTCCCTTATTTCTGCTGCATTCACTGCTCTTTTCTTACAGCCTGCACCAGTGTACTGTGAGAGTAAACACAGGACAGCCTAGTATACCCAATGCACACATCGGATGATAAAGAAAGAAATTCAGATAAAATCACAAAAACGTATCCGGAATGTGCAGAGTTCTATAAGACTTACATTGTTCTATGGTTTTCTTTTCGCTGTATGAAGACAGATTTCTGCATGATGTATAAATTTCTGCAGATACTATTTTTTAAAGGTTAGAAAGAAGCACATGGTTAAAAAAAGAAATCACAATATATCAAGCTGTTTGTACATATAATAAAAATATAGTATATCCAGAATGATAAATAACAGAAGTTGTTAATTAAACTTGGTTACTTGGAATAGCTAGAGGTTGGCAGGTAAACCATTTTTAAATCCACACTAAAGAATTTACATAGATATACAGACTATATTTCTATCGACTCCATGGTTGGCATTGGTTGGAGACATCAATTTCTTATTCGAAGTTTCAAACTTCCTACGAGGAAGACACTCTGCTTTTATATCAGCCTTTGCTTCCAGAATCAGAACATTTCAGTTATTACTGAAGTTCAACTTCACAGGACAACTACATATATATGAGAATTACTACATCCAAGAAAGAGAAAAGGTACTTCTGGCAGAAAAGTAAACTATGGTGTCCTAAACAGCATGCTACGGATTGACACCTGAAACAGCTTACAGAGTTACAGAACACAGAAATTTAATTGGTATTCATGGTACACAGAGGGGTCAGAACTGTTTAATAAATTTGACGAGCAAGCTACTTCCTCGAGAAAATGTGTGGCCTCTATTTACGAACACTTAGAATCTTTTCAGCAGACAAGGATGGGTGGGAGCACCGAATAACCAAGTACACATTGTACCAATGGAAACAATGCTATTGTGGCTTCATTTTGTCCAGAGTGTGCAAAATATGCATGCCAATTGCCAATCAGACACCATAAAAATAGTCTGCGCGACTACATGACAATATGACATGGAGATAATGTATTGATCTTTCTTTCTTATTATGTTCTGACATGCACATCGCAATGTGGTTTTAGGTACAGCACAAGTTCAGTTGGGCGACTGATTTTGACACTTAGTTTAATTTCCAAAATCATTGAGTTCTCGTAAATCTGCAAGGTACTGTATATCTTACACATAGCACTCAAAAATAGAAATGTGCCAATTTGAAGAAATGACCCATTTCTCAGAATTCTTCTTCTTGTACAATTAAAACTAGGATTGGGTTGCTAGAGGAGTAAACTTGCTGATTTATGCAGAGGATTCCCATGAGCACAAACAATATGTAAACTAAAGCTGCCATAAGAGATAAATCAGGTGGATAACTATTAAATGCAGATCAAACATTGTTTATTTATCAGTTAAACATGGCATCACATTTTGGAAATGCAACCACCCAATTGTACTGAACATATTGTGGTGACAGGAATAGTTGCACAAAGATTCCTAAGCTGAAAAATTATAAACAGGAAGACTGAACGCGGATGTTAGGACAATTTTTTTTTTTTTGAAAAAGGATGTTAGGACAAAAATCAATGTTAAGTGATGCATAAAAGTTTGAGAAAACAGATGTTCCTAAACCGCACATCAGTTACCTGATCCTGTATTCCTGTACAAAGGTCTGAAAATTTGGTCAAGGTTCCCAGTTTGCACCACTTGAAGCTTCAGATGGGATAAGCAACTCATCACTCATCAGTAAAACCTACTGCACAATGAATGGGAAACAAAAGAAGATTCCACCAGCAAGTAGAACATATGGACCAATGCATCAAAACCTTGATCACAAAGAACAGCTGCACTTATATCGACATTCTGAATGTGGTGTTCATGTTTTCCCGAATATAGGATCACAAACGCAGCACCAGTCAAAAATTGCTCCAGCAGCATTCAGACAGATAGCCGGAGAAGAATTAGAGAGATACAGCTAAATTCTTGTGCTCACATTGACATTACTGACATCAATGGACAAGATCAACCAGCGTCTTCCTCCGGGGGAACCTCTGCGGAAGCCGAAGGCACATGGAATCCTCGATCTCGATGGGCAGATGCGTGGCCACGAACACGATCCCACCCTTCTTCCGGTGCTCCGCGATGATGTACTCGAGCAGCCTGGTACCTTCGGCATCCAGCGCGACGGAGGGCTCATCCAGCAGCCAGATCGGGCGGTCGATGGCAAGCAGCCTGGCGAGCTGCAGCCGCTTCCTCTGCCCCATGGAGAGCATCCTGGCCTTCTCGTTCATGAGCCTGCCGAGCCCCATGAGCTCAATGGCCGGCCCCGCCCTGCTGCCGTCTTTCCCCTCGAGGAGCTCGAACCACTGCACGTTCTCCAGCACCGTGAGCTTCTCCTTGACGGCGTCCTTGAGCGACATCCAGTTGAGCTGGAGCTTGTACTGCTGGAACACGCCCGGGAGGTGACGTCGTGGCCGTTCCAGAGGATCTCCCCGCGGAGGGGCGCGAGAAGCCCGCCAGCATGCGGAGGAGCGTGGTCTTGCCGGAGCCGTTGGCGCCCGTGAGGACCAGCGCCGTGCCGTCGTGGACGCTGAGGTTGATGTCGCGGAGCACCGTCTGCGCGTTCCGCATGCACGAGACGTTGTTGAGGAGGAGCCGCGGCGGCGGGGGCCGGAGCGGCGGCATCTGGCGAGCCGGCTGGGGCGGACGGACGGGGCGGCGGTGGGTGGGCCCGGAATGGAGGCGGCGGCGGTTGGGGAGTGCGGCGGCGGCCGGGTGCGGGAGGAGAGCGGCGGCGGAGAGGAACCGTACTACCGTAGTGGGGGAGGGCTGCTGAGAGGAGTGAGGGGAGGCGAGTGTTGGGCCGTGAGAACTGCCGAGTGCCAAGTCTGTTGTTGTTTGTGGGCTCAGTATTTTAGAAATTGGGCCTGGTCCTGAGCTTGGGAAACCCATTGGGCCAGTTTCTCCCAAGTCTTGAACATTAGCATTTCTGTAATTTGATGATTTGAGATTAAAGTACACGTGAAAAATGACAGCAAAGAACTAGAGTTCGAACCAGAAAGATTTTGACATTGAACAAAACTGAACAGGCGTGTGTGTGTACGCGCGTGCCTCATCCTTTGATTGTAAATGCGTAGTAAAATACTGAAGTTTTTGAATATGGGTTTAGAGTTGTCAAAAAAAATATAGTGAATGTGTATAAGGCTACTGCATGGTCCAATAGCAGGTAGTATAAGAACCTTTATGTCTTGAATTCACGATGAAGACGAAAGTTAAGTTCGTGCCACTGCATCCACTTATGGGAAACTTGAGCATCTACAGCAGTTTGATAAATGAACTTGGCATCCATTTAATTTGGGTCTCCAATAGTTTGGCAAATCAACTTAGTAAAAAATAGAAATTTGACAAAACTCTTGAAGGTGCTCTTAGTTAATATGTTCATTCGTGCGTGTTGTGCAAATTGCCCGGCTCTAAAAATATGTAAGTGAGGATTACAATGAGTGGAGAGAACGGCAGGTAGTGTGTGTGCGAGATCACGAGGGATATATATGATCCCAATAAGGATCCGCGCCAACAATAGCTTTGCTGAGAGGAGTGAGGAGGCTGCGGCGGCGGCGGCGGGCGGAGAGGCCGTAGTGGGGGACGAGGGCGGCTGAGTCGCTCGCTGAGAGGAGTGAGGAGGCTGGTGTTGGGCTGAGTTTGTTCGTTATGGGCTCGGTAGATGGTAACTGGGCCTGGTCATGAGCCTACTAGAGCGGGCCTCGAATGGTAATTGGGTCACCTTGTCCCCAAGTCTTGAACATTAACATATCTGCAATTTGATGATTTGAGATGAAAGTACACATTCAAAATGACAGCAAAGCACTAAAGGATGAAACAGGAAGATTTGGCATCGAACAAAACTGAACGGATATGGTTTAGACGTTTAGTTAATTTGTTCATTTGGGCATGCATGTTGTGCAAATTGCCCGGCTCTTAAAAATATGCAAGTGAGGATTACAATGAGTGGAGAGAACGGCAGGTAGTGTGCGTGCGAGATCACGACGAGGGATATATATGATCCCAATAAGGATCTGCGCCAACAATTTGAGCTCGCGTACGTGAGACGTGGAGTTATTGACTGATGATCAGCTAGTTAGCTGGCGCAGCACATGATCAATTATACGACGGTACAGTATCATGCGCGCGCGATGATTTGAGCGTCGTTATTAGCCGTTGGAGATCTCGACACAGCATGCATGCACATCGCATCGTCGTAGATACAAAGCTTATCTATCTGCATGGTATATCAGTATGCAGTCCATCGATCTAAAGCATGCGCGCCGGATCGACGTGGAGATGTAGAGAGATTATTGCTACCTTCTTTCGTAGTGGAGCGGAGGCCGGTGACGATGGATGAAGTCAGCGGTGATGCGTGCATGACGTAGGCACTGGATGGAGGCCACGTTAGTTGTTGAACCACAGTAGTATACACAATCGTCTGGTCCATCAAGTCCGACGTACGGAGTAGCCAATTCCCCTGTGATACGTGGAAGCCAGGAATTCCTCAGACGCCTGCTGCTGCGTGCTTGGCCAAAAAAGAAAAGGAGCTGACCATTGCTAGTAGGATACGCTGCCGATCGCTCGGCGTGGCTGAATCCACGGCGATGGACACCTCTGAGCGAGACCTGTGATGCGACTTTGACGCGGCCGGGCTTAGTTTACGCGAGCGAGCGATCGATCCACAATGACTAGTACCTCTTAGCTCTTGAGAGACAGCTCGATCGAGCTCCCCCTCCTCCCCGTGGTCGTTAATTAAACACAACACATGATGGTTTTTTTACAACCTACTCCATCCATCACTTCAGCGGCAGCAGCAAGTATACTGCTACTAGATAAATTACTAGTACTAGCTAGCAATAAACAAAAAACGGAAAATCTCGGCAAGTTCTGATCGAGAGGCTGCGGCGGCATCGGGGCATAGTCGCCGTCGTCGTCGGCGGGTGATCTTGTCATATCGAGACGCGCGCGAGAGCATGAGCATGTACACATTCGTCGTCCGGCCGTTGGCTCCGGCCGGCGCGCATCTTTGCTCCGACGGCTGACTCACCAACGGCCGAATCATCCGCCGATAGCAGGCGCGCCTATCAGCCTACGCCTAGAGCCTAGGCCTATGATTGCTGGCGCGCGCCGCTGGTGCGATCGGCCGCGCGCCATGCTGTACCTAGGCAAAGAGGCTGACAGGTGCGTGGGCACAGACCTTCCCCATGCTTAATTGGTTATTGGCTGGCCATACTCCGATCCAGCGAGGCACACACGCATGCAATGCATGCATCGGCCATTCGAGCTGGACACACTCACACACGTACTACTACACGATATCGATGGGGGTCAAAATCTTACGACGACGACGACGATGCTCCTCCGATCCCATCAAAATCAAGGATTCTCGCGACACGTGTACATACGTCTCCACCAACACGATTATTCTGCTCCCATGGATCAAGCTCAAGCTCATCCGATCGGAAAACGGGTCATCGCTTCAGATCATATTCCTTGCGTGTTGCGTGCATCGTGACCCACCAATGCGATCCGCTGCGATCGCCGCCGGATCCGAATATCCGATGAGGCAACGCGGGCGCAAGACGTGCTCCATCAGTCATTCAGTCGCCGCGCCACAATGCCAATGCCCCCCCCCCCCCCCCCATGGACGTGATCTCCATCCCCATGGACGCTCTCTCGCTCGTCCCCTTTCCCCTGCTACCAACGAAGCTCTCCGGCCACCAGCACGATCAGCGTATCGTGATCTCCACAGCCCATCCCCCTTCTGAATCTTTGCCTGATTCTCAGCTGTTACGCTCCCGTGTCCGAGGCAACTTTTCGCCATTATTGCACCCTCCAATTCTTCAACTAATTTAATCCACCACATCCTGCGCACTACTACTACTACTGAACCTGCTCAATTTCGACCGTATATATGGCCATATGGGAAAACAAAAACTGTTTCACAATTCAGTTTCAAAGTCAGCAAGGGGAAAAAGGCATGGCGGATTCACGTAGACCAGAGAGAGAAACCGTGCAGCAGAAGCAGGTGAAGTGGAGCTCTCACTGGAAATACATGCTGATGATATACATCGCAACCGCCTCATCGCAGCTCAATCAGCTGGAAAAGTACACTATGATAGTTATTATCATTATAACCAATATACAATACACACCACATGGTACTACTGCGCCTAGAACAATTCTCGATCGATCATTACAGAATAAATAAAGTATTATGCAACGGGAAGATTCTCAGAGAGGGATTTTTCAACTGCATGTATGTATTCCACTGACAGACAGTTCATGCATATACTCATGTACTGCGCTCACCACTATTCTTATCTGTTCCTTCTCCCTCGACCTATATATAGCCACGACTGTAGCGAGGAGTCCTCACTTGACATCCATTGCTACCAAAAGCAGAACATCAGAGAAGAGAAACCTTCAGCTTCTGCTGCTGCTAATTCATTCATACAGGCACTGAACAAACGATGGAGAACAAATCGCCCTCCTCGTGCATCAGCCCAGAACCCACATCCGCCATGTCGGCCGGCGAGAGCAGCTGGGCCATGCACATCGCAAACTACGTCGCGACGCGGCAAGACAGGGAGATGGATCAGCGAGCAGCAGTCTCCGGCGGTAGCTTCTCCTCCGGCTTCTCTTCTTCCTTCGATTCCTTCGACGACGACGGTGATGTCTCCTTCATCACGTCTGAGCTCATGTGCGACGACGACGACGACGACGAAGATGAGTCGCTACAGGATACTGCATGTTCTTCTGCAGCTGGACAAAAGGTTAGCGAAACTGGAAAAGATTCTTTAGTTTATAATTTGTCAAATAACAGCATCACATAGCTTGCCTTCTAACGTGATTGCGGTTTCTATATACACAGCAGGTAGCTACCATGGAAAATTTCAATATAAAGGCAATGCCAACCATGGATGCAAAAGAGTTCAGCATGCCCCAGCTGATGGTGAGCTTCTGAAACAGTCTCCTTCTCTTCCTTTTCGCAGATGATGATTGCTTGCCCCTTGTTTTACTTACACACACTTGTGTGTGTTCTTGGGATATTGCAGGCCAAGTACTTCGAAGCTGTGGGTTCACAACAACAGGTGACCAAAGCGGATCAACAGCTGATCAATAGTTATCGTAACAACGAGAAGGCACTGTATGAGAGTAATGAGCTAAGGAAGAAAGGGCTTTGCTTGGTCCCTATCTCCATGTTGATAAACTATCTTGGATGATTACAGTTCATGTACTACCAGTATTCAATGTAATTGTATACAATTAATATAATAGTTCGTACATCACACTCTTCTGTCAACTAAGAGAACCTACTCCCATCCAGCTGTGTTGAGCTCTTCCAATCATACCATTCAAACTAGACTAAGAGGAAAAAGAAGTATTCAACTATGCAAAAAAAAGCAAATAAGAAACTCAAGATGTTTGAGGTCATGGCAGTGAGAAAAACTTTGAATGTAATTTCAGGGAGCAGTATGTATAATGGAACGTAATAAATTACAAAATTTAGGTAAACCCTGCAGTGTAATGCGTTGATTTATTGCAAGTCGAAACATGTATCAGTAGACAAATTTGTCAAACTTTTATGGTGTATTATGCGCCCATCATACAGAAATGCAGGTGCTTAACCATCAATTAGTAGAGCGTAACAGCTTAGTTACGGTGTGAATCACGAACTAAACAAATTAATAATACGATTAGCTACTTCAGTCAGTTTGCAGTCCACATGGTTAGGGATGCCCTTGCGTTTGTGCACACGTCAGTAATACGATGACCAACTAGAAGCAAGCTGTAATACTGACCTCATGACACTGGAAGCTAACATATCTTTAATGAGTGGCTAGTACCAAAAACCTGCTTAATTAGTTAGAATAAGCATAAGCGGCATCTCTGACCTTCCAAAAAACGAAGTCCTGAATAAACCAAAACAAGTAATTTAGTCTTCATGGAATAAGTTCTGTTCAATAATTTATATACACTCATTGCAGAGGTTCCAACTAGCAACATTTGTCTCTCACAAAATAAGATATTTGCATGTGCTACTACAAGGAGACAAATAGCATCAAACGGACCCTGAATTCTGGACAATGTAAGAATATTCTACAGAATTCTCCTAAATAGTACCAAGCATTGGCATTTTAAAGGACATGAGTGTCCAGTGTCCTAGAGACCTGCTCATTCATCTTGCTGGAATTTACATAATCCCTTCACTTTTCGAAAGAAAAGTCTTTAATTTAAAAAACCCACTTGGCATATCTGACTGGCATCCTCAGTATTCATCTATTGGATGGACTTTGCGGTGCCAACCTAGCATTTGTAGATTTAAACATCACAGCTGTTGGGAAAGTTCTTTAGAATACATACTCACTTACAGGAGTCCATCATAATCACTGTAGTTGACAACTGAACTAAAGTGCCAAAAATCTGGATAGAGAGGCATATTTAAGGCAAAAATGTATCATTTGAGAAAAATGAAGCAAGAGTGACAAAAGCCTGGTGCAGAGAAGGACATATTTCATTTAACTGAAAATACTAATCAACGCATATGCCAAGTTAGAATTTGGAATTTTGGCTACTTCCAAGCTGAAGGACATCAATCATAGGATTCTTTTCTACCTAAGAGGAATTCCTTGTTCAGTGTCACATTGCTACTTGTGAGTTGTGATTAGTAAGTGACCCTGGGACGTACTGAAGTGTGATTTGTGAATCTGATCGCAGGCCAGTGACAACCGCCGATGCCGAACTGAAAGGCCACTGTCAATTTTCTACTCATCGTTGACCAAATAAGAGAATTTTAGCTAGACCCTTCTGCAAAGTCAAGATGGCAACAAACTAACATAGAGTAATACTCAAGATGTTAGTATGATATAGCACAAGGGCCAACCAGAGCCGGGGGCATCGGAATCGGCAGCCGCTAGGGATCACCGGCTCCGAAAGAGACAAAGGAACCGATTATGTGTTGGAACTGACAAAATCATTCGCGTATAATACAAAGAAAGAAAGCCTCCAACCCAACGGCTAGAACTTTGTAAACCTTCTGCTTCGTTTGAACGAATCTCGATCCCCTCGCGCAACTTGCTCGAAGCATTGTACTTTTCTGGGGGCGACGCGCATCGCTGGAGCCTGCAGCCGACGCGCGCTCATACCATACTGCGCGCTTGCACATGAGTATCCGACTGCCGCCGCATCCGTGGATGGTTTTGGAGCAGTCATCCGGTTGCAACATGTATTAATAATCTTTCCAGAAGTCTTGGCTCTAGGCAATTTTTAAGCTAGCCCACAGCTCCACTCATTGAGAGTTTTAGCATGTTGCTCGCCAATCTGCAAGCTTTGGTAGGAAAAATATGGAGCAACAACTTCAAATCCACTCACGGGGACTCCACGCTCCACGGAACAAGGAGAAATGGGGGTAGGATTGACAGTTGCTACGAGCGCGAGAGTGGAACTCACTTGCGTGGCTTATTCGCCGACGGCGGGATGGAGTACCGCGCGACGGGGCGCTCCGGCGGCCGGCGACGGTTCCAGCTTCGGGGCAGGGTGGAGTCGTCTCAGTAAAAACTCGAGTCGGGCCGTCAGAAGATTAATAGATGGGCCGGGATGTCCAACGCAGAATAAACTCGAGGCGGGCCGTCAAAGGATTAAAATCGGCCCATAATTACAAGGCTTAGCGTCCACTAAAGATAAGGCTTAACAGGACTAATTGGCTGATTCTTCTTTTCTTCGGGACAGAAGATTTTATTTGTTATTTTTATTTATTTTTTATGATTTTTCAAAATATACAATTACCATCATGCGAGCTCACATGAAAATGTTATGAATTTTTTAAACTAGACTACTACCGCCGTTCGAAATAGATGCTACGGTACCTCGACGAGGGCACTGTTCCCTAACGCCGTTTCATATGGCTGCAGGTACTCCTGCCATCGTTTCTAACAACGCTTTTAGGTCGGCGTTAATGATATATCTTTTGTAAAAAAAAAATTCGAACATATATTTTTAAAAAATTGTAAAAATCCTAAAAGAAAGACCATGAACAAAAACAGGGCCTGAAAAGACGATAAATGCCCAGTGTTCTGGAAGAAAGAAACAGTCTGACACTCCATTTCGTTGCATTCACTCCATTTCCATCTGCAATCCAATCTCAGTAAAACAAAGTCGAGACAGAACAATCGCTGTGCCATTTCCTACACAAACACAAGAATACGAAGAACGGAACACAAATTGGATCATGGTGCGGGCGCGCCACTTGCAGCAACGCCGACGGCAGCCTCATCCTCGGCGGCGGCTGGCGGTGATGACGCCAACATCCCGTCCATGGACGTCGACGGCGCCGTCGCCGGTGAACCGTCCTCCGGCTTCTTCCCGCTCGCCTTCCTCGGCGGCTTTGGAACGTCCGGGCACGTGGCCGTGCCCTGCCGGCCGGTGCTCTCTGAAACCGCGCCGAAAGCCGGTGCGCCCAACGGCTGCCGGTCGGAATCTGTGAGAACAGCCGCCATAGAACAGAACGCGTGTCAACGACTGGCAAGAACACAGAACACGAGTCCTTGCTAGTTCTAGGAAGACGAGGAAAAACAGAATCAGTGTGTGATCTTGGAAGGAAGAAGCAGTGTGTGCTCTGCCTGCCTCCCCGTCTGCCGGTTGCCTGATCGAGGTCAACACCTGTCCTCTGAAACACCAACCACTAGTTGTCTGGTTCTCTAGTCTTTGGATTCGGACCGCGTCAGGACTAAGCGTTTGAGGAACCCAGGCATGAACGACACCAACTGATCGTGTCCCCATCACAGGAAGCTTCAGGTTTTGTCTGCGTTACCGTCTCAAGAAGCAAGAACCAAGATACCTTCAAGAGAAGTCTTCCCCCATTGTTTGCAAGAAGCACGAGAAGAATCGTGACAATCGACATTTGTCTGCACGACCCATTGCCTAACACCAGCGATTCAGATATGCTGCTGCTACTTTAGACTTCAGAAACCTGATGAAGCCTGAATATTTTTTACTGACATGTGCTATGCAATTTACAGATACGGGATCGAGGAACCAACACAGAAGTTGCCAAACACGGTGGCAAGGTTGCGACTATTACACCGGATAGAGAAGTGTATTCTGCACTGAAGAGCAGGACGCTTGGGCATACCTTGAGAAGCCCAGGAGGTCCCTGCTGATGCTGCGAAGTTGCCCAGCGGCGAGAAGTCGGGGGCTGCCATGATGTTGTTCATCTAGAGCATGCAAAGATAAGCAGAGCAACCACATAAACTAATCAGACATTTGGAACAAGAAGTTCAGCAGTGCAGTGAAAAAAATTCAGGCGTGGCGTGGTGTGGTTACCCAGCTCGGAGATGCATTGCCCGCCGCCGCGCTATCCCAGCCGATGTGCGCGACGTGCTTCACGTCCGTCGGATAACCGATCTCCATCTCGTGCTCCTTCACCGCTGCAAGAACAATAAAAGAGCAGGCACTGAACTGAAGATACAAGATGTGCAAAGCAGGCAGGCAAGTCTGTCTGTCCTTGTTCGCCGTACGTGGCCAATGTTCAGAATTTCACAAGTAAGACAAAGACGGTCACATTTACCGAAGATCCGGGAGATGACCTTGAGGCCTTTGAAGAAACCTTTCGCCTTGAACGCCATTGGAGGCGAGGCAGACGCTGCACGGTGGCCTTCACAAAACAAAGGAGGCAGAAAGGAGGAGGACTGTGAGCAAGGAGAAGCAGCAATCCAAAGTTTCAAAGGCTTTTCTGCCCCCTGACAAAGATGTAGCATCAACCTGGTTTTGTGATCTTGAAGGATGAATTACCATCGCACGCACAGTGGTGATGGATTGGTGATACATGCTTGCAAAAGTTCTGATCTGCATCCTCAGGAGTTGTTGGCGATATTGACATCAGTTGTTTCGACTGGAAGATTTGCATAAACAACAATTCTGTCGCCGTGCCGTGATTGTTTATTTATCTATTTATTATCGTCTCGTGGAATTCTAGTCTTATACTGAACTATCTGTGATAAGCAAAATTTATGTAGCCAGCAATAATTAATAATTAGGAATGGTAACCTTACATTAGAAGGCAGAAGAATCATCGTAGAACCCTGTCAACTCCTCTTCTCTTGTGACTGACAGAATTCACAAGCTGCAGGACAAAAAGAACAACAAAATTAAAAAGAGCCTGTCAGACAACCTGAGGGCCACCCCAGCCAGGCGAGGCCTGACAAGGAACGATCCTCAACAGCCGCTGATGGAGCATCGAGCTCAATCAGGGCCGTTAATCACGCCCTGGCCCACAGGTCATGACTCATCAACCAGGCTTAAGTGCTTGCCTCCTTATTAGTCAAGGATGCAGCGGTACGATCCTATAGAACAGATCCTGTTCAAGTAAGGTCGTGCCGCAACACCCGAGCCTCGCGTTTATAAGCTGGGCGGAACCACTCTGCGCTTCCGAGGAGGTGCTATGTTTGGCTAATCGTTTTGTCTGGTTCAGCTCACAGTGTTGCTAGCTAGCATTCTTTATTGGGCCACGGCCCACAGGGCTTTGTTCAGTCCACCATTAGCAGAATTGGCCCCATCGCTTGCTGATCAAAGCGAAGGAAGCAATGTGCCTTTGCATTGCAGCAGATTGCAAGACTACATATATGTTCAAGCATTTTATCATTGATTCAAAAGTCGAAACTAGATCAAGTATTCCATTGTAGAAAGCTTGCACGACAGAATTAAAACTATCCCCAAGTCCATGGAGATTTATAAGGTAGTGATTTTGTTGACACTCAAAATTGGCTCGGTCGAGCGGTAGGTCGACAGAGCGGTCGGCTGCACAGGTCGTCTGGTCCGCAAAAAGTGGCCAGGTCCCGCTTGGCGAGGCAGACCTCAGTCCGAACCAAATTGAGGAATCCTTGTAGATTTCGAGTTGTAAAGTTTCCGGGCAAGACCTCCCCTATTTATAAGGGGCGTGGCGATTGAGGCCTATCACCCAATCGATCATTTATCTTTTACACTTTTATCTTCAAACCCTAGCTTTTCCAACCCTTTGCTTTCTTTGCTCGTCTACGGCGTTCAGGACGCGTGAGTGCCGATCAGAGAACCCTCTCGTTGTCCCGACGGGTCCCTCCGGGCATTTAGTTTTCGGCGATCCTCAGGCGGCGGTTAGCCGCCCCATAGGCGGTTAGACCGCCGGTGGTTTCGACGTTCGAGCGTATGCAATGCGAAGGCGCACGGTGAAAAACGTCCCAAAAACGTCATTTATCTATGCTATACTGCAACAATTTCATATCTGTATGCCATGGTCATGCGTGGAGCATTGTGGATTGCATTGCAGAGACAGCGCCGTGTTCAGCAGATTCGGAAGTTCTTTGGCTTTGGTTGCAACGAAAAGGGCAATGGTTGATCATAAATTCAGAACACATGTTGTGAACTTTCTGAAATCAGATAATGGCAAGAACCATCACAGCTCAAACATTAGTCTTTTGCACATCGCAGATTCGCACAGATGTCAAGAGGCAAGCAAATTATAACAAAAGTCTGCTTTATTAATCCCAGAAACGAACTCGATCGAGACCTTAACATGACTTAGAAGATGACATCTCCAATCCATGACGGCACAAGAAATACCACCAGAACTAAACCGGGACACGAATTACCAAACAGAGCATCCGACGACGACTAGTTCACGACTCAAAACACTAGCAGACTCGATCGAAACTGAACAAAAACTACCAGACTAGGAGCCGTGGATCTTGACGTTGGCCTTGGTGACCATGCCGGCCTTGACGAGGAACGCGGCGACGGCCTTGCGGTGGTCGCCCTGCAGCTGGATGACGCTGCCGAGGTCCTCGTCCTCGACGACGATGCCGCTGCAGCAGAGGTCCCGCTTGAGGTCCCGGAGGATCTTGGCGTAGTTGTAGGCGGAGCTGATCCCCTGCACCGTGGTCAGCGACTTGCGGCCGTTGCGCTGCTGCATGCGGAGGTGCACCGCGCCGTCCCTGGGCGCGCCGTCGCCCTCGTCGGCGCGCTCCGCGTCCGCGAAGGGGTCGAACGAGGACAGCAGCAGCTCGCCGATGCCGCCGGGCATCAACTCATCGCCCTCGGTGGATCCGCCTTCTTCTGGTCTTGCTTGGCGGCGGCCGGGAGCAGGTACTTGTTCTTGGACGGCGCGCGGCCCTTGGTTGGCTTGCCGCTGGCCTTCCCTTCTTGGCCGCCGCGGGCTTGGGCTTCTCCTCCTCGTCGTCGGAGGACGAGTAGCTCGCCAACCCCCACCCCTCCAACGCGAGGGGCGCCGCCGGCGGCGACACCTTCTTGCTGGCCTTGTTGGCCTCCACTTCGCACGGCGCCACGTTGCTGGCCTCCAACTCGGACGACGACGACGGCGACACGGCGGCGGCGGCGGGTTTGTTCTGGGCTCCGGAGATTCTTGCGCTGGAGATTTTCTTGTTGGCTTTCGTTGTTGATTGCATTGTGCTGCTACGGAGGGCCGCGGCGTGGATTTATACGCGCGGCCACGGCTCCCCGGGCACGGAAGCGGAGTCCGCGTCGGGGACGGGACGGTGACGTGCGCATCCGTCCGATGCTCGGCGTCCGGCTGTGATTCTGCGGAACGGGAACTTGGCCGCCACGGTTTCTCGATTCCAGATCGGTGCCCTGCAGCCCTGGTCCCTGGACGGGAAACGGTTTGGTAGTCTTGAACTCCTGAAGCGAGCGACCAGGATACGAACTCATGTACGTACGTATGTACTGTTTGACATGTCTACTACAGTAAGAGCAACTCTAAGAGAATGTGAAAAGCTCTACTAATACCTATTTTAGGGAGAAAAACAGAAAATATAGCTCCAACATAACGCTAAAACTCCTCCCAATGTTTTAGTGATGCTAATCCAGGGTTAACCGAACCGGTGGGAACCGGCCCGGAAACCGTGGGAACCGGTCGTACCGGTCCGGGCCGGTTCCCAACCGGTCCAAATTCAAATTTTGAATTTGAATTTAAAAAAATTGAAAAAATCTCACAAAATTCTCAAAAACACTTCAAGGTATGTAGAATCTAATGGTGTCAAAAACTTTCAAATATTCGTTCGTTTAGTATAGTTTGCGGGCATTAGAAGTTCAACAAAAAGAAAAGAGAAAAATTGGCGGTTGAACTTCTAATACCCGCAAAAAATACTAAATGCACTAATATTTGAAATGTTTTGACACCATTAGATTCTATACACCTTGCAATATTTTTTTTTAAAAATCTTTTATTTTTTCAATTTTTAATTCAAATTTAAAAACACGTCAAATTCTCCACTAATTCGGTTTTTTTGGTTAAACGACCGGGAACCAGTCGGTATACCGGACCAAACCGACTGAACTACGGATTTTGATTTGAAATTTGAATTCATCCGGTTTTGGGCAGGTTCCCGGTTGAACCAGTCCGGTATACCGTGTTTTCTCCTTATATACAGCAGCAGAAACACTTGTCAAATCCAACGCACAATATTTTCTCCTTATATACAGCAGCAGAAACACTTGTCATAGATCAAACCCACTCAGCTTTCGAGTAAAAAAAAGGTCCATTTAGCTTTGCTGCATTGGAGTACAGATATCAGCCAATGTTGACTGGAATCGTCAGTATTCAGTACAGCAAAAAGAACACAAGTGAAAACCTGCGTGCAAAGTTACAGCTTTAAGAATGCATTGCTGCGATTTGTGACAGCAGTGTATACAGATCATACAGAACATGGCAAATTCTCTTGTATATGTTTACATGGATTGCACGTAACAAAATTGCCTGTAAGGCTAGCAGTGGGTGGGTGGTGGTGGGGGGTGGGGGGGGATCAAGGTACAGCACTGCGGTGACCTGAGCAAAATCAAGGTAATACTCTTTGCCAAAAAAAAAAGTAACAATGACAAATGTTACAGTACCTGAGATGAGTAGCTAAAGAACAGACAGCAGACTTTGTCCTACAGTTCTACCTCCATTCCAGAGAAACATGTAAACACATGAAGCAGTAAAGTGATCTCTTGTAATATTTTACAACGCATAAACAATTTTCCCTTATTGTCCGAGGACCTTCAAATCAGTAGTTGTGTTTAGTACTAACCTTCTGAATTAATTCCTTCTGAGAGTCTGACCTTTGGAATTCTGATACACTGGAGAACTTTAAAATGGTGTATCTGCTTTGTTGGCCAATGGCCATTACTGTTAACTGATAGCTTCTGCCAGAGCAATCTTTTGCATCCCAAAAATTTCCTTCTAAAATAAACCACATTTTGGTGTCGGATCTATACAGTTCCTGTCTAGTGCCAAATATAAATCTAACTAGGCAATCAACTTTAGAAGACATCTGGTCTCATTTAACAGGTGGTGCTAAACCGTGTGTCTTCATCATGCAACGGTATTTCGGGGGTACTATTGCACCAACTTGCATGCAGAGCTCAATAACAGCAGGTGCATGGCCATAATAATCCCTCCCGCTATCCACAAGAACAGGTGGGTCATGAGGCCGCTGATGCCACACAATCTTCTGAGGAACTAGGTCATCTACTCCAGCCTTCTTCCACTTGTGCATTCCTTTCCAGCCCTCAAACTTAAACACTCCACACATTCTTGCCTTGTGCCCTGATGGCCCAACATGCACTTCAGAGCAATGCTCACAGACTTTGGATGGGTACACCAAAAGGAGTTTCGTGACACCTAATCTCAGGCTTTCCCATGCACCCAGTGTTCTCTGACCGATATATCTGAGTTGATCTGGAAAGATAGGAGCAGGTTGTTGGTGGCTGTGGCCTCTGACTGTTGTAGATAGCTGTTCACTTCCGTATAAAACCTCATCAGGTATATTTGCACCTGCCTGATAGCAGAGCTCGAGTACAGCTGGGACTCGGGCATAGTCAAACCTCTGGTCATGCTTTATCTCATCCTGAAACATTTCTTTCAGGTGGAAAGCATGAACAGGGACAATGATGTCATTCAAATTGCCTGGAACCCATTTATGTGGTCGGTCCTTGAGCATACGCTTGAAACCATGGCATGTTTTCATCTCATGACCCGATGCTCCGATGTGAACTTCAGGACAAAACCTTCAGCACAAATCAACACAGAAGTTATTAAAAGGATTCATACAATGCAAAACATTTCTGGGCAGGGATCAATAAACTGAGATCAGGCGGACAAAGCCTAGAGCGCAAATCAATACTGAGATCAGGCATAAATATCACCGAACTGTTAAGTTGGTATTGCAAGAGTTGGATTCCTAAAATGGTGAAGATACACAACACCAACACTAACTTATGAATACAGTAGTATTTCTACTCAAGTTTCCCTTCTTGTGCCGTTTCTAAAATTTTTTCGGAGATTGACTAATTCAAAGTACTGGACTTCACAGAAATGATTTTTTTAGCAAACCTACGCTCCTGAGTTAAAGACAAGAACATACTAATTTCACATTTATTTCCCTTACTTGCATGAATGCGCAGGAACAGCTTTGAGCAGTGTGCAGACGCCCTCAGTGACAATCTCCCTAGCCCTGACGACCTCCTCCGCGACCGGGATCATCCGCTTGATTGGGTAGTCCTTTGACCGGCTCCTAATCCTCTTGAGAATCATTGGCCGCAGCTGCTTCCAATCCACCCTCGACGAAGAGTAGCGCCTCTGATTCAGAACTAAGCCGCATAGCTCCGAGCATATGTAACTCCCGGCTCTTCGCCCCAGGGACGCCATTGGAGCACATAAACAGCAAGCCTACAAGTTCACAATTTGCATAAGCGGATGAAAACAAACGCTGGAAGATATTGACGTATATCGAAATCCTTTCAGACAACGGCTGATTATGTTAGAACTAAGAAACACCACTGGATCAGAAGAACTTACAGGTCGGTGAGGTCGATCTGGCGAACCGCGCCCCTGCCCCTAGCAAAGGGCCCGAGGATAAGGCCGCTTGCGTGGTGCCACCTGAAGACGTCGTCTCTTCGAGGGCACTATTTCGCTACCAGCGCCGCCCGCTCGCTGGTAGCCGCAGCAGGAGGCGTTTTCGCGCCGGCGCCGGAGAGCAGCCGAGAAAGTGCCGGCGCCGGGCGCCGCGAGAGGCTGCGCTCGAGAGAGCGGGCGGCGCGCGGCGAGCAGATGGGGCGCGGGATGCTCGGGGGAGGAGCGGCGACGCCGGGCGCGCAGAGATGAGAGGGCGGCGGGGGCACACGGCCGCGCCGGAAGTCGCCGTGCGGAAGGAAGGGGGCAGGGCCGCAGGGGAGCTCGAAATGGGCTTGGCCAACTAGGGATCGATGGGGGCCGTGAGAGAGTTGGGCTTTAGTCTGTTATAGTTTACTTGGGCTACATGAGCGCCAATGACCTGGTACGGCCCATATAATTTCCCAAAGCTTTCAATCTTCCAGCCGGCGGCGTGCCGGATACGAGCTTCTTCTCATCTGGTGGTCCGATCGGATACGAACGGCTGTGATCTGACCCTACCGACTCCGTCAGGGGATGCGGCCGGCCGTGCCGGATACGAACAGGTCAATCCTAGTGCCACGTGGTCGATACCTACTGGCTGGTACCCGAGGCGGTAACCCCGAAAATCTCTTGGCACCGCCTTTTACCGGAGCTATATATTGCGAGGCCCCTCACGGGCTCTTCTCATCCATCGCAACAATCGCATCTGATCTCGCAGAGGAACGAACCCTTCAGCAGCTACTCTACTCGTCAAGGTACCTAATCCCTATCAGACTCCCGCTTTTAAGGGTTTCTCGCGAAGTCGCGATTCAATGTTCAACCTTTCTGTCGAGTTGTAGCGATTCGTCGTGTTTTCTCGGTTGTGTAGATCCATCTGAATTATTCAGTAGGGTTACTGCGAAATTTGTTAACAATCTATTATATTGTGAAAGTAGATTCAGATTAGTCTTCGAAAAAAGTAGATTCAGATTTGTTTAACTCATTGGTCCTGAATAATTTGTTTAGTACGATTATTTGCAATGCCTTTGATTCATATGTGATTGAGAGATGTGATTCATATGTGATTGAGAGATGGATGCTCCATTGCTTTCAGATTATTCTTCGAAAAAAAGTAGATTCAGATTTGTTTAACTCATTGGTCCTGAATAATTTGTTTAGTGCGATTATTTGCAATGCCTTTGATTCATATGTGATTGAGAGATGGATGCTCCATTGCTGATTTTGTCGTTTTTGTTAGTCTTGGCCTTAGTGAGCTCACTAGTTATGAATTCTTTGGAAAGCTCCTAAATTCATGTTTCTTTTCATCTTCTGTTCATACTGTATGTTCATACTGTACTTATACTTGGACATTTATGATTAGTTCTGAAGTTGGTTCTTCTGTTGCGGTTTTGTATTTCATAGCTCGTGGCTTCTCTCTATCTTTTTTTTTGCTGCTATTGCTAGTGTGGGAACAGCTTCTCTGCTTGTAACAACTACAATACTTAATACTGATGAGTAGATTCAGATGTGAGCTTCTGAAGTTAATCGTTCATCTCATGCCTTTTGCAGATGCAAATCTTTGTGAAGACCCTGACTGGCAAGACCATCACCTTGGAGGTCGAGTCTTCGGACACGATCGACAATGTGAAAGCCAAGATCCAAGACAAGGAGGGCATCCCTCCAGACCAGCAGCGCCTCATCTTCGCCGGCAAGCAGCTTGAGGAGGGCCGCACCCTTGCTGACTACAACATCCAGAAGGAGTCCACCCTGCACCTTGTCCTGCGTCTCCGCGGTGGCATGCAGATCTTTGTGAAGACCCTCACCGGCAAGACCATCACCCTGGAGGTTGAGTCGTCTGACACTATTGACAATGTCAAAGCCAAGATCCAAGATAAGGAGGGCATCCCTCCGGACCAGCAGCGTCTCATCTTTGCCGGCAAGCAGCTTGAGGAGGGCTGCACCCTCGCGGACTACAACATTCAGAAGGAGTCTACACTCCACCTCGTTCTCCGCCTGCGTGGTGGTCTTTGAGATTTTGCTGTGTTGCATGGTGTCATCGTGTCATGGTTAAATTGGAGTTTCGGGTTAGCTAAATAAGTACTTTGGTCATCGTTCTAGTATGGCAGTATGTGTAAGGCTGTGTGTGCCTTTTGGACAAGTATTATATTCATATATAATTTCGTTCTTAATATCCTCTCGCTATGCTATCTTTTTGTTCGCTTGATGGTTGATTGGGTGCTGAGTTGGTTATTTTTCGTCTCCTTTTGCTTTTTTAAATCAATCCTCAGCTATTGATGTGCATTCGATGTTCCAGTGTGATTTTGAGTCATTCTGCTTCTCATGTTCTTGGTTTCTTCTTTGGGGTTGTAAAATTGTATTGTCTCATTAAATCTTTAATTCTAACATTGACAAGCTGTCCACTTTCTCTGCTACTTTCACGAGTTCTAAAAGCTTCTGGAACATACTGCTTGTGATTAAACAGAGTGCTTGGCAATGCAGTTATTTCACACTGTAGCGTCAAATTGTGGTGTGCTTGGCTGCTTGGCAAATAGCAATGGACATCGATCATGACCAGTTGTGCTCCTTGATTAATTTAGAAAGCCTCTGCGTCTTCTTTGGTCCGTATTTGATTTGCAGTAGCTAACTAGATAGATATGCAAGACAGGAAGTAACAAAACTCTAATTATGAATGTTGCTTTATAACCAGGCTGTAACTTTCCATGGAAATAACCGAACCTGCAGCTGTTTACAATTCGTGAAAAAGAATTCATGGCACAAATTCTCTTGTACACCATAACTAGTGTTGAGTGAAGCAGGCATTGCAAGCCACAATTGGTCAACTGAACAAGTATGTATGATCTGTTAAAGTCTTAGACTTCAAGTTTTGAACAACCAGAAGCAATCACGTTTCAGTTACTCAACAAACAATTGAATGCATTGTACAATTCATGTCATCATAAACATCAGACTGTTAGTTTCACTTGTAAAATATCTTTATACTCATCATTGATGGTCTAAACTCTAAACACAACAATTATTAGAACTGAAATTTGTTTAAAATATGGGTGAAGTTTGCTTATATTTGTTGAAGATGGCATTCATCAGTAGCAGGTGGTTGTATAGTCCGACTCACCAAGTTTGCCAATCATGAGTTCATGACAGGGCATAAGTCCTGTATGATTTGTTACACAAGTCTCTATGTTGTGTTAGTCTTCGGGTTTGAAGCAATCTTTCTTGAGTTACATATACGTTTGACTACTAGACCTAAGCTTTTCTTCCAAACAAAGCAGGCTTTATGTAGAGCAACTTGATAAGGTTAAGTGTTAACGATCAAGTAGCACTGATCTTATCTTGGTTATCTCCTTTTTACTTGATGATTGGCTCCTGTGAGATGAGCGCAATCAGTATGGGCTTGAAGTGTCCTGGGAATCTGCAATCAGTATATGATCTTATTCAGTATTTTTTTTCATATATTGTTGTTTAGTCAGGAGTTGATAATCCAATAGACAGTATGCTTTTGGTGTCAAACTGTTAAGGGTTAAGGTAGCTGTCATATTGATTATTAGCTCCATCCCAAATTACTATTCATTTTGCCTTTTTGTTAAACTAGTAAAGGAGATGAAAGCTCCCTTTTCATTTCTTTCCCCTTTACACGCATAGTTTGTTTGTTTTTATTTTCAGAACAAACACCAACAGACATAGTGATAATCCATACTCTACTTTCTTTATTTTTTTAAAAAAAATACACAGCCTACTTTCCTTCGAGAAAATATATGTTTAGTAAATAACCGCATTCTTAATTTTCAGTGCCTAGAGCTTCAACAATTTTTCAGCATTTTCTAACATATATGTATACACAAATAAAAGATTATTTATAAGTTTGTGGAAAAAGGTCTTGTAAGTCCATAACCATTTTCCTCCTCTTGTAACTACTACTAATATTTTTAACCTTTCATCTATCTTCGATTTTTCATAACCATCAGAACACAGATATCATTATTGGTTTGGTATGGGATCACTGATCAGAGAGTATATATGCATCAGAATCAATCTATCCCCAAATATATTAAACTAGAAACACAGTGTGAGATCAGAGCTAGCAGCTTAGAGTTCAAGTCTTTGATGTGGCACTTTTTAGCAACACGCTGCACTCTCTGCATCTCTTTGAGAGTGTCAATTACACAAGTGCCTGGGCAATATAAATCTCCACCCTAGAACTAATACTGTTGGCGCACAATGCATAATATGTAACTGGTGAAACTAGCATCTCTTCAGTTTTTTTTTTCGAATTACACAATACATCGGAGACACTCACAATGCACGCACACTCATCCCTATGAATACACGCACGCAAACCCTACCCCTAGGAGTATCTTCGAAGACTGTGCCGGCAAATCCTCAAGATTGACGAAGTCACCACAGGCGCCTCGTCGAGGGAAGCCTACCACTAAGCACAAACGCGTTAAATCGAAATTCGCTCCCACAGGGAGTCGAACCCAGGACCTGAGGTGCTACCGGGGCTCTTGTAACCACTAGGCTACAGGCCCTTTCGCATATCTTCAGTTATGGGAATCGTGTGCTTTTGGAAAAAACAATCATGTGCTTATTTACCGAATGAAATATGCTCCACCTGATCCAAGACATGCACATACTGTCATCAGGTCTACACATGAACACATGCCATAGGGCTCCTGAAATACCGATCCCTAGGCACATGACTAGCTCCTAGACCATATGCTGACCTCATCACATAAGAATAGAATGCAGCTTCAAGGGCATCTGGGCTTCTAGAGCCACTACACTAATACTGAAGATAATGGGCTGGCTCACTATCATTTATGTGCAACCTAAGCAACTGAACTATAAAACAGGCTGCAAGTTCCAGGTCACCTCAAATTCAGCAAGATCTGTCATCGCTTGGCATCACTCATGATACACAGCATGATTTTCAGAGTCCTCTTTGGACTTGCCCTTCCTCTGTTCCTACACTTCTCCTCAGTGGTATCCAATCAATTAGAATTTGGAGTGCAATCCTCAACATCAGGGCTACCCAACCCATCGGGGCTGAGGGTTGGCTTTTACCAGTACACATGTCCGAATGCGGAGGCCATTGTTCGTGATGAAATGACCAAGATCATCTCTCAAGTCCCAAGCCTCGCTGGGCCACTGCTTCGGATGCATTTCCACGACTGCTTTGTGAATGTAAGTGCATTTTATTCTGTTCTGAACTGTTTCAGCTGTGTTCAGACTCCAGAAGGTATGTGACTCTGAATGTGCTATGCTGCAGGGCTGTGACGGTTCTGTTCTGCTGAATAGCGTATGGGGATTACCATCAGAGAAGGAGGCAATACCGAACCTCAGCCTGCGAGGCTTTGGCACGATCGACCGCGTCAAGGCAAAGCTGGAGAAGGCCTGCCCTGGAGTGGTGTCCTGTGCTGATATCCTGGCTCTGGTAGCAAGGGATGTCGTTGTACTGGTAAGAGCTTACACAAGTCTTGTTTGTTTATCATCGTTCAGCAACTCTTTTCTCAGGGGAATTTGGTTCGTTAATTCTTCAATTAGGATAAAGTTAACCTATTTTTCTCAAGTGACAATGGCTGACAATGGGAGCAAAATCTTTCACTGAATTGAGTGTGATCATCTTCATGTAGTTAGTGGCCACTGGCCAGTAACCTGCCTTACTTCTGACAATGACTGAAACTAATCCAAGTTTCTTCTGTCTATCCTTTTTCTGCGCAACAGACGAAAGGGCCTCACTGGGATGTCCCAACTGGGCGTAGAGATGGGAGGAGATCGGTGAAGCAAGATGCCCTGGACAACCTCCCTCCGCCCTTCTTTGATGCCGGTCGGAACCTGTACCAGTTCTTCATCCCCAAGGGCCTTGATGCAAAGGATCAGGTGGTTCTGCTAGGTAATACACCACATCCTCGACTCGATGCTCATCGTCAATAAATAAACAGAGTACCAGCTGGATGATTGGTGATGGTGGCTCTCTCCTGGTAGCAGCACGCGTTCTCCAAAGGTCATACTTCGTAGAGCAACTGTGAAGCAACTTGTTCATAAAAAGAAAGACAAAGTCAACAGAATTTGGATCGAAATGCGATACCATGCAGTTCACAGCTCTAATCAAATAACATCAACGAAAAAATTTAACCTCAGAACGGGTTAAATTCTAGTAACTGTAACATGTGCTTACCATGCTGTTCATATATATAATCATATACTCTCGCATGATCATATGTTCATATATCTGCATGGTTACTGAAACTGAGAGACTCTGTCTGTTGATCTGCAACAGGGGGTCACACACTTGGGACCTCCCACTGCTCCCAATTCGCCAACCGGCTCTACAACTTCAGCGGCACGGCGATGCCGGACCCTTCCCTGGACAAGCGCTACATCCCGCGGCTGAAGAGCAAGTGCGCCAGCGCCGGCGACACGACGACGCTGGTGGAGATGGACCCGGGCAGCTTCCGGACGTTCGACGCCAGCTACTACAGGCACGTGGCGAAGGGCAGGTCCCTCTTCACCTCCGACCAGACGCTCATGAACGACCCCGCCGCGGGGGCCTACGTCCGGCGGCAGGCCGCCGTGGCCGACGCCGGCGCGTACCCGGCCGAGTTCTTCGCCGACTTCGCGGCGTCCATGGTGAAGATGGGCGGGGTCGGGGTGCTCACCGGCGCGCAGGGGGAGGTCCGGAGGCACTGCGCGTTCGTGAACTAGGAAGATCGATGCGTGTGTATAAAGATGCCCCCCCGGTAAGGTAATTTGTGTGGTGGATCGTGAGGAGGGATTTCTGAATGCTGATAGTGATTGATTTTCTTGCATGTGTGTAGAAAGATTGTTACCTTGTTCAGTTTACATAGTGCGCGTGCATCATGTATTCATGTGTCCAGTTCATTTGTAATATTTTCATGACATCAAATAAACAGCTTCTTGTTAATTCAGTGATGAAATAATTGCGTTTAATTTGGTGGCTGAGTGGCTCAGACAGACAAAACGCACACTGCTCAAGTTGTTGCTGTTCTGAAGGAACATCTGTAACAGAGTTTAGTGTCACGTTGTTGGGCCTCTATCGTTGCAAAGCTTGCACAGAAGTTACAGAGTGAAGCTGTGACGGTAAACAAGGCATGTCGATCGATCAATGGCTGCATGAACAAAAGGAAAACTTGAGGATGAAATATTCTCTGTGGCCACTTGGCGAATAAAGTGCCACATCGTGCAGTAGATGTATACTATTCATGAAGTGACCCTAGCTAACGGATGAAGCATAAGACCGGTAGCACTGGGTGCGGTAAAAGGCACGGGACGCGACACGGTGGACCGTGGCGACGCATTGGCGTTTTTCTCCCTGGCCGACGCCAAAGGCCACGGGACGTCCCGTTCCCTCTCCGCTTTCCCTAAACACAAGCGTTCCGGCGTGCGCCACGCCGCGGCCCCACCCTCGCCTTGCTGCCCGCGCCAAGAGAGGAAAAGAGAGAAGACGCCGGGGCAGCAGAGAGAAGACGCCGGCGTCGATGGAGAGGGCCACGGAGCTTCACCCGCCCCGGAGCTTGCCGGCGTAGGGCTCTAGGAAGCAGCAGCCACCTTGCCTTGGAGATTCCCGCGCCGCCGCAACGGACCCGCGCGCGGGGCAGGAAGCAGGGGACCGAGCGCGCGAGCTTGGGGAGGGAGGATGCGCCATGGAGCTCCGAGATCTCCGCCGGAGGAGAGGGAGAGAAGGGGAGGAGGGGACCACCGCCGCCGTCGTCTGCAGCCGGCGTCGAGGAGGCCCGCCGCCTCTCGGAAGAGAGAGAGAGACAAGGCGCCGGATCCGAGCGCCGCCCGCCATGGCTGCGTGCCGCTCGGAAGAGAGCGGCGAGACGGGCGAGCTCGAGGCAGCTGCTCCCTACCCTTGCCGCCCCATGGCCCCGCCGCTCCTCGGCCACGTCGCGCCCGCCTCTCCTCCGCGGTCCCGCGCGCGCGCCTCGGCATCCTCCTCAGCTCGCCGCGCCAACACCGTCCGCTCCCGCGCACCTGCTCCTGCTCCTCCACGCGGGGAGGCGCCTCGGGCCGGCGGAGGGAGCAGAGGAGGCCGCGCCCGCTCCTCCGCCGCCACTTCCCCTTCGCAGTCGAAGAGCGGAGGAGGAGAACGAAAGGGAGGGAGGTCCGCGGGAGGGAAGGGGAGCCGGCGAACTCGTCGTGGCCTCCACGGGCGTCGCCGGAGGAGGGGCCCGCCCTCGCTGCAACGCTGACAAGCAGAGGGAGGTCCGCGGGAGGCGAGGTCGCCGGAGGATCTAGGCGCCGGAGGTGGGGGAATATGGGAATGGAGAGAGAAGATTGGGGAGGGGAGGTGGAGGGGGAAAATGAGTATGACGTGTGGGGCCTGCAGTTGTTGGTTGGTATGGAGTAGGAGATTTAGGGGATGACGGGTGCGGGAAAACTGGTGCTGTACTGGAGAATCTTGATGACTAGGCGGAATATTCTTGCTTTTAGAAGACGAAATGAAGTACGACGAGTGCTACCAGTCTAAGAGCTCGTTAAGCTACCTCCCACATGGTCACGGACCATCTCCTCTGGTCAACTTTGTCAATCTTCCTTACCTCGCACTCCTCCCAGGTGTACTTTCCAGCCTACGAACATCGCTATCAAATTTCAACTAAATTCATCAAAAGTTCATAATTGTTTATCTTACATTCACTCGTAGTACTAGGAACGAATTAATTACCTTCTCGTATGGATGAATCCAGAATAATTTACCAAAGTAGTAGGAGTAAAGCTTGTATTTTACTGGAGCCTTTTCACCACCTTTGTGTGCTTCTCCAATCCGAGCCGAAAGATCCAAAAAATGAAAAAAGTTGCGGAATATGCCCTACACCAACACACGAAGAAAACTACCACCTAGTAGCCTAGCCGCCATGGCTTCCTCCTCGCCATTTGTTCCCTCCCCTCTCGTCAAGGAATCGTCATGTGAAAAAGATAACCTTTCGGGACAGCAAACAAATCACACCATGCCGCGAAAACTTGGACGACGCGACGATCAGGGATGCACTGCGTGCCAGAGTGCACGGCTATATACATACGCCTGCGGATCAAGCACGCAACAAGGTGCAGTACGTGCTAGCTCGCTGTACACCGCCGCGCACCATGCCGCCGGAAGCCGCCGCCGCCTCCTCGTCGTCGACGGGCTTCGTCGCCGGCCGCTTCCGCCACGCGCTGCCGGCGGAGCGGCCGCACCTGACGCGGTGCACCAAGCTGCTGTGCTCGGCGTTCCTCACGCTGCTCCTCGTCGCCGGCGTGATCATCTTCGTTGTGTACCTCGCCGTCCGCCCGCACCGGCCGCGGTTCCACGTGACGTCCTTCACCGCCGCCGGCATCCCGTCCGGCGGCCCCGTCGTCCTGTCCGGGCAGCTCTCCGTCCGCAACCCGAACCGGGACATCGCCTACTTCTTCGACCGGTTCTACCTGTCCGTGGAGTACCGCGGCGCCGACGTGGCCAAGGACCGGCCCCTGACGGCGGTGCCGCTGTACGAGCCGCCCAAGACCACGTCGCCGCTGCCGTTCGAGGGCGTCGAGCTGACGCCGCCGTCGGCCGGCCAGGACGTGGCCAAGGACGCGGCGGAGCGCGACGGCAGGGTGGAGATGACGGTGAGGGTGCGGTCGCGGATCCGGGCAAGGCTCGCGTTCTGGGGCAACCGGCACTGGCACCCGCTCCACGTCACGTGCGAGGTGGCAGTGGGGCCCGACGGGCAGCTGCTGGCCGAGTACCTGCAGAAGCGCTGCAGCATAGACTTCTTCTAGGCGCCATTGTTACGAGCTGCTAGTGATTAACAACTGACAGTTTGTGGTGATGCCCCATGCGTGCGTGATGATTTTGTAAAGGAATGAGTGGTGTTGCATGACGAGCGATAATAACAGCATATTCTTTCATCAACCTAGCTAGGAACTAGGGCTCATCAACAAAGCATGTCTGCGATATTACAGTAGAGGCATGGAAAAAAAAACATCTGCAACTACAACAAGCAAATGGCACGGGCTGATATATACACATCTAAGTGCGAAACAGAAGTCAGCAAGAGCTACCAAATCTCTGTCTGGTTCACCACCAACCAACCTTCGCAGGAGACCCGATCACTGGCAGAGTTACCTTTATAAGGTGACGCCAACATGTCATCCCCCGGAACAAAACGACACCGCGTCCCGGTTGTTCATAGTTCACTGCAGAATGGCACACACCCTGGGATCGAGAATGTTACGAGTGATCAGCACATCGTCAACTTATTATGTGTTAGCACAAGTGTGTTGGTTTGCTAGGTATTATTTGAATCAATCAAAATTTATGTGGGGGACAATGACTATAGGTATAAGAAAAGATCTAACAAGAGCCTCAACTCTATTGATGCAAAATGATTAAACAAAGGATAGGAGTATCTCACCGCTTTATCTCATCCAATCTCGAGTACAAACAAGTGCCTCGATCGTCTTGATGCTTAACGTATTGTGATGCTTGGGAATCACTGGTCCACTGCTGGTGAATGCCGCTTCAGATTGAACAGCAGATGCTGGCATCGCCAGGATGTCCTGCGTGATAGCAGCAAGCGTTGGGTACTTTGTGGTATGGCACATCCACCAGTTCAGAATATCAAAATCATCCTTCCTTGGAACTAACCCATCCGCAAGGTAGTTGTCAAGTTCTGTAGATTTCTGACTACTTGCTTGCTCATTGAGGTGCTGATCCCAATCGTCCAAGGAGTCATTATCATCTGCATCAAAGGCTTCGCTTTTTGAAGCACCTCCATTCTGCTGATCCACATAACTGCAGTATTCATGGAAGAGTTCCTGAAGAGTTGCGCGTACGTCAGATAAGTAACTCCCTGATTTTAATCCAAAAGCTCGTTTCAGACGGAACTCAATGAAACTGATTTTGAATCTAGGATCTAGAATAACAGGTATACATAACCACGAGTACGAATTTTGCCAATACTGATGGAACATTTCCTGCATCTCTGTAACCATTGTAGCAATTTCTCCATGCTCATTTGATGCTTCCTCTTGCAAAACTGTTCTCACTTTCCATATCTCATTGAAGTACATATTTGCTGTTGGACAATTAGGACTAGAAATAACTTCAATAACACGATAAAATGTCCTCAAAATCTTGCAAATAGACTCAGCAATTCCGATATCTTCTGGAGATACAACTCCTTCAGAAGGAAATGATTTCTTAAAATGCAAAAGAACTTCAAGCCTAAAATAAAATTTGTGCCACCACTTGGCATCTTCCTGTGGACATTTCAAACTCATCTGTGAAATGACTTCCACAAGCTGATGTTGATTTGATGATGAAGATGTATGTACCCCAAAAAACTCTGTTACCATGTCACCGACAAGGTGAACGATATTTTGTTGCACTTCAGAAACAATACTGTTAAGGAAATCATCCACACAAGCAATATCATACATCTTGCCTCTGATAGGAAGACACTTCTTCTCTACAAGTGTTTCCTTTAACTTTGAGGTGCTTGCATCATCCCTAACCTCACCAACAGAAGTCAAGCACAAAAGCTTCTGATCAAGATTCCAATCTCTAATAGCATCCCATATGACGTTGTATGCTCCACTTTCAGACTCTGGGACACAGGCTTCCTTAGAATGTATCATCCTTTCCACATTGGCAGGTGAGGACTGAAACATGCCAAATTTGATTATCATTCTGTTAACTTTCCAGTCTTTGTCAATATAATGTGCTGTCAGACAAAGGTAGTTTACTGCTGGCTCAGCTCCATCAGGAGTCCAGATGCTTGCTGAAAGAGAGACACGGTGGGAGGATAAAGCCAGTTTATTTTTCAGCTTTGCCTTTTCCTTCTGAAATAAAGCACAGCAATGTCCTTCCATATCATTATGAGAGACTATGCTAACCATAGGGTTGAGGTTCTTTACAAATCTTCTCATTTCTTCATGCTCTACAATTGATAAAGGATAACCGTGCAAAGCTATCATTCTGGCTAGCTCTAGATAAGCAGTTTCCTGATCAACCTTCCTTGTGCCTATGTCAGTAGTTGTGGTCATAAATGAGGTCCTTTGTCTCTTTAGGCTTGGAAAATCTGTCGTTGGCAGAGGTTGATGTGCTGGAACCACTTGAATGGGCCGGACTATAGGTGAATTGTCACCAGAGCTACCAGACCTGAGGAGCTTGCTGTTGTATTCTGCAGTCTGAACATTCCCATTCGCCAAGGCAGGAGAGAGCTCATCTTGCCCCCTAGACTTCAAAGTAGGTAAACTAGAAGGGGAAAACACACCCTTCTGACTCCGTGCTTGACAGGTCTGAAGATGTCGACTAAGATGGCTTCTTCCCCCGTACTTATTTGCACTGAGGCGCTTGTGACAATGCACGCAGTCTGCAGCCTGGAGCTTCCCCTCAACATAGATAGGTGAGAACTCTCTCCACACCTTCGACTTGAATCTACCTGGAATCACTGAGTTTATGTCATCAAGTGTCTCTGAAATAATCTGATTTACTGGATCACCTGGTGTAACCGGTTCGTTCCCATTCACCAAAACTGCATATAATATAGATAGGTTACATACATGCCATGAGCAGGATTACCTTTGTGAAAAGAACTATCTACGCGATTAGATCCTGTAACTACACCATGCTACCTTAAACCAGCAGAATACTAATAGACTCAAGTCGCGCAAGAGAACAATAGAAATCATCAACGCACAAAGGGAAATCGAAGTATACCACATGGGAAGTAGGAATCCTTGAGCCGCCGCCGCATCACATCCTCCTTGCCTGGGCAGATCTTCTGATGCCGCCACAGATGGCTGGTCCCATTGGAATCCTTGCAGCTCATTCGGCTGTGGCAGTACAGGCACTCTGCAAACTGAACCTTCCCATTCAGGAAGATTGGCTTGTACTCCTCCCACACCTTGGACCTCTTCTTGTGCTTGAACCTGAACGTGCTGTGACTGTGCACCCCGCCGAATCTCATGCTGTTATCCTCCTCCTCTTCCCCTCCCCTCCTCCATTTCGGGGTGCTCCACAACTTGCTGGAGTATAGGGTGCTCCATAGCTGCCACAAAGTGCAACACAGAAGTATCAGACAAGTCGATACCATCACCAGCATGCCGCTAGCTACAGAACGGACAGAGCAAGAGCATGCATCTCCAACAAACACACAATAGACGAATAGCAAGATCTGCATACGCATAGTACTCAGCAATAATCTCCAAAACCAAAAGTAATGGATCGTGTCACAAGCGGCATACTGGAAGTCCAAATCGTCCAAATACACGCGCATACAGGCATCTAAACCAAGAAATTTGCCGGGAAAATCCGGCGCAATCGAGGCGGAGGGGTCACCTGGAGATGGAGGAGAACCTTGGGGGCGGGCAGGGCAAGAGCCTCACTGGAAGGGGATCGAGACTCCGGTGGGCACGGTTAGGGCATCGAGCTGGATCTGCGGGCGGGCAGGGCGGCGGGCAAGGGTAACCCAAGTCGTCATCGCCTTGGGTTTGGTGGGTAATGGGCCCACTCCAATGGATGGGCTTAAATTGGGCTGCTCTTCACTTACTGATGGGCTTACTCTTCTGTGGGCTTCAGCCTTTTTTTCTTTTTCTACACGGTTCTTCAGCTTCTGATTTCGTTTATTCTCAAAATAAAAAAAGCTTCTGATTTCGTTTTTTTTTTTGCTCTGTTTGATTTTCTTTTTATCTATCCCCTTCAGTTTCGGTTTACCGCATTTGGTAATTTACACCTTCCTCTCCATTTGATTTATTTAACTAGAAATTGATAAAAGAAATCTTGGTGTTCACTACGATGAAACCACAGAATTCGACAGCACAAACAAAACGCTAATGCGCCAAAAGCTCCCTGCACATTATACATACAACGATACGAATCATAAGTGCTGCACTCCTCCTAATGACCCGTTTGATCATGATGCAGTGCTACAAAGCACCCTTCCAGTTACCTACAAAATTTTCTTCCAGCTGCCTATCAACCCATTATTCCACCCCCTCTACCTTTATACACCATCATCCCAAGGAACATATATAAATGTACACAAAAGAATAACTGATCGGTCACCAGGAAGTGCAGCATTGGCCACCTCCAAGATTTGGACAGAACGACCTTGTGTACTGTACACAAAAAAACCTATGTACAAACTCAGATCAGAGTTCTCAACCGTGTCACCAACGATTGCATGCTCTCGAGTTTTTCGTTCAGTTGCCTGATATCCTCAGCACGGTTCTGATCTTCAGTGTTGCATGGTTGGGAAATCAGTGCCGCACATTTTGCCTTGGATTCAGAAATTTCGACTTGCAATTGAGAAATGGTTGCTTCTAGTGTGTTTTTCGATCCCATAACATCTGCAATCGCTTGCATAGTTGGAGTCCTGGGAGTGCCTATACTACCAAAACTGTTCTGCCTGCTCAGCCTCCTGGGGCTAAATATATTGTCCATGCCTCCACTTCCTGTAACAGGTCAACATCATAAAGACATTTGAATCCTCTAGATATGGACACTTGCAAAACTACTACCTCTGTTCCTGAATAGTTGATGTTTAGGACAACAGATTCGCACTAAAATCTAGTCAAAAAAATTTGTCTGAAACGTCATATAAAGAAAAATGGAGTATTTTTTTTAAGTGAAAGAGAATTGAACAGAAACAGTAAACATCACAACAACACTACAGACACTAAGAACCATGAAAAAGGAACTTGTCTTTAGCGATGCAAACTTGGTAGAAACATTTTAATCTTGCAATATCAAGGATACTTTTTTGCAGGAGAAAGCATGTCATGTAAATTTTCTAATTACCTACATTCTGATAAGCTTGCAAAACTGTATTAAACATTTTATTTATTTTTTCAAATGGGCTTTAGAAGGAACAAGATATTTTGCAGTTGCATATATCTGCGCAACCTCAAATCACTAGTGAACAACTATGACATGTCAAAAGGTGCCAAAAAACCTAGAAATCCCAGAAGCACTTACAGTAGTGTAATTCAAATAACTTGTGGAGAGCTCCATACGAAGCTGTTCTATGGTTCCCTGTCCAAGAGATTTGTCAAGCTTGAGGAGACGAAGAATTCCAGCAGTGATTCTCCCCATCGCATCAGCTTCAGATCTGCAAAGCATGGCGAGGTGCTCTAGTTCTTCTTTCGTAGCAACTGCCTCTATCTGTGCTCTCAAATGGATAAAATAGCTCAGGAAGCATGTTTAAATCTGTGACAGGTTTAGACAAGTAACTGAAATGTGTTCATACCGGTTCTTTGACGGAAAACTTAACATTGTCCATTGTCCACTTGGCACCATCAATCTCGTCTTCGCCAATGACCATGGTAGCTTCAACATCAACACCATGGTCACCAACAGAACTTGTGTTATTAAATCCAGTACCCATTTGATGATTGTTTGACGTTCCTTTTACAGCATGTTGATCTCTCAGGCGGGGTTTTATTGCCTGCAAACCTTCAATTCCAGCCTGCAAGTGTAGAATATCAAACAATTGAACAGAGCTAAAGCCTAAAGGAGATGCCAAACTGAAATCCAAAGGCATAGCGGTCATGTACCGTAAAGCGTTCCACAGGAAATGCCCTTTTGGACGACACTTTTCCTGTACCTCCCAAGTTAAGCCGGTCACTGCTCTTTCCGGAGACATGTAAATTCCTGAAGGTTGAATGCCAACATTTTTCTTCTCTACTGATATGATCATCTCCACGAGTTGGAGTAAAACAATCTCCTACTTCTTCCGTTCCTTCAAGTGCAAACAGCCAATTTCTAAGCTCAACTAACACATCAAGATCATCTGGCACCCCGAGATCAAATTTTGAACTGTGGTCGTCAACTTTGGACCCTTCATCTGTAAATTTAGGGAAAGAAGATAAATTCATGATTAATGCACTACAAAAGCAGAAAGCAACAGATTAAGAATTTGTACTGAATCTTAAGGACTAAAGTATTTTTCTTCATACACTTTCTGTAATGGTCACTTGAACTTGAGCATGTTACAGTTTAAAAAATGAGATTCATATCTGGATTGAGATGCAATTGAGACAAGTCAATGGATGGTGGATATCAACAATGGTTATTGATCTGAAAACCATAGATTTTGTGAATTTAAACACAATTATAATGTGGAGAGAAGTCAATCTCAGTTCATTCGAAATTTATGTGTTAAGAACTATCATGGGTACCCAAGGAATTATTGATATACCTAAATCATGTATCACATCTCAAATCTCACAACTGAGCACAAACAATCAAGACTCAGGCGTAAATAAAAAGTTCCCTTGAAGTGACAAATTAAATGGCACAGTTGTAAACACTTACTTTCCTCCTCGGTGAGGTGAGAGGGTTTGAATAGTTTTGCAAGTGGGCCAGAAGATAAATCCTTTAATCCCCTCAAGAGGCCTTCCCCTGGACCGCCATCAGGCCCCAGAATACCAAACCGGTGCAGTAAAGACTCAGTGTAACTTATTCCACCTCCAAGACGAACACCAGATACTCTAGCTGACACATTTAAGCTATGGCATTCCATATCCTGAATGTCATAAGGCATTACATGAGTAATATTTACATCAATAAACTGAGCTTCTTTATCCTGGTTTTTGCTCCGATGATCAACCCAAAAGACTGCTCTCATCTTCGGATGCCCATTTTCATGCACCTTAATGTTGTGTTCTCCAGTCACTGCAATGCCATTCTCACAAATCATTGCACTGTCTCCCTCCAAACAATTCACATTGACAGTTCTCCACAGCAGGTTAGTTGTGACCGCAAAGGCACCACCTAGTGTGCGATGAGAAACTTTCAGGAAGAGATCCTCTCCGCCAAATTGAACCAAGGGCATATGTATGTCATGTGCTGACAAAGATTCCAAGAAATTAAGCTGGAGGTTGTTCATAGTTAAGCTCACAGCTGTATCACTTGGCAATTTATTCTCAAATTTCTCAGCTGAGGATTTGCTCACCCCAGACTTGTTACCTTTGCTGACCTTTGAAATACGCTCTGCAACTTGACCAAAGTAAGTATAGAAACCTAGGACGAAAAACAATTGTTCAACTGAGGTATTGGATGTAAACTGTTGGAAAGCAACACCAATCCTTACAACACCTTCAGGGGGTGGCACATCCAACAAAGGGCTACCATCTGCAGTAACCATGGCTGCCTCAAATCGGATGTCATCTAGTTCAATACATTTCCACAAATTTGCTGATGAGTCCCTAGCTGCTCTCTGTCCATTTGAAGCGCTAGAAGTTTCGAGCGAGAGGCTTAAATGAGATGCCTTAGTAGCCCACTTCATCTGACTTGCATCAACAGGTTGATATTCCCAGAGAAGGAAGCAAGCTGGGTCCCTATCAAGGTTCAGCAATGGACATTTTGCTGAAGGTGACTGGCAGAAGTATAGGTCTTCCACATGAAGTCTTGCACCTGAAAATGATGATTGTGGGCACATGTTCCTGGTTCCACTGCATCTTGTGATTTCTTCAGAGTCTAATGGAACAGAGAGATCGAACTCTTTAAGAGAAAATGACAGGCTATTGATTGAAGAATCAGGCAATACAGTACTGCGATCGGGCATAACTCCATCAGCCAAGAATGAGGCAATCCTTAAGCAGGACTGCTCCTGGAGGGTCACCTAAGAATTAAGAAGCACAAAAAGTATTTAAACTTTAAATACATAGAAAACGCTAAAAAATATTCACTGCATATATGAAGGAGACATACCGTAAGAGGCTGGCATGTGATCACAGTTTTTGAAGCAAACTTTGGAGGTGATGGGGAAGGAGTGATCTGAAGACAATAGAGAGAAAACAAAGGAACCCCAGCAGCAAATTCTAATAATTGATTCCCAAATGGATAGATTGAGGCAAAATTTTGGCCTGATAAATCAAACATTGAGATCAGACTCAACAATATTCATGGATATCTAATATGTTACAAGAATTAAAAATAGTTAACTCACCAAAGTCAGGCACAGGCGGAGGCTCTTGTGAAACTGCTTGCATAGATGGCTGTATCAATGTGCATGGAGGACGAGAAAAGGTGTCTCTGCAGCAACATGTCCATACATTAGGGCCAGCAATGGTTTTTCAATAGTTTCTAGAACTCAGCTACATCACAAATTCCCTTACTTTAATTCAAAGTCAAATCTAAAGTACCCTATTTTCGACATTGTATGCAACTTGAGTGAACTATAATAATTAGTAATATAATAATATATATATGATGGTTTTATGTCATTTGATGCTTTTGACATGAACAGCCTCATTATCCTGTATTCAGCATTGCATGTGTCTTGAGTAATCTCAGCATTGGTAGTGCGTAATCCAAAAGAGATTTGTTCGGTGCCACTTGATAGTTTAGACATGAAGCCTGACAATGCTCTCAATTTTAGCACAGTTAAGTGAACAGGACTTGATCTGTCACTAGTAACAAGGACAGACATAGTACCTCAGAAACAGCCCGCCGACCTTTATGCAAGACAAATTCTTCGAACACTCCCCATCTGAAACGCTCGCCTTTAAGATAAATAAAAACTCAAATTAAATCCTCTGAAAGGTCGAACATCTAAATCAATCATACCATCAGCAGACTTTATCAGTGACCAAATCATAGTACAAAATAACAATGTCAATCAGGAGAAATTACCCGTGAGAAGAACAAAGACTGCATCAGAAGTTCAAGTTGAAACTCTGTTGGTACAAATGATTTGACAAACAAGTCACTATAGCAGGACTAAAAGTAACATATTTAAAGTTCTTTCGCACTACTACTAACCAGTATCTTTAATGCAGAGGAATATGTGATCTACAATAATGGACACCAAGGAAGATCCTGCTGCTTCTGCAAGCTGGTCGAGAAATAATAAAAGGAAAGGGAATAAGGATACAAATGAAAACTGTATGCACCATACTGCATGCACCACAATAACAGTATACGGAAGAAGGTAAACCTGCTGAGCTTTTGGATCCACATCTCCCCTGTTTAGGCAAACAGATACCCCAGTCATGAATCGGAGAAAGGCCCGTAAACCTGTCAAAAATATTTTTTAGAAGTTTAAATTATGCAAACAGAAATTGAAGTACTAAACAGAGTGGTCAAGCTTCACAGACAGGAACTGATTACCAGGTTCACTTAGCGCGGGACAGACAGCTTCAGTAATATGCAGCTGAAGCTCAAGCCCAAGTGGATTATTTTGTTCTGTCCGTTGGACCGTGATCTAACATTCAAATCAACGTGTAAGCTAAGAAGCCCAGGAAAAGGGAAGTTCAACACAAACGAACAAATTAATGAGTTTTATACAACATGTTCCAAAACTCAAAGCACTCACATTAGCCTCCCCAGATATTCCTTCCAAAAATCTTTCACCACCAAAAAACATTCGTTTTGCACCATCATCATCTCGTTTGTTATCTTGACTGCTAGAAGAGTTAAATCTTGCATCGGTGAACATATCAGGATGAGGTAACAGATCAACTGACAGTGATTGCCACTCCAGTTTCTGTGAATTTTAAGAAAATAAATGAGGCCAGAGATCCTTTATGCCTTTGAAAGTGTTAGTTTGCAATAGATCAGGAAGCAGTAAAAAAGCAGGCATTAATCTTCTGGAAGCAAGTAGGGAGCATCAAACCTTGAAAACATAAATGAATCCTTTGTTGTTGGAGAAATCCCTTGCTTCTTTCAAGTTTACTACCTATAAACATGGCACTGAAATCAGGCAATGCCATAATACCGTTAATTAAGTTAACAATAACTTAAAATCAGAATGAGTACCTGCCATTTTTCATTTGTTGTGTACAGCACAAGATCACGAAATGTGATAGCTGCAAGGGGTGGTGACCTGATAGTTAGAAAAGGTTAGTGTTCCTTTTTCCAGAAAAAAGTTGCAGCGAAGTCTACTAGTTGAGTATGCAGAGGACTCGTGGTAAACTCCAAAGTCTCTCAAATATAAGCAAATACCATGTCACATCTCCTCGACGGCGAACCCCTCCATGTGTTTCCAGTAGCAGGTTCACAATACCTACTTGTACTGTCATTCCATCTGCAATCTAAGCCAATATAGAAGATTAATCACATTCCTAGTTCAGTTCTTGCAAATTTATATTGCTTCAACAAAGTTAGCTACAGTCTAAAACAGGGTAGCAGTATAAAATGGCTGAATATAAGAGAAGAGGAGGTATCAGATCTCAGAGAAAATGGATAAGTTTAATTTCAGCTATCATGGAACTGGCATTCCAGTTCTCACAGAGCAAACATCAGAATATTGATGATTTTACAGCTACGTTGCACGGATACTCCCAGGAAGGCGCGTATCGCGTATCGGATACGTATCGGATACGGATACGCGACGGATACGCGTTGGATACGTATCCGAGAAGTATCCGATTTTTATTATTTTTTCGAAAATCCGATACGTGGGAGGATACGTATCTGCTAGCTGGACACGGCGTATCATCCTTCGTGGATACGGCCCAGCCCAACAAGAAGGGGCACATCCGTCGCCTAAGCCTCTCGCGCCCCGCCCGCCGCCCACGCGACTTCCGCCCGCCGCCCGCCGGCCACCGGCGACGAGCCTTCAATCGCCGGCGACGAGCATCCGTCCCTGCTTGCCGGCGACGAGCACAGCCCCTTCGCCAGTGGAGTTTCCTGCAAGGCTGCGACGTGGATCCAGCTCCTCCGTGAGTTAATCCCTTCCCCAATCTCGATCTCCTCTTCTTCTTGAGTTCACAGCCAGTTACTGCTTGATTTCTTGCCCCCAATCTCCCCATTCTATTCAGTTTCAGCAATGGATTTAGTGAGTTCTTGCTTGTATGCAGTATTGCAGTAGATGGCGTCTCCCAATTTGAGCGGGAGAGACAAGGATGTGGGATGTAGGAGGGGATTCTTTTGATTCACTTGGTGGTATTGGCATTCTTGAGGTGGCTGACTTGTCCCTTGATGAACCAGAATTGCAAGCTGTGACTTTTGGTTTGGATGCTACACAGCTTGAGCATGAAGCTGAAGATGTTGTGGATGACAACGGGACAAATGGGGAATAGGAATTTCCTGTAGCATGAATTGCAAGCCTGAATGCCTAAATTGCAGACTACTATATTTTCTAAATCACAGACTACTGTGTTTGAGACCTTGAGACTTGTTGTTTTTATAATTTAGACATGCATTATTATTTTTTATTTTATTTTTAAATATTAAACGATCCGCGACGAGTTTTTAGAAATTAGGCGTATCCGCGTATCCGTATCCTTTCGATACCGATACGCGTATCCGTATCCGTGCAACGTAGTTTTACAGCGTAAACTTTTGGAACATGCACACACGCTAAGCATAAAGTGCAAGAAAAAATACCTTATCAGCATAACCATATCCGCTGCTTTTAGTTGCTGATGGAGATGAAGCAGTGCTAAAAGGGGTGGAAATAATAGAAATTACAATTACTGAATTGTCACACAATGGTACTAAATCGCAACATTTTAGAAATGAAATTACCTGCTAGGGCTGAGATTTTCAGAATCATCCTTCTCAACAAGCACGAGATCAAGCTTGTCAATGTTCACCACAATGGGCTCCACTTGTACATTTGATACAGATGGTAACTGCAGTGGCAAGCGCAAGAATTCCGTTACCAAAGCAAAAAAAAAGCAAGTTTATTATCCATACTATGAGACTATAGCTAACTATATCTAACTGCAAGCTCAGGCTTGACTGCTGTTTTAGCGCAAGTGTCCAAATCTAGCCAAGATGACTCCCTCGACACTATTTGTACATCATCTGGACTACAAAATCACCAGACCCTCTCCGCTCCAACTGTAAATTTCATAATTCTGACAATAGGTCAAAAATCAACAGGAGTGAAGCAAATTTAACACAAATGCTGAGCTAAATAGAAAGAATAACTTCACGAAATCATCATTTAAGACAAGCACACACACGTATACCGCTCTAATTTTCACAACCACGAAGATTATACATCGTGGCGACAAGCAAAGTCACAACTGCACCACGCGCAATTGCTGTTCTGTACTGCACACGAGCACAACTAGAGTGAATAGCAAAATTCACGCGAATATATCGAACTTTGGTGAGTTGGCGGCAGCATGGACAAACATCTACCAGCAATGCGGCCCATAAGCCCCCGAGGGAAAACAGTAAGGCAGGCAGCTGAAAATACACAAAGTTACGAGTGGAAGGTAGCGGGCATCTTACCGTGATCTCGAGCTTCCCGACGCGCGCGGTGTCGACGGCGAGCGCCGGAGGCAGACAAGCTCGCGTGCAGCGCATCGCCATTGATATCTGGGACCCCGCCAAATCACACACCCGAGACGGAAAAACTCAGCACCGGAATCACAAAAACCCAACGAAATCGGCACCCGGGTTGAAGGCTTCAGAAGAGATAAGAGATCCTACCGAGGTTGGAGAGCTGCGCGGTGCGGCCCTGGAGCTTGAACTGGTCGCGGGAGAAGGACTTGAGCCAGTACTTGAGCGTGTACTCCAGCGCCCGCGCTATGATCGACTCCATCTTCCCCGCGCTCCCAGAGCGCCCCGGTAGGTTATACAGGAGCGGCGCGGCGCGGCGGTACGGTTTGCCCGGTGTCGGTGGTGGTGCGCCGCCGGATCGGAGGTGAGATTCCGGCGAGATGGAGAAAGAGAAGGGGGGGAGAGAGGAGGTGGAGGGGGTGGAAGGATGTGAGAAGAGATGGTGGGCCCTTTTAGGTCCGAGACTGGGACTCCTTTTGGTTTAAGCTTTTTCTTTTTTTCTTTCTTTTTTTCCCTCCTTGGTGTAAGAGTGTCACTGGGACATCTGCAACGATTTGATCCTTTACTTGGGAATCTATTTTGGGTATAGATTAAGGTTGGTATAGTGTACTTGGGGATCAACCTTTGAGTAACTCTTTTCTGAGTGTGTTTTTGATTTGTAATTCAGTTAAATTTCTTTACATTGCTAGCTATACAAATAATTTTTAGAGGCAACATGAGTAATTAAATTAAGATTAAGAAGCAGTATAAGTATCTGGCTAAAACTGTTTGGAGTAAATAATTAGGACGGCACTTAAATCAAACCGTGAAAGGGATCCTATTTTTTGTGGAGAACTTAGTTGCTACTTCTCTATGGAAAGAATTAGCTACTAGTATAATGACCATGACGAAATGGGCAAAAGCAGAGAAGATTCACACTCGACCGACAGAGACACCTCGGCCTTCAGATCTTTACTGTTCCTATCCGTACCCTTTTGACAAACCACTTTTCCCACATGATTTATACATTTTAAATTCCATCAACCTCAACCCTATTCGGCAAAAGCGGTTTTGCTAACCATGTTACTACTAGCTAGAGAACAAATCTAACCAGCAGCAAAATAAAGTTACTGGAAGCTTCAATTAAAAGTAGGTTACTTCGCAAGCAATTGCAAGCTGGAACAGCATGCATCAGTCTGTCAGTCGTCGCTGCTGGCTCTGCACGAAGCTTCAGCTCGCGGCAAAGCTGTGAATCGATCGATCAGCCTCGGAACCCGCGAGGGGAACCGGGATCTCCTGCTCGGCCATCGAGTATTAGGTTAATCGCTTGGGATTATTTACCGTTACTACTGTTACTGTTACTGCTTGATGTGACGCCGACAGATGGGCAGGCGGATCTGGACGTTTGTTCCCAGTGGGAACCCATGCAGGCAGGCAGGCAGCCATGGATGGGACCAAGGGCTGCGGCCTAAGCACGTGAGGTGGATATGGATCACGCAAAAGTTTATTCCCACGCGCTAATCTCTTTCAGACCGGGATGATCATGTTACATATGCTGATTGCTAACCAAGCAGTGGCGCCTGTGGTTGCCTGCATACTCATCCAATCAGGAGGTTCAATTCGTTCGGGTGGAAAAACTGTTGATGGTTTTGAATGGTTTATGGCTGTGCAAAGGACGAGGACCAGGCGAGCGTTTAGTTAATGGTGGAAAAATTTGGACTTTTTAACTTTTAACTCCTATAAGATCTAGAAGACTTTCGTTTGTTTGTGGTAAATATTATCCTACCATGGCCTAACTAGTCTCGAAAGATTCGTGTCATGCAGCGACATCCAAACCGTGTGTAATTAGTTATTTTTTACCATATTTAATACTCGAACATATCTTTTAACAGTATTTAATGTGATGTGATGGAGAGAGTGGAGAAAAGGTTAGAAATTTTAACCAACTAAACAAGGCCAGGAAAAGCAACGGCGACATGTCTGGGTTCATTCGTGCAAACGACCCAGAAAACGTGTCCTGGCATGCTCCACCATCATCATCAGGAATCAGGAATAGCATTCGCAACACACGTCGTTTCATCAGGCGGTCTATCGCCTATCGGAACGGTCCAGACCAGGACGATTTCAGAGCAGCTTTCAGCAGGTGCCTTCTTGCGAAATCGGGCCAAGCAATCCTATGCAGCGACACCGTGGCGTCTATCTTTGCTGCCTGCAACCACACGCACGAAAGGAAACGGCTGTCTGCAGGAGCCCGGAGAGGATTGAATTGTGAAGTTTTTGGCAGCAGCAGAGCGGTTGTGGTCTGGTTCTCTGCTCTGGACTCTCCGTGTTGCCGCGCCGGTGGCCGGGCACCGGGTAGGCAGGACGACGTGCGCGTCGTTCCCCCCAACCCACTTGATCTTTCTTCGTGGAGTTTTTGGTACACAAAGTGGAGTGGCATCCCAGGTAGTTGACATGGCCGTTCAGCTCGACGGTTCGTTGCCGTGTGCTGCTAGCTGGCTGTTGCTGGTGAGAAAGCGTTCCTCAAGGTGCCGGCCTGCCCGGACGTGCGTGAGAAGGCGGCTCCCCACGCCTCAACTACTGCCACACGCTCCGATCCGGTCGCAATGCACGCACCAGGGATCCTCAACGCTGACAGCCAATTCAGCTGTACTGCTCGTTGGTACGATCCTCGTCTCAACTTCCTCAACTCCTTCCTGCTGAATCGTTCTAAAAAAAAAACTCCTTCCTGCTGAATGAATGTATCTGTCTTCCTCCTCCGAGAGGACAATGGTGGATGCAAGCTGCACCACCTCCCTCCACATCTCAAATTTTGGTGGGGGCGGCGGCCATGGACAGTGGCTAGTGGGGATGGGCCTATGGGGGCATCGCTGCTCGTCTGGATAAGGCTCCGGCCATGTGTTCTTTGTTTATCTTGTTAGGGGTACAAATGTCTTTTCATATATGTTTTATGTGCTGAAAAGGAACAAAGGTGAGTTTTCCGTGAAGAAATGTAACACAATGCTAATTTCAGTTAACGTGTTCATCTTTCAGTGGTATTTTACGGGGCCGAGATCTTCTAGTGGTACTTTACGGATGTCGCAATCTTTCAATGCTAGAGAACCAATTTTCCCACATCAAAATGGGATGACAAGTTGCTGACTTTCATCGAGATGAATGCAGCAAACTGGGAGCTGGAAGAAATCCCAACTGAATTCCAGAGTATGCGAAGATGCGCAGAAGGCGGGAAAATGGATTGATCTCAAGTCGCTGATGTCGCGCGACAGTGGGAGATGGATACGGAGTTAGTTCTGATTAGTCCTTTTCCCTGAAGTTTATGTTAAAGCTTTGTGCTGTCTCTTTTGTTTCCGCTGGAAAAGCTGGTCGGGCTGGCCATGTAATGCCAACGGGTAGTGAACCAAAATGATGTAAATTGTTATCTGTCTTTCTTTCATACTTGGTGATTCCTCGCGCGTTGCTGCGGAATTTGAAAAAACTTTTTGATAAAATATATTAGAAGTTATGAGATCTTACCTAATGGATTTTTACTTATTCTAAGAATTGCAAACATAGGACACCAAGTCATGTAAAACTGGAAGTAAGAAAATAAGGGGGAAATGGATGGATTGCCGAAAGTAAAACTGTCTACAGACAATTAATCACCAAAAGTAACATGAATATAGTTGCACGGTTGAAAAATGTTATTAAAATTGGAGCACAATTTCTTACATGAATCATCTATCAATTTATCATACCTGATTTTGCTCAAAATAGTTTGGCAGCACATTATGGTCCCCAAGAAGCACCTCTCCACCTTGTGGTTTCTCCATCCACAAAATAAGTTTAAACAGTGTGCTCTTCCGACATCCATTGACCCAATGATAACTATCTTTTCACCTCTCTCTACTATTAGGTTGGCATTATTGAACCGAGTCTGCACACACATCACAACAATCAAAATGTCTATAAATAGTTGGTGTATATGATAACACAATATGTTTATTCATATTCATAAACTGAAACTTTAGAAGCAATGAGCATTCACACAATGATGCTGACATTATCGTCAAATCCGAACTGAAGATTCTTTATTTGCTAACACAGTTCTACCACTTCTTCCCCGCTCAGGGAATCTGATATTTAGTTGCTTTCATTGGAAAGGTTTCTCAATCAACCCTTCCTTTTCGAGCTTCTCCAATTTCTGTTAAGATAAGGTAAATGTTAAAATCTACACAAAAATGTAAGAAAAAACATACAAAATAACAGCTGAAAATGAAATATGATTGGTCGCAGTGAAAAATTTAGGGCGGGTGGGTTCACAAATGAGTGGATTTCCCTCTGTTCCTGTGCCAATTTGAACTACGTAGCTGTTTCAAATGAATTCCTGCCTTCCAAACTTGAACAAATAGATGCTCAGCGAGTGACAAACCACAAGGGATAGCGTGGTTGAATCGAACCCCTGACAGTTTCTGGAATTCAAACCGCATCTCGGCCGAATTGGTCTCGTTGGGGGGCGTCGAATTAGAGCAAGATTAGTAAAGTCGCTCGCTGTCGCGACTACGCCTCATCATTCGGGCTATCCGCATGATAGCCAGCCCCATGTTTAATTAATGTGTTTCCTTGGTGTGGGCAGAGGCAAAAGCCAATCAGCGCAGATGCACCGTGCCGCTTTGAGCGGCGATTCGAAGCGGCCGCTCCATTCTCTCTCCGCTTTTCTCCTCCACGCCGGAATAGGCTGATGTGGAATCCTTAGTCGCCTGCTGATTCACCCTCATAATACTTGCTCTTATAAGAACCTTCTCGAATTACGCAGGGATTGGATAGGCAGCGCACCGCGCAGCCCACGAATCCCAAGGAAATCGAACAATCACGCCGAATTACCCAGACTTGGACCACGCACGGGAGCTAGGGAAGGAAACAATCGAACAGCGGCGTGCGGATTACTCACCAACATGGGAACGAGCAACTCGCGGGTCCGAGTGGATCTCTCCTCTCACCGCGGGCCGGCGCAGTGCGGCATGCAAGCGGGCTGCAGGATGATGTGGTGGCGGAAAGCTCGTCGAAGATAGGGAGGAGGGGTGGCCGGCGTCGTGGCGATGGAAGAGGGTGGTTTGGACCTCGCCACCGTGGAGAGAGGCACTCAAAGGGCAATTTTATGGAGACAGAGGAGTGGCGGCGGGAGGCGAGGCGCAAGGCGGCGGGATTAAGGCGTCACGGGTGGAGAAGTGGGCGGTGGGGAGGCGAGTGCCATCGGTGGGAGGAAGTGGAGGCGGCGGGAGGTGAGGGGCGAGGCGACCTGACGGGGATGATGGGGAGGGAGAGGAGATGTTGGGTGGGGGTGATGTCACCAGATGACGTGGATAGCGTGAGTTGAGAGGGGCTGAGTGGGTGTTTTGTATGATGCACCTAAAACTCTAACAAAAAAATAGAAAAGGAACGAAAAAATAATGCCTAAAGCCAGCAGGCCTTGGACTCAAATGTAGTTGGGCTATGAATTAAAGCCCAGGACAAGCGACACCTACGAGATCGAATTGAGCCCATACATTTTGGATTCGCGCTTTTGCAATGATCCACAGACGCAATCGAATCGAACGACGAGGATGATGGATGGATGGATGGGTGAAAGCACGAACGAACAAAGACTTTTCTTCCGACCGAGATGTCAGCATCGGAGAATCGGAGATCGAGTGGATCGAGAGAAGAAAAGCACGAACACACCCGTTTCTGGTCGGGATAACCCAACCGAGAGAAAAAAAGCTCCTCCACCAGTCGAAGTCCATCGCATCCGACGGCCGCGGCCCCACCACCCGGGCATCCCAGCCGTCCATGCCCGCGTTAAACAAGCGCCAAGCGCGCGGAGGCGCCGCCGATCCAAGCCGCTCGCGCTCGCGCCCCACACCACGTCTGAGTTTCCCCTCCCTCCTCCAGCAGCCGAGAGCTAATGACGGCCGTGGCGCTGCCCACGGGCTGCGCCCCGGCGGCGAACGGCGGCGACCGCCCCCCGTCCTCCTCCCCCTCCCCGCCGCCGCCCCTGCCGCCGGAGCTGACCATGGTGGCGCGCGCCGTGCAGCGGCTCGTGACGCGGAACGACGCGGTGGTGGCGCCGGACGGCGGCATGAGGGCGTTCGAGGCGGCCAGGGGCGCGCCGCCGCCGCGCATCGGCGTGGCCGAGTACCTGGAGCGCGTGCACCGCTACGCCGGGCTCGACCCGAGTGCTACGTCGTCGCGTACGCCTACGTCGACATGGCCGCGCACCGCCGCCGCCGCCGTCGCGTCCAGGAACGTCCACCGCCTCCTCCTCGCGTGCCTCCTCGTCGCCTCCAAGGTCCTCGACGACTTGTAAGTATACTCCCATCATCCATTCCATTCCCTTCGATGATTCGTTTCGATCGGTGGTCCTGCTGCTGCTGCTGCTGCTGCAACAAAACGAATTCCAATCCGGTTTCATCATCGCCGCAAGAACTGTCAAAGCATAGCAACAGTTACATTCGTACTTTGGTATTGTCGTAACCCGAGGGGCAGACCGGCCGACCACGACCGACGATTACACACCGCAAAAATAAAAGGATAATATTTCGAGATTGAATTGAGATTTCTCCTGAGCCAAGAAAAGAAAGATAACCTGAATTTTTCTCTATTCTCGATTAGTTCGTGTCACGTTAAATTCCGTGGCTGCTGTAATCTGACAACGACATCAGACAAACATGTCGTCAAATATTCGCAGAGCACACGATAGCGTCTCTCCAGACATAAAAGTTCAGAAAATGGTGTATTAGTATTACTGTCACATACTGACACTGTAATTTGCAATTTGCAAAGCATCCATCCATCCATGAGACGACATCAAACTTAATTTGTACTGATCTGTTTCTCTCGCCTGCCCGCGCGAGCGCGCAGCCACCACAGCAACGCCTTCTTCGCGCGCGTGGGCGGCGTGAGCAACGCGGAGATGAACAAGCTGGAGATGGAGCTCCTCGACATGCTCGACTTCGCCGTCGCCGTCGACCACCGCGCCTACGCCAGGTACCGCGAGCACCTGGAGAAGGAGATGCGCAGGGACCACCGCGGCCTGCCCAAGCCCCCCGCCATCAAGCCCGTCCTGCCGCCGCTGGCGAACGGCTGCGTGCCGCCGGCGAACATGACGTCGCTCCGGGAGCTGTGGGCCGTCGAGGCTTCGATTACTAGCTAGTAGATACAAAGCAGTGACAGTGTGGGCAAGCTGCAAATTAAGAGCGCGTGCGTGCGTGCGTGTGTGAACCGAACGTGTATAGAGAATCTGCAGAGAGTTGTGGTTGTGCGGAATCACACGAGATGATTGAGAATGAACGAACCACATGTGTGTTCATCGAAACTAATTAACTGTTGTGTCACATCACATCGCTGCTGATGTTCTCCACGGGGGCGAGCAATCAGTGAGCTGCGAGCTCGATCCGATCGCGATCGCGGGCGTCTCACCAGCACGTACGGCGGCAGATTGGTAGCCAATAAGCCAGCCAACGCTCGTCGTCAAGAGTACGATTAGTAGTAAAGAAGACTCTGGGTTAGGTAAGTTGGTTGGAAGTTGTGGCGCCAAACTCTGTCCAAGCAACTGTAGCGCCATGCACGGCGCTGCACTGCGCCGGGTCCAAGGCTGACGCAAGCATTGACGCGTGCTCGATCGGACGCCGCGAGGAATGCTCGGGGTGTTTCCTCGTCGGGGCCGCGTCGGAAAGCTGGAGCAGAAGAGTTCGAAGACGCCGAAAGAGGGCAGGAAAGCGGCGGAGGCGTGACGAGCACAGACGACGACAGTGCTGGTTCCAGCGTGCTGCGGAAAATGGCAAAAACGGCTGGCGTACGTTGCCTTTCCATTCCATTCCATTTTGGCGTGGAGGGCATCGAGGACATATTGCACCGACGCCCTCCGGGATCGGGCTTATTCGACCTAGGTGTATTGTTGTTGCTTTGGGTCTGCACCACAGGGGGTGAACCGAGGAAGTCTGGTACATCATGGTTTTGGGCTTTTTACCGTTTATAACATCAGTAATATAGTTTCATACATTGTTTTGGGTCTTTATATACTGATGAAACCATATTATAGGCTAGTATTCATTTCAGTATGATGTCAAACGACAATTTCAGAAAGTACATCGGCATGGATCCCAAAATGTAAAATGTTTTTTTGTTCTAAATGTAAATAGATATATGGCTCATTCGCACGATCGTTCGTTAAAGAATATAGACCGTCGATCTCTCCCTTCACTTGTATATAAATGTAGCACCCCTCGAACCCTAACCCGAGCACCTCTCTCGACCAATATCTCCTCCTCCGCCGCTCTACTTATTGATACCATACACTACTTTTCCATTTGCTCAGTGACAATCCCTTCCCATCTACTTCACCTCTTACCTCTTAGTCGCCGACCTTCTTTCTTGCCCCTGCATCATCCGTCGACATCAACAATCATTCTCCATCCTGCAGAAGTGCAGATGTCGGGTAACATGTAGATTCATGCCTCTCGACATTTCCTCCCTTTGAGGCTTGAGTTCGGTTGAGTCCAAATCCTCAATAGCCGGACATAGCTACATATAGATATTAATGCGAGGAGCAATGAAGAACTTTAAGCTTAGTGGAAGCACTTATGTTTCCCAATCCGTTGGTGAGCAAATACACCTAACGATTTATGATTAATATTAGTATTTGTGATTTCTAAGTCCAAATTAATATTCATGTTGTCACCTCCAAATTAGTTATCAAAGAATCATGTGCGGATGTATTTTGTTAGTGCAAGTGCAATGGATCTGATGTATAGGTGCTTTGTCAACTATCAAAATATATTAGGAGAGGCTTGAGCCTCCCTACATCTCGTAGTCGCTAGCTTAGTCCTCGAGCATCTCCTTATTTTCTTAGTAGGATCCACGAATGAGAGGAAAGTAGGTGTAAAGCAGCACATTTTCCCCTCTTGAGACCATTCTCACCTAGTAGTAGGTTACGCGATGGTTGTTGTATTCACTAAATTAATTGCACATTCTATCTTTAATATTATTGTCATCATCCTACAAGGTCATTATAACTTGCGCATGGGGTGATAATTGTCACAACGACTAGTCTTAAGTACGTATAGTGATATGCAACAGCTTGTCATCCAATATCCAATTTACAATTGTGCCTTCTAAATTACCTCATAATTATAGTAGCTATTATATTTTGAGCACCATGTCAATATTCATGTATATCCATTAAGGGCTCTCTAATATGTATTTCCTCTTCTCTTTTCATTAATTTATGATCCTAACAAAATAATCACTGGCATGTCTATGATGTATTAGTTTAGCCATTCCTATGCGAATCACTGAATTTATTTGTGTTCATGTAAAGTTATGAGATGATTCATTTGCTTTCTAGTGCGACCGGTGTGTTGCTTTCTCGAGTATTCCTGATTGCATCCAAGATGCTGTAATATATATCTAGGTGAAAGAGCCAACCATGTTAAACAAAGTTCCGTTCGCTAAATAATCCATGCCAGGAAAATACATTCCAGTGCAATTCCAAGAACAGCTGCACATAGGGCAAGGGCGACGGTCAGCATACGGCTATTCACCTGACAAATTACGGCGATAGTAAATCCCAAAAGCATGGGTCCCTACCAAAATACCAGAGCATACCACAAATAGCTCAAACCACCAGGGACCCTCGAAAAATAATCACACTCCTGCGGGTTTCGACTGCAAATTGCGCGCCTCCTTCTTCCTGACAAGTGACAAAACCAACGCAAAGCACACCTCCCTCCTCTCTCTCTTCTTCCCCGTCGACCGTCGTGGTCCGACATCTCGCGCCCCACCCCCTCGTACAACACCCGAAATTACACTGCCCCCCCTCCCCGCTCGGCGGTGCGCGCGCCGTTCTAGGGTTTCGGCTGCCGCTGCCGCCCGCCCGCCCGCCCCGTTCTCCCCTCGTCAGAGGCGATGGCGTCGGCGTCGTCCCCGGCCCCGTCGGCGGGGGCAGGCGCCGGGGGCGGGAAGGATGACGAGCTCGCCGATCTGGTGCGGCGCCTCGTGGACGCCCTCGCGCGCTACGCTGATCGCCTCCCCTTCGACCTCGATCGCCAGGTTCCCGCTCGGATCTGTGTGATCCCCGTGCGCTGATGCTTTTTTGACCGGTCTATGCATCGTTGTGGGTCCAGTCGTCCAAAGACTGCGTCTTGAATTCTTGATTGGGAAAAGATGGACTTTTACTACTATTGTCTAGGTCGGGTATTGTGCTATTCTCTCTTCGAATTGTAGGTTCCCAAACATCGATTGGGAAATGCCTTTTTAGCTCTTGTGAATGCTTGGGGTCCACCTGTATGCATCGCTGGGTACATAGCTGTTGATTTCAGGTGTTCACAGCAAAAAATGTCCCCTTGGTGAAATGCGATTGATTTTGGCATAATCTTAGGTGATTATTGTGACCCCTGTGTTATTGGTGTGTCTTTTGGTTTCAGTTTGTTTTGAAATTATATTGCAAAATGGACCCCAAATTTCATGTGAACCACTTTCTGAAGCAGAAGATCTCTTCAAGAAAATGAACAGTTTTCAGTTGTTTTGTTCGGGTGGTGTCCAGAAATGGTCTACCTTTGTGATCAATCATTGAATGAGATGAGAATTGTCTAATACCACAGTTTTGTTTCCTCTTCTCTTAGTGCAATGTATTATTGAAGTCCTATCAAGTTAGTTTTCCTTTTCCATATATTCTGTAGTTTCCGTAATGTATTATTGAATGTAATGTGTTGTTTGTTCCTAGACTTGAGTAACAATGGGTATAAAAACAGTTCGTGTAAAATGCCATGGTCTTTGGCATAGCAACAGTTTAAACATTGATATGATGCAAAATTTTGAATTGCTCAGTTCACGCACCTGATGTGTTTTGCATGGTTGGTTTGATTGGCAGCAATGTGGTGTTCCTATTTGTAGCCACTGGCATGCTTATGATGTATTATTTCAGGAGCCATTTCTGCACGAATCACTGGCATGTTTATGATGTATTATTTGAGCCATTTCTGCATGAACCACTGAATTTCTTTTTGTTCATGCTTTAGAAACTTCGTTCGCTTACCACACTTGCTGCGATCTCGGTTACACTTCTGTTTGCCTGGAAAATGCTGAGAGCTCCTCAAGAGCAACCTCGGAGACCTCGTAGGAGGGCTGCCCCTTCATCTAGCAACACCAGCAGTAGATCACGACCAGGTGCTTTAACTGCAACAGATGCTTGTTCATCAGCAGATTCAAGAGCACATGAAGCAGTCAATCAGCTTTTCCAGCCAGTAAATGTATTGCGTGTTTTCATTTATTGAATACTGAAATGATGTAATTGTTTTTTCTAGAAATCTTTGGTTTGATAGTTGCTCGTTTCTTTTGCAGTTGACTCTTGAGCAGCTTGTCAGGCATAAGTTGAGCGAAGGACGAAGGGTACTCTGCTATAACTTCTTTCTCGCTGGATTTATCAGATTTATTGAGTAGTGTTATACTGATGGATGCTTTCCATTTTTAGGTCACATGCCGCTTACTTGGTGTGATTTTGGAGGAAACAACTCCAGAGGAGCTTCAGGTTTGACTGTAACAATGCTGCATTGCTGCCAAAAGAAACTTCAGTTTGTACTAGTTAACTAATGGAATTATGTGTCTTCTTGCAGAACCATGTCACAGTGAGGCCTTCTGTTATGGAGGTTCTTCTAGAAATTGCAAAATTCTGTGATGTCTACTTGATGGAGTGTGTTCTCGATGATGAAAGTGAGGTAAGTCTAAGTACTAAGTAGCAACAAGTTTTTGTTGATGAATGCTCATGAATCAACAGCTCTTTGGTTTTCAGTTTTGGATTTACTATTTACATTATTATGTACATGGACTATCCATTGTCAAATTTAGAATTTCAATGCTATCTGCAGGAAAAGGTTTTATCTGCCCTGAGCGAAGCTGGACTTTTCGCTAATGGTGCCTTGATGAAGGATAAGGTATTTTGCAAGATGATGCCAGTCTGCAAGATGTAGCCATCTTTTACTTGCTATGTATCTGAAAATCATTATTGAAATCTGTAGGTTCTCTTCTGTAGTACAGAGAACGGCCGTACATCTTTTGTTCGGCAACTCGAGCCTGATTGGCACATTGACACAAGTCCAGAAATTGTTCACCAGTTAGCTGTAAGTACTTAGTTGCAACAACATGTTGACATATTTACGGCACATTCCTTGGATTAGTTTTTTAATTTGCTATTTCTTTTCTCTGCAGAGGTTTATCAAATATCAATTGCACATTTCACCGCAGCAACCAGAAAGAATAGCATCCAACATTTTCAGCTCCCCGAGTTTGGAGCAGTATTTTGGAGGCTTGGATCAGAGATGATAAAGAGGTATTAATCTCGTGTTCTTGGCATAGACTCATCCAAATAACAAGACAGCATGAGCCATGATCCTAGCAGTGATGCCTTAATTTCTATTCTTTACCTGCAGATCAAACTCCATCCAGCAAAGCCGTGGCTTAGTGAGAACTGAGAACACCATTGTTCATTTTTTTCCCTTCTCGCTTGAATGTTGGAACTAGATTTTCCTGTATCATGTGTAAAAGCCTTGTGGCATGTACTAGTAACCCGTGTGCCCCATAAGGCATAACCTGTGCAAGGAGACAGATGCCCCATGGGCATGAGCTTATGCAAGGAGATAGCATCTGTAGTAACATACTTGATGTATCAGTTGTGTTCATGTATAAGTATAACCAAAACCATTGTAATTGTTCCATGAGGATGTTTTCCACGGTGATCAGTTTGACAAGAAGGGAGCATCAAGAATGATGCTAACAACTGATCAACTGTAACCACCAATTTTAGCATATAAGCACCGATTTTCGAACAAGAAGACATCTTGTTGCAGCCGCTCCAAAGTGCATGCGCTATCTTTTCCAAGGTGATCGACTAACATTTTCACTTAAAACATTGGTATCCATCCGTACAAGTATCATGTAGTTGCAAAGCCTTGCAACCGCAAAAAAGAGTTGCACTACCTCCTTTTTCCAAGTTGTCAAAATACCCTCGTAAGATAAACTACATGAAGATCGAAATGCCACAAAATTTCGAACAAAGTTCAAATCGTCTGGCTCCTTTCAGATCTTCAGATCTGTCGTGCTTCCTGGCATTTCGAGCATGCACACGTGAATCCGTAATCTGCAAGCTGTGCCTGCCTCTCCTCGTATGAAAGATCTTCATCGATGTAGGAAATGGTAATCTGAAATGCCCATTGTTAGTATGTGGCAACACATCATAGCCTTTTATCCCTGATTACATAAATGAAACAATTTGACCAGAAAAACAGGTTACCTCTTCACCCTTGCTAATAGGCTTGAGAGCAAGTATCACTGCATGACCATCCTTGTCCTGCAGTGGTAGTTTAACAGCTCAGATCTGGGTCACCGACGGCAAATTGGCAGGGAAAACGTATTAATCAAATGAAATGCCACACACGCACCTCATCTCTTTTAAATGCTCTTGCATTTGGACAGCATGAGTGGTTCATGCAGCTCTGTAAAGGGAAGAATGCCGTCCCTGCCAATGAAATTTTGTCAGGGAATGATTTTATAAAGTTGAAAAAACAGAAACATTTGCTGAAGGGGGAATTGTGCATACCTTCACAAGGAACTGAATAGTCTTCACCTAAAGCATCTAGGAATAGTCCTGTTACCTTCTCCGCTTCCACCTAGGGCACAGTGCAATTAAGGTTAACAACCTACTGGGGTTTTTTCAGATAAAAAATCTCAGAAATTAGACCAGGCCTTAACAAACCTTCTCACTCTTTGGAAGATCATCAATGTGTATGAAATAGTCTTCAACCGGTGATGCAACAACTAAATCACTGCAGCAAAGGAGGGGGAGAGGATTTTCAGATATTATGATATTGATGCAGCACGTATATTTGTTTTCACTGTAGGTGCAAAGAGAAATAATAACATGGCATGTATGGTGAAACAAAAGATTAAATTCACTTACAGATTGTTCAGTTCAAACATGCCAATTATATGGCCATAGACGTCAAGAGAAAACACTAGATGATGTCAAGGAAACTTCAAACTTGGACGAGATAATGCCAAGAAAACTTATGCATGTCAAACATGTCTGTGGACTACTGAAAAGGATACGGGGTGCACACTCAGGATCAAAGATTGCATCCTTGAGAAGCTGCAGTGACTGCAAAATGCAGAGGACAAGATTAGCACATTGGTGACTGCAATTCGATACATCACGACCAGAATAAGTTGTACTTATTTTTAGAAGTTATCTAATTTCCCCTTGTCATACAATATATTAAACTTATATGAAAAGATGCTCCATTGAAGTGGCACAGACCACATCATCGCGGAAAATGGACAGTTCATAATGCCCCATAAAGTGAATGATCTGCGGCATAATTACCTCAAACGCCAGATCCCTCATTTGCTGTCTAAATGAATCTTCTTCACTGGAATCAATGTCTTCAGGCAAAGCAACACACTCCCACCATCTGCAAGTACAAGTTTTCATTTTTCACAAGTTTGTAGCAGACCACAGTTCACACATTGCAACAACAGAGGTATCCAATCAGGGTACACGGAAGCCTTCTGGCTGTTATATAGTGTAAAATCCAAAAAAAGGGAAAGAAAAGCGGAAGAATAAAGCTTCAAGCCATGCCAGGGGCATGCCATTGCCTCAGTCCATTGAACTGTTACTGACGTACTGGAAAAAAGTATAAAAGAATATCATGCTTGGCAACACCTGTGATATCACGTAACGCTGTTGCTTAGTGAATACTAACAGCTCCTGGTCACCTGAGGAACAGCTAAAGAACTCATCCTTATTACCTCTTCTTGAATCCCATTGAAAGTGGTTTCCAGGCTTCCATGAGGAGCGAAAAGCTTGATTCATGAGATGCAGGCTGCCTTTTGAGTTTCTTATACCTCAACAAGGTGAAAGTGATAGCCTGAAAAATACAATTTACAAGTGTGTAGATGAGAATAGAAAAAATATTAAATGGATTTGAACATTTTAGTCTAGAAGACAATAAAACTGAAAACAGACTAGTGCGATTCTTTGATTTGCTCAATTTTGCATTGCTTATATTTCTACTCATCTTATAGTGCACTGGTCTGATCAGGTACACTAAAGTTTGGTCAATAGAAGGTTTACAGATTTTCTGACAGATATTGGCGATTGATGTCAACTCTTAAGTCTGACACCCAAATTTTGTTTGCATCTGACCAAGCTAAGTTGCACTTTTGAATATTATAAATTATGTCATTTGGAGAAAATTGAAAAAATGAGAAACAAATAAAGTCATTGGAAGTGATGCTTGGATGCCTAGATACTAGATATTATGCATATTTCTGTCACTTACCTTGGCAGCGACCAAGAAAATATCATTGGTTCCTGAAATAAAGAAATATTTATCATCAGAAAATACTAATGAACAGTGGGCATTGTGCTATAATGATACAGAATCCATGAATAGTTAGTGCTGACTAACCATTAGCATGCTGCACAAATTTCTGAAGGGCAGATCTTTGTAGTGGTTCAGTCTTCGATCCAGTGCACAGTAAAGAGTGATAGGAATCCCAATCAGAATCAGCACATGATTGGCTGTACACGAAATTTCAATATCAATGAACCAAGTTTTCTTCTCAAGGCTACATTTATTAAAAAAATATGACGTGTCCAAGAAATAACAAAGAGTATGTTTTATGTTCTATAGATACAAGTTTCCAATGAGGCAACAAGGCCTGATGTGACTATAATATTTGAGGAAAAATAGACGTCAGATTTTTTGTGAAGGGAATTTAGTTTTCAGGCCTACATAATCATCTCTGGTATCACTTTACAAAGAGAGAAGGGTTTAGCAAATTTTAGGAACACAAACCTGCAGTAGAGTTCTCCCTCACATCCACCAGGGCAGCCAACAACTGATGGCAGACGGAAATGATCAGTGAAAGGCAGTGATGTATCACCATCCATAAGTGACATTACGACCTCTTGTGGCACATCATTACTATTTCCATTTGTTGAACCAGAACAACCTGTACTTGATCCGACATCACTTCCGTGGCAATGTCTCTCTGACGTGCTGTCAATGCTAGCACCAATGCTCTGCAAATACAATCTACGCCCAATCTGGAACTCTATAGAACCAATGAAGGAGAAGCAGTAACTACACACAACACAGTCAATCTGCAAAAAAGGCACATAAAACCAACAGAACGCTTCAGAGAAACAATTCAGTTGAAACCCGTAATGAATCATTTACTTTTGATCAAACAAGAGAACCTTGTTAAGGCTGTGCTGAGCACCAACTAACATTTGATCCTTTAGAATTAGTTCCTCATCAGCAAAGTCCTTGTTTGCAAAAACACCTACAAGAATCAGTTTGTTAAAATTGCTGGCCTTTACATTACACAGATTTTTACACAAGCATACTGTATTGATGGCTCATTAAATAATTCTTCAGTAACCGATACCTTTCCCATGCTTGCCACTGTAGCTCACTCTTATGCCATCATGCTTCTTGGACCGTATGAGTTCATCATAGTATTCCTGAGAAAACAACAGGCAACATTTTTACGCACAGTACCCATCATTAGCACTGGATCAAACCACTGATTTAGCACCCAAATATAGATCCCTCATAATTTCACGCGCCAGAAAAGCCTAAGATGCCACACCAACGCGACGAAAACCCTAAATTGGCCACTGCCGCGGCACGAAACTGTTCAATCAAGGTATTCTCAAGCAAACAGACGAGGCCTAGTAGGCTAGAGGATGTGCCGGAAGTAAGTACCTGGGCGGATTGGAGAGGAGGCGTGGAGAGGAGCTGGGCGATTTGGGGCGCGAACTTCCTGTCCAGATCGCACGGACTGACGCCGATCCCACCCATTCTGTCGGCCGGTGACAATCGGAGCTTCTCGCGGGCTCGCGGCAGGTTTGTCAGCTCCTGGCCGCCGCGCCGCCCGCCGCCGCTTTTGCTGGCCTCTGGGGTTTTGGGGGTTTGAGCTGCCTCCAGCAGAGAAGGCGCAGCAGGGGGAATTAGAGCCCTGGATACGCGTCCTCTGCAAGAAGACGTATCACAAGTGTCTACGCCTTTAATCAGTGAAAGCGTAAGCTAGTGCTTTATCTAGAAAATAACGTCCTCATCATTTTGAATGCACGGATGAGCTTTCCCTATAGATAGTTTCAAGCATTGGATCATAATTTCTACCCAAAGTTGAACTTGAATGACCGTGCGTGTATTAGACTACCGGCATTCTTTCTTAGCATCAACAATGAATGAAATATTAATTCTCCAAGTTACTCCCTCGAATCATAGGAAAGCATAGAAGCAATTACATATGTAGCTTCTGGTCTAATTCGAATTAGATCAAAATTACATTCTTATGCATTAAAAATCATTGCATGAAAATGCTAAAATATCATAATGTTCTTATTTAGTTCCGATCATTTATTCTATCGAGTAGCAGAGAAATCAATATATGCTTGGACATGGATATGTTCAAAACTTCAGCTCATGAAGTTCGTGGAAGTCTACATAAGCAGGGTATCCAGCACCAGCAGCCCCTAAATGTCCTCTGGGAATTCTAAATGCACCAATCTGTGGAGGTTATGGGATAGTAAACGCAGATGCAACCTATGCCCGCACAACTTGTTGATTAAAGGATACATATATAAGTCGTCAAATGTATTCTTGAACTAACCTCTGCAGTTAGTGCTCATGAACTACCACAAGGACTCAATCAAATTGAAGAACATATCAAACTATTGGTTAGCATAAATGGATAATCCTGACATCCTGTTTGCTGAAGACTTTTTCAGCGCAAATGGGGCATATGGTACGGGTAGCTTCGCCGTCGTCGTCATCCACAATCCTGAGTGGCTGAGTCATGCAACCACCGGACGTGCAGCTCGCTCACCATATATTCGCTTGCCAGCTTCACCATTTGGCCGTGGCATTGGTGCTAGTCGTCGTCGTCGTCGCCTGCAACCGCAAGCATATCGCTCGTCAACTCCTCTGCAGCCACGAGCGCCTCTTCCATGGCTTGCGCGAGAATGTCTGCGCTGGCGAAGTCTTTGGTCGTCGCCGTCGTGGCGATGGCCGCCGTGGCCGAGCTCGCCGCCGCCAAGAACCACACGATCCAGTGGTCGGTGAGCGGGAACTACGGCGACTGGTCGGCCACGAACGCGGTCAGCGTCGGCGACACCGTCGGTGAGCTCACGAACGGATAACCGCCCTTGCTGTCTTTTGCATCCACCTGTTCTGGCTCTGCTTTGTATCTGCATCTGACCGTGACGTGCGCGCGCCGGCGGCGATGCAGTGTTCACGTACGGGCCGCCGCACACCGTGGACGAGCTGCCGTCGGAGGCGGACTACAAGGCGTGCATCTTCGACGGCAAGCTGTCGTCGGACGACGGCGGCCGCACCGCCTTCACGTTCGACAAGCCCGGCACGAGGTACTTCGCCTGCGCCGCGGGGTCGCACTGCGCACAGGGACAGAAGGTGGCCATCACCGTCTCCGACGGCGCTTCGTCGCAGAGCCCCGCGACGCCCAAGGGGAACGCGGCGGCGACCGGCGCGGTCGGGCTCGCCGCGAAGCTGGCGCTCGGCCTCGGCGTCGGAGGAGCCTTGCTTGCCGCCTTCTGATCGATCGATCGATCGATCGGGCCTCCGTGTGCCGTTGCGCTTGCACAATTAAACTGTTGTCACTTTGGCACTTTGAAATGTGTGTGTACTGTTAATTTGTTGTTTGTTACTCCATGGATTGGCATTTCATCCTCGTCAAGACGTCAACAGAGTTTTCCGGTTGAACTAACCTCTGTGTCGTGCGCATGAACTATCACAATTCACAACCACATAAATTCTCAGATCTCCGACTCCTCTGCAGCAGCGAGCGCCTCTTACATAGCTTTGGGCGAGAATGCCTGCGCTGGCGAAGGCTTTGGTTGTCGCCCTCGTGGTGACGGCCGCCGCGGCCCGCGGCCGAGCTCGCCGCCGCCTTTGAATACGCGATCCAGTGGTCGGTTGGCGGAAACTAAAGCGACTGGTCGGCCACACCCGGCAAGCGTCGGTGAGGAGACGCCGCCGCCGCGCTCGCTCTGCGTGCGGGGGGTAAAGGAGACGGGTGGAGATCTCCTGGTAGGGCAGGGCCCGAACCAGGGGGCTTTCTGCAAATACTCGATCCGTGATTTTATAAAAGGACCCCTCAATCGGATCGCGATCCAAATAAGGGGGTATTTTGCAAATATTTGATCCGGATATTTACTATTGAGTTGCATGCACCAACCAGTTCAACCCAAAAGCTTAAGCTGATAGGGAAAGATGGACAATTCACTTATACTCCAACACTCTCCCTCACGTGCAGGCTCCCCCAGGCCGCATACGTGGAATATTGGAGTGGGCTGTAATTATTTTAATTAACGCGCGATTCGAACTTCGAGACCTCCGGCTCGATACCATATTGAGTTGCATGCACCAACCAGTTCAACCCAAAAACTTAAGCTGATAGGGAAAGATGAGCAATTCACTTATACTCCAACATTTACGAAAGAAATCCTGAATCGGATCGCGTAGTCGCGATCCAAACCAGGGGGTGTATTGAAAATACTCATGGCCGGCGCCGGCCGGAGCAGCCCACGAGCCCGCTTGTCACCGTGAGCTCGCTAGCCCCAGGCCGTGCGCCCGAGCCTCCGTAGAGATTCGCCCGCTTCCGCGGTGCCGTTCCTCCGACTGCCTACGCGCGCCGCACAAGTTCCAAAGCTCCTACGGAGATGCCGCGGCGGTGCGGCGTAGCGGGGCTGCGTCTTGGCGAGAAGGGCGACGGCTCTCTATACTGACTCCGACGAGAAGGCTATCACGGCCAGCGTGTGCTCCGGCGGTCAGAGGCTTCTTCGCAGAGCCTGGCGACGCCCAAGAGGAACTCCGGTGCGGCCGGGCTCGCGGGAAGCTGGTGCTTGAACTCGGCGTCGGAGGAGCCTTGCTAGCCGCCTGTTGAGCGCGCCCATGCGCGCTGCTGAATTTCTTAGTGCATAAGGTAATTGAATACCAAAGTGGAAATACAGTAACGCAAAAATCTAAATAGAGAGGGCTCTCCATTTAGTCTTAGATGGAGAGCCCTCCAAATATGGCAAAAACGAGGTAATTCGAATGAGCAACAACCACAAACGGAAAGAAGAGAAAAGGTAACAAATCCCCCCCAAAAGTAACTCCACCTGCTCCGGTGATCTTCTCCAACTCCGGCGGTTGGTGGGCGTCGGCGGCGGCGCAGTGGGTGGCAGTGGGCGGCGGTTTATGGATCTGGGTTTCCGGTGGGCGGGCTTAGGGTTCTGGGCTTAGGGTTTCCTATGTTTCTTTGAAAGAGGAGGGGTGGGGCCGGGAGGACTAGCGATGGTGGCGGTGTGGCGAGGCGGAGGCGGATAGCGCCGCCGGCCGAGTCGGATGGCGGCGGGCGTGTGTGGCGGGCGAGGCGAGTATCCCATGGGATTAGTAAGAGGCGGGGAGGCGGCAAGGCGAGGTAGCCGCCAGTGGTGGAGGTGGCGGCGGGGTTGGTGGCTCGCCGGGCAAGAAGAATCTCACCGGATTAGGAAGGGCGGGGGCGGTTGGTGGGTGGCGGCGAGGTCGCCGCCGGCCGCGGGCGGTGGAGGGAGGGCGGGGCGCGGGGGGAGGAAGACGAAGATAAGGCAAGGTGGGTCCCACTCGGGATCGTATGTGGCAAGGGGTCTCGCGATACGGTTAAATCGAGAGCCCTCTCGGGCTAGCAACCTCCATACAATAAACACCATGCATTTTATTAGAAGCTAATTGTGCAAATAAATAGTATGCATTAGAAGGTAATGATATGGATCGACACATGGTAGATTTCTTGCCACTGCTGGACACGCCGAGGAGCCACCATGCCCATTATCTTTACATAATATGTACTATGCAGATACAGAGATAGTTTCCCCCACACACTGAGTGGCAGCTAATAAGCGATCTAGTAGACTGTGAATTTATTAAATGGGAGCAACCATATTTTTCAAACAAATTGCAAATAAGAATCAACAACTTTAATCTATTCAAGGTGCCAAATCTTGCAAATTCACAGAAATGCCACTACAACAGATGGTTGAACAGAACCATAATGGTTATAGGGTACTATAATTGATGGAGAGGGATTTTTCATTAAGCATCGTACATCCAAAATATACTCATTCCGAAGGGAACAGCCACAGCATAGCCCCTGCTACCTTGCACACGAAAATTTGTTCGCAGAAAAGGCTATAAAGAAGCAACTACATATACACAGTACTCATATGTTGTTACTGTTATATTTCAGTCATTAAAATTAGAATATACTACTTCGCAGGTCAACATTGTATAGTGGGGAGGTAAGTAAAAACTAAATAGAACAGTTGACCTTGGCATTGCAATGGCATAAACTAATTAGCACCTTACCTATCAACACTGATGGAACTCTTTTCTCCACCAATGATTTTTTTTAAGTGAGTGGAGTTCGGCAACTGGTTAAAGCTATTAGGGAATGAATCCATGGAGATAATAATTATCGTAGGAAATATCGTTTCAGGGGAAAATGAGGTAACATACTCAATGATAGTAAGGTTGAATTTCACAGATACGAAACAAGAGTACAAACAACTCATCCAAAACAAGAAGTAAATCGGGATATTTCTCCTATTAGAGAACAACTCTGAACACTAGGGCAAACTGTGTAAGTAAGCTGATGATTTGCAGACATAGGAGGGGCACAGGTGTAACAGGTAGCACTTCTATTGCCATGGTAAGATTTTTTTTTTTGGTAGTGAAGCAATGCTTGAAAGCTGTAATCCATTACAACAAAACCCGTATATATAGATTGCAGGTGGCAGACAGATTGGAAAGCAGACTGTTCATAGGACATAGGTGGATCAAACTGAGAGTATGACCAAAAGAAAATTTGCCATGACTGGAATTTAGCATTGTCCTGTCATGTTCTAAGTAAAAATAGATACAATTTTTTTGTAATCCTGCTTGTCATGTTTTCTAATCGTATTTTTACTGCAAGGTAGTTAGGTGATGTTAAATTCTTATTGCAGTCTACAATCAAACCTGGTATCAATGTTGCATAGTATTTTCATTTTGCTGATTTGTTGGAAAAAGCAAATTGGCCTTAATACTTAATTTATTTGCGTTCTGTTATATACTGGCAAATATTGAATTATACATACATAGTTGACGGAGATGTATTTAGGAAAGTAGTAAGTTGCAGTGAGGAGCCAACTTACCAAGTACCTTAAAATGTACTAGTGCTATATTGTGGAAAATCATTGACACAAATTATTTTAGGAAAGAAAGACATGCATGATTATACTTAGATGAGTAAAAAGGAGATAAGGACTCATACCATTCGTGTAAACCAACAGATCCTCTTCCCAGTGCCATGCCATATAATCACTTACAGTGTTGATCCTAATCATCTCCAAGCAGAATCCCTACACAAATAAAAATCAATCTAATGAAAACTCTGTTTCTAACATGGCATTTTGTTTCTTGGTAAAACACCAGATGACATCTACTGGAACTTAGATAAGTGAATGCCTTTCCCCCCCTCATAGATGGATTTACAGACAAAAGGAGGAGCATACCAATACAGTGGTTCCATGTGTTTCATCCCCAACCCTGCACATAAATAAAACCAAGACAGGACATGTATTCCCTCCGGTTTGGTTGGACAAGATTAGAGTCAAACATTGAAAATATAAATCATGAATAATTTTTAAGTCGTTGAGTTTGAAAATGTGAAAACTACATGAATATATTTGTCTTGCAAAATACTTTCATAAAAGTATACATATGTTAGTTTTTAATAAATATTTTTTTAAAAATAAGAAGTCAAAGTTGTACTTTGAAGACCGTGTCGCTGTCCTAAACAATTTCATCTACCAAACCGGAGGGAGTAGATCATAAGTGGACAATCCAAAGATTTACCTTGCCGAGCTTATCACTAAAAAAACGAGCTCATGCAATGACTAAACCACAATCCACGGAAATAAACATCAAATTGGTCTGTGAAAGGCGCGCATGGCTAAGCGGGAAGTAGATGATAAAGCAAGCGCGTTGGGAGGCCGGCTGAGCCCGCGCTGCGCCGTGCCGCTGCCACCCCTTCGCGCCATCGGTATGCCTACTACGCATGGCGTGACGCAGCAGGCGGTTGGTGGTGTTAGTAGCGAGAGGGGTAGCCGAGTAGGCCGGCCGCAAGCACCTCCATCGGCGCGTGCGCAGGACGGCTGCAATCACCCAACAGGCGTGGGAGCTTCGGCGGTGGCAGTGACGATAAACGAGCGGAGGAAGTAGCTTTTTTATCGAATGCGGCGGCGGCCGGTAGGGAGCGGCGCGGGGGCAAGGCGTGGCAGATTCCGATCACTATGGGAACCATGGGTTTGCCGTGAGCCGGTTCCTCACGACAAAGCCTGGTCTACTCACGACAAACAGTTTACCGCGAGTGGATTTCGGCAGAGCCCTCACGACAAACATTCTGACGGCAAAGTTCCGTGAGTATGCTTAGCTCATTATTGGGACAAAATTAAAAAAAGAACCCCCATCTACTGGGCACCGCGGGCCCACCGGTAGGGCCGTCGTGGTCCGCCGCCCCCTGTATTTGTTACCACAACCTCCTTGTATGATATCATGAGATATTAACAAATTTCATAATTTTAAGACATCATTTGCGTTTTCTAAAATTTTAAAATCATTCGCTGTGATTGTGTTTCCTTGACAAGAAGTTCGATTTTTTTTTGATTTTATGGCTAAGGTCTCAAATTTGGCTAAATAATATGAATATTATTTTTAACTAATTTTTTCATTATTTGAATCAGTTGCAGTTCAAATTTGACTTGATTAAAATACCTAAAATGTAATTAATTAGTTAAATATATCAAATAAATACAAAATGTATCAAATTTTAACATGGAGTCCTACATGTTGTATATGAAAAGTAGAAAAAGTCTTGCATGAAAAAGCTATGAAGGTGTTTTTAGATGAGAAAATGTTTTTTTTTTTGCCGTCGGTCAAAGAAGTACTCACGACACCGTGAGTCTAGAATCTGGCTCACGGCAAAAGGCGTGCCATGAGCTTGAGGCCGGCTCACGGCAAATAGCATTTTTGCCGTGAGTCAGATTTTCTGAGTTTGGCTCTTGAACGTCATCAAAAATGTATTTTGTCGTAAGCCCGACTTTTGGTTCACGGCAAAAACCGGGGCTCACGGCATAAGGCCAATTTCCGGTAGTGGATGGGGAGGGGTGCGGCGCAAGGCTCCACTCGTGCCATTATGGCTGACACGAGAAGATTATACTCCAAATCAAGCCCCGTCGAGATATACGAGACGAGGATGTCGTTGCCGATGGGCTTACCGCGGCCGTCATCTCGTCGGACAGCAACTTCATCTTGCTTATGCACTCAGTAACAGACATGTTACCCTTCTTCGTCAAGGAGAGCGCGATCAGCGTGTTCATTGCTCTCGTTTGCGTGAAGAAGATTTCTTCCACAGTCGCCCAGAGACCGGCTGCGGTCTTGACCTCGCTGACTTGGGTTAGAAGGTAGCTCAGAACCAGCGGGTCGGCCGCCACCCATTTCGCATAGTCGGGGTTGGGCTCCTTCGTCTTCTTGTCTCCTCGCTGGACGTCGATCTCCTTGGGTGGAGGAGGCGTCGTGCTGTCGAGTTACCCTTCAAGCTGGGCACCACAGATTGCCGGCAAGACTTGCATCTTCCAAAGAAATATGTTGTTCTTGGAAAGCTTCTCAGTGATCGGCAGGCCAAGCACATGCGCGGTGATGGGGGCGCTAGAGCTCAGCATGGCTAGATGCGATCTTAAAGGTAGGCTCTGATACTATCTCTACCCCTAAAAATGCGTAAGGGCAACGCTCCCCCAGTGGTTCTGCCCCCCGGGCGTTCTGCCGGCAGAACCATCCCGCGCCGACAGGTGGGCCCAACGCTAGCCCTTTCGCCCCCGTCGGCGCCATTGCTCCACCTCCACCCTCCGTCCACGAACCTCCCTTCCCTCCATCGCCTCCTCGCCACTGTCGGGCTCCTTCTCCGGCTGGTCGTGCTTCCTCTCCGCGGCAAATCGACCATGCGTGGACATCCCTCCCCCTCCCTCCCGAGATCCAGCGGCCACTCGAAAAAAGGAGATGCCCGAGTAGAGGAACTTGACGCTGGAGTGGAGGAGGGGTCGGCTTGCGCAGCACCTCGATCTCCTCGCCGCGCCGCAAATCCGGCCCCTTGCCATCACCGCTGCTACCTCGGGCGCCCGCCACCGTCACTCTGCTCCCTAGAGTTGGTCCCCTGCGTGCCACTTCTCCTCGCAGCCGCCCCTCGCCGCCGCTCCTGCGGCCCCCACGCGCAGCGTGGGAGAAGGGCATGGCGCGCGAGGCGGGTAGGGGTGATGAGGCCCAGAGGAGGAGGCGGTCACTCCTGCCAGGGTTTTTACCGTTGGTAACCGCTGCGTTACACGCGGTAATCATTACCGCATGCGTGCAGTAATCATGCACTGCTAGAGATACTAGGGTTTTCAAATTTGAATTTGAATTCAAAAAAATGAAAAAATCAATAAAAATCTCCAAAAAATAGTTCATGATTTATAGAATCTGATGGTGTTGAAAGTTTTCAAATTTGAGTGCATTTGGTATTTATTTCGAGGTTTAGAAGTTATAAAAAGAAAAAAGAAAAATGGGCGCCGTTAAGGCCCATGAGGCCCAAATTGCTTGGACGACCCTAGAAGCGCCTGACCGGCTCCGCCCGTGACCCTCACGCCTCAGACTCCCCCGTCCGCAACTTAGCACACCCACGTCAGCCGCGCCGGGCGGTTAATCATGCGGCGGCAGATATCACATGGGAGCTATGATAAGCCATGCCGGATCCTGATCAAATAAATACAAAAATGTATCAAATTTTAACATGGAGTCCTACATGTTGTATATGAAAAGTAGAAAAAGTCTTGCATGAAAAAGCTATGAAGGTGTTTTCAGATGAGAAAATGTTTTTTTTGCCGTCGGTCAAAGAAGTACTCACGACACCGTGAGTCTAGAATCTGGCTCACGGCAAAAGGCGTGCCATGAGCTTAGGGCGGCTCACCAAGAAATAGCATTTTTGCCGTGAGTCAGATTTTTGCTGAGTTTGGCTCTTGAACGTCATCAAAAATGTATTTTGTCGTAAGCCCGACTTTTGGTTCACGGTAAAAACCGGGGCTCACGGCATAAGGCCAATTTCCGGTAGTGGATGGGGAGGGGTGCGGCGCAAGGCTCCACTCGTGCCATTATGGCTGACACGAGAAGATTATACTCCAAATCAAGCCCCGTCGAGATATACGAGATGAGGATGTCGTTGCCGATGGGCTTACCGGCGGCCGTCATCTCATCGGACAGCAACTTCATCTTGCTTATGCACTCAGTAACAGACATGTTACCCTTCTTCGTCAAGGAGAGCGCGATCAGCGTGTTCATTGCTCTCGTTTGCGTGAAGAAGATTTCTTCCACAGTCGCCCAGAGACCGGCTGCGGTCTTGACCTCGCTGACTTGGGTTAGAAGGTAGCTCAGAACCAGCGGGTCGGCCGCCACCCACTTCGCATAGTCGGGGTTGGGCTCCTTCTCCTTCTTCTCTCCTCGCTGGACGCCGATCTCCTTGGGTGGGGCGTCGTCGAGAGTTACCCTTCAAGCTGGGCACCACAGATTGCCGGCAAGACTTGCATCTTCCAAAGAAATATGTTGTTCTTGGAAAGCTTCTCAGTGATCGGCAGGCCAAGCACATGCGCGGTGATGGGGGCGCTAGAGCTCAACATGGCTAGATGCGATCTTAGAGGTAGGCTCGATACTATCTCTACCCCTAAAATGCGTGTAAGGGCAACGCCTCCCTGCTGGTTCTCCGTGTTCACGGCAGAACCATCCCGCGCCGACAGGTGGGCCCAACGCTAGCCCTTTCGCCCCCGTCGGCGCCATTGCTCCACCTCCACCCTCCGTCCACAAACCTCCCTTCCCCTCGATCCACCGTGATCGCCATCGCCTCCTCCGCCACTGCCTGCCTTCTCCTACTGGTCGTGGCTTCCTCCGCTGCAAATCGACCATGCATGGACATCCTCCTCCTCCCGAGATCCGGCCACCGAAAAAGGAGATGCCCGAGTAGAGGAACTTGACGCTGGAGTGGAGGAGGGTCGGCTTCGCAAGACTCGATCTCCTCACCGCCGCAATCCGCCCCTTGCCACCACCGCTACCTCAAGGCGCCCGCCACCGCTACTACCTCCCTAGAGTTGGTCCTCTGCCACTTCTCCTCGCAGCCGCGCCGCCAACGCCGCTCCTTGCGCCCCCACGCCGCAGAGGAGAAGGGCATGGTGGCGTGAGGCGGGTAGGTGTGATGAGATCAGAGGGAGGCCGGTCACCCCGCTGTGGTTTTTACCGTTGGTAATCACGCGGTTACCGCGTAATCATATTACTGCCATGTGCGGTAATGCTGCATGTAGATACCCCTAGGGTTTTTCAAATTTGAATTTGAATTCAAAAAAATGAAAAAATCAATAAAAATCTCCAAAAAATAGTTCATGATTTATAGAATCTGATGGTGTTGAAAGTTTTCAAATTTGAGTGCATTTGGTATTTATTTCGAGGTTTAGAAGTTATAAAAAGAAAAAGAAAAAATGGGCCATTTATGGCCCATGAGGCCCAAATTGCTTGACGACCAGTGACCCTCACGCCTCGACTCGTCAACTTAGCACACCGCCGCCGCCGTGGCCCGCATACATGTGAGCTATGATAAGCCGCCCGCTGCCGGATCCGCTTGTTCTCGCCGGTGGAATCATGTGGAGGCTGTTGGGAGGTATACCGCAGTCAGGTAAGTTTCAATTTTTTTTTCATTTGTGTAGAAACTAGAAAGTAGCTTTAGGATTTAGGTATCATTTGCATTCAGGTAGGATTTGTGTTAGGGTTTAGGTTTATTTTGCTTTAGGATTTTAGGTAGAATTTAGGATGTGAGGTAGAAATAGAATTGTTGCTTTAGGATTTGTATGTAGGATTTTGGAGATGTTAGGTAGGATTTGTGGTAGGATCCAATTTTAGTTAGGATTTGTTTCAGATTTAGGTACATTTTCTTTAGGTATACTATCAACTTACTTATGCATGCCTAATATTATTGTGTTTGGTGTAGTATTTCTATGCATAACTATAAATTATTGATTGGGGGTGGTATTTAACACTAATTTGTGCCAACATCATGCCAAAAATTTCATTTCTTTCAAGTCGGAGACCCTTTTTCATTGCAGCGGTTTTAATTCATTCCGTAGCGGTTTTAATTCTTACCGCAGCGGTATAAATAATTTATACCGCGGTATACCGCTGGTTACCGTTTGTATAGGCGGTTTTGGTTTGGATTTTGAATTCGAGCGGTAAGAAGCGGTATACCATTTATACCGCAGATATACTGCTATCACTGGTAGCGGTATAAATATACCGGTCGGTATAAAAAACCCTGCTCCCTGCACCATCCCATGGCCGCTTCCACACGTTCCTGTGCATCGTTGATGTGTGTTTGCGTGCGTGCAGAAGTTTGTGGGGGTCCCAAATTTGTGTGCTTACAGGTAGAGGTAACCACACCCTCTCCATCTAATTTCAAGTATTTTGCAGCTGCCCAAGACTAATGATTCTAAGTCTTTTGCAGCATAATGATTTTGATGTGGAGAGAATCATCACAAATTTTTACACGGTAATGCTGTAACTCTATTGCTCAATCTGCTACAACTCTTGGTCAATGTAGTGCCGCTTAAGCTGAAATCATCAACATACTTAATAATCAAAACTGGCCTATGCATCCTGGATTCCTGTAACTCTATTGCTCAATCTGCTACAACTCTTGGTCAATGTAGTGTCGCTCAAGCTGAAATCATCAACATACTTAATAATCAAAACTGGCCTATGCATCTTGGATTCCTGGTAAAGCATCAATCGACTTACAAGTTGTGATTACACTTTTTTTTCTGGGAAAAAATGGCTGGAGGTAAGTATTGGGAAAAAATGGCTGGAGGTAAGTATTATATTTCGGGGCCCTTTTAGACTTGCATGTCTTCCACCAATAAAATAAGGGGAAGAAAAATAAATGATGGATTTGCTATGTTACGAAATGAGCTTCAGCTACTGTAATCTGAAAAGGTAGCAAGGATACTCCCAAAATTCCTTTCTGAATTAAAAAAATCTTACCAATTCTCTTTCTGAGTTTAAAGTCTAGGGGGTGTAAGCATATAAATTCCGATGCAATTGTCCATATCTGTCAGACTGTTGTACTTGAGAAGATAAGCATACAGTCGACATCTTTTACATTAGTTGCTGAATAACATAGATGTTGGTCATGCCCTATGTTTTGAATTTTGAGTGTGTGCCCTATCAAATAGAAGATGCTCTTCCTTTTCTCGTTATTGTTTTATTACTCCATAGTTCCATTGCTAGCTTGTTACTTCTTGGAAAGAAGTTTAGGATCTATTTGAGCCGGATACTGAATGTTTCAATATTAGTTGCATTTTCTGAAATAGTTAAGATTCTATGAAGATGCCATCATCAAGGACTTTGAAGAAGGGAAAGAAAATTTTTAGGCTTGCAGACATATGCTACAGTTCTATCCAAAAAATGTTGAGGAAACTTCATAGTGTTTTTATTGTCAGCAACTGTGTCAATTTATTTATTAAATGTATGTTGCATTGCCTTCGTTGGTATAATACCTTTCTATTTTCCGGATGGCATGTCCTATTATAATTACTGATGATGGGCTTTCAGAGAGTGCTTGATGGATTTTCCAGGTATGTTCAATCATCTCTGTTAGGCTTTTCGATTTAGTCTCAGTGCATTCTTTTCCATTCCTCCTAATTATAGTGGTAACTCCAGATGCCAACTGTTTATTGTGCTTTGGTGCACAACTTTACTTGGTCAGTAGTGCTGTTATGTGTGGAATTTATTTTTAATGCCATCAGCAATGAAAAGTTGCCTTAAGTTGCTCGAATCCTGGGGTTCTAGATATCAACTTTTGTTGTGAGGTATATATACAACACAGCATGTGGTGTCCTTGACTCTCTACTCAAGGTTCCTTGTCCTATTCAGGAGATAGTTGACCTTGGGACATTACAATTAGTCACACAGCTAGCTAACTTTGTTGGGATTCTGAACTTATGAAACAGGAAGTCATGTGGCCAAATTTAGGTCTTCTAAGTATGTCTTGCATTATTCGCGTGTTTAGATAACAGTGTGCTGTTTGGCATGAGGTAGTTCTATTTATTTTTAGAGTGTCGTATTGTTTTCTCTACTGTCTTTGCTTCAAATGATTTGTATGGCAGACCGATTAATTTAGGGACAGCTATATATATAAATCACAGACAATCTTTACTTCATGTATCCTCTACTGAACTGCTTCGATTAGGCAACCACTTCCTGGTTCTTGGACCATAACTCATTGCCGCATCTTAGAAATTGGTTGGTGTCCCGCAAAATACAATTCTTCCTGAGTGAATAGTCATGACTTCTAACTATGCAAGGCAGTGACAAATATGTGTATGTGTACATGATGATTGCAGTTAAATTTCATTGCCTGATTTTATTCCATACAGGTGATGAATGATGTCTTAATTTTGTTGTGCTTTCCATCAGATCGTGGCTTGTTTCTCTACTGAGCTATCACCAACACTGTAAGTAGTGGTCTGCATTGGTAATGATTGTTAGTAAATTTCATTGCTTGATATAAATTTCATTAGTGATGGATGATGGCGTGATTATGATACGCTTTCCATCAGATCCTAGATTGTTTCTCGCGACCTATCACCGATCGTAAGTAAGCTTTTCGATTTCGTTCTTGCCTTGTTTGTGCACCTTTTTTTCTCCTCGCACATTTATATTTATAAGTTGTCATGTCATCCAGGATATTAGATAACTATAAGCTATAAGAAGTTTGATATATGTTTTTGATCTAAGGCTCACCGGAGAAAACAATTAAAATCTCCATCAGTATTGTTTTATGCCCTTGTAGTCCTCGTCCTCTCTGGTCTCATTGTACTGTGCTTTCCATCAAATGAGACACTGTTGTGTCAATGCCCGAAGCTCTTATGTATTCGGTTCATTCTTATTTCTTTTCTCTTCCCTTTTCACTTTCTTTTTCCACTTTATTCCTATTTATTTTAGTCATCGGATTATTTCAAATAATGTGTACTTGGCTACCTTCAGATATTTCAAATCAGTGCTTATGTGGTTGGCGTCGAGTTACTGACTCATCTACAAAACATGTATTATTTTGCTGCATGTATGGGACTCATCTACTAAAAATTGGATGAGTCAAAAACACCAAAGCAGAAATATGTCTATTAGTAGATAATAACATAATATAAATTCCTCCGAATTTGGGCTCCTCATTAGAATTCCACTTGCTATCAGTATTTATTTTTTTATGCCAAATTCCTTATGCAAATAGACACATGAATGTTAATACACCCGATTGTTTTTTATGTGAGTAAACTGGACTCCTTTTCATGTCTCTTTTCTCGAGGTAGAATTCTGGCTTTGGTCTACAAAATAAGCATTCGTTTGCAGGAGATAGTGTTGGTGCTTAGGATATCTATCTGAGAAACAAACATTCTGAATTTGAGGATGTCTGAGAAACAAGCAATATGAATCTAAGGATTAGCAAAAAGGTACCATCTTCGACACCCAATTTTGACTCAGTTCATGTTTGGAATTTTTCAGGGCAGACAAACTTAATATTAATGAATGAATGGAATAGGCCACATCATGATTGTTGCCATGCGGATCAAGAGGTAGTACCATTGGGCAACTGTGAACCCTACTAATTGTTTTCCACTGCACTGGAATTTAATTTAATATATTACTTTCTTATTAATATCGTATTATAGCATGGCCTATAATTTTTCTCCCCAGATGTGCTTTCTTATCCCTTTTCATTTGCTTGTGTAGCACTATCAAGTTTCATGAATAATGCAACTTGAGTCTGCGAAGAAAGTAACGAATAATTGGTGAAAGCTATATTTGATGACAACCATAGAGATAATAATTTAGGCTTTCAGCTCTACCAAGTTGGAAGTCAAATTGTGGGAAGTTAACTCATTGCTATTAGGTTATTTCTTTCATTTGGCCACTTAGTATGCTTTTCCGCAGCTTACAAAATTACCTTACTCTCCTCTAATGTAAAATTCGATGAAAGAAATTTATGAATAAATTTGGGTATTGTTTGAAAAGTTTGAATTCTACAGATATGTAGAATGCAGATTGGTGAATGATAGAGCTTGCGATTGTCTAGACTCATGGTATACACACTAAAATGTCTGTTTTTACCATATATCCAAAAATTATAAGCTTTTTATTTCCCTGTTTTCATGATCAAAGAATATACACTTACCAAAAGCTAAAACCTCCAAAAATTACTTTGTAGAACTATTTCACATGGTAATGTTTGATACTTATGAACGAAATTTATTTTGCCCGTAGCAACGCACGGACACGATCCTAGTTATGTAGTAAAAGTTTGTGGAAGTGTTGAACCGTGCTCGGGCCACGCTCCATCTGCGTGTTAATATAGAGGTGGAACGAACTCCTATTTACAAGGATGCAGACTCTATCTTCTACAACTAATCAGCGCTAGGTGGTTTAGGTTGTAGATAGATTACATCAGAATCTGTTACAACAATATCTTCTAATACGGCGAGCACAGGAACGGAAGTAGTACTTGAGGAGATGCCGGCGCCGCCCCACATCGCGGTGCTCCGGTTGCCGCCTGGATTCCAGAGCCGCTTCCCCCCGCGACAGAAGGCGCCCAGCAGCGAACCAAGCGCCGCCCCCGATGCCTCGCCCTCGCCAGCTCGCCAGGACTTCGCCGCCGCCATCGCCGCCTGTAAGCTGAGATGTAGTTGGTGGAAATGCTAGTGACGGATACCGTACCGTGCCGCCGTGCCGGCATAAACTGTCACTCATGTCGCTTACACGATCATCCCGTTCCTTTCATGTTGTAGTCAGACAGTCAGGTGATGCCAGTGCCAACTGCGGTCAGCAGCAGCAGATCCAGTTTCCTGCGGAAGAGGAAGGGGACTTGTTTTCTCCTCACGAGAGAGCTGCATACCAAGACTACCTCCGGGTACATACAGGACCTCTGGGATCTTGTTAATCTGGTTGGCGCCACAATTTGCCGCCATGGAGCAGTAGTTTTGTCAACATATATAAGAATTATCAGTGCTAGGTGACCACCAGAGACGATAAAAAGCTGTAGGAGATGAATCACTAATTAAAACGTTGTCTGCCTGAATTGTCACGCAGTGCATGGTTAGGGAGTGCATGGTTAAGGAGTGCGGTGAAGGAGAAGAAGTTCCTGACGACGCCATGACAGTGTCACTCTTGAAGCACCAGGTAGATCCAGTCAGTTGCTATGCTTTTATTTCTTTTGTTCATTTCCGATGCCCTCCCTGCTCATTGGCATGTACACTTTCGTGGTGATCTCAAAGAAAAAGGCATTATCTTGGATGCGTTTCCGGGAGAAAGTCCATATTGCGCCGGTGGAATTCTGGCGGATGAACAGGTCATTTCTGATTTGTTTGTTTAATTTCCAGCTTACCGCGATATTAGTAGCCCTACAATGTCAATTAGCAGCTATGATATGAATGGTTGCCTGCTTTTGTAATGGCCACACCGGAAGTTATCCCTCCCTGCTGTACCTGCTGTAACAGGGACTTGGGAAGACAATGACATTGATCGCCCTTATCCTCGAGGAGATGCCTCAGCAGTCCAAGTTCAAGTCCCCCTCATCAGCCTTGAGATCCAGCGGCATGCCGGCAGGAGGAACGTTTGTGGTTTGCCCCAAAAGCACTATTCTGCAATGGGAAGATGAGTTTGCTCGGGTCACAAAGGGTGCTAAGTTGTCTGTCTTGGTTCATCATGGAGCTTCAAGGACTATAGACCCAGAAGAGCTGGCAAGGGCTGATGTCGTCCTCGCCACGTACGGAGTCGTGCGTAAAGATCGCACCATTATTGACAAGGTAAAATGGTTCAGAATCGTGCTTGATGAAGCTCATACTATAAGAAATCCATCGTCTGAAATTGCGGAAGCTTGCTGCGGACTGGGAGCGGAAAGGAGATGGTGTCTATCAGGAACACCCATGCAAGGCAAGATGGAACATCTGTACAGCTACTTGCGCTTCGTAGGATTCACAACTACAAATGTTACATCTTGCCGTGAGAAACTTGATATAGTCTTGAAGACGATTCTTCTACGCCACACGAAAGGTGAAAAATCTTTTTTTTTTACTGAACATGTACATATGTCTGCAGTTTTGTATATTAATATTGTACCATCAGTCCAGCACCCATCTCCCGCGTGAGCATTCCAGTCTACCTATACGCATTCTGCTTTCCTATGTTCTAAGTATGGTTTAGATGATTACATGAACCTCACCTGTTTATCAGCTGGTCTTTATAGGCTCCAAATATGTTTTTTTCTCCCTCACAACACAAAATAGATCATAATGCTGGAAAAACTGGAGGTTTTTTTGTTATTACTTTGATGCTACGCATATTGATTTTGTATGTGTCATTAATGTCATGTGCTCATTGGGTAGGCTCCCTGCCATTGATGTACTTTTGAACTGTTTATGTATAGAAACACTCATTGACGAAGATCCAATCGCAAATATACCACCAAAGATTATTCATATGAGGGAAATATGCTTCACCCCTGAGGAGCTAGATGTCTATTGGTCTATTATAAGACACCGTCGGCTAAAAGTCGAGGTAGGTTCAAGTTTTTACGGCTTTACATTCATTATGAGCTCCAAATATTTGCCCTTTTTAACGTTTAATCTGTCAAATCAAGATTCCACTATCTAGAATTTATGAAATCAAATTTATCTGATTTGTGTTCATACTACAGAAATATCATTTTTTAAAGAAGAACACAAGATGGAGCAATTGGAGAGAAGACACTCCGGAAACACCTTCAGAACTGCTGGCAAAACTTCAAAATGCTTGCAACCATCCTATTCTTACGTGCATTGGAAAGAAGGGTCTATGTTCTAAAATCTTTGAGGACAGTTACGTCTCCTCTAAGATGAAGGCAGTTATGGATATTCTCAACTCCATTCTTAGCGGGCAGGCTGAGAAGGTGCTGATCTTCGTTTACTTCACTGGAGTGCTGGACTTGCTGGAGCTTCAACTGATTGGTCATCACATACAATTCAGGAGGTTAGATGGGGGGATGGAAGTCAATCCGAGAGAAAAAGCAGTAAAAGATTTTAAGACAAACCCCGAGGTTTGTAAGTACCTGAATTTTGCATTTGCATAGTTACGTCCCATTTGGAACAGGGAACTACTTTACCAAGTTTCAGTAAAATTCATGTGTTCTGAAGAGGACGTACTTAACTGTTACCTATAGATATTCTACCAATATAACTGATGTCGAGATTCATTTCGGATATTTAGGTGAGAGTACTTCTACTGTCACTGGGCGCCGCCAGTCTTGGTCTGAACCTGACTGCCGCTTCCCATGTGATCATGGTTCATCCTTGGTGGAACCCTTTTCTAGAGAAACAGGCAATTGATAGAGCACACAGAATTGGTCAGACCCGTCCTGTAAACGTGTACCGTTTGTTCACTAAATCCACGGTTGAAGAACGCATTTTAAAAATACAGGTACATATATACTGCCTTCTTCTGATATTTTCACTTAATTTGAAATCATGCATGTGCTTTTATAGTACTCAAAAGGCATGTGTCCTCTATTAGATGTGTCGGTAACTCAATAGAGTTATTGACACATAGCACACCATTGTGAGAGAAAAATGTTGATTCTAATAGAACTGTTTATATTTCTTTCTTCCTGACACTACATTATTGAGGCTGTTTGGGTTATCATCTGATCATCTGTTGTACAAAAACGAGTTTTTAATATTTGAGTGCACTTTAATATCTTGACTAATTCGTCATGAACCTATTGTCATAGCGTGCAGTGCTTGTCTTGCACCGTTTTTCTGAACATGTGTGTTGTTGGTTTTGACAGAAGAAAAAGGAAGATAGTGTAAATCTTGCTTTCGGCGAGCTCAGTAAAGAAGATCTCAATAATCTCATGCACGAGGGTGAGGACCAGGAGGACTACAATAATAATGCCAGTGATCATTTTGCTTCTCTCATTAGCAACTCATACGCCACCCTGGACTGCCAGCGATTCCTTTTGCGTATACACCGCGGTCAGCTGCCAACAAGGGAATTTCTTTTCGGAAGAGACACTGTGGGTTCGTCGAAAAGAAGGAACATTGTGCAGAACCCATCAGAATGTGAAGCTTGTGGCTCTGTGGAAGATATACCTCACATCTTCCTGCAATGCAGGCTGGCAATGTCTGTGTGGTCCATGCTGGGAGTTCCCGAGGTTCGTGACCTGCAGGATGTGAGGCTCCTATGGGACTCCACTCTGGTGAGCTCACTTGAACCTCGGGTCCGATCCACCATCGTGACCGTGATTCTGTGGAACATCTGGAAAGGGCGTAATCGCATGGTGTTCGACAAGATTGAGCTTCCCACGCCGCTGCTGTTCCGACAGATGGCTGGCGACCTCTCGTTCTTGCAGCGTCAGGCTTCTTCTGACGATCAGATAATCTTGAGGTCCTGGCAGGATAGATTCATGAGTGTAGCAATGCAATAGGTATCCGTGTCGTAGCTCCTTCTTACCCCGAATTTGTTTCACAAATCTTGTATGCTTGAACTTGGCATGTGCTTGAACGAAATGTGCTAGCTACTCGTGTAGTTGCAGTGTGATAAGACAAAAGGAGGGAGTCATCCTTGACATGCTCTTCTTCATTCAGCTTCTCGCCTCCCGGTCCTCCGTTGCAACCTGCACGGCCGACCGAAGGAGTGAGGAAGCTTGACGCAGGGTACGGCTGGCCGGAACGCGGCGGCACTTCGCAGCTGAACAAGGTGCAGACTGTCATCGCCTTCTACCTCAGCAGATACAAGCATTTTACTGTGTTTTTTTGGTGTGCCACTAAAAGTGCATATACTATATATAATCTTAATTAGTTCTTAGTACAAGTTAAGCCTGAATTTCGCGCACTTCTCACTTTCAATTATCCCATCGAGCTTCTGTTGAGAAGACTTCAGTTTGCAGCTCCTTTCCTAAGTGTCAGAAGACCTTGCAGAACCAGGCATCATTTCCAGAGTTCCAGCCACCCAAAGCTATGTGAGATCCTGTTCTTTCTTGTTTCACCTGATTAAGATTTGATTTAGTAGAACACGCCCGTACAACCTTCCGATTCTTTCTTTTCGAACTAATCCAAATGTCTGCACAATATACTCCCACAAATTCACAATGTAGCATGGTCAACTTCCAATATCTGAAACCATTTTATTTACAGATGATAGCTATATTTAGATAGCTCTCGGGCCTTCACACCTGTACCTTTGAAATCGCCAAGCCAAATGATCCTAGAATACATTTATCTATCAACTTATTACACTGGAGCCAACAAATCATTTACACCAACGCCTCCTGTAATTATTCATCGATTAGAATACCGCTACCATTGGCCTAATTTATCCCTTCTCTGCTCTCGATGAAAACCCTCCGTCGGCCGCCTGCAATCCATTTACGCCTTGAACCGAACAACAATACATGATATGTCATCTTTACTCTCTCTTTTTAGTGCCTCGGCAGTTAATTGCCTGGCAGCTGCATATGGATCCTTGTACCTTTTGGCCAAATCAACAACCTCCTGATTGTTCATCACCTGGCCACGGTCGATAAAAGGAAAAGTATTAAGAATGCAGCCATGGATATGCTTCTGATCTTATTCTGGCCATTTGGAAATTTCAAAATATTAATACACACCTTCCAAAGGCCGTCACTCGCGAGGACGAGTAGCTCTGCCGTGTGATCTATGTCTTCGACTTTTATATCAGGCTCTGATCTCAATAGTGATTTTAGATTCCTGTCTCCAAAGGCTCTGGAGACGGCTAATTGACCACATACTCGGGGAACATCTCCTGAAATTTACAGTGTTGGATTCAATATGCTGTAAATAGGAACTTTAAAATCACACAGTTCTGCCTATTTTCGAAGGTGCATACTTTTGCCTAATTGCTTATCTAGGAGTTAATAAAGGATAAGAATTGCAATGGAGTTTCCAAAAAAAAAGAATATCTGATCTTCCTGCAATAACAAGTATATTGGAAGATAAAACATATGGTAGCTCTTCAATTTTTTCCAGGTAAAACGATATCAGATTTCACATCCGTGAGCATATCTTCAAGTTAGCGCACTGGATTGGGTTCACCAATTATCCCCAAATATTAATGCCATTTCCGTAACCAATGAATTGAGTGCACACAGATGTCGTTTAAATCAAGGTGCCGTGCTTGTAGAGTAAAAAAATTGAGGGCACACCTGGCATATTTGAAACAAAGCCACCCCTATTTTCAATTACGCTGCGCTCAACATTCGGATCATGGTCTATAGACATCTGTATGGGCTGACCACCTTTCAAAAGAACAGCTCTTGAATCCCCAACATTAGCTACCCATAACTTCCTGCCGTTTACAAGAATGGCAGTTACAGCAGTGGAGCCACCTTGTCCCAAATCCGGAGTATGCGACAAAATAGCTTGGTCTGTTTTTTCATAAGCTTTTGTGATCGCTCTATCTGTATGTGTCCAAAACTCTTCCTAAAATATCCGGGTAAGAATAAGATCACCGCACGGCTGGCAAATTAATCCTCATTGGAAGAAAAGCTAAAAACTTACTTCTTTCAAAATATTTGGAAACAAATTCCTCTGTAAATACGCAGGAACGGTATCTCCTAGATGGCCGTCAAAAATAGCAAAAAGACCAAGCTCGTTCCCTTTCACATCGACAAGATCTACAACGTGGTAGTCCTCCATCGGATGATTCGTCTTCCCTCTTACAAGATTATAGCCGTAGCTGACCTTGACGTGCCCCTGACACGCTTTCCCCTTACCAGACGCTGTGGACCCGTGTCCCGTGAACTGCATACAAGCAGAACAATCAGCATGGGATTTGTAGTTGAAGTGATCATATATATAATGCAATTGTTAGATCTTCAGGTGGACGGTGAAGAATTAGTGAAAACTAGAAGCTAGCGTCATGATGGTATTTTGTGCCAAGAAGCCAATAGTGGTCACTAGTAATTATTAGTACCACGGGAATTACAGAATCAATTGACAAAAGCTTCATAACAATTCCATAGATGCTGGTGGAAAACAATGAACGAAGCATGTGCCAGCAGAAACTGATTACCTCTGAGCAACTGGCGCCGAAGCAGCAAAACCATGCCATATCTTGGCGATTCCCTCCTCTCAGTTCCAATCCAGGAACCGAAATTTAAAAATTAAAACAAAAGGGGGTCGAATTCACAAGTTCCCCACAGCCACCGAGACACCTCTATTGGAGTATAGGGGCGGAGCCAGTACAGGACCTGTGTGCACACCCGATAGTTTTTTTTGCAAGAAAAACTCGAAGTCAGTAGACATCAAGCTTAATTGCGCATACAGATATACTCAGATCCGAATACAGATAAGCTAACTTAGGGTTGGGATGCTCGGTTTCGCAAACCAGCAAGAGAAGAGAAAAGAAGGGGACAGGCAGGCATACCTGGTGCCCGGGCGCTCGTCGCCGGCGAAGGGCAGGGGCGGCGGGCGGTGGCCCAGTCGTCGCCGCAAGGAAAGGCAAGAAAGGCGGGCGGGAGGGCGGGCGGGAGGGAGGAGGGAGTGGAGGGGGACAGCAGGTGTGGGTCGGGGATTGCAGTTGCAGGTCGCCACTGGTGGTGGTGGCGCAGGAGTCGTCGCCCAGCCGTCGCCGCTAGGTGTGTGCTGGTGCCTTGGAACGGGTCAACCAAAAGTACTAGTTTGACCCTGACACCCTCACTAACCAACAAACTTATTTATTCTGGGTCATGGGCTCATGGGCCGGGTTGGACCCTGACCCGACCGGATGATGATCTAACGGGTGGGTTGGGTACCCAAAACCCACAGCCCAACGGAACTGTCGCTGCTGCTGCGATGCTCACAGTCACAGCTTCATTCAGTTTGGGAGTTTCAAAGAGACGATACACCGTGTGAGCAGACAGCAGAGCACTACTCTCCACAAGCCATTTTTTTTAGGGCATTCTTCACGAGCCATTTAAAACAACCAAGATTGCCACATATAGCATCTCTGACTGAGTGTCTGTGACAGTATCACACACAAATAGCGAGGAGCAAAACGCCATGCTCTAATTCACTTGTCCAACAACCCGGTGCAATGCATAAGTCGGCTTGAGCTAAGCATCAACCATGGCGGCATCGAACTACACAACTTGAGGTCCATAACTAGCAAAGTTTATTGAACTGTAATAATCACTGGTAACCTACAGCCTGCATATTTATCGTGGCGATAAATATTCATCAGCCCTAGTAAGGATCCTTGTGCTTTTAGCCATCAGATCTTGAAAAGATATTTGAGATCCTCTACAGTAAGCCGGGTCGCTGCAATGCCATCGGATTGGTCCTCGCCCAATGCAGATCGGACCATCTTCTTTTTTCCCTCCTGGCGAAACAAAGAAATACACATTTCATCATCAGTTTCAAAAACAGTATATCTGCACTAAATAGATAAAATCACTACTTATTCTAAAAAAAAAGAAGATAAAATCACTACTCCACTGTTACGCTCTGTTTGATATTATTTCAAACCTAAGCCAATTACTTCTCTTTTATGACTTTATCAGATCACTAGTTTTGCTAAAAACTCTGATATAATAAAGTATTTATTTTACTGAAAAATCTGGTGATGTAGTTTCATGCTCTGAATTTTCATATCTTTAAGCACATTAATTTGTTCAAAGTTTGTAATGTTTAACCACCACATTGTAATACACAGATAAAGTATGAATTAAGGAAGGAGTGCTAGGGGACTACATGAAACTGAATATTACCTGCAGTGATAAAATGCGGTCTTCCACTGTGTCTTTGACGGTTAAACGGGTGACAGTCACAGGACGAATCTGTCCGATCCTATGTGCCCTATCAACTGCCTGGTCCTCAGCTGACGGGTTCCACCAAGGATCAAGCATGACCACATGGCAAGCGGCTACCATGTTCAGACCAAGATTACCAGCCTTCAGTGACATAATAATCACTCTCACCTGAAGAACGAAAATGGATTACTTTGTCAAACGTATACAGGTAAATAATTAGTAGTGTAAACGAAAAAAAAAAGAGTAGAAGGTCAAGAAACGAACCTCTGGGTCAGTATTAAACTCTTTCACCGCTCTTTCTCTTACATTCAGAGGCATGGACCCGTCCAGCCTCCTGAACTCAATATGGTTGCAGCTCAGTGAATCCTCTAGCAAGTCCAGCATGCCAGTCCACTGGGTGAACACTATGGCCTTAGCGGGAGCTGTCTCGCTTGGAACTGATCCCGTGGCACCATGATCATCCTCTGTGTTGATGATCGACTTGAGTATGTTGATGGTGGCCCGGATCTTGGAAGAGACGTAATTACTTTCACAGATTGAGAATGGTTGGTCCTCATATGTAGAGGAATCCATTGTTGCATCAGACTCCAGCTTAGGCCAGAGAACGAACTTCAAAGCATAAGCCAATAAAAGAGTTTCGGGGCTTATTTCCTTTCCACAATGTGGAGGAGCGGGGCAGACCTTCTCTACAACCTCCTCCTTGTTTATTAGTTCATCATGTACACAGTTAGTGCAGAAAACATGACCGCATGTTGCTACGACAGCTTTTATTGGTGGATCCTACAAAAAGAAAGACAACATTGGCAAATTGCAAGAGCAAAATAAATACTGAGAAAAAGTGAGCTTGCAGTTATTCCAAATACATTGTGACAAAATTTGCATGTACGAACTCTGAGTGAATTATTTGCTTACTCTGCATATGGTACATCTTGCAGCACCTTTTTCCATATTTTCAAGCACATTTGTCGCTACTTCCACGGGAAGTTCCTTTGCCAATCCTAGAGAGTGGTCAAATGATTTTTTCCCCTTAAGAAGGAAAGGGTGGTTACAAGCCTGCCGAAGTTGAGACAGCAACGCCAGGATGTGCACATAATTTTTGTGCATGTACTCTTTATTGCGTTTCTGTAAAAATGAACTCAACATGCAAGCATCAGGTATTGCACACTGAAATTTCAGTACAACTGAAACTTAGTTTGGAAACAGAAATTTAAACTGAACATGAAGAATCAATATTAGCCTAATGTGAATTGCATGCAAAACCTAACTTTCATAAAGTTAGTGTAGGCAACTAGCTCCTGTTCATCAAAACTTATCATGTGGACTGCTATTTTGACATAACCTTGCTGGACTGAACCATTTATCATGTAAGGACAACACAGGATGGGGAAAGCTACTGACTATTTATTGAAAGAATATAGTTGAGTATTTAGACTGGCAATTACCTTTAACTTCTTTAACTTCTGACGAGAGCTTTCTTCAAGATATAGATAGAAAGCTCGCTCCTCCTTGGTGAAATCTATTTTACTCAAATGAATTGTCTTTGGTGGAATTTTTATGATTGGCTCTCCATCAAAGAGCATTTCTATACAAAAAGAGTTCAAACTAGATCAATGAAAAAATTATCACAACCATAAAAGGTCCAAGTAACCGCCTATGCTGAAAGCTTTTAAAAGGTAGGGTTATTTTCCTTTAATAAAAAAAGTACTGGACGCACACAAAATAAAAATGAAATCAAGATGTACCTAGTGTTATTTTCCAGAAAAAAGAATAAGAGAATACAGTACTTTATACGCAGCATCAATATCCATGATTCTTGCTTTGTTTCAAAAAAAAAGTCCATTATTCTTGCAAATGGCAGAGGCCTAAGCATCTTCAGAACAGAAAATAACTCATGTTGTCACCTATGTAATACTTAGTCCCATACATAATACATCTGTGTATGTAACAAATCTATATACTTCACAAGTATACAAGTAATTCCAGGTTATCTTGGGAAATAAAGTGCTGTTAGCAGAATGATGCACTGGGAAGTTTTTTTAGTGCAGCCTATAGGTAAAGATGGCATACAAATATATATATTCAAAGTATTTTATCTCACCTTTTGTGCGCCGGAGCAGAACTATCCTCAAGACAGTTTGAAGTTTCTTATACCCACGAGCTGCATTACTACAAACTGGGTTTTTAATCATAGAGCGAAAGGAAGCAAATTTAGAGTAAGGCTCATACTTCAAGAAGCGAAAATAGCTGTATAGATCATCAATGTTGTTTTGTATAGGTGTTCCTGATAAGCACCATCTCCTTTCCGCGCTCAATCCGCAGCAGGCTTTAGCCGTTTGAGTCCGGTGGCTCTTTATTGTGTGAGCTTCATCTAGCACAACTCTGAACCATCGTACTTTGGCAAGTGGACCACCATTTGGATTTTTAGGTTTCTTTTTTGCCATGCCTGCTGCATTTTTCTTCAGTTTTTTGCCTGCAGAAAGGCCGCCATCAATGTCTTCTTTAGGCACTTCAAGGGACACAATTGCATATGTGGTGACAACAACATCGTATTCTGTCAGCTCAGCTGGATCTTTAGTCCTTGAACCTCCATGATAAACCAGAACAGACAATTCTGCACTTTGGGTGACCTTCGCCGACAACTCACTAGCCCACTGCTTAAGAACGCTAGCAGGACACACCACCAATGTGCCTGCAGCTGGTCTGGACATTGGCCTCATGAATGATTCAGTGGAGGTCACTCTAGTCTTCTTCTTGGGTGCTTCATCATCATCAGCAGCAGATGCCTCACATTCTGAATCATTAGTCATGAATCTGGACTGCTGAAATCTCTCCTTCTGTATAAGGGCAATTGTCGAAATTGTCTTGCCAAGACCCTACTCACATGAAAAAAAGACCCTACTCACATGAAACTAAGTGTATATAACAAAGTAATCTGAGAAAGAGATGTTGTAATGACATAAGGTAGGGAATAACCTGATCATCTGCCAAAATTCCACCAGAGCAATGTGTACTATTCTCCTTGGAGACCATCCAAGCTAATGCTATTTTCTTTGGAACATCAAACACATAAATGAATAGGTCCCCGAAATAAGCTAAATTATTTAAAAACTTTGATTATATAAATAAAAGGTACCTGATGCTTAAGGAGTGAAACTGACAGAACACCTTCAGGCAGATCTTCTTCCCCCTTTTCTTGACCGATATGCTGCATACAGTTCAAGAGAAAATAATTTAGTTCATACACCAGGTATAACAGTATGACGCAATTATGCACCTATTTGATTTAGGTGCCATTTATATCAACCAAACAAACATTCATACCTGCAGGGCATCTTCGTAAACAGCTTTCTCGTCCACAGTAAAATGGCACTTTACTGGTTGTTCTGGTCTACTGTCAGCTTCAAAATCAATAACCGAAGTTACGGATGGTGTTGGCTGACAAGCAAAGTTCTTGCTTGCATTCTTTGCAGGCCTATAAGCCTGATGAGTTCTCATAAAACCGTCGGCGTCCATCATGACTGGTTCTTCATCGCTGCTCGTGTCAGAAGAAGCTGCTATGCTGAGAGAATGAAGAGGCTGATGCTGGCGGAAGCGGTTGCCGTGATCATGGTAATCGTGTTCGTCTTCACTGTCTGAGCCTGAGGACATGTGGGTGCTGTCACTGTCCTCGCCATCTGAGCACATATGGGTGCTGTCGCTGTCCTCGCCATCTGAACACAAGTCAACGGTGTTTTCACCGTCTGAACACAAGTCGACAATTTCCATAATGCCTGCAAACATACATACGATCGAAGTCTGTATTGTCAGATATCTCATATGTGTTCATTTTGTTCATGAGAAAGCTGTTGACAGTAGATGGTCGGGGCGTGAATGAAACCCCAGGAACGTAATTAAGAATGCATTTCTGCAGCGCGAGCCTAATGCAATTAACAATCGTCATTAATTTTTTTTCTTTTTGCAAACATAAAGGCAAACTGAGCCACTCGAAAATGAAAAGGGATGCAGACTGCAGCAGGCGCGCAGGAGATCTATTCATCTATCACACCAGGGATAATAGGAAATTCCATGGGTTCATCAATCATTACACGGGAATCATCACGTACACAAACAAATCCGCCAACGCGCACAAAAACGAAGCTACATGCATAATAAGTTAAGAACAATCTGCCGAAGTGCCGAACTACTGAATCTACGACGCACTCAAGCACATGCATGGAAATGAAGCGATCAGAATTTGAGAACAATACAATCAAGTCGGCCACGTACTATCTGTCGAACGCTCGACACAATCCAAGTCGGTCGACCTGTCCTGAACTCGTGATCCACGCAGTTTTAGCCTCCCAGGTCCCAACTGCATCCCCATCCAAGTCGATCAATGGAGATCCCAATTCCGAAAGCCCTAATGATCTGCTCAAACCCTCCTCGTCCTTCCCGTGAAATCAAAAGCCGAATTGAACCAACAACGCTCAAATGTACCGTGATGATCCAAAAACCGCGGACACTCCATCGATAGCAGAGAACCGAGGTTACCTCGCTGTCAAAGGAGGCGTGCGTGTCGCCGAGGTCGTCGGAGAGGAGCCGGCGGCCGGCGCGGTTGCAGTCTGGGGATTGCAAACGGGCGGAATTTGGACGATGGAGTTTTGGCGATCGATCGAGGGAGGGAGGGACGGAGGGTATTTGTTGGCTGCGTGGGGCCTGTGGGGTACCGTTGGAGTGATGATTTGAAATTCGAAAAAAAAAAAAAGAGGAAAATCTTAGGCGTCAGCCGCTCAAGGCTACAATGGGCTGCCCACGGTCACGCCATGGAGATGAGCCCATAGGCCTGCCTGCGGCTACCCTCAGATCCTGTTCTGAGAAGCAGCAACTCTGAATCTACATCTGCATCTATTGTACTGATCGATTCACCATTCACTTGCGTTACCAGGTGTTATTGTTACTGAGCACATACTGATTTGTTTATCTTGTATATGCTTCACAAAGGTTCTACAATGGAGAGGTAGATTAATGCCTGCAAGATAGTATGTCGAAATGAACCTCTTGATCTGGTCTTGTAAAGCATCTCATATCTGTGTTTGAGGCGATGGCGCGCGCGCGTGACGTGATCACCCGGGGATACGGAGGCGGTGCCAATTCATGGACGATCGAGGTGGTACGTTCCGACGCCGACAACAGCGTTCAGAGAATGCTGGTGAGCAAGTTGGCTTATATTTTCGTCAGCAAGACACCAAAACCAAGCTGGAGTCCTTAAGGGAAACAGATCATCATCAGCTTGCTCAGCAGTACTTCATCCGTGTGCTTTTCGAATGTTGATCAGTCCGAGGAGGAGCGCTGAAGCATCTTGTGGGCATCTTGCATGTCCTGTATTTTCCCAAAGTCTTTAGGCTATCTGATTGAAATTTTCAGACTCACATTTGGTTAAATTTTAGCGTTGTAAATCCATTCAGGCTTACAACTTTGTTTTGAACAATGGAAATTCTGCAGGCGATTCCCCTTGAGGTGCACAAACTAACAATTGTGAATAGTTACCACGATGCTGGGAGTTACATGCATGCAAATATTCAGTTCATGACAAAGCAAAATACTGTTGCATAACAATAGTGATTCTTCAGTAAATTATGCTCTTGCTCAGTGCACACATCAGGCAGATCAATACCAGCTGCTGTAAGTGTCGGGGCGGCGTGTTTCCTAAAGAAGAATGCTCATCGGATTAGCATTGCATTGTGCCATTGTGACATAATACAGGCTGACCGTTGCAGCCGCAAGGACTTTGCAAGGTACATACCACTGCTGGAGTGAAGGTGAGTGCAAGCTTGATCTCTCCGCAGTATTTCTCCTCCTTGACGACTGGGTGAGCTGTCGGAGGAAGTCTGCCTTCCCGAAACAGAGCCTCCAGGGGGATGCTGAAAGTTCAGAAGTACAGGTATACAGATGGCTAGTCAGGCTTCAGGCGACAAAAGCAGCAACTGAAAAAGTCAGAGGCAATGAGGCACGGGTCTTGTGAAATGTGAACTGAACTTTGTGCAGAAAGTACATGGATTTCGAAGGCTGTAGTGCAATCCTGTATACAGGAGTAAAATTCCAGAGTACTTACGCTGCTGCACCAACGAAATCATCATACATAACATCGCTGTCCATGATCTTGAGATGAAGATGCGGAGTATCGTCATAGACAGTGAAGATGAAGGTCTCGTTCCATTCAGGCTCGCTTCCTTCTCCTGAATCAGCGAGAGTAAAAAGATTGGCAATCAGATTGGCATCGAGTTCTCTTTCCCGCGTCACGGCATGCATATTTATATAGCAACAAAACAAGGAAAACCGCGTACCATTTGCAACGCTGCTTTTCTGCTCCTGGCTGCGGCATGTAAGGATCACGTAGGGGTCCATGTTATCTGGTGAGCATTTGTTCCCAGGAGAACAGCACACAAAAAAAGAGACATGTTTCAGGTTCCAGAATATGCTACAGTAACTGCTAAGGATTTTGAAAAAAAAAATAGAAGTCGTTTAACGTCTCACAAAGGGACAAGCAACAAAGATGGGGAGAGAAATTTCTGCGATCTGGAGAAGAGGAGGAGGAAAGAGAGAGAGAGAGGTTTACTGAGGAAATCGGTGTCCTCGAGGCCCTTGGCGGAGACGAGAAGAACCTCCAGCTTCCCGTGCACCATGGCTGCTGGCTTTGGCTCCTCCTCCTCTCTTCCTTGATCACACTTTCCCCTTGGCAAACAGATGCAGCATATAAAAAAAAGTCGTTGGCCGGCCCCAATCTCGCAATCAATCATGCCAGTCTGCATCGCACATCTTAATTTCTGATGTACCAATCCTGGTAGTGGTAGGTAATTATTGAAAACAATTAAGGATGGGATGGCAATGTCTATCTGCAAAGGATTCGGAAGGCAATCTCTCTTTAGATTCCCCCGACGACGATTGGCTGCAAGATCGCTTGGCCGGCCGCCTGCCTCTTCGTTTCCCTGTGTTGGCGTGGAATGGTGTTTCGCGCACAGGCAGTCAGAGTACAGAGGAGGAATGGAAGCAATCATCTCTTGCATTGCATGCATCCTCAGTCTGTTTCCACTCAGGCGACCGGGGGCTCCATCGCGCCGCCGCCTCGGCCCCTCCCTGGTCTTCCCGCTCCTCGCCGTCGCCCGAGCAGGCCACCGGAGGTCCGGCGGTCGGCGAGGACGGCGACGGCGGGGCATTTTTTCCGCCGCGGCTCATCTCAGGTGTCGGGGCGGGCCGACGCGGAGAGGCCGGCATGGCCCCGGCCGTCGGGGACGGCTCCGGCACCGGCGCGGGTGGATTCGGCACCGTGCCGGATCTCGCGCGTCTCCGGGCGGCGGGCCTTCACCTCCTCCTCTCCTTCCTCCTCTTCGTGTCTTCTCTGGTGGTGACCTTGGCTGCGGCGTCCATGGCTGTGGCGGTTGCTTCACCGAATCCGCCTGGCCGGATCCGCCGCCGCCGGCCGCCCCGTGCTCGTCGTCGGGGCGGCGCGGCGGCCGCTCTCTCGCGGCGCGCTCGGCGGTGGCGCCGGGGACCTTCATGGCGTGGCTGGGCGGTGCTCCATCCGCGGCGGTGGTGACTGCCCCTCCGCCGGCCCTTTCCGCTTGGGTGGCTGGATCCGCGCCCTCGTGGCCGGATTCGCCCCCTAGTAACCTCGGCTTGCGCTCGTGGCCCGGATGGCGGTGGCGGGTGGCGGTGGCCTCCGATTGCCGCCCGCAACGGCAGATCTTCGCCATCCCCGTCGTGGCGTGGCGGCGGCCCGGCGTGGTGAGCAGCCGCGGGTCGGCAACAGCTGCCTTGGTGGCATGGCCGCCACGGTATTTGTGCGATTGTGCGCCTCCCAAGATCGTGGGTGGTGCCCTTGGCGGCGGTCGTGCGGTGGCTCCTCAGCAGCACCATGGTGGTGAGGTTGGTGGCGCCGGCTGGTTTCGCTGCTCGGCGACGATGATGCGGGTGAAAACCCTTTCCTCTTGACGCTGTCAGGGGACGGTGTCGCTTGGCGCCGGGCCATACCCTTCTTGAAGGCGACATTGGGCATCTCGGTCACTTACCTCGGCTCACAGGTGCTTCGGCGGTGACCGCTCTGTGAGGACGTGTTCTTCTTCTGTTGTTTGTTTCTCTTCTTTCTCTTTCTTTGTGGTTGAATGGAAAAAAAAGAAAAGAAAAAAAAGTAGTAGGTAGTAGATTCTCCTTGAGCGGGGGAGAAGAGAGGTTTTGGTTCCTGGCAGTTTGTGGTGGCTCGCGTCGACGGCGGAACAGTGTGGTGGAGACCTGAATCGATGTTCCATTCCGGCTGGACCTATCCTTTGAAGTTGTTTTGAGTTGATCGTGTCGATGTCCCAATCCGACCGATAAGTTGTTGAGTTGAGCGGTGCGTGTTGAGGCCCCAATCCAACCCACCAATGTGCCTAGTTGTATGGTCTTGCGGACCGGAGTCGTTGAGGGTTCTTTGCTCCCCTAGTTGTGCGGTCGATCGACCAGAGTTGTATGGTTTTCGGGCCCGGTTTTTCCTTATAAACTGGGTCAACTCTCTTCTTCTAATAAAATTTCGAAAAGCTTAGGCTTTCACCGTCCGTTCAAAAAAAGTCTGTTTCCACTCACTTCCTGAACCTGTCTTTTGTTTCCATTGCATGCTTTCTATTCTTGCGTGGAAGAAGATGTTGTCTAGAAGCATTGAGTGCATGACGAATCCAAACAGACAGGGAATGGAAATAACCAAGGGCAATGGGTGACTTTACGAAATGGACTCCCATGATCTGTAAACAAGAAAAAGAGCAATAGTAATCACCATTATCCGGCACTGTTCACCATAGTCAAAATATGTTGCAGATCCATAGATCAGCCTAACAGATTTACAAATTGGAGACAAAGATCAAAGAGGAACGCTATTGACTAAGAATGGCTAAAGAGGAACAAATGGAAAATCCCTACAATGAAACATTGTTAACAAAGAAAATAAAAATAGATATGCAGAAACATATTGTGGAATTTCTAAATTACTCCAAAGGGAAATATCAAAATAATATGTTACGTTACGTCCAGAATGTTTTGATGGAGCTTCATGGATACAAACTGTCTGAATGGGTGTACAACTCTGTGAGCAGTGCATTAATAATACTAAAATGTATGATAATCAAAGCTGCATATTCATGTACAAAGGTTGACTATCAAGAATAAATTGTGTGGATTGCCAAATGTGTACACATGTTTACTACTTTGCAGGGAAGACAGCTACTGATCTAGCAAACACATTGGAATTAAAAAAAAAGAAAATACCTAAGTGCCAAAATGAATTTGATTCCTTGCCTACCTTATAGCCACATATTTGCAACGAAATTCATCTCTAGTTCACAAGATAGTAAAATTAATTGTCCATTAGATAGTAAAATTAATTGTCCATTATATACGATGCCTTCATCCCCATTGTTGTTGCATCCTACTGGTAACATGAGATATACAACAAACCTTTTCCTCCAATGGAGCCACACACTGCAATCATGAGCTTCCAATTGATACACCTGACAGTTAGATCCAAATGATATGGAGAACTCCAAAATTTTAATAGGACAATTATTAGTGTTAAGCATACTTGATTGAACTTGAGTTTGGAAGCAAGAGCAGACATGCAGAACTGCAAACAAGACAAAGATTCAATATTCAGGTCAAAATCATGGCAAAATTGCTGTAGCAGAAAAGCTAATTGTATGAAATAAACGCAAATTCTGAACACCAAAAAGTAAACTACCTGAAATAGACCAAACGAAAGCATGCCAAAAGATTACAAGAATCGTGAACAACCAGAACGATCATGAAGCAAGAGTGCAAGACACCAGTTGTAATAGCCGGTGGATGCCGGCGGTAGCTGCTGCCGAGGGAGAAGGTCTTTGCCTCTCTGCTCTGCGCTTAGATTAGAAACAGGGGAGGAAGGGAATTGATCTCTATTGATTAAGGAATATAGTTTACAACGCCTTTGTATATAAAGGCTGATCTGACCCCTCGAGCAAGCTTGGCCGGCCGCCTGCCTCTTCGTTTCCCTGTGTTGGCGTGGAATGGTGTTTCGCGCACAGGCAGTCAGAGTACAGAGGAGGAATGGAAGCAATCATCTCTTGCATTGCATGCATCCTCAATCTGTTTCCACTCACTTCCTGAACCTGTCTCTTTGTTTCCATTGCATGCTTGCTATTCTTGCGTGGAAGAAGATATTGTGCAGAAGCATCGAGTGTTTGACGAATCCAAACAGACGGGGAATGGAAATAACCAAGGACAATGGATGACTTTACGAACTGGACTCCCAATGATCTGTAAACAAGGAAAAGAGTAATATCGATCACCATTATCTGAGACTATTGTCAAAATATGTTGCCGGTCCATAGATCAGCCTAACATATTTACATATTGTGGACAAAGATCAAAGAGGAACACCATTGACTAAGAATGACTAAAGAGGAACAAACGGAAAATCCTATAATGAAAAATTGTTAACAAAGAAAATAAAAATAGATATGCAGAAAGATATTGTGGAATTTCTAAATTACTCCAAAGGAAAATATCAAAATAAAATGGTATGTCCAGAATGTTTGCATGGAGCTTCATGGATATAAACCATCTGAATTAGTATTTAGTACTAATACTAAAATGTACGATAAACCAAACTGCATATTTATGTACAAAGTATAAAGGTTGACTGTCCACAAAATAAGAATAAATTTACCGATCTAGCAAACACATTGGAATTTAAAAAGAAAATAAGAAAACACCTAAGTGTCAAAATAAATTTGATTCCTTGCCTAACTCATATTTGCATCAAAATTCATCTCTAGTTCACAAGTTAGTAAAATTAATTATCCATTACATATGACATCTTCATCCCCATGGATGTTGCATCCTACTGGTAACACGAGATATACAACAAACCTTTTTCATCCAATGGAGCCACACGCTGCAATCATGAGCTTCCAATTGATACACCTGACAGTTAGATCCAAATGATATGGAGAACTCTAAAATTTTAATAGGACAGTTATTAGTGTTAAGCATATTTGATTGAACTTGAGTACTAGTAGGAAGCAAGAGCAGACATGCAGAACTATAGCAAACAATTCAATGTTCAGGTCGAAATCATGGCAAAGCTGCTGTAGCAGAAAAGCTAATTGTATGAAATAATCACAAATTCTGAAGACCAAAAAGTAAACTACCTGAAATAGACAAAACGAAAACATGACAAAAGATTACAAGAATCGTGAACAACCAGAAACGATCATGAAGCAAGAGTGCAAGACAGCAGTTCTTGCACACCCAAACTAGGATCCTAAAGGCTAGAGAATGCACCTCTGATATTCAATTGGAGCAAGAAAGTAAGGTTGTAGAAGCTAGTTCCATTGCATGATCAACTTTACTGATGACAACATGTTACTATAGATATTTTTCTTCACCTGTATCCACCAATGTCACTACCTACCTCTGCCCTGAACAGTGGTGAGAAAGCTGTAAATGATCCTTAAGTGACATGATCGACATTTAAGATAATCATACAAATCACAAAACCAAAAGTGCTTGTACTTTTGCCATCTAGATAAAAGAACAAACATATTACTCAGTAAAAATTGAAGAGTACGAGTACATCCATTTCACCCTTCTTGTACCTTTTGATCCCTCTGGAACTCTACAACCTCACACCCCAAAAAAACTTCGATTAAACAAGGAAAGTGACAGAAATATAGAAAGAAAACCAGATGAAGTGTAAGACCGAGTTGACTGAGGTCCTGATCACCCCATTTTTAATCATTCCATCCAACCATAGAAATAACAAATTCACCAATAATTTGCAACTTAAATAGATATACAGGCATTCACAAGTAGCAGACTCCACCATTGCTCGCAGAAACCACATACTGTCGACAAGCACCTGCTCCCTTGTTCTCCCTTGTATCTCACTCCTTCCTTGCCAGTATCCCAGGAGCAACAGAACGGCGCCTCAAATGCGCATGTTAATAAAAAGAGAATCTTTGCACTCCAGCGATTTCATGACCAGTCAACTGTACTTATTTAAGAATAAAAGAGGCTACTGGCTAAATTGTTTGTGAAACAGGCTAAACTGTTTTGAAACTGAATTTGGCTACTGGCTAAATTGTTTGTGAAGATAAGCAAAAAAAAAGTTATATGTATCATTAGTTATATGTATCATTTCTAAGCCTTAAAGACTCACGTGTTACACAAACAAGCTTAGGTGATCACAATCACATCAGTATGAATTAACTCAACCATTATGTAAGATAATAAGAAAACAAAGGTTTCATCCTTGCATATATATGAGAGTAAACAGAGTAGCATAATCCAGCAGACTCGACATACTGATGCTTCATATACGACATAAACTTAAAAATATACTGTAGGTAAACATATAATCTAGTACTGGCCCGACTATTCCATCGGTGCACCAGTACGTCCTACTATTTTATTACCACCAGCAAGACCTATGCAGCATCGTTGTTCATGGCGCGCTCCCGCAGGTGCTCGGCAAGCAGTTCGTTGGTGCCCTCGACCTCGACGTAGCCATGCTTCTCGAGCTCCGACTTGACCCAATCCTGATACTCCCTCTTGATGCGGCGGTTCTCCCGCATGACGGCGACGGCTTCCTGCCTGTTGGCGCGGTACATCTGCTTGGTGGCGTCGGAGATGGGCATGTGGTCCATGTTGTCGGGGGTGCAGAAGACGTAGTCGGAGACGTCCCAGGACAAGATGTAGTCGATCTCCTCCTGTGACATGATCCACATCACCTTCTTCTCCACCTCCGCGTCCTCAGCAGCAGCAGGGACCTTGGAGGCTCCCGCAGGATTGGCGGAATCGGCCATGTCCGGTCACAGATTCCTCCCAGTCGGTTTGGTCGCCGTAGGCTTCGATTTCGTCGATCTCTTTTTTTCTTTGGTGAACCAGCAGCAGCCCCCGTCGCCTGATATATATATGGGGAGGTTCGGACGACGACCCAGAGTCCTACTCGAAGTACTATTATGCCCGAATTCTAGCCCGAGCCCAATACGCCTTTCCGTTCTCTGCGCCGCTTGCCCGCTTCCCCCCTTATCTTTTTTTTATAACTTTGCAGAAATAAATAGTCGTCTCAAATATTTGCAAAACGAGCGTCTCCAAAAGATTAGCAATAATATTAGCTAAATTTAAAGATTTAGATGCTAGTTAAAAAAATAAAAAAGCTGTTTAATTCAAGAGTAAACCAACATACTCTTCAAATTGGACTTTCCATAATAAGTGGTCCCACTGTCATTCTCTGACCACTCCCAACTTTATCCATCCGACCATCCCCAACCCCTCTCTGTGACTCGCCTCCGCCGAGGTGTTTGCTCACCGGAGTCACCGCCGCGGCTCCAGGGCTGGCGTTCATGGAGGTGGCGAGTAGGTTTCATCGATGAAGTGGACGCCGACTGCCCGTCGCCATGGCCTGGCTCCGGTTCGACGCCGACCGAGGGCTGCAGCGCGTGCCGGTGGACGCACCTCCTCGATTTGGAAAAGAAAAATGGCATCATTTCTGAAATCCTCTAGGACATTTGCTGGCCTTCTGGGCAGAGCAGTGATCACGTTGAAAGAGTAAAGGCAGAAATCTTAAGGGGGGTTATTCATTCTTCAAGAGACCACTCTTGCAATGCTTACAGATCACGTTGAATAATCCAATGTTTTACATGAGTCACCTGAACTTTGTTGGGTCAACCAAACGTGACCACCTGCATGGCAAAACAAAGCATGCACATGTAAGCCTAGTTGGTCGGTCAGCAATTGTCGATTTACCATTTACTCCGTATGTCACAATTCACAACCAACCCCCGCACAAGCATTTGGCCCTCTGTTCTTCTGAAGCTTTACAGGTTTCAATTCTAGGCAAGCTTAAAAAAAAGCAAAAGGCAAGTCATATCTTCTCCTGCAGATGGAAGAGCATAATAACGAAAACCAGCAGAACGCTACAGATTTTGCCCAACAAACTTTTCCATAACATCTGTGGCAAGATGCCAAGATCACACACAAATAGGAAGCAGAAACACCCTGTGGTGTTCATCAACCAGTGCAATGTAAAAGTGGGCTTGAACAAACACACCGGGACAATAATTGTCATCAGTAACCTCTAGCCTCTATTTATCACGGCGATAAATCTTCATCAGGCCTACGTAAGGATCCTAGCATTTTTTGTTTACGTGGTGTCATCACATCTTGAAAAGATATTTGAGATCCTCTACAGTGAGCCGAGTCGCTGCTGCGCTGCCACCGGATTGGTCCTCGCCCAGTGCAGATTGGACCATCTTCTTCTTTCCCTCCTGGCAAAACAAAGCATGCACATTTTCAAATCAGTTTGAAAAAAACTGTACATCTACACTAAACCGATTGATCACTACCCTGCTTTTATTCTCTGTCTATATATTTTAAAGCTTGACCATTTACTTTTGTTTTTGAATGGCTAGACTGATATGATAAAGTATTTCTTTTACAAAAAAAACTGGTGAGGCAGTATCATGCACTGAAATTTGTAATTTTAACATGTTAATTTGTTCAAAGTTTTTAATGTTTAACCACAGGGTTGTAAAACATGGAAGATGAATTGAAGAGGGAGTAGTAGGAAACTAACTGAAACTAAGAGAACTATCATGACCACAATTATTTAAAACAAATCTTTTCAAACCATTCTCTACTGAATGTGATCTGAATTCTCTCCAAACTCACAGTTAATAAAATTGATGCTATTTAAGGAGAAAAAGAATAAAATTCCCTAACTGGAAGTGCATCGGTGACAATATTACCTGCAGAGATAAAATGCGGTCTTCCACTGTGTCCTTGACCGTTAAATGAGTGACAGTAACAGGACGGGTCTGCCCGATCCTATGTGCCCTATCAACTGCCTGGTCCTCAGCTGAGGGATTCCACCAAGGATCAAGCATGATCACATGGCAAGCAGCTACCATGTTCAGGCCAAGATTGCCAGCCTTCAGTGACATGATCATTACTCTCACCTGAAGGAAGAAAATGTAATACTTTGTCAAAACGTCTACATGTTGTATTCCTAATCAGGAGGTTTTTGTACATAATCAAGGGGCAAATAAAACAATGCTAAAAAAGAACCTCTGGGTCAGAGCCAAACTCTTTCACTGCTCTTTCTCTTATGTTCAGAGGCATCGATCCGTCCAGCCTCCTGAACTCCATATGGTTGCTGCTCAGTGAATGCTCCAGCAAGTCCAGCATGCCAGTCCACTGGGTGAAGACAATGGCCTTAGCAGGAGCCATCTCTATTGGAATTGATCCCATGGCATCATGATCATCCCCTGTGTTGATGATCGAACTGAGTATGTCGATGGTGGCCCGGATCTTTGAGGAGATGTAACTACTTTCACAGATTGAGACTGGTTGGTCCTTCGACTTGGGCCAGAGACACAACTTCAAAGCCTTAGCTGAGAAAAGAGTTTCAGGGCTTATTTCCTTTCCACAATATGGAGGAGCGGGGCAGACCTTCTCTACAACCTCCTTCTTGTTTATTAGTTTATCATGTGCACAGTTAGTGCAGAAAACATGACCACATGTTGCTACAACGGTGTTTGATGGTGGCCCCTACAAAAAGGAAGACAATGTTGGCATATTGCTAGAGCAAAATAGTACCGAGAAAAAGTGAGCTAGCAGCTATTTTGACTACAAAATTTGCACATACTAAGTCTGAGTGAACTATTTGCTTACACTGCAAATGGTACATTTTGCGGCTCCTTTTTCTATGTTTTGAAACACATCTGCAAGCATTTCCACAGGAAGTTGCTTTGCCAACCCTAGAGAATGCTTAAATGATTGTTTTCCCTTCAAAAGGAAAGGGTGGTTGCAAGCCTGCCGAAGTCGAGACAGCAACGCCAGGATGTGCACATAGTTTTCATGTGTCAAGCCTCCAGATGCCTGTAAAATGAACTCAGCATACAAGCATCATATGTAACACACTGAAATTTCTGAGAAATTGAAACTTTTAAAAACAGAAATGTAAACTTAACATGTAGAATCAGTATTAAAGCTATTTTGAATTAAATGCGGATTGTGAAACCTAACTTTCATAAAGTTAATGTGGACAACTAGATTTGTTTATCGAAACTTATCATGTGGACTGATATTCTGCCATAACCATACTAGACTGAAATATTTATTATGGAAGACAACAGGGATATACTGACTACTTATTGAAAGAATATGAAATGAAGAAATTTGAAAAATGTAAACTGAAAACTACCTTTAATGTTTGACGAGAGCTTTCTTCAAGATTTAAATAGAAAAATCGCTCCTCCTTGGTGAAATCTATTTTGCTCAATTGAATTGTCTTCGGTGGTATTTTTATGATTGGCTTTCCATCAAGTAGCATTTCTATATGGAAATAGTATCACAACCCAAAAGGAATCATGTAACAGTCACATAAACTGAAAACTTTAAAAGCTAGGATGCAAAACAGCAAGGAAATTCCTTCAGAAAAACAAAGAACCGGACACACATAACATATGCATCCAAACTATTTTATCTCACCTTTTGTGCGCCGCAGCAGAACTATCCTCAAGACAGTTTGGAGTTTCTTGTAGCCATGAGTTACATCTCTAGAAAGTGGGATTGTGATCATAGAGCGAAATGAACTGAATTTAGAATAAGGCTCATATTTCAAGAAGCGAAAATAGCTGTATAGATCATCAATGTTATTTTGTATAGGTGTTCCTGATAAGCACCATCTCCTTTCTGCACTCAATGCACAACAGGCTTTAGCCATTTGAGTCCGGTGGCTTTTTATGGTGTGAGCTTCATCTAGCACAACTCTGAACCATCGTACCATGGCAAGTGGGCCACCATTTGAATTGCTAGGTTTCTTTTTCTTTTTTGCCATGCCTGCAGCATTTTTCTTAAGTCGTTTCAACTTATTGCCGGCAGAATGCTCACCATCAGTGTCTTTTTTAGGCACTTCAAGGGACACAATTGCGTATGTGGTGATACAACATCATATTCTGCCAGCTCAGTTGGATCTTTAGTCCTTGAACCTCCATGATGAACCAGAACGGACAACTTTGCACTTTGGGTGACCTTCGCAGACAACTCACTAGCCCACTGCTTAAGAACGCTAGCAGGGCACACCACCAATGTGCCAGCAGCTTGTCTGGACGCCGGCCTCAAGGTTGATGCACTGGAGGTCACTCTGGTCTTCTTCTTGGGTTGAGCTTTAACAGCCCTTGACTGACTAGCATGGGCCTTCCATTCTTTCTTGTCCATAACAAGCACTGCTTCATCGTCGTCATCAGCAGATATCTCACATTCTGAATCATTAGTCATGAACCTAGATTGCTGAAACCTTTCCTTCTGTATAAGGGCAATTGTCGATATTGTCTTCCCAAGACCCTGCATCACATGAAACTATGTGACTAAAATAAACGAATCTGGTAAAAAAGACATAATCTAATGGAATAATGTAGGAAATAATAAATAACCTGATCATCTGCTAAAATTCCACCAGCGCAGTGTGTACTATTCTCCCTGGAGACCATCCAAGCCAATGCTATTTTCTTTTAAACATAGAACATATAAATTAATTGGGTCCCTGAAATAAGCTAAACAAATAGAAAACTGTGATTATTAAAAAGGGTACCTGATGCTTAAGGAGAAAAACTGACAGAACCCCTTCAGGCAGATCTTCTTCCTCTTTATCCTCACTGATATGCTACATACAAGTGATGGTAAAATAATTTAGTTCATGCCAATTATAATAAACTGAAGTAGCACCCGATTTGGCGCTTATTTGATTAAGGTGGCATTATGTCAATCAACCAAACATGCATACCAGCAGGGCTTCTTCGTACACAGCTTTCTCATCAACAGTAAAATGCCTTTTTTCTGGCGTTTCTGGGCTACTATTGGCTTTGAAATCAATAACAGAAGTCATGGATGGCATTGGCTGATGAGAGAAGTCCTTGCTTGTGAACTTTGACATGTTCCCAGTGGCTGGTCTATTCTGAGCAGGCCTATAAGGCTGATGAGTACTTAAGAACCCGTTGACATCCAGCATGATTGGTTCTTCGTCGCTACTTGTGTCATCATCAGTTGTGCTGACAGAGTGGAGAGGTTGCTGTCGAAAACGGTTCTGGAGGTCACCGTAGTCGTGATCGTCTTCGCTGTCTGAGCACATATGATGGAGAGGTTGCTGGTGAAAACGGTTGCGGAGGTCAGTGTAATCGTGATCGTCCTCACCATCAGAGCACAGGTCAACAATGTCTTCATCATCTGAACTTAATACCTCAATAACTTCCATACTGCCTGAAAAAAATACATATGGTCTTTGCTGTCACATATATCATATTTACTTAGTTCATACGAAACCTGTCTATACTCTACAAGATGCTCGGTGCAGGAACGTAAACTAAAATGCATCTTTGTTTTTCTGGCTACAGCAGTGCCTAATGGATCAATAAGCAGTCGTCATTTCAACACAAAGGCAAGCTGAACCTCTCAAAAGATTAACATTCGTGATGGGGATTTATCAGAAGAGGAACAGAAGGGAATTACAGGACTGCACAAGCATCACGCAAACAATCTGCCAACGGTCATACAGTACTAGAAACGAAGGTACATGCATAAGACCTACTGCATCTGCCAAACTGAACTGGTAAATCTACTACGCACATCCCTGAAAATGAAGCGATCAGTCAGAACAAGAATCAAGCCGGCCACTATCTATCTGCAGGATGAATGCGCAATTCTAGTCGATCTGACGAACTCACGATTATTAATCCAAGTCGGCCTGATCCCATCTCAACCCCCAACCCCAAATTCCTAATGATCTGCTCAAAGCACCCGCTTTCCCGTGAAGAGCAAAACCAACACCGACACCGCTCGAATTAATCTACCGTGAACAACCATGTCGAGTAACATCGCCCGATAATGGCACCACCACCACAACCATAGATATTAGATACTGGAACCGGCACCGGCGGCTTACCTCGTCGTCAAAGGCCGGTCGGAGGAGTCCGGCGGGGCACCGGCGGCCGGCGCAGTTGCAGATTGGGGGGAATGGGGTGAGTTCGAACGGGCGGAATTTGGACGATGGAGAGTGATTGGTGAATAGTGATCGATCGAAGGAGGTTGATGGTATTTGTTTCGCGGCGTAGGGTACCGTTGGACGAGACGATTTGAAATTCGAAAAATTGAAACGGGAATGCCGCGGCCGAGAACAGGGAAAGGAGGAAACTATAGGAGGTGAGGTGTCATCCTGATCGGATCATGTTGGCCAGCGTGTACGCTGCCACGGTGGATGTTTGATGTGACACGCTCGTGGATTAAACTCTCATGCGCCGTTGATCAGCAATTATCACACAACCAAAAGCACCTTTTCCACAATTAGCAGTTACAGGCTTCATGTCTGGGCTAATCAAAGAACCAAGATGCAACGATAGTACCTATATGTAATCCATGTACAAATCTTCTCCGGATGGAAGAGGCTCCCTCACAGCTACGAAAACCAGCAAAACGCTACATTGTCCGCCCACTGCAAGAACAGTGCAAACGTGGGCGGCCAGTGATGAGGTGCATAAGCGCACACCCTCATCAGCTTCAAAATGCCTACTTGCATACATAACAGTGCCAGATACTGCCATCAAACTCTGACCTACAGCCTACGTGTTAAGATTGTCATAGGAAAAGAGTCACCAGCCCCACGAATGATTTACAAGTCTGACATCACACCATGAAGAGGTATCTGAGATCTTCTACGGTGAGTCGAGTAGAATTGCCACTGGAACCATCCTCGCCGAAAGCAGACTGGACCATCTTTCTCTTCTTCTCCTGGGAGGGAAATATACACAATTTGTCAATAAAAACATGGAAAAGGCAGAAAACAAACACAACAATGGTAAGACGGTCCGCAATGAACTGATCAGCAGTGTCTGATTAATAACATGGATAAACCTTCTAGCTAACACTTGAATCATTTTCGAAAGAAAGAGATTGACACTGGCATTGGCATATGATGCGCACAGACAATAGCTGCTTTGATACATAATTATCCTCGCATTCATCATCATATCATTGTGCACTGTAACTGCTATATCATTTCACGTCAATCATTACTACCTTGAAAAGATGTGGCACAGAATTTTAGTACTGGTGGTATTGGCTAAAAGTTGGCTGACCGCCTCAAGATTTACAAAACTAAATTGAAATGAGAAACATGCACTGATCTCTAAATGAAAATGCAGGAGACGAAGTATTACCTGCAGAGCTAAAATGCGGTCTTCCACCGTGTCTTTTACTGTAAACCGCGAAACAGTAACAGGACGGGTCTGACCAATCCTGTGTGCTCTGTCAACAGCCTGGTCCTCAGCATAAGGATTCCACCAAGGATCAAGCATAATCACATGGCAAGCAGCTATCATATTTAGACCCAGATTGCCAGCCTTCAGCGACATAAGCATCACTCTCACCTGAAGAATGAAATTTGTTATCTATATTTACATATTAAATGTCAGCGAAAAATTGCTGGATGAGAAAAGGATAGGTTGCAGGAAACTACCTCGGGGTCATCTTTAAACTCGTTCACTCCTTTTTCCCTCAAGTTGAGAGACATTGCTCCATCTAGCCTCCTAAATTGTATGCCACTGCTGTTCAGTGAAAGCTCCATCAAATCCAACATGCCAGTCCACTGGGAGAAGACTATTGCCTTAACAGGGGCCATCTCGCTTGGAATTGCTTTGGTAGCATCCCCCATTGTGATGGCATCAGTCTTGATGATTGATTTAAGTACGTCCACTGCTTGTCGGATCTTCGAGGAGATGTAACTGCTTTCACAGATTGAATATGGTTTGTCGTCCACAGTGGAACAACTAGATGTTACATCAAGCTCCAACTTTGGCAAGGTACAAAGCTTTAATACTGCTGGTGTAAAAACAGATCGAACACTTAGTTTCTTCCCGCAAAGTGGATAGGGGCAGACATGTCCGTTACTCGTTAAGCTCTCATGTACACACTGGTAGCAGAAAACATGACTGCATGGCGTGACAACAGCATCCTCAGGTGGATCCTGCAAAATGGAGAAATCAAATTATTGTCCTGATCAAGAAGTTGTGGGCTAAGATAACAATTAAGCTAAAATCAAATAAACCAATAACTCTTTAGTGCTTTGGTCCCACACTGACATACATATATCTTGTTTAACTTAATTCTTTTGCTTCATAAAAATATATTCCAAAAACTGTGCATGTAACAAATTTTGAGTGATCTAATTTCTTACACTGCATATGGAACAAATTGCAGGACCTCTATCCAGCGTTTCAAGCATATGTGTCACTGTTTCCTTAGGAAGTTGCTTTGCCATTTCTATAGATTTAGTGTCAATAAGATCTGATTCCTGCCCCTTCAAAAGAAGAGGGTGGTCACAAGCCTGCCGAAGCCGCAACAGCAACACAAGGATGTTTGCATAATTTTCCTTTATCGTTCCAGCTGCATCATATGCCTGTATCACAAAGACAACAAATAACTATCAGACATTTCGTACTGAAATTCTGGGTGACTGGACACTGCTAAACCTAATGTCAGTAAAGTTAATGCAAATATGAGCATACATCAAGTATAATGCTGAGGCTAGACAAATATGATGCACCATGAATGCAAATAAAAAACAGGCATCAGATTTAAGCAATTAAGTTAAAGGTACCTTGAACTTTTGCCGAGAGCCTTCTTCAAGTGTTAAATAGAAAGATCGCTCCTCTTGGGTGAAATCTATTTTACTCAGCTGAATTGTCTTCGGTGGTAATTTTAAGATTGGTTCTCCATCTATTAGCGTTTCTGTATGGAAAACGGTTTGAGAGTATGTTAATACTAAATATCACAACCGAAAAAACTTGAAAATAAAGATATACACCACACAAATGGAATTCATTTTCAGAAAAAAAATAAAGATATACACCACACAAATGGAATTCATTTTCAGAAAAAAAATAAAGATATACACCACACAAATGGAATTCATTTTCAGAAAAAAAATAAAGATATACACCAAACAAATGGAATTCATTTCAGAAAAAAACTAAGTACTGAAACACAAACAGAATCAAAGATGCCAAACAAAGTTTCATGGTTGCAAGCCACTGCAGTTAATTAGGGAACTAGTAAGCTCTGTAGGAAAAAGTATTAATGTGTGATATAGCTAAGAGGTGCAAAATGCTAACAGATGTATGGTTGAGTTACTTTATTTCACCTTTTGTGCGTCGCAGTAGAAGTATCCTCAAGATAGCTTGAAGCTTCTTATATCCACGAACTGGATCTTTAGTAATTTGGTACTTGATCATATATTTAAAAGAACTAAGTTTAGAATATGGTTCATATTTCAAGAAACAGAAATAGCTGTATAGATCATCAATTTTATTTTGTATAGGTGTTCCTGATAAGCACCATCTCCTTTCTGCCCTCAGTCCACAACAAGCTCTTGATACTTGAGTCCGGTAATTTTTTATTGTTTGAGCTTCATCAAGCACAACTCTGAACCATTTCACCCTGGCAAGTGGGCCACCATCTGAATTGCTAGGTTTATTTTTCTTCTTTGCCTTGCTTTGCTTTTTTGGTAGTCGTTTTCTTTTGCTGCCAGCAGAAATTCCAGACATTTCAATGTCATTTTTCTCAACATCAGAGTTTTCTTTAGGCACTTCATTTGCCACGGTCATGTATGTAGTGACAACAACATCATATTTTGCTAACTCATTTGGATCTCTAGTCCTTGAACCTCCATGATAAACCAAAACTGACAATTTAGCACCTTCCGTGACCTTCACAGACAACTCATTAGCCCACTGCCTAAGAACACTAGCAGGGCACACCACCAATGTTCCTGCAGTTGGTCTAGTCTTGGACCTCAAAGTTGATGCAGAGGACCTCACTCTGGTCTTCTTCCTTGATTCAACTATACCAGTAGCAGCACCTGACTGACTATCACAGAGCTTAAGACTGCTGGAAACATTCAATCTTGCAGAATCATCTAGCTTTTTAAGGGGTTCAACCTTCAGTTCTTTCTTGTCCATGACAACGACCACATCATCATCATAGAGCTTAAGACTGCTGGAAACATTCAATCGTGCAGAATCATCTACCTTTTTCAGGGGTTCAACCTTCATTTCTTTCTTGTCCACGACAATGACAACATCATCATCATCATCAATGTTTGGGGCAGAGTTTGTACAGTATGAACCATCAGTCATGAACCTAGACTGCTTAACCTTCTCCTTCTGTATAAGGGCAATAGTTGATATTGTCTTCCCAAGACCCTGTATCATAGAAAGTTAATTGCCTGATATTTCCTCCAATCACAAATAAAAGTCCATCTAAATTTGTCTAAAGTCAAACTTTCTTTACCTTTGACCACCAGTATGTAAGAAATTAAGAATAGCTTTGACCACCAGTATGTAAGAACTTACATAGATTGATAATATAAGGCTGATCTAAATAAATTCACCATGAAATATGCTTTCATAATATATAACTCTTTCCATTTAAGATAATACATAAATATTTGATATCAGTTACACATTGAAGACTATGTAGATGTCATAATGATATTTGCTGTCAGTTACACATTGAAAACTGATGATGTCATAATGGGATTATATTTGTGACTGGAGAAAGTTTAAAGGAATCAGGCATGAAGAATAAAAGATACTTGAATAAGGTAGAAAAGTAAAAAAAATACCTGATCATCTGCCAAAATTCCACCTAAACAATGTGAACTATTCTCCCTCGAAAGCATCCAAGCTAATGCCATTTTCTTTCAAAATAAAAGAACATGAAAGTGAAGAGGGCCTCCAGAATAAGCAAAATATCTGGACAACTGAGATAAAAGAAAAGGTTACCTGATGCTTAAGCAATGTTACTGACAAAACACCTTTAGGCAGATCTTCTTCCCTTTTTTCCTGAATGATATGCTGCATATGTTTTGGGAATATTAGCATCGTTCATGCAAGTATGATTAAATAAATAAATAAATAAATAAATAAATGGCAAGGTGCCATTCCGATATAAATCAACCAAATATCTATACCTTCAGAGCTTCTCCATATACAGCTTTCTCATCACAACCGAAAAGCCTTTTTTCTATGTCATCATCGCCTTTTGCATCATTAACAGAAGTCTTGGGTGGCATTGACGGAGGGAAGATCCTATGTGAACGCGGACCTCCATATATAAAGACATCATCTGACAGTTTAAGAAAGCATTTTCTTAATATCCAGACTTTGCACAAATATAAATCATTTTTGTAGTATTGCTCAATCAAAATGTTTCATGGATAGTAAATGAAATGGCACCTGTTGGCGTTGTAGATGAAGACATCCCATTTCCATTGGCAGTGCATCTTTGAAAACCACCAAACTTCACAGCAGGTTCTTCCTTGATTTTGTTGTCACCTAAACTTGAGTGATTGAATGCAAATGATTGAGGACTGAAGTTTCCGTAGGTGAAAGGTTGTGGAAGCTGATGTTCAACATTTGGACCATAGAAATGTTCAGATTTTGCTGCAGAACCATCTGTTATTGATAATGGAATATCCCTCTTGATATCATTACTCACCCCACTGCTCATTTCATTGTTTGATCTATTCTCGACAGGACTATAAGAGGATAAAGCATTTCTCCTGTTAAACCAATCATCATATTCTTTTTTTGCGATCTCATGCCAATCATCGTATTCCAAGCCGGTCGGTTGTTCCACGTTAACAAGAGACAGGTGAAAAGGACTAACAGGCTCCTCATAATCGGTATCATCTTCTCTGCATGAGTGAAACTCATTGTTGTCATCACTATCAGAAGACAGATCAATGATGTCCCCCTCACTATCTGAACTTAAATCAATAATGTCCATACTGCTAGCAATCACTCAGGGTTGAATATGCTTTGTCGAATATCTGTTATGCTTAGCTTTAATCACCAGATATTAATCAACTTGATTAACATCAACACGCTTGAGGACAGTATCCTGCACAATGAGTTGTGACTAGGAATAAATAATGCACCAGGCTTCAGTGACAGATCTCAGCAGGCAGCAGTTAGCCTGCAAGTGACATTAAAGATAACAAACAAAATTTTAGCTACACGTGTCAGTGTTGGAAATATTGCAAAATCTAAAGTGAAACTCTAATAACAAAACGACACTTGTACAACAATAAATTTATCTGGGTACTTCAGTGCAAGATGGCAGCTCCAATAAAAAGGTGGCAAAATGTTCATTTCCCCTGTTCTTAGTTGAAAAGAAAAACGAAATGAAAGGTGCCGAATTTTTGTAGGGGTCAAGATTCAGGCGGAGAAGATTCATCACTACAGCAACAGGAAAACTGTCACCAGGTTGTTATTTCCCCTGCCAAGCATCGGTACAAAGCGTGAACCTACGGCGCTACTGAAGAACGTACGGAAACCAAGAAGGATCAACCAGTACGATCCCGTTAGGCAACATCTGCGGAATTCGCAAACCCAATCGAACACACGATCGCTTAAACCTTCCCCGACTCCCCTTTCCGACCAATCCCAGAGCCCTAATCGAGGCAAAGCCGCCGCCTTTCCATCACAATCGTAATCAATCCCGTTAAAATTTCCCGTAAATCGAAGCACTCACATCCAAAGAAACCATGATAATAAAATATATTTCCGCAGGAGACCAAGAACCACAAGTCAAGAAAGAAACCACGGGGGCGCGAAGTCAAGCATCGTCGTTACCTGCTCCGAAATCGGCCAGTCGGCGCGGGCGGAGATCGTCGGGCGACCGCACGCCGGCGCGGCGCCGGGTGTTGCGGAGCACGTGGCGGTGGATTCGGCGAGGGGAAATCCGACCGGCGAGGAGGGCGGTTCGTGCGTGCGTGACGGCGGGCGGGCGTGCGTGCGTGCGGGGGCGAGACCGGGGGAGGAGAGATGCGCGGCGTTGGTTGGAGTTGCAGCAGAGCTTTGTATCCCTGCGGCGCGGGCCCTGCACGCCCGGGCTCACCTGTCAGTGGGAGCACTCGAGCGGGAAAACGAAAATATTTTCATTGGCTGGGAACGGGAAACAGTCGGCCGAGGGCCGAGGCTTACGGTGGAAGGAAAGCGTGTGGGAGGCCACGGCGGAACGGCGGATGATCACTGTTTGGTAAGTACGTCAAGTTTCACGGGAATTTCGCCGAAATTTGCACGACTGTTTGGAGAAAGAAACATAAATCGGAGAAACCCAAGTGAAAGCATGGTGATAATTTAATACGCGCTACCTGGAAACAACGGATACAAACTTGGAGTAATTTACCCAATTGTACACCGAAACGAGGGAAATACAAAAAAGTTATAAATAAATACATCTCAAACATATAAAAATAATAACCAGAAAAGTAACAAAGACAAAAGGAAGTCAAAACTAAACTCGCTTTCCCACTCATGACTTCAAGCGTGAGGCGTCGGGCCGCCGCCGACGTCGTCAAGCGTGAGCAGCCGGGCCGAGGCCCACGACGAACGGCCCAGGTGGCCCAAAGTTGGGCACGCCCGTGGGCGGCGGCGCGGCGGCTGAGGAAGCAGCAGAGGAGGAGGAGGACGACGAAGCGACCCCGGGGAACGCGGCCACGGCCGGCTGCGTGAGGGGGTTAGCCGGCGGCGTGGTGGCGGCGCCGGCGCCGGCGGTGGCCGGGAGGAGCGGGTCGCCGTACGCGCCTGGCCCCTGCTGCTGGCAGTCCGGCCAGCGGCAGTCCGGCTGGGCCCTGTTGGCTCCCCACGTGTGGCGGCGGGCCAGGCCGACGCCGAGGACGAGGCCCGCGACGAGGAGCGCCGCCACGAGGCACAGGAAGATCTTGGTGGCCTTGCCCACGTAGCAGCACATCGGAAGGCAAGCAGTAGCAGCAGCTGCTCCGTCGTCTTCCTCCTCCTCCCTGCTCTCAGCTGTCAGCTCTCTTCTTCGACCTCTGCTAGTTACCACTCGCTCGCTCACTCTCACTACAAGAACATGCAGGAGAGCAGAGAAGAGAGTGTGGTTTGGAGACTGGAGAGTGAGTGATGGCGAGATGGGTCCAGTCCAGACTCCAGAGTCCAGAGGAAGAAGGGGTCACTCCACTCGGCCACCTCGCTTTTGTTTTTGGTGCTGGTGCTGGTTGTCGGATTAGCGCTCGTGCATGGCTATACACGTGAAGGAGAGAGAAAGCGAGATAGCGTGAGAAAATGTTCTGTTAGTTGCTGTTACCGAAGTTCACACAATATTATGAAGCAATTAACAAACAATCACAAGAATTTTGGATTGTTTGGCAAACACTTTTTATGGTCTCAGGGTCTCAGTTTCAGGCTTCCAGCAGCCAGCGTGGTCATTAGCCTGCTCTGTGAAACTGAAACAGAACATTTCTGCAACAGTACTTCTCTGCAATGGTGTGTTCGACAGTCAGATTACTGCAACACAAAATCATTTCTGCAATGGTGTGTCCGAGAGTCGACACTAGTACTTTTCTGCATTCACCTGACGGATTCATGTGATCAAGTGCCAGAATTGCAGAAAGCAAGCAGTGCCTGTCACTGTCAGCAACAGAAACTAAAGTTAAGACTCCGCCGACACTCCTGGTCAAAAGTAAAACCGGGGGTCTATTGGACAAGGCCACATATGAAGATTTTGTACTCCGTGTAGTTGCAGCGGGAGTTATCCTATCCATTGGTTTATGTACCTGTTATGTTTCGAGATACGTGCGAGTAGCAGCTATGGCAGCGTGACAGAATCACATTTACCGGGTACGGAGTACAGTTGAAGTGCTGAATAAACCAGTCTAACCGTCCGCGCTCTTGATTCAAAATCATTTGAAACTCGTCCCCTCTCTCATCCTGTTTCTTCTCCCACTGCTACGCTCTCCTCTCTCTCCTAAATGGGTGTCGACGGCGGTGAGCGGGCACTGGGGACGGCAGCCGCCCAGATCCGGCGACGTTTGGACTAGATCCGGCGGTGTTGAAACCGGATCCGGTGCGGGAGCATCAACTGCGGTAGCGGCGGGCAGCGGCTCGAGCCCAACCATGCGAGCGCACCGGCGTCATGCTGCGACATTTCGCTCGCCTCCTTCTTCTTCGTCAAGTGCTGCTGCTGGCGGTGGACCAAGCCGGCAGGCTCAGATCCAGCTCTGCGCGGGCCTGTCCTCGCCCTCCAGTGGGTGAATCTGGCTCCGCAAGGTCGCAATCCTGCACCCTGATGGCCAGATCTAGCTCGGTAAGGAAAGCCGCCACCCTTCCTCTCCACCGGAATGGAAGGTTGGTGCGGCGAGCGCGGCGTGGCGGCGAACCGCCACGACGCCGCTCTGCGGCCTCTGCGCCCGGCGGCAACACGTCACGATGGCGAGGCGGAGATTCGAGCAGGTGCCACGGCCGCCCCTCACGCCATGGTGGCGCGGGCCCTCCTCAGCCTCCCCGCGCGGAGGCATACCTCCTCCTTCTGGCCGGCGCGCGCGGCTCCCAATGGCCGGCGTGACTGAGTGGCGCAAGTGCAACTCGGGGCCTCAGTGAAGCTCCTCACATAAGATCTGCGATCGCCATCGCGTGCCATGAAGCTTTTTCCAGGTAACGAGCAACGAGAAACACTGAGATCCCCGCGGCGAGGACGCACGAAGGCTCGTGACCAGGTGCCTGCTCGCGTGCGGAGGGTCTGCGGTGCACGACCTCTCCCGCAGGCCTGTTGGGTGCACGCACCACCACCACCAGCCTGAAGTGGCGGCGGCATCCAGCACCTTGCAGGTCGTCATCTCCCAAAGGAACCTTTCTGTTCAATCTCTGAATCTTATTTCTCTTGTTCGGTTCCGTGATCTTGCCTTGCTCATCTCTTGCTTTTGTTTGGTTCTTGAATCATCCCCTGATTTTGTGCTCCACATCTGTTCCTTCCTCTTTACTAATTCTCCTTCTGTTCGCGAGAAGTGCGCCCAATTTCTTGGTTTTGTTCCTCTGCTATATATTCAAGTTTACTTCTTCCTTTTATCTTCCCTGCAGATCGTTTTTGTTTTTGCCCAACGAATCACCTTTTCACCCTCTGATCTTGCTTGAGATTCTGGAGCAACAATGGGTCAGAGGTTCAGTAAGGCCTTGATCTTCATTTTTTTTCATGTTGATTTTGTTTTTTTATTTCTACTCTAGAATTTTTCATTTTTTTTCTTCTTTCATCATCTTGGTTCCATCGATTTTACAATTTAGTTTAGTAGATAATGATGTATATATATTTGTTGTACCGTGGTAATAACCGGGTACATATGTTTTCTTGATCTTGTCGAACAAAATAAGAATCAATGGTACTAAATATTCTTGGTTTAACAATTTGTAAATCCTACATGATAGGGATGAGATTTATACATATTGTAGCTTTTGTTGTAACTATACAAAGTCATCAAGACAGGTGTACTCTTGCGTGCTACTCCAGTAGATGATGGCAATCAGCTTAGGATGTTGCAATATACATGGTTGATATACAGGTGCATGTGCTGATGAGATGATAAGAGTATTGGTCATATTTTTTTTACTATGCATAGCATGAGCAATACAGAGTATACCTTCTCCAACATCAAGGTATATGCAAGGTACTTCTGACAAATAGCGGGGTACCAAGATTTTGTTAGGTAGGAGTACCAACATGTACCCCCAGTTAGAGAATCCTCAAACATTGGTACAGAAGGCAAGTACTCCTACCTGGACAAAGGTACACCGCACATATGAATAGTACCACACGCACAGATGAATAGTACCACGCGCGGGGAAGGGAAAAATAAAAACCCAATAGTCCATTAAATTTACTAGGCCAAAATGAGGCCACGTCTATCGAACTGTTTGTTGGACATGTGTGTGGTTGTAAGGGATCCACAAGAAATAGATATTTCTTGATGGTCTGCCAACGTGCTACAGCTTTTCATCTAACCCGAGGCTTCACATCAAATCACTGAGCACTCCGTCCAAAAAGAATACAGAGCTCATACAGACGCAAACGCCAAAAAAGCGCAGATCTTCACGCAGCGTCAGCGCTCCGGATTGCTCGAGCTGCAACTAGAGGGAGATAAACGTACTTTTCCAAGGCCACAGGTAAGAGTGAAGCTTCAGAGAGCCACAGATCATGGAGAGAGCACTGTATACACCACAGTCCCTGGTGCCATGGCAACATGACATTGTGTCTCCCCAGCAATGATTTGCCTTTCCTTCCTCGTCTCCCTTTTCATCTTTTTTTCTTCAGCGCCTCTCGGACCAAGATAAGACTATCATTGAGCGAAAAGCTGAAGCCAACCTGTTGCATTGGGGCCACAGCACACAGGCTGCAGTTTTGTTCATTAGCCTAGGGTGGTTAGGTCCATAAGTCTATTTCTGTTGTATATCCTTTTGATGCAGATGCAAACTTGCAAAGCTGCAGTTGCACTGGCGCCTTCAAATATGATAGTCCTACCTACAGGTTAACTCTACGCATAATCTGGGATTACATCACACTTTGATCATGGGGAAGCGTGCTTTTTCTTTGTTGCCGTCAAGAAGTCACCACACCTTGGTGGTAATGCTTCCCTTTCAGTACTTTAGCACAAAGTGATTCTGGATTCATCATGAGCCTCCATCCTTGCTTGCCGAGCATAGCCAGATTGAAATTCTTGATGTCCCTAAATCCAAGACCACCTTTACACTTGGGTAACGTGAGGCCCGGCCAATTACGCCAGTGTATGCTTCGACGGTCAGATGCACCACTCCACCAATAATTAGAGATCGCTGAGGTAATTTTCTTACATGTATCTCGAGCAAGCAGGAAGCAACGGATTACATCACACTTGATCATGGGGATTTGCACATCTGCAATGCTGCCGAGGTGGTAACAATTTAATACACCATTGTCAGAGGAGAGCAATTTCGTGGCTATTGCATCTCCAGCTGTGGTTGTGATGGTGAAGCAGATTCTTTGTTGAATCGAAACTGTTTTGGAAAAACGTTTGGCAAACACTACGTGAAAAACTCACTTTGGTAACGGGCATAGATTGCCATTAGTAACGGGCAAAGCGCCCGTTACCGATCAAGTGTTACAAATGAGCGAAGAAAGGTAACTGATAACACAAATTCGTAACGGGCATCAAACAACGATACCACAACTATACCACGGTCACATGAAATGGTTTCTCCGCCCACAGGCAACTTTGGTAATGGGCACCAAAACAGAGCCCGTTACAAGAAACATACATCGGAGACGCGTGTTGTGTACCTGCGTCTCCTCTATCTCGACGAAATGAGACGTGTCTATTTCACGCTGCGTCTCAAAGACAACTAGGATTCAGAACGGGCATCAAACAACAACCGTTACCACAACTAGTCACCGGTCACGTGAAATGACGCTTCTCCGGGTCCACAGGGAAGGTAATGAGCACCCAAAAAGCGAGCTGCGTTCGGTCAATTCAATATCGGAGGCAGCGTCTTGTGGCTGCGTCTCACACCTGTCTTCAACCGAAACGGGCCCAAGTTACAGGGCCGCCGGTCGATATTAGTAGCGGTCTTTCTGGCTGCAGATTACATTGTTGGCATGTTTGTAATGCGGCGTTAAAGGTCGGCTTGTTACTCAGCGATCGGTGTTTGTAACGAGCTTTAGATCGTAGGCCACGCCTACGAATTCTGGTCGGTAAACCACCACCTCGATAACACTTGTTGCCTGCTGCCATTTGCGCATCACGGAACCGGCCGGGATTTGGCGACCATCGGTGCATCACTGGAACCGGCGGGATATGACTAAATTCTGAAATTAGATCCGGCATCTAAATTCAAAATCCACATAATTCACATGCATCATATGACAAAATTCAGACATCATCATCTCACAAGTAAAGAAGCATCACTGGCTTGACAATAATATCACAGCCATAGTTAACTAGCTTGACAATAATATCACAAAATTCATGGGACAAGGAGGAATGGAAAAATTTCCTAAGAACCATATACAATATTAACCCACACAGTTTCATCAGCATGAAATTTTCATCCGACTGCGATCACCTGTTCTATGAGGAATGTGGCAATTCTATCATGAACATAGACCAACAGGATTTGTGGAGAGGATGCTCATCTAGCCCTAATCTCTGGATATAACAATGTCACCAGTCAGCATACATATATAGGTGCTTACCAAACATGTGCAGTGCTAATAAGCAAGAACTGTGCTCAATTGTAGGTTTTACAAATGAAGATCCCAAGAAAGTACCTCCGTATCTGAGTCTCTATCTTTTAATTTAAGCATGTGATAGGCACAATAGAAGCCGCAGAGTTTGGAATCGAGGTTGTTGGTGGCACCGCAATAAATGTACAAAGAAAATAGTGGTGATCGAGAAGAAATAAACTCAAGCTTTAGTACTAGCTTCCACGGGAAGGAAATAAGTGGTATGTACCTTAACCTCTTTGACATGTTCCAAGGTGCTGCGGGGCAACTTCTTGTCGACACAAAGAATGTGGTCCCAACCCCTCACGAAACATGCAACAATGGTTAGGTACTATTAATTAATATACTGCAGAGTTTGTTGAGGAACGTCCGTCGCAGTTTAGAAAGAAATAACTTACTCATTAATGATTAGTTTGAAAATGGTAGTATCAGTCTCAATGCTCTTGAATGAATCAAGATAGCAGACCTTCCTGGCGAACGATCGCCATCTGCAATCCAAAGGTGGTTTCTCTTGAGATAAGCGGTAAGGATGAGTTTCTTTTTAGCATATAGTTTGAAGGCACGCTGCATATAGGACACAAAGAAATCAAGAGTGTGAGCCTTGCTGGTCAACATTGTGAAGTTAAAGCATTCGAGGATCAAGTAAGTCAAGCTGCGGCGCTCCTTTCGAACTTCTACGACCATATTCCTATTAGTTAGAAAAAACAAAGTGTAAGGAGGCAAAATACATGGTAAAGATGATGTGAGGCAAAAAGAACATTTCGATAGAGAATGATTAGTGAGAAGCAGATTAAATTTTCAAGCAACTTACAGGATGAAGCGGCAGAAGTGTCGATCCAAAGCATCCAAGTTGAAGAGATCGTACAAATCACCGAGTTGCAGGTGGTACGTATCTCGCCGAGTCCGTTTAGCGATTCTTCTCCTCTCTTAGGCCATGCACTGGTCCCGGGCCGAAGTGCGACCATAATCGGAGAATCATCATCTGACACAATTTAGAATGTGTGTAGATCTCTGGTACAAGGAGCAGCCACTTTGAGATCATCACCGCTGAGAATGCTCTTTCCGAATTTGTAATTTGGGTTAGTCATAGCTCAAGGATTCTTCTTGGTGCTTCTCTCAGATCGCTTTCTAGTAGGAATATTAGAGGTTTTATTTACAATAATTTTCTTTTCATGCTGCTTTGAGATGGCTGAAGAAGGTTTCTTAAAGGCTTTCTTGCTTGTGAGGTGGTGTAGAGCTTTTATTTTGGCAAGTTTCTTTCTTACGCTTTGAAATGGTCAAGGTTTCTCAAGGGCTTTCTTGCTTGTCACGTGGTGTAGAGATTTTATTTTCAAGTTTCTTTCCTTGTCGCTTTGAAATGGTCAAGGTTTCTCAAGGGCTTTCTTGATCGTAATTGGTGTCTCACGGGATCTATTACAGAGGTATTGGGCCCAGATGTACATACAACTTTATTCGAAATGTCGTCGACAGATTTATCAGCACCAGCCAACACATCACTCTGATTGCCTGGTAACGGTGGTGTCTCACCGAGCTATTACAGGTATTAGGCCCGGATGTACTGCGCTTTCTTGAAATGTTGTCAGGTAGATTTATCAAGATCACCAACATATCAATCTGGGCTCCTACTTTGGCATGATTGTTTTGAGCACTTTCTTTGGGGGTGTAGGTTTTGTTGTTTCATTAGGAGGAGGAGGAGGAGGAGGTGGTGAGGATGGAATATTTAGTGTCTCTTGCGGATGTGGGGATGCAAGTTTTTCTGTTTTTCAGGACGAGTAATAGTAGGTGGAGATGGAATATTTGGTGTATCTTGCGGATGTGGGGGTGCAAGTTTTTCTCGTGTTTTCGGGATGACGAGGAGGAGGTGGGGATGCAAGTTTTTCAGGACGAGGAGGAGGAGGAGGTCCGAGTGGAACGTCTAGAGGATGTGGGGATTGAGGAGGAGGATGTGGGGAACCATGTGAGGAAGGAACTTCTGCACTCATGAACTACAAGGAATCATCGTAGCACGTGAGCGAGATTTATATGTTGGTACTCCTTGATGTGAATCCGACACCTTTCCATCATAACCTCCGTCCTTCAAACTCGTTATTAGAAGGGTATTCCACCAGTTCATCCGCAAAGATATTATATACAAAGAGCAGTTGAACCACAACATAGTCTTCATGAATCGGGACTGTTTGTAGCATAGTCTACTCTGGATGAACAAGACCAATTGCAACCTCACATTCAAGACCCTCCACGTGATCCATAGGCCACGGTGTGGGTTCGATCAACATGCCTATAAGGTCTTCCTCGTACGATCGTCACGCGTACCTCCGTCGTCAACTCTGCGATTACCATCGATCAAACCTATATTATTTGTGGGCCCGCTGCTCTTGATGTGGCGGGTGAAGGACTTCGCGATTGGACACCGGGTGACAATACCACCTGGTGACAACACCACCTCTTTAGTAAACTGCTCGCATCTCGACCACCGTTCTTGTTTGATTTGTTCCTTTATCTTTTCCGTATCAATCGATGCGTCGGTCTTGATCCTCTTCCTCTTCTCAGACATGGAAGCGTCCGAGAGCCATGCATACTTCCAGCCCTAGTAGTGGAGACACCACGCACGACACAGTTGTTCAGCCCAAGCACCGACTTAGCACATCATACTCCTTCGCCCGCCATTCTGAAGATTACGCACATGCATTCTTCTCCTTGATGTCTGCAGGCAATTTTTCAATTTCTTTGTTGTTGAACACTATCACAGTAACACGGTCTTTAATCACTAGCTTACTCCTTGCTCGCAGCCAATTCTTGGAACGATCGTCAAGGTAGGCGTCATATGGGTTGGGGATCCCAGCTGCAGCTAATTGTCTGTCCTCTTCCTCCCATTATTCTAGTTTCACAGTATAACCAGCTGGACCCATGTTGTGCTCGCTTGTGTTCCGGCTTCGGAGTTCTTTGAACTTGACACTAACAGGTGAGGCTTGCTCGGTTTCCTCCTGTTTCATGAACTCCTTCCACTGTTCCGGCTTCGGAGTTCTTTGAACTTGACACTAGCAGATGAGACTTGCTCGGTTTCCTCCTGTTTCATGAACTTCTTCCGCTGTTCCGGGATGATAAATGGGTGCCTTGTAAATAGCTCAAGTCCTTTTCTGATAAAATCTCGCCTAAGCTAAAATCTGAATTGTCTCCATGCCTTGGCTGCCATCTTTCAGAAAAGCTTGAATGCATGCGGTTTCACGCCTTCCTGGAACTTCAAGTGTTTCTGCACATGCTTATCAAACACGTCTCACTTTTCATCATTGCTTAGTTCTTTGAATTCTGGCATGTGCAAAGGTATCTTTTGTCTAGCAATGAGCCCCACAAGCGCCCTGAACCTGCGCTTTTGAGTCAATGGTACTGGCATCCCCCATGTCGACCTCAGTGACTATCATTGTGTCACTTGGCCACTTTGTGGATATCCTTGCCGCCCGCTTTGCCTCGCGAGCCCCACCCACCGGTCTTGTTGTGCACTAGCGATTGCCATAACCCTCTTCTTCATCTTGTGGCCCCGGTCTATAGTCCTCGTCGGTTTATCCCGTGAATTAATAGTCAAGGGATTTTGAGAAAGGTCACCGGTGTCCAAGAATAGCACAAAAAGCAGACCATACTGCTAACTCTCCTAGGAGACATGCTACAACAGGAGACAAGTAGAGCACATTTTTAATTAATCATGCTTAGCAGCTAAGCATGAGAAAACACATAAGAAAACAATTACAGTAACTACTTTAACCCACTATAATATCATTGGTTCTATGGTAAACCATTAACATAAATGCAAAATTTAGTAACCAAAAAATTAGTTTAGGCAATGCGACTTTACCATTTTAAAGAGGAAGATGCAAGCTGCCTCTGTTGCTGATGAGGTACTTATTTAACTTGGAGAGAATGTGCACATGTACATAGGAACAAGAGCAAAACTGAAGCGTCCCCTCATCAGAGGTGACTAAATGTGATACAAATACCGGTCGTGAGGTCGGTAACACATTTATTACATCAGATGGTTCATTGCCGTACAACACGTCGAGGCCGTGGGCATGAGAGCGCCACTACCACGAGAAGCAACATAAGAACTACAGACCAAACTACGATAGCAAAAGCATCTAAGATATCTTCAGAGTCTTGCGCCATGAAAGCTTCCTGTGGAGACCCTGAATCCACAGGCACAGGTTGGGTGCAGGACAGCAACCTATTCAACGTCTTCGGGGACGAAGTCGGGATCCTCCTCTGAAAAATAGTTAATCAAGCAAGGGTGAGTACATACGTACTCAACAAGTTCAACCCCACCCACGAGGGGCTAATAAGCGATCATGCATGGATATATCAAGGATCCGGATAAGGTTTATTTTGCAAACGCATTTACTCATGCGAGGGGTTTGTTTTCGAAAGGTTTTCGCAAGCTTTTATAACTCAAGTAACTCGGTTGTTTTGTGAAAACTGGATGAGGACTACCAGGACTCCGTCCGTCGTAGCCGTGCACACTGACACACACTTTTCCGTAAACAACTCACGCTATGAAAATCGTCCGAACCCAAACACGGCTTTGTGACCACCGTGACTCGTCCAATACTGTGGACACGGCTATTCGAATAGGTTTTACACTCTGCAGAGGTTGTACATATTTACCCACAAGTAGGGTACCGCCACACGAACACCTTAGTGTCGGCGTGGATCCTATCAAAGCCATTACCCACCTTAGCTAACCCTACTAGCCACTACGGGAGCAACCAAGGGGTTATCTCACATAACCGGGCGTAACTCACACGGATGTACCCTACTCCTTGATCTCCCGCCGCTCACCCGCACTGGCAAGTAGATTAGCTAGTGGGATTTATGCTAAGCCGTTGCCACATACAACGGTCGAGTGGTAATCGATGATTGGGTCGGTGAGATGTCACGCAACGGTCCTTAGACAAGATGGACATCTCCCAACATGCTCAACCACAAAGGTACGAGCTCACCCATACTCCTGACACACACGTCCATCCCGTCTACCCAGTTCTTTACTCATTTTCCAAAATATCCCATTCCCATTTTAAAGCACTCACACATTTTAAAGAAATCACTTAAGGCAATCAAAGATCAATCATAGCAATCAAAGGTGGCTATCCTAGGGTTTTAACAAAGAAAACAATATGCAATTTATAAAACGGGTCATAGGGTCGTATTTATAAAACTGGGATCAAAGCATGCATCAAAGGATGAGATTGAACTTGCCGTCTTCGAAGTCCTCGGGGAGTTCCGGCTCGCGGTTCGGGACCTCGGTCTCCTGCTCGTAGTACTCGGCTCCAAGCTCCTCCATGATACTCCTCTTCGCTCACTCCGTCGGCTATAGCGCACACACAAGCAAGTATGCAATCAATACAAGCACACAAAATTTACCGGCTGAGCTCGAGAGGAAAAAATAAATAGATAATGGGGGAAATAAATATTATTTATGGGTATATGGCCCGGCGGCAAATAGGTGAAGGTGGAGCAAGAGCTGGGACTGATCGGGCGAGAATATGAAATGACGCGCTAAAAGCGTCATTAGGGTTGATTAAAAGAGGTTAAGGACTTAGTTGTAAATAGGTTTAATAAAAGAAGGACTTAATTATAATATGTAAATAAGGTGGGGTTCAAACAAAATGGCCTAAGGACCTATTTGTTATAGACTTTGGTATAGCAGGGGTTGGTTCGTGAATTAGGTTTATTGGATAGGGTTTATTTGGAAGAAATAAAAAGAAAGGGAATAGAGAGGGGCTGGGTGAAAGGAAGGAGGTCGGGGCTTCTAGTAAAGCGGCCATCTCCTTCCTCTCCCCGGTTCGAGCAGAGAAGGGGAGGTCTGACGCTCTGAGCCCGTGGCGGCGATTGCCGGCGCCTCCCGTGCAGGGGTTAGAGGCAAGAGGAGAGGGGCCGTGGAGGTTTGATTCCCACCCTTACCTTGGGTGGCGAGAAGGCGGCTCCACGAGCGGTGGCATATGACGCGGTGGTTAGGGGCGGCTCGAGTGGCGCGCGTGGAGTGCAAGGAGAGAGATGGTTGTGGAGGTGCGAGGCGGAGCGGGAAACGTCGCTAGCCCTTTTATAGCCGCGGAATGGCGGTAACTCGGCCGGAGGGATGAGCACGCAGAGCTCGTGCGCCTTCAATGGCGGTTCGGCCCGGTGGCCGTGGTTGGCCGGCCGGGGTTCGCGGGAGTGAATGTGGCGTGTGACGAGACCCGTGCGTGGGTGAGCCGGCCGTGGCAGCGTGGTTGGTGACGCGAGTAGGTGGCGGCTTGGCGGCGTTGGCAAGGCGGCGGCGTTAATCGCCGCTCGGCGTCGGTGGCGCGATGGTTTTGCAGCGGGGCTCAGCGGAGTTAAAGCGGTGGTTGGGGTGGCGACGGTGGTGCCTTTGTCGGAGAAGACGGCGCCGCTGCGTGCCACGCGGCGGTGACGGCCGGCGGGCAGAAGCGGGCCAAGGCGCGTGGCGCTGCCCGCTGGCCGGTCGGCAGCGAGCAATGGCGCTCTTGGCGTTGCGCTGCTGCCGCCGCCGCGTCGAGGCCATCGGGCGGCGCAGGAGGAGTGGGCCGGTGGCGTTGACGGCAGCTGCCGCCTGGTGCGCCGCGGGCCGAGCGAAGCAGGAGAAGGAAGGGGAGGAAAAGAGGAAAGGAAAAAGAAAAGGAGAAGGGAAAATAGGAAAGAGAAAGGAAAATGAGAAAAAGGAAAGGAAAAGGGAAAAGAGGAAAAAGAAAAGGATTAGAAAAACTTAGGAAAAATCCTAGGAAAATTAGGGGAGAGGGAAAGGATTTTCTCGGGTTCGAGCACTTGCGGGTCGGCGCGTGTCGGCAATGGCAGCCGGGCGGGACCATGGCGGGCTCGTCGGGATTCCCGAGGTGGCCGACAATGCGTTGGCGGTCTGTGTCGACACGATCGCGGAGGCGGCGGTGGCTCGAGTGATGGCGGGCGGGATGGGCGGTCGATTTCGGGGTTTTGAGGAGACGATCGAGCTCACGGAGCGTTTGAAAACACGTGTGATTTAGCGGTGATTTATTAGGGCTAAAACGCGCGCGTTACAAAAATCAAATATAAGAGTCAATTTAAAGGGAAATGCTAAGTATGTATACCATCAACGACTAAGTATGTCCACATGTACTTATACAAAGGAGCCACATGGTATCTTGGGTATGCACCCATACCCCGCAATTCCCACAAGTACAAGTATATTTATACACATTTATATAAAGAAAAGAAAAGCATATGCATATGTTGTATAATTGATTATCTGAGCATGTGTCTGCATCGCTAATTGCATAAACTTGAGCAAATATACCAAATTACGTTGTTAATTTTACAGTTATTACTGAATTGTTGTTAAGTTTACAATTATTACCGAGTTGGTAGAATGGATTTACCGAATTGTATAAGATATTTTAGAGCGGCATACCATAAACTCAAATCCTAGATTTCACCACCGACCTTGTCACCGCTTCGGAGCGGAGGGATCTCTACTCCTCGTTGCTCGCTTGCCGCCACGCCCCTCGTCCTCGCCGACCTCGTGGCTGGATCCCTCCTCCTCCTCCTAGTCATCGCCGCCGCCGCCGCCGCCGGATCCCTCCTCTAGTCGTTGTCGCCGCCGCCGCCGCCGGGTCCCTCCTCCTCCGGATCTCCGTCGAGGTGTGGCGCGCGTCACGCCGAAGCGTGGTGTGGCGCGCTCGTGGCGGTGTGCGCGTGTGTCGCGTGGGAGGTGAGGACGGCGGCGGGGAGAAAGCGGCGGCGGCGCGAGGGAGAGTGGGAGGAGACGCGTGAGGAGGCATCCTTCCCTACTAACCTAGCGCGAGCGGGCTTGTGTGGGCTTTAAAATGAGTAATGTAGTCAAGTACTACTCTGCTACTATATCATAAACATGAGATAAAAAATCTAATTTTAAGAAATTTGGTTAAACAAGTGTGGTTGTTGATATTTTATTCATATACTAAATTACCAACTATGAATTTTTTTTTGTATTTTTACTTAATTTTTAGGTGTTGTTTATGGGCTCTAATGATATGCATCACCAAGTTCACATCACCAAGCAAACAAGTGTATTTGATATAGCATCACATGTTCACATATGACGTGCATCACAAGTTCACATCACCAAGCAAACTAACTCATAACAAACATATTCACATCTGACATGCATCAGCAGGGCACATCACCAAAATAAGACTCAAAATACCCTTCCCTTTTCTTTTTTTCTTTTCTTTTTTCTCCTATTTTTCCTTTTTCCTTTTACTTTTTCCTTCACATTTTTTCTTTTTTTAATTTGTCCTCTCCCTTCAATTCTCCACCGCATCCCCTCCCCTGCCTTATCCATTCGCATCACCTCCCCTGCGGCCTTGCCTCGGATCACACCCCGTCGCGCCTCCCTCGCGATTCCTCTGCCCGCGCCGCCACCTCCCACCTCCCCTGGCTTCCCTCGCGCCGCCATGTAGCTCCACCGGCTTCCCTCGCGCCGCCATCGAGCTCCCCGGCGGCTTGAGTGAGCTCGCCGGCCGGCCTCCTCCGCCGGTCTTCCTCATCTTCTTCCCGCCGGTCTTCCCCATCTGCTCCCACGCCGCCGACCTCCTCCCCGCCTGTCTTCCCATTCGCTCCCACGCCTCGCCTGCGTCGCCGCTCCTGGCCCCACCCGGGGGCAGCCTTGGCAAAGGGCAGATGGGCGGGGAAGCCGCCTTTGCGCCTTCGCCCGGTCAAACTGCTCTAGAGAGCGCATCTTCCGGCCGCTTCCCCTGTGAAGCTGTTTTGGGACACCATTTGGCACAACTTCGCCCAAAACAACTTCCTAAGCTGTTGGAGAAGCTGTGCCAAACGGACCCTAAATCAGCCACTACCATCTCAAGGTGACATGTACCCTCATATCATGGTAACAGGCAAGTGTGCTTGAAGTGACCTTTATTTCTAAACCCCAAACGCATGCAACAAGTCAAGAGTCACACAGTGCAAAACTAGCTACTACTCGACAGCCATCAGAGTCACACGAGCGACAATGTAAAGTCTGCAACATCCAGACACATTTCAGAAGACCAGACCAGGCAGTGCTCACGGTCACAGAGCAGTTTCAGAGGACATGACGGCAGTGAATGACTCGAAGGGATCAGTAGAAGCATCCACTAGCTTCTTCAACTCATCTGGATTCGCCCCAACCATCTTCCTAACCACCTCCTTGTTCTTGATGAGGAAAAATGTCGGCATGGCCTTCACTCCGTACTTGGATGAAACACTCTGCATTCACCATGATGGTGTAGCTTAATCAGGCTTTCTTCAGACATGTATGAAGAAGAGTGAGTCTCTCCATATGTCTGTATCATAATATCCAAAAAAAAAAACATAGGGGACCCTCAAGACCTAAAGAGATTCCAAAGATTCTATATCAAGCAGCAATTATGCTTTCTCCAATACTTCTATTTCTTCGAATAAAATTGTGACGAAAGAAAAAATTGTATATATCTAACTTTTGGATATTTCAATGGTATGGATCCAATTATTCCGACTAAGCAAGTTCCTGTCTTTCCTTGAGGTTAGACCATAAAAGGCCCAGAAACAAGACAAGTAAAGAAGAAATAGTGCTTACCTGGAGATCGTCAACATCCACATAGAGGAACAAGACCTCAGGGTGGGTCTGAGCTAGCTCCTCAAACTTATAGTTCATGGACAGGGACGTCACACACCATGATGCCCCGAAATGGGCAACAACCTGCACATGGAGGGTAATTTTATTATGGTTACAATTTTGTGTGGATGGAAAAACAGGAGCTGGATGTTGTTCACTAGAAAAGCAGGGCACCTACCATCAGCCTAATCTATCCCCAACTCTACTGATTTTGGCCACTATAACCAAAGGAAAAGATGTAATAGAGACACGAACAGCAAAAGGAAGAACAAGAAGGAGCTTGGCCAAAATCAATTTGCATAAAAATTGTATAATCTCACAAAAGCAACGCGTTATGATATTACATCAATCGTTCTAGCACAATTGTAAATAGAAACAAAGAATGGACCAAACTGGGAATAACTGAGAGCCCACATCAGAGGGCATCATTAGAACTTCGAAAATTGAACGGAATCTCAACAAGAAGAAAAGAACCAGGAAAAAAAGGAGAGGTGGGGAGGAAAGGGAAAGGAGGGGTACCCACAGGGCGGCCTTCGTTGCTTGCTTGATTGGTGAATAACTCCCATGCCTCCTCGCTCTGAACCTTCACGACCTTCGAATTGCCAACCCCCCGGGGCTGCTGGATCTCCATATGGCCTGAGAACACAAGCTTCTCCCCCCTTCTCTGTTCTTCTTCTTGGTCTCCTCCTCCCTGACCCCTTCCCCAGCAAGAAAAAGATTTACAGATTGTCTACGGACGAAAGGTGTGCCAATCCACTCTGCTAAGATAAGCATGGGAATATATTCTACAGATGGTGGGTCCAGCCTTATTTTGGCTGGCCTGGGTTTTCTGGAGTCTGGAAGGATCCTATGCGGTATTCTAAAATCCAGTAGTAAAAAAACAGAAGCATACAAATGGAAGCATATTAATACAATGCTTATCAGGTGAGAACATGTGAGGCAAACAAATTAATACAATGCTTATCATGTGAGATGATGGAAAGTAAGCCCACAACTTTAACTAACATCCTTGTAAAACGCGTCCATCATAGTCAAATCCACATCAAAGGGTGTTTGCTGGCAGTGCGACATCATTCTTCTGTGGCATCGGCATTGCTATCTTCCTCTGAGGAGAAAAAAAGCAGCTTGCTTACCTAAGATGTCACATAGCCCACATCGATAGCACACAGCATCACCAAAAACATGGGCCTCACGAGGTTAGAATTACTTTAGTGCCACTTCATGGACCCCAGTGTGTTTTTGTAACGGAGAAGTATCATTTTCTGGACTATATAACAACTACAGACAAGAAAATAAGTCCCAGCTGTGTTTTCCCCACCAAGAAAAACTCAGGGAGATGACTATTGCACATACTAGGTTCTTATGAGTATTGTATATTTTGATGCTGAAAGGAACTTCAATTATCCAATGAAGCAATTCTGGTCTCTGGAGTATTATAAAGCTCCATCCTATAATATCAGTACGACTTTGGGTGCTTATATTAAGAAAAGTTCTTCATGAAATGTGAATAAAAGAATCAAGACAAGGCACTTTGAACCTATCCTCTAACTTATTGCAGAAACACAAAACCAGAATCTTCCGCACACTTATTTTGCTTCTAGTAGTTTCAACTTCAGGCAGCGTAAGCAGGGATGATCCGACAGACCTATCTAATCCGTACCGGTGTTTGCATCCTTAGTACAGACAGGGCCAAGATTCAGAATAGATGGGGAAACAACCCCTGCCTACTCTTAATGTAATGATTCCGTATGATATAAGCAAATAATTGAGTTTGACAAAACCAGCTTAACCCATAAATTCCATATAATGGAGGACCACCGCCACACACAAAAGTATGAGTGGGGTACAAACATGGAATGTCAAAAACAATGGAGGATTGATTCAGGATGAAACAGCCTCTGTCCGTAGTTGCAAGAAATTCCATCACCAACTCACCGTTGTTTAAACAGACCTGTCAAGCTTAGAACTGAAGATTTCCATGTTGTCTCCTATAAAACGCGAACGCGTACCAAAAAAATCGTGTCATTATCTTGATTCTGGACAGTGACTTTGCAAACAAAAGGAAAACAAAGAAGGAAATTTAGAATTATGACAATCGCAAAACCCTAGCATGGCACACGCATTTACCGATTGCCGCACGGGAGGAAAAGGAATTTCCTCCTGGCTGCCGCCTGCTGGCTTCGATCCAGAACGTGATCGATGCTGGGAGAGCGCTGGAGGTTTCAGGGCCCTGCGTCGTCGAAGCCTCCGGCCGCCGCCGGGGAAGAAGCCGCTGCTGATTCGGAAGAGCTCGCCATCCTTGCCACGCTGCAACCAACACGCAGCTTGAACTTGGGCCGCTGCAGCGCGTGTGCCTGGGCCCAGTACTGGGCCGCGCGTGGCGAGCTTCAGATTTCCGGAGGAAACTACTACTCCACTTAAGAAAAACAAGAGCTACTGGCATTAGCTCGACAGAAGATTTCACCATTGCCCATGATAATTGATAAGTGTAGAGGTACTCATCATCACAAAGAACAAACACTCAGTCATGGCACAAGTAACTGAACAGAAATGAACAACACAGTGTAAGCTTTACATGGCTGCACTGCACATATCATGGTAGTTACAATGTACCAAGTGATTTCTTCGTAGCTAGCAAATTAGCATAGTATTGTGCCACAGCATAGCCCATAAGCCAGCAGCTGAATTCTGCTTGGCAGGAGAAGAAAAACAATACGTAGTCTCAATTATGAACCCACCGTCACAAATAATATTACTAAAATCTGCTACACCAAAAGGAAAGCATGACAAGATGTCAGCACTCCAACATATGCTGCTCTCAGCACATCTCCACTGCCTACACTGTACAAGTTACAAGATTTCTGTTGCACATCGGCACAACGCCTGTGTCCAAATGGGGCACAAACCAACTCATCATGTATCACATTACAATGTTGGCTGCATCAACTTCACCCATAACTCAGCCTGGAATCGAAGGAACGGGCTTGTGTCTGACGTCTTGGTATCCCGATCTCACAAGCATTTACCCTCGAAGCAAACCTCAAGGAGCATACCGTTTCCCCAACTGATGATGCCTCGGGTGAAATGTTGACAAACATGAGAGTTTTCGAGTCTCCTCCAAGGCAAGGCTGTAAAATAAAGTTTTAGCTAAGAAATTGATTAAAATGGACTCCTGAACATACTAAATTTAAATAGATATCCTGAGTCACTAACCTGCAACAGGTACGTAAGTTTTGAGTTTCTGAAGGGAACATGGTCATCCCCTTTTGCAATCGCAAAGATTACATCACTCAGAGCTGACAAGCTTTTATTGATTGACTAAAACATGAAAAAGATACATGATTACTCCCCACTGTCGAATACTGAGAATACTGGAAATCTATAAGAAGCAAGAACACACCTGAGTTTCCTTCAGGCGATCGCCTGTGCAACCGCTTTTAGCAAGACGCTCACTCCCAGCTAAATCGATCAAGTTAAGGACCCCTTGGACATGTTGACCTGTGCTCTGCAAGAAAATAAAAAAAATAATAAGGCATGTACTCCCATTATTTATGTTTATTTAGTATGCTGAGTAATCTACAAAAGATTAACATCTGTATGGAAATGAATCATAAAGCACATTATATATTTTGCAGATCTTGGCATGATAATAAAGTTTAAATTTTCAATATAGTTCCTGGTACACTTCAAGCTGTGAGACTTTGCATACCTCATTTGATCCTGATATCTTTAGTGTGAACACGAAATGACTCCTAGAAGATTGTTCATTCATCTGGGTCTTACCCACAGACCTGTTATAATGCAAAACACAACATTAGATCCAATAGGATATGTAGCCACATAAACAGCGTGTAGGCCAAAAAAAGCTTAGATACAGGGTTAGCTCCAGTGATTTTACTTCTGTGAAAACAAGTAAAGCATGCGATTCACTACTGACACTACCCCTTGCACAAACTAAACAATGCACTAGCAATCCCTATAGAAGCAAACAAGTACCAACATAGCCCCAGTGATTTTACTTCTGTGAAAACAAGTAAAACATGCGATTCACTACTGACACTACCCCTTGCACATACTAAACAATGCACTAGCAATCCCTATAGAAGCAAACAAGTACCAACATATGCCAATGTTCAATAAGAAATAAGGGTCATAAGTGCAAGTGCAAGCAAAGAGACCCACCTGCTCTGGGATGCTTTCTCTAGTAAAGAAGTCACATCAGCAATACCAAAGACATCGATAATTGTAAGGTCAGACACAGTTGTATTCCCATGAGAGTCATGCTTTATAGTGTATTGTTTACTGGGTATCATCTCAAAACTATTTGGGCGACCTGGTGCTAACAAATCTCGAATTGTCTCATTGTATATTTCCAACATTGATGCCTACACAACGAGTGAAATATATGTTGATTGTGTTAGTAACAACACAAATTGATGCAGCATTTTATAAGTCAAATAGTTGTAGATACTAACTTGCATAGAGTACTCCCAGCCTTGAGATTCTAGAGATCGACTTGTCTTAAAAATTTGTTCCAAAGAACGAGGTATTATGCCTTTCTGATCAATGCCTGGTCTGCCCATCATTGTATATGTTTTACCAGATCCGGTTTGACCGTAGGCAAATATGCATACCTACATTAAAAAGACGTTAAACATAAGAAAAATGCTTCATAAACAAACAAAATACAGAACATATAAGAAGTTCATAAAATAAGTTATAATCCATATGAACTGAAAGCTTGAGGATGTTAGTAACTTGATTGTGCATGAATTGTGTAATCAGTATTTGACGCACACAAGATTAAAGCATAAAGGTCATCAGTTGTAAAGATGTGAAATAATGCTAATATTGTTTGTTGCTTACCATAAATCGAAGTCGATATGAAATACATTAGTACAAATGGAAACAATTTTAAAAAGCATTTTGGATGTCTTTGAAGGGTAACAACACAATCAGAGCACCACATCACTATAAACACGAAAGGCTAACACAGGTCACACATATCTTTGGCATTGTACATGAAGGTAATGAAAGACAATTGCTAAGATGAACATTTATAACTATCCATCAGCACACCATGTAGTGATTCAAACTTTATACCTTGTATCCATCAAGTGCACTTTGGACTAATTGCGATATTTCCACAAACACATCATCCTGTGAAGCATTGTGGTCAAAAACCTTGTCATATGAGAAGGAAAGCTTCTGGCCTGCATAACGAAAACAAATAACAACAAAGGAACACCACATCAGTATCATCATATAATACTCAGTAGGCAACCCAAGAAAAACTATGTTGAAGACATAATTTACCTTGGTTCAACAAATCGATAGCACGCCCATTAGATTCTACTGATGTTGGAAAAGAGATAGATGCTCCTTCTGGACCATTTGAATCACCATCAAACTGAAGAAGAGGTCGAACTCGACAGAAAACCCTGATGTTTCCTTTCAATTCCTGCAAAGATGAGGCCAATCAATACAAAGAGAGTGCAGCATATACACTAAGTACTTCAATTGCTCATCCAAAGTATTTACAGAAAAAGAGAGACTAATAACTAACAGCTTAACAAAGAGATAATATGCTTTCAAGTATTACCAATATAGTATTGTGTAGTTTTTTCCGCAACGCGTCACCTTCAACAATTTGAGACTCTGCATGTGCCAAACGGTCCTCAAGGTATTTTATTTTCTCCTTCTGCTCTTCATATCCTGTCATCGCCTCGATTGCAGTCACATCAGCAAGCTGCATAGATGAACAATTGTTTCAAACGATAAAAATGGAACAATGTGTTTGTTTCATAAAGTTATCATTAAAACTAGTAGCAAATGCTTCAACTTCTAACCTTCAACTTTGTGTTGCCACTGCAAGCTGCTTCTGAAGAATCTGAATCTGTTCTTGTTGTGTATTGCATGTTTCCTAATAACAAATAATACTTTTAAGCACAATAGTTATGCACTACAAATATGACTACAAATCTGCAGCTACAAACCTCAAGTGCCAATACTTTTGTAATCATGCTGTCACATTCCTTTGAAGATTTACCAATTTGTTCCTTGCAATCAGCAAGTTCAAAGTTCAAATTGTTCAGTTGAGCAACTGAATGATCACGGTCATCCCTAACCTGCTTCAACTCAGCTCTAAGAAACTCTGCTTCTTTCCTGAGTTCTTCCTTCACCCTAATGGACTCTTGCTGAGAAGCCTAAGGGAATATTCAAAAAAGAAGCATGTGTGTTATTCATGCTGTGATACATATATCATTCAAATTCATTGAACAGTCCATGATTTTCATTAGGTAAAAAAAATTCAATAAATAGTTGTTAAAAAATATTTCATGGAAGTACTCACTCTAGAAGATTCGAGCTGGGTGCTCATTGAGTTGTTACATTCTCTCAGAGAAACCATAGTTTCCATCATGGCGCTCTTCTCTTTTTGTAGTTTTGAGATAGTGTCACCACTCTTTGTGGCATCAGCCTGCAGATTACTGTTGTATTGTTGTAAGCTTGCATTGTATTCTTGAAGCCTTTTGTTCGTGTCTTGAACCATTTTTAGCTGGCAGTTCAAGACATATATATGTTAACAGATAGGTCTCAGGATACAAAACCATGTAAAAGAATAGTCGACAAGGTTAGGTTAACAATTTGCCAGGAACACATGTCACCCATTACCTGCTCACTAAACCGCTTAGCATCCTGAGTGACCCTTTCTAGATCTACAGTCAGTACATCTCGTGAACTCTCAGCTGATTCTCTTTCCTGCTTTTCTTTCTCATAAGACTCCACAGCAATCTGGCATTTACAAAATTGAGTAAATAAAATTTTAAGCAGAACTAGATGCATGTCAATTATCAGGCAACAATGGCATAAGAGTATCCCTCACCAACTTTTCAGACTTCTCCCTGTTCAAGCTCTCCTCTAGAAACTCGCATCGTCTTGTCAAGTCCAAGTTAGCAGCTTTCAACTCTTCCACCGCAGTGCTGAGCTGGGCCTCTGCAACAAGAATTGAATTCTATCAATAAATACCATGGCCCTGACAGGCAATCAAATGAACAGCAATTCAGGATCTTCAGATACTTTAGTACACAATGCGCTGAGAGGCTCAGAAAGGCCCAATTTTCCTCCCCATGAACTCAGCCAAACAGAAAAGAATAAAAGGAGAGTTAGGATTTGTTATTACCCAAATTGATATGACGGGTGTTCTCAGCATCCATAGCACCCCGGAGCTTCTCCTGCTCAGCCAAATAGCCATCCTCTAGCTCCATGTACCACCGGATGCACGCCCTGAGCTTCTTGATGTAGTCGCTCATCTGCTCCACTCTCCCCTGCGGAAATATGACGAATTCAAGAAAACGCCTCCAAATCTGAAGCAAGAACGCACCAATAAAATCCCCCTCAAAACCCACCTTATAATCGTTCTTGCTCTTGCCTTCATCTTTTCGGCAAGCAGCCTCTCCACGTCCTCCCTCCCGCTGAACTCGACCACGGGCGCCGCCTCCGCCCCGCCGCCGCCGCCGCCGCCATCTGCCGGCGCGGACGGCGCACCGCCGTTGGCCCCGCCGTTGTTGATAGCCGACAGCACGTTCCGGCGCGGCGTCACCTTGAACCCCATTTCGCGCCGCGCGGTCCCCGCGTTCTCCTTCTTCTGCAGCAACGCCACAACCGCGTTTCAAATCACAAGCAACTCAGGAGCGAATAGCTGTGACCCAAGAGAAAAAAAAAAGGAGAAGTTTGCAGAGGGGAAAAACTGAGAGAGGCGAGGAAAATCACCAGGTAGGAGCTGCGAGGCGGCAGCGACGAGGCCATGGTGGGATTACTGGTAGGATTAGGGGTTATAGCTAGGTTTCCTCTCCCGCGGCGGTGGGGGAGATGGAGCTTTCTTGGGGCGGGGTGGAGTGAACTCGACGGCAAAGAATCTCGTGGCTTTGAAGCGCCGACGAATTCGCACCCGAGAACCCCGAAAAGCTCCGGGAAACCTCAGCAGAATCGCGGAGCCGATGAGCTCCTGCGCCCCTTGGGGAGGAAATCACCGTCGAATTTCCAGGGATTTTTCCGTTGGCTCGGATCCGAGCGAGAGAGGAGCCGAGGAGGAGGAGGGGAGGAGGCGGCGGAGCTATTTCGAAATAATTTGAACCCGAAACGACAAGGGGTACCCGGCCCGATGTGTCAGGGATGGTTTATTTACTCCCTTGCCACTGGAGCAGTGGTGCGGGCCGGCGTGGCAGGTGGCCGTTGTGTGTGACTCCGCGCCGGCCGCCGCCCGCTCGCGTGACAGTGTCTGGCCGGCCTGGGCGCGTGGCGCGGTGGCGGTCTCGTGGTTTCGTTCGCACGGGAGGGGTATTTTTGTCCGGCCGGTCGCGATGAACGGTCAACTTCCGTGTCGCGGGCCTCGAGATGGGCCGGGCCGGGCCGAGCGTGTTGTGACGTTGCTCTCCGGTGGCCTTTTTGTCCTTTTCGTCGGGTTGAGGCAGGTGTGCTGCAAGGTGCCGCGTCTCCTTTTTGCTCCTCTGATGAAAAAACTGTAGTCTTTCATTCAGTCACTTCACTTCACTGTAGGCACGAGAACGACGGCGGCGACGACGAGACGCCGTGGCGCCATTAGCGGCTTGCTAATCGCAGCTTGTTCTTGTTTTTTTGTCTCGTCGTGTCAGGGGATTAAGTGCTTAATCACTTGATCAGTGTACTTGTTCAGGTTAGGAACCCGTGGTGTCTGAATTTTACTCCCCATCTGCGATCTGCTTACTGTTGGCGTACTTGTGGGTTGGTGACCGGCGATCGTGCTGTTTGTCCGTCAGTTCTTTCTTCTTCTTCTTCTGAGGTTAATAAAAAAGTCGAAGCTTTTCTCCAAATCACCGACCGAAGTTGCCTATCCAAACAGGGGGCACACAAAAGATGGATCTTCAGAGAAGCCTTTTCCTATTGATGAAGCTCTGAATTCTGAAAGCTTCGTTCACGAGTTTTGATAGGGAAGGTGTAGTAGGATTGTCGTACTACCCAAGCATCAGTGCTGGGATGCAATGATTATTAGCGACTCGGATTGTGTGGATCAGGGCACCGAAACCATCATTAGATGTGTATAATAATGTGACTTGCAATCCAGTTCAGAGTAGCTGACATGCAGCTTTTGATTTGCAGGTGAAGCTAGTGCTGTCGTGCACTTCACGCAGGATTTGAAGGGAAAGTCAGGATGTCCTGCGGCACACATCACAAACACCTCGCGAAATAGAAATACTAGTAGCTTGTTAGTGTTAAGTGTTAACAACCCTCCTGTTCGAAGCGTCAATTAGTTGACTCTAGTTACAACTTAGTATGACCTTTCTGCATCACTAGTTCTTTGATCGAGCGATCGCTGCCGACTCCGATGGCGATCGATCTATCGGTGGTAGATTCTCCGAGAAATGAAAGCTAGCTAGCTAGGGTTCCTGATCGACGCCGGTCTGAGTGAGTGGCTTTCAGCTCGCCGATCGCTGCAGGAGACATGAGTAAAGCGGGGATCCTGCTGATGAGTCGGAAAAGTCGCGATGACGAACACGCACCACCTCGCGGCAAAGAAACGAGCTAGGCAGGGGAGACGAGAGCGAGCGTTTGGTTGCGGAAAGCGCCGTGGAAACCGCACCCCGACGAACTGCCGACACGGCGGATCGGGATCGGAGGCGCGTCGCGCACGATTGGGTGAGGCGAGTGTGGTGGGGTGCGTCGCACGGCACCGATCGATCGGGCGCATGCGGTGCAAAATTAGGATATGCATGCATACATCACCAGCAGGCAGCAGCAGGTGCCGGTGACACGGACACCGCCTGCCGCGGGCGCGGGGGTCGGCCGGTGACGGAGACGACGGTGACCGCACGCGTGCCCGGGCTCCCAACTCATCAGAGGGCGCACCGAGCGCGGCCGCCGGCGAAGGTAAGGAAGAAGCGCGCATGGCACCGTTGGTGAGCGTGTGCGTGGCCACGGGAACGGGGGGTGCGCGGTGCGCCGATCGATCAAGGACACCGCGCTGAGAGGCTGAAACGCGAACGAACCGTAGGGTCCCGGAGGAGGCTGGTCCATGAGTAAGCGTGTCAATTGTCAGCTGTCAAACCCATCACCCGTGTCCATCGGTACTCACTTGTTTGTTTAAGCGACACATGCGCGTAACAGCATGAGCTACTTTCTTTTTCTAAACTAAGCGACACCTCGTCTGTTGCCGCGGAATTTTTTAGTGAAATGTGAAAATAAAATACTAAGATGATTTTTTTAAATAATTGTATGGCAACATTTTTGAAATGAAAACATAAACACTAAGATGATTTATTAGTAACATCCTTTTGCAAACGACATTTTACTCTTATTGAGGTATTACAATTTCAACATTTTGAACATGAGATGTTGAACATATGTTGAAACAAATGATTGACATAGCTTCCACGGAATTTTGAATCAAGCATTTCAGTTGTGAGGCACAAATTTATGAAGCAATGAATTATTACTTATATAAGTATTAAAAGAAAGGTGTCTAAAGGAAAGACGGAATAAAAATGAAATTAAAAAGAGAAAGAAAAAATAAGCTAGGATGACCTTTTCAGGCGCTCGGCCTTCTGCTCCTGCTATGCTGTGCAAATGTGCAATGGGCCAAACCTAAGCTAGGGTGTTTGGGTTTGTGCGATGGACGAATGTTTGGGCCGTGGGTTTGTGCGACGTAAACCCTACTCCTTCTCTTCCTCCTCCTCCACGCCGTCTCGATTCTCGAACCCTCCTCCCTTCCTAGCGGCGACGCCAGGGCGTGTGGCGGCCGCCCTTTGGCACTTTTTCGCCGGACGCTTCGCCGGCGACGAGCATCCGACAAGGGTATGCCCGCCCACTCCCTTCCCGCCATGCGAAATTTGTGTTCGGATCTGACCATGTATTTTACCTCTTAACTTCGTTTTTTCTGCAAACCTAGACTCGCAGGCTAAACTCCCCGCGACGATGCCGCGCAAGCACGCGCCAGCGTTCACGCCGGAGGCGGCCTCCGCCTCCTTGTCCACCTTGGCTGGCCAGCCTCACAACCTCCCCGCGCTTCAGGCGAAGATGAAGCGCGACCCGGAGGGCTACGAGGAGGAGCTCCGCCAGCTCCACCGCCACTTCGAGTCCTCGGTGTTCCTCTTCCAGCAGCAGGCGGCGCTGGCCACCACCTCCTCCTCGGGCGGCGGCGGGGAGGTGGCGAAGGAGCTCGGCGACCTGGCCCTGTTCCTCGCCCACGTCGCGCCGTTCTACCCGGATGACCTCGCCGACTTGCCCGACCAGATTGGGGGTTTGCTCGACACCAACGCGCGCGGCCTGCCGCCGGGGCTCCGGGCGCACCTCGTGCAGGCGCTAATACTTTTGGTGAATCGAAAGGTAATATTTTGGTGTTAACCGTTGGTGTTAGTTTTTATTGAAGTTTAATTGATTTGGGCTGTTTGTTTTGATGATAGTTTAAATGACCTTTAGCATTACGAAACAAATTAGCCCAAATTTGTGGAATTAGATGTCCTTGTGGTGGGCTTAGGAAGTATAGCAACAAATTAGGCTAACGGGCTGTGAACTGAGTATAATTCTTGTTGATGTTGCAAAATGATGAGCTTTGTTCCTTTCCAGTGACTCTTATGTCTTATCTTCAGTAAAACAGAAAAATTCTGTATTCGATATGATATCTTGTTTCCCTTTTGCTATATCTTGAACGTCTAACATCCATATATCTTTGATTTGGTTTAAAAGACGCGGGCTATACTCCTTTCGATATAGTCTTAGGTGACTCTGCTAGACTTAGCATTAATTACCCTCATTCAACTAAGCAATGGGAAAATACGCATCACAAACAAGTTTTTTTTGGAAGGGTATTAATTAGGTTAAAATATTTCACGTTTGCATTTCTCGTTAACTGATTAATTTGAACTTTGTTGTCACACTGAAATCTGACCCCCCCCTTTTATGCCATCCCTTTCTTTTGTTTTGGGAAAAATTGTTTAGATTGTTGATCTTGAGGACACAGTGGAGTTATTCATGGAGCTTCAGGTTATTGGAGATCGAGCTGTGAAAAAGCTAGCATTTTCGCATATTGTGCACAGTATCAGGAGGATGAATCAGAAACATAAGAATGATACCAGTAATCGTAAATTGCAGAACATTCTTTTCAAAATCTTACAGGTTTGCAACATCTTGCAAGAGCATGATCAGTACTATCAGGTTTAGAATATTTTGGAAACATGTAGGCATTTGTATTTTGAATTATGCCTCATGTTTCTCAGGCTGAAGAAGAGTCACGGGCAAAGAGGGCATTTACTATCCTGTGTGATCTTCACCGTCGGAGGGTCTGGTTTGATGAACGCACAACAAATGCAATATGCGATGCTTGCTTCCACCCTTCGTCTAGGTACATGCTGGTAGAAATATCATGGATTTTTCTATCAGCTGCTCCTTACCTAAATGATTTTCCCAACTGTGCAGGATTATGATAGCTGCTATTTCATTCCTTCTTGGATACGAAAATGCTGAACAAGAGGATGACAGTGATGCATCAAGCAGTGAAGATGAAGCAGATAAAAACCCACAAATTCTTCTTAGCAAACAGGATGTTTATAAGGTGTTTTAACTGGTTATCATCGTGCCTCAACTGATGGTATTTGGATATAGATTTGCTTTGCCCATTTTGATTTTCTCATTATTTATCTTTTCCTGGTATATGAATTCTCAGGCAAATCACAAGGGTACAGCTGCTAGTAAGAAAAAGAAGCAAGCTAAATTACAACGTGTTATTCGTAGCATGAAAAGGCAACAGCGGAAGTCTGTTGAGGATACTGGTTCCACCTACTACACACCCCTGACGTATCTAAAGGATGCCCAGGTGCGTTAGTGCCCCTGTTCATGCTTTTACCACCTGATATGGCATATCCACTTGTTGTATCTGAAATGCACTCTTACATTGTGCTGAAAATATTTATGTTTTGGTTGGCAGGGTTTCGCCGAGAAGCTTTTCTCCCGACTGCAGAAATGCAATGAACGTTTTGAGGTAATCCTCATTTTTTCCCATTGTAACATAGACAATACTTTCTTCCATCTTTTAATAAAAACTAAAGCTTAAATAAAATATTGTTCCTTGCAGGTAAGAATGATGATGTTAAAAGTTATTGCGAGGACTATTGGCCTGCATCACTTGGTTTTGTTGAACTTCTACCCATATCTGCAAAGATATGTTCAAGTATGTTAATTTAACTTCGTATTTTTGTTTGCACCAACCTTTGAAACGCTACATAGTTTGGTTATAGTAACTGGTATATTTTTTCTCTACTTTTGCTGCAGCCTCATCAACGAGATGTGACAACTCTACTTGCTGCAGCAGTTCAGGCTTGCCATGATATGGTTGGATTTATGTCTTGTTTAAAAAGTTCCTTTTGCATCTAATGGTTCCACTTAATCACATTTTTTTTCCTAAATGCAAAAAATATATGTTTCAATTTTAGGTACCTCCTGATGCTGTTGAACCACTGTTCAAGCAGATAGTGAATCAGTTTGTGCATGACCGATCCCGCCCAGAGGTTTGCATGACTCTTATTCAGCATATGGATCACATGTGCTCTTCAAGCTAATATGATTGCATGAGCATGTACTGATTTTACTTTGTTTAGGCTATTGCTGTTGGCTTGAATGTCGTAAGAGAGATCTGCATGAGGATGCCTTTGGTAGGTGCCTTATTAGCCCTAATCTTTTTGGGTGCCTCAAACTGTACTTTTGTCTGCAATGCTACTGGTTAGACATCCCTTAAAGTGCTGGATTTACTGGACTATACTGCTTTTAATAGTTGCATTTGTATGTTTCCTTCCGTGTGTTCAGCACAGATTCAGACAAGCAGAGGGAACATTTAGACCGAAAAGCTTTCAATATTTGTGCTACTAGAAATGTAACCATGTCAATAATTGGAGAGGAATAAACCTGTGAACTGTTTTAGTTTGTGGTTGTAATGATTGCCAATTTTGTGGTGACAGTTTTTAATTCATGCTGTTGCTGATGCAATGCACACTTATTATCTTTGTTGCCTTGTCTTGCTTGCTTCATTCACTCATCCGGGAAACCTGCAGATGATGAATGAGGATCTGCTTCAAGATCTCGTTTTATACAAAAAGTCACATGAGAAAGCTGTTTCCATTGCTGCTCGTTCGCTGATCACTTTGTTCAGAGAGTCAGCTCGCAACCCCAAAAATTGTATATTGGAATTCCTTATTGCTAACCCTCTGTTAATTGACTTCAGATCTGCCCTTCGTTGTTAGTCAAGAAAGACCGTGGCCGTCCTGTTGATCCAAAGGCTCGGCCCAAAGCATTTGGTGAAGTCACTGTCGCTAGCGACGTGCCTGGTGCTGAGTTGCTAGATGAAATCATTTCATCAGAAGGGGAAGACTCAGATGATGAGTCTGATGCTTTTGATTCTGATGATGAGACAGTCTTGCCATCTGCCGCTCCTGGAACAGAAGAGAATTTGGAAGGTTCTACTGATGCAAAGAAACCTGATGCCAAAGAGGATGATGAAGCATCTGATGAAGATGGTACAGATCAGGGTGAAGATAACTCTGACAATGATAGCGATGAAATTGATCAAGAACTAGATGATGACTCTGATATGGATGATGATACTGATATGTCTGATGAGGATAATGACGATGGTGAAGAACTTAAGGAAAGCATAAATGGTTCAGAGGATGAAGGTTCAGACCAGGACGAAGACAGTGATGAGGAAGATAAGTCTAATGACTGCGGCTCTAAGGTGCAGAAGAGGAAGTTGAGTGATTATATTGGTGGGCTAAATACTGCTGATGCAAGCCTTCGTGCGCTGAAGAAGTTAGCAGGAGCCAATAAGGCTCAAGTTTCATCAGATGAAACTGGTAAAATTTTATCAGATGAAGATTTTAAGCGCATTAAAGAGCTCAAGGTATGTGATTTTTCAGATGGCTAATAATATATCTCCATCATGATAATAGTTGTGCTCAAACTGTGAAGTTGGCAAAATTTGTATATCAAGAGAAGCAACTTACGTCTAAAAATATGTATTTGCTTGCGTTCTGTTCTTACCACATATAGTTAGATGGATTATGGATGTCTTAATGGAAATTTTGAGTTGCAGGCGAAGAAAGAGGCAAAGCTGGCTTTGGCTCAACATGGACTGATAAAGGGTGTTGACACGAAATCTGCAACTTTTAAGATGCCGTCTGCTGACCAGCTCAGTAGGAAGCGTGTTGATCCACTTCAGCTTGAGGTGCTCTATCCCTCTCATGCTCTCATAACTCATATACATCATGCGGCACACATGCTTGACACGCATACCCTTTATGATACAGGCTCACGTCAGAAGAAAGATGTCGAAAGAGGAAAGATTAGCGATGGTGCAAGCTGGAAGAGAGGATAGAGGGAAGTACGTAGCTGCGGCAGCTGTGGGCAAGAAAAAGGTAAGATTTAGGCTGCTGCATCTCTGTTTTTTTTTGATAATAACATGGCTTTGTTTAGTTCTGTGAAATCTTGCTTACTATCAGATTGATAACTTGTTCTCGTATACCCGTGTCTGATAGCATGGTTGCTGTTTTGCAGACTGGTGGACTGAGCAATAAGCAGAAGCAGCACAAGAAGAAGATGCCTCTGGCTGCAACTAGAGCCAAGGCAGCACGTTCTCGGCAGGAGAAGAAGCTGCAGCGCAGGCGCACAGCTAATCAGTTCAGGGGCCGCAAGGCCTGGAAATGAGAGCTGTTTCTTGGCAATTCATGTAGCCCAGCGGCCAAAATTTTGATTCTTCATGTATTTTTATACCAAAGTCCAGGATTCTATGAGAAAGGATGGGATGATCCTATTTTTCGGTGCCACGTGCGACTGGCTTTAACGTGTTGAATTCGTCCTGGCATTGCACTGCAGCATCTTACGTGGCATGATTTTTTACTAGTTCTTCTGTGTTAGATGCTACCAGAAAGACAGAAGCCGGCTCCTAGATCACATAAACAAATGATTTTGGAGTCTCAGATCGGACTTCTCAATAGACGTGAGAAGCACTTGGAATAGATCGTGCGAAGCACTTGTTCTATTTTTATATCGATTATTAATTGGACAACAAATCTCAAGACATTTTTTGTTCTCAAGCAAGGCTGTTCTTTTATTGATTATACTGTACCTTTTCTTTTTCTATTTCTCCTCTCATAAAAGTTATAAAAATGTATAGTCCTCCACTACTAGCCAGCTTGCTGATCCTCTGCTCTGTTTTCCTGAGATCCGTTCTTGCCAGTTGGTTTAATTACTCGATAATGATCTAATTTGTTGAGATTTGGGCAAAGACTTCACGTATAATACATATATGCAGCACTCGCTAAACATGCGGCACCGTATTGTATCAGCTAGTTTAGGCTCTGCCTTGCTTGGAGCTTGCTCTATAAAAGGCACACAAGAAATGCAGATGCCATAGCAGCAACGTGAATAAGCTCTAGCCAGCAGCTGCGCGTAGGCTACCATCCACAGACCAAGAGCTAGAACAAAAAATGGCGACGGCAACGAGGCTTCTGCTTGCAGCAGCCGTGCTCGTCGTCCTCGCTGTGATCCTCGCGCCGACGCCGGCGACCTCGGCCGAGGTGGTGGATGTTGCTGCAGTTCCCTGCGCTGATCTCGTGCCCTCGGAGTGCACAAACATTCGGAAGGAGTCCACCGAAGGCCAGGCGCAGCGGCATGCGCGCCAGCGCATCCACGACCTCCGGCAGAAGTGCTGCGAGTCCCTTGTGAACAATGTGGAGGACCGGTGCTTCTGCGAGGTGGCAAGCATTGTCAAGAAGGATGCCGTCAAAGGCCTTGATGTACCTGCGCCTGATTCTCCTTTTTTATTTTATTGAAAGAAGAGTGAAATTCCATTTTACACAATAAATTTCATTCCTTTATTTACATTACAGTTTCTCTGCGGCAAGCTATCGGTTGGAGTTGGATTCAAGGCGAAGACAAGCAAGTGCACGGCGTCATGATGAGCCGATGACATCAGGAGGAGACCTGTACATGTCGTCGTCGTCGTTTGCCTGCTGTCTGTCACTCTGTCAGTCAGTCTGTTTGTCCGTCCGTCCGTCCGTCCGAGAAGCGTCTTCGTAAGCTTCATCGATCAGTGTGCGTGTCGCCTTGTTTATTTATTACAGTACGTATCTTTGTGCATCTTGTGCTTGCTTATTGAGTTGCGATCTTGTTCTACGTCAAAACGTGTCGTCCCTTTTATCTGTGTATGTATGACAGTATGATGAGGCTCAATGCATGTTTCGTCGATGTTGTTTATCAATTGCTGCAATGGTGGTAAAGTTGTGAGATGCATGTATCCTTTATCCTTGATTGTGTTTTTTCCCTTTTAATTGCCGATGCTCAGGTGGCCGCAAGAAGACCTGGAAATTCAGTCAGCTGCCTAATGGCAAAAAATATTGAGTGAGACTCTTCGAATTTTATTTCTATCAGACAACGTTTGCATATAATTCATGTACTGTCCCTCTATCCTCTCTTCCATCTGTAAAACAGAAATGAGAGCTGCTTCTTGGCAATTCATGTATCCCAGTGGCCAGAATTTTGATCTCTTCATGTATTTGCATACTAAACCTAAACTCCATGATTCTATGAGAAAGGCCGGGATGATCCTATTTTTCAGTGCCACGTGTGACTGGCTTCAACGTACGTGTTTTGCACTGCAGCATGCCAGCATCTTACGAGGCATGATTTTTACTGGTTCTTATGTGTTTTTTTATATTGGATCTTATGTGTTCGATGCTACTACCAGAAAGAAGGCAGAAAGACAGAAACTGGCCGGCACCTTGTTCCTTCTCGATTGACTTGGAAAATCAAAAAAGAAAAAATGTTTATAGATAGTGTTTGGTTGGGAGTGTAAAAAATTTTACTCCACCTCTAACCGCTAATTAGAGGTATTAAATAAAGTCAATTTTTAAAACTACATTCACAACACCCAGACAAAACATGATTAGAAGATAGTTACCGTAGCAAATCATGAATTGATTATGCTTGTTATATTCGTCCACAAAGTTATACTCATCTGTAAAAATTTTTTTATAAATAGACTTTATTTGTACTCATGCATACAAGATTCGCTGATTTTTCACTGTTCATCCGAACACGGTCATTATTGCACTCAATCTGCTTGAGGCAGGCGACTCTGTATAGTGACGTGCACGGTGGCCTCGGTACAAAATTCTGACATCTATTTCAGAAGAACGGTTCTATTGGCCCCTGACGGTAGCCTCGATAAAAAAATATTTCCAATTATATTTTCAGGTTATTCAACTGTCGTGCAATTCTTATCTTTGACATTGGCGGTAGCCTCCATCGCCACCTGCCACCGCCTAATGTGTTCTTGAGTGTACTCATTTCGTCTTCTACTCGGCTGCTGTCTGACTGTCACATATTGCTCTCGCACTACTTCTGCTCTGTTTTTCCTGAGAACCGTTCTTGTCTGTTGACTGTTGGTTTAATTATTAGATAATGATCTGATTTGATTATTTGGGTAAAGACTTGCACGTATAATATATGAAGCTCTTGCTAAACATGCGGCCGTAATAATTGTATTAACAAATCTGTCTTGCTTGGAGCTTGATCCATAAAAGTAAGGCACAGAAGAAATGCAGAAGTCAGAGCAACAACTTGAGCCACTCTAGCCAGCAGCTGCGCATAGGCTTAACTTGTTTAGGGGAATCAGGCTGCTGACTGTCACCTGGACTGACGGCCTGTACCCTCGAGGACAGGCGTTCACCGACGATGTCGGCCGGCGACAAGATGAAGACGGCGTGCGTCACCGGAGGGAGCGGGTACATCGCGTCGGCGCTCATCAAGATGCTGCTGGAGAAGGGCTACGCCGTCAAGACAACGGTCAGGAACCCAGGTCTGGCCATCCTCTCTGAGACTGATGTGATCCCTCTTATCGCGATCGGGCTGAACCATGCGTTTTTTCTGATTCTGAAACCACCAGATGACATGGCCAAGAACTCCCACCTCAAGGACCTGCAGCGGCTCGGCCCGTTGACCGTCCTCCGCGCCGACCTGGACGTCGAAGGCAGCTTCGACGACGCCGTCGCCGGCTGCGATTACGCCTTCCTCGTCGCCGCTCCGGTGAACCTTGCGGCAGGGGAGGATCCAGAGGTGCACAGACGTGTCCGCTATTACTCAAGCTTCGTTTAATTCGATCGGTCGTCGCTTCCTTTTGCGATAGGGATGGCAAGCTGATTTTACACTATGGATTCATGCAGAAGGAGCTGGTCGAGACTGCTGTCTGGGGAACGCTGAACGTGATGAGGTCGTGCGTTAAGGCCGGCACGGTGCGTCGCGTGATCCTGACCTCGTCGGTGTCCGCGGTCTTCGTCAGGCCGGATCTGCACGGCGACGGAGACGGGCACGTCTTGGACTGAAAGAATGGTTGAACGTGATGCCCTTTGGGGCTCACGGCTCCGTGTTAAGTAGGCCGGGAAAAGCTCCCGGCGTGGCTTGTACAAAGGGTAAACTTCTTTACAAAGAAATACAACAATCTTCTACAACTCTATCCTAAACCGGTTGCTCATAACAAACTCAACCGGTGTACAAGATACACCAAATATCTTAACACCCCCGGTCAATCTCAACGCCCAAAAACGTTGAGATTGTTTCTAAACTTTACAAGCAAAGGTTCAGAAGGCCTTAGTGAATCCATCAGCAATTTGATCTCCAGAATGAATAAACCGAATATCGAGAATCTTCCGAGCTACTTGTTCACGAACAAAATGGAAATCAATTTCAATGTGCTTGGTCCTTGCATGAAACACTGGGTTTGCTGTTAGGTAGGTACCTCCGATGTTATCACACCACAAACGGCCAGCAGAAGGGTGAGAAACACCTAACTCATGTAACAGTTTTCGAACCCACATAACCTCGGCCGCAGCATTAGCTAGAGATTTATATTCTGCTTCAGTACTAGACACTACAAGAAAATCGTTGACTAGTGACGCAATCACATTTTAGCGTCATTGATTTATGACGTTCCTGGCTGATCTCGTTATAATATTTCACTTCCGAGCAAATTTAGTGACAAAAAAAAACTTTCGTCATTACGGTTGATGCTTGTGGCGGGGCATTCCTTTGTTCCATCTTTGTTTTGTGACGCCATAAGCTCTGCAGAAACGTCATAAACCAACATGAGTCCCACATGTAAGCATTATTTTAAAAATAGAGTGTTCCAAGTCGTCATAAATTTTAGTTGGGTCCCACATGTAAGCATTTTTTCGAAAATAGAGTGTTCCAAGTCGTCATAAATTTTTCCAGGGTCCCACATGTAAGCATTTTCGCCATGTCAGCGGCGTCATAAACCAACTTTAGTCCCACATGTAAGCATTATTTTTAAATAAAGTGTTCCAAGAGTCATAAAATTCAGTTGGGTCCCACATGTAAGCATTTTTCGAAAATAGAGTGTTCCAAGTCATCATAAATAGTTCCGGGGTCTCACGTGTAAGCATTTTTGCGGACTAGAGGCTAGGTCACGAAATGTTGCAAAATAATTTGCCATGGCATGATTTGAACCAGGGACACGAAGAAACAAGGTTGTCTGCTTACTCGCACTACTTTTGGTTGTGTTATGCTAACAAGAAACACTTTCCTTATGGTTGTCTCGGGTGAATCTTTAATATAAATCGATGTAATTAGCGTGAACGCTTCCTTTGCTTTCGCAAAGACTCTCAACTTTTGCTACTGGCGGATCGAGCAGCGCTCGTGAGTGCGAATGGCGGATTCTGCGGCAATGAGAGGGTGATTTATCGCCACCTCCGACTACGAGTACATGAAGCAGGGGACGACAAGGTCGATCCTACGGTTTGAAACCACTATATTTTCTCCTATCGACCTAGAGATGGGGATTTCTAGATTTGGGGATCTAGAGGATTGATGACCATATAAAATAGATTAAGATTTTATCATACACTCAGATTTGCATTGCAATTGGTGTTAGAAGTTGATCGGCTATAGATAATCGGTGTTAGATTCAATTAGTTTTCGATTTGCATCATTTTATGAATTGATAGGTTCTTGTATTTTACTAGCATCTGGTGGTGGCTCGGTCCACTGATTTCGTTACATCGGAGCCTCCTGATGTTGATCTTATCGTTGTGGATCCTTATAACAAGTGCCAGCATGAGTATGCTCTCCTTGTCAGGGAAAGCTTCACCGCCTTTGGGCGCCGGTATGGAACCTGTGGTCAGGTAAACAATAACTTGTTTAAATTTCAATAGACTTATAGTACTTGTACTCTTGATATTAGTGTTGAAAATGGACAATTTTATGAACATATATGTATTTGGTGTCGGCAGCCTCAAGGAAAAAAATGTCAGACATTTGTTTGGATTTATCCTGAATGGGATGGTAGGACTAAAGCTGTTCTGAATAAGCTAACACGCAGGATAGAAAAAGCTGAAGAGGAAGTAAGGTCATGGAAAGAAGAATGCAGAAAGACTAACATGAAGCTTGGAGATACTGAAAAATTGATGCTTGAAGATACTACCACTGAGCTTCAGAAGAAGAAGAAGGGTAAGCCAACACAGACAAAACTTGGACAAGTGTTCATGGAAATGGAATCGAGCAATAGGTAGTTACGATTATTGGAACAATTTTTAATGATGAATAACCATGACATGCCATCTTATGAAAGTTGTTGCTGATGTTTTCTTCAGATCACGTGAACGATCCTCAGAATTTATCGATTTAAGTGATGCTTGAAGCCGAGCTGCAGAAGGTGAATGGACACTGCGGAAGCCGGACATATTACCTTGAATCTATATGCGGGGAGAATTGTCGATCTACTGATGTCTTAAGAAACATGTTTCTACCCCATCATGTTATGATGTTTGCTACTTGGTGGTGTAAACTTTGTGGTGATGAGTTGCTTTGAGATGTCATTTTATTATGCTGATTTGCTTTGAGCACTCTTACCATTCTGAGCTAATTTTGTTGATGTTTCTTTGATGCAGTCTGTTGATGTTTTGTTGGAAGGACCTTCACGAGTAACGATCGTGAAGCGCTTATTTCCTACTGTCGTTCCAAGTCATCATAAAATGAAGGTCCCACATGGAAGCATTTTCGCTAGGTCACGAAATGTTGCAAAAAAAGAACTTACCATTGCAAGGGTTCGAACTAAAGACCTATAGGAACAAGACTGCGTTGCTTACCACTGCACCACTTCTTGGTTCTGTCATTTTAACAGGAAACACTTTCCTTATGGTTGTGTAAGGTGAATCTTTAATATAAATCAGTAATTCGCAGGTGAAAGGATTCACTGCCTTCGCAAAGACTCTCGACTTTTGCTTGCAGATCTGCAGCGGCTCGTGGTAGGAATGGCGGATCCTAGAAGCGACAGGAAGATGGTTCCGCCACCTTCCAGCTACAAGAAGTGAGCTTGACAAGGTCAGTTCTACGGTTTGAGCCACTATATTTTCCCTATCGTCCTAGGGTTTATAGATTTGGGGATCAAGCGGATTGATGAGCATATACACTAGAATCAGATTTCATCGTACCCTCATATTTGTACTTGTTTGGTGTTACAAGTTGATAGGCTATAGACAATTCATAGGTGTTAGATTCGGTTAGTTTTCGGTTTGCATCGTTTGATGGATTGATAGTTATTGTATTTTACTAGCTTGTAGAGGTGCTTGAAGCCACTAAAGTTGGGGTTGCGGAGGTGAAGAGAGACACTGCAAGAACAAGAAGGCAGAGAACTCATGGCGCGACAGAGGGTAAAATACAAGGAGCTGTCGGGAAATTCTAAATACAACTATGCAAGAGATGAGGAAATTCAACGAGATGGCTGACCAATTGTTACATGAACAATTGCAACAGACCAACAACTACAAGAAGTTGTGTGCCCATATGTTACGCGGACAATGCCTTATTGAAAGAAATATGTGAGATTCTTGACCAAGAGTCGAAAGACACAGTCTTGGACGGGAAGGCAAAACCTGAAGAGGAGGCAAGGTCATAGAAGGAAGAATGTGCAAAGGCTAATATCAAGCTTAAAGCAACTACCACGGAGCTGAAAAACGTGAAGGGAAAGCTGAAACATGTCATCAATGTGATGGAAGTGTATAAGCAATCGGTTGAGTAGCTAGTTATCGAGATCGAGAAGGAGAAGCAATCGATACAGCAGTGTTATCCAGATGGAGAAGGAGAAGCAATGGAATCTGCGAGAAAGATAAAAATAGGTAGTGCTTGATTATTATGAAACTTGTTCTTTATTGATGTTTATTTACTGGTTGTTCCTCCTGATCATAATGCATAGTGTTATGAAACTTGTTGGTGCTTATGTTTTCTTTAGGTCATAGCGAAAAAGGGATCAACAATGGGAAGGATCCTCGAAGCTACGAAAGGTGCGAGAAGGTGAAGGGACGATTGTTGAGGATGGAGCTATGGAAGGAGAATGTAAATTGATGATCAGTTCTTATCGTTATGATTACAAATGGGTGGTTATGATTATTTTGAAAATTGTAATGATGATCATCCTATGATGTTTGCTACTTGGTGTTGTGAACTTTGTGGTCATGAGTTAAGAAACTTGTTGCTACTTCGTGTGATGATCATCCTATGATGTTTGCTACTTGGTGTTGTAACTTGTTGCTACTTGGTGTTGTGAACTTTGTGGTCATGAGTTGAGAAATTTGTTGCTACCGATCATAATATGATGTTTGCTGCTTCGGTGACGGCAAAGTTACGATCTGTTGATGTTTTGCTGGAAGGACCTTCACGAGGAATGATGTGGCCGCTTGTTTCTGTGGTTCCAACTCGTCATAAAATTAATAAGGCCCCACAAGTCAGTCTGATAAAAAAACATAGGAAAATTAAAAGGATACTATGTCAATAGCTCGAACATGCGGCAGCTATATCAGCTGCGTGCCACTGCAAGGGGCTTGCCGACATTCTCACGTGGGTCGTTGTGGCAAATATCTAGCCTAGAGGCCTTGGTGCAGATCTACAACCATGGCGGGAATGGAGGATCCTCACATTGAAGGGAGGAGAGTGAGCTACGGTCGGTCGATTACTGTTTTGTGCCTCTGCTTTCCCCTTCGTCGGAGGGAAGTGATATTTGGAATTGGGGATTTCGGTTGAAGCACGATTGTTGTTACAAGTTGATTGACAGACTTTAGTTTAGAAAGTGCAAAACTAAGCATTGATTTCAAGTTGCAATGAATTTTTTTAAGCATCCGTGTACTCGACATCTTCTTCCATTGGTAGTTACCGCTCGGAGACATCTTCCCGCAATAGTAGCCATTGGCATCCTAAAGACAAGTGCAAACACGGGTTGAGAGCGTGGTGAAGTATGCTTGGACCTTTCTCAACCACGGCCGCGGTTTCTTTGGCTGCCCAAAGGTAATGGCTAGTTGGCTACCTGCTTATGTGGTGCCTGTGGTCAACGGCTATTGCTAATGGGTCGTTTAATTTGCGGGAACAAAAGAGCAATGCGATTACTTCCTGGATTGATCGAATGGGATGAAAGGTCGTATCTTTGTTATCTTGAAGCTCATGAAGAAGAAAGCGAAAGCTGAAGATGATGCAAAGCATTGTGAGGGGGAATTGGGAAAAGCTAACTATGAGCTTAGAGAGATTAGGAATGAGCTCAAAATAGCGACAAAACTTGGAAAGGTTACCGCCGAGCTGAAGTCAATTGGGAATTATAGGCACAATGTCAAACTCACGCATGTGCTGCTTGCTTTATTTATTTTTTTCGCAGGAATGGCGGGATTGATGCTCGGTGGTAAGGCTAATTAGATGTCTCGATCATGTATTCTGCAAGTGACACTTTTGTATTGTGAATAATGTGTCGATCATGTATTACGAACATTGTGCCCTATGCTACGGCATTGTCGATGATGTATTGCCAAAATCTGAGAAATGCGGGTAGTTAGTATCCACCACATTGTCTTGACCATTTAGTACGACTGTTCACATTTCAAGAACGTAATTTTCGTTAGGTTCCCCAGCGATCATAATGAATTATTATTGTTATCCGAAATCAGCAGCGGCGAAGGTTGTTTTGGGTGGTGAAGGCGGTAAATTTCACGTAAATGCGGAGAAAGCAACGGTGGATTTGTTGTAAATGGGGAATTGATCGACTTCTTCCGCCTGGGGTAAAGAAAACATTTTTACAATTGCATCTCCTCCTCTCGGAAGGAAGATCCGTGAGAGTACAATGCTCTCTTCCAAGTCTCTGTATCAATTTGAATGTGCATTTGACCTGGCACTCTGATGTTTGATGAAACTATTTTCAGGACGCCCGTAGGTCGCGATAATCATGTCGTCCGAGGTTGCCGTTATCGCTAGTGGTGCTCCTGAGAGGTGAACATTGACATCGCCGGCCACCTCGCTGCGACCTCGGAGCGGCCCATGGACGACCTCCGTAGCCTACGGGCGACCTGCCGGGAGATGCGTCGCGTGTGCAACAACGCGGCCGTTGGTCGGCGCGTGGCGCTAGAGCGATTTGCCGTCGAGCTGCAGTGGAACGACCGCAGAACTCTGACGCCCTCCTCGATTGCACGACCCGCATAAGAAACTCGGAGGTATGTTTCATCTCCGGGATGGACATCCTGTTCGGGGAAAACTACAGCTCCCGGTCATCCATCGCCAAGCTCGAGGAGGCCGCCCAGGCCGGGCACAATGTGGCGGCCTACGTAGCCGCCATGGTCCTCTACAGGGCCAATGGCGGTGCCGGTGATGATGACAACTGCGGTGGTACATCGAGACGGTCGAGGCGAGGAAGAATCGGCGCGCGACATCGCCGATGATGATGCGGACGAACAAGGGTTGCCTGCGGTGACGTGAGGCAGCCTCAGAGGTGATCCGGCGAGTGACATGGCGCCGACGTGCAACGCTGGCGCCGCTAGTGGCGCACGGCAATCATCAGTGTGCAGGCCGCCTGTGCTTCAAGATGAGCTGGGAAGAATGGTCACATTTTTGTAACGAGGAATGTAGAATTCACGCTGAATGTGATCTGTTCTTTAGCAATATAATTGGATATCTGCATCCAAACAAATTACCCTGACATGTGAGAGTGATTTTGGATATATTTGTTTCTAGATCAATCCACTGATATCTATTTCTATCTCTCTTCCTTGATTCGTGTAGCAATACTCACGCGCATTGGCGTGATGAAACCAACCGGTCTTCCCCATTTATTTACCACGGCTGGTAGTTGGAATAGTTCATCGCAATTTAGAGAGGTGGAAATCAATATTGGACAATTAAAAAACAAATAATGTGATCTCACTTTCTCAGAAACTATGAAATCCGTAATCAGGTTTGCCCAATTCAAAACAAGCAACTTTTGTCAGGAAAGGAATGAAAATTTTTGTCCGGTATGTTAATGTTTCGTAAACCCAAACATCCGGTCCTGCCCGGGTTATATTGCCTATCTCATTGCATGCTTTCATTTTGTTGTTACCAAGCATGACTCGTCAAACTTGGAAGAATGAAGCTGTGGTTCAAACTCTAAGTCAGCTTGCTTGTCTTCACGATTCTTTCCTACTAACCAAGTCTTTGAAAAATAAATCTTTCCTAGATGGGGTAGTGTACACTAGATAGAGTAGACACCATCTTACTGAAAACCAATTTGTTGCCCATCACTTCAAATTGCTCTACCTAAGCCAAAGCTCCATGTTCGAATTGTGCACGTTTTTGGCTCTCCCTAACAAGGATGATATCATATCTCACCTTATCCATATTTAAAACAAGCATCTTTTTGCCATCAAATGATTAAAAATATTTCTCCAGTCTACTCATGGTTCGTAAACCGAAACATCCGACCTCGTATACCAGAATAACCGGTCTCGTGGGAACTTTCGATCTCATCATGTTCAAGTGAATTAAGTTTGCTCCAAGTTCAACGAGATTGCAAGTTACGCGCCTAGGCCATTTGCCAGACACGATCCCCCATGAGACCCTGCGCCTTTCCCTTGGCAAATGAGATCTATTAATATATACTAGAAAACACTTTTGCATCTCCTCCTCAACGAAAGAAAACCCCATCGGCATCTCCTCCTCTTGGCACTAGAAGACCCCATCGGCATCACCTCCTATCGGCGCAAGTACCATCGTCCTCTCTCCCAATTAGATCGATTTCTTTGTTCTTTCAACCTTTTCCGCCTCTTTGAGCAAACTAATTTCTATGTGCATTTCAGAGCATCTCCCCCAATGGCCGGTGACAATCATCACGTGCCTCCTGTGGAGCTCGCTCTCGTACCATCCACGCCGGCTAAAGCTCGTGAGCCGAGTCTGCGGCTGCGGCGACGAAACGCCGCAATGGATGGCGGGCCGATGGGGCCCGACGCCTTCTGTCGGCTGCGTCCTAGTCGGCCGGCATGCCGGGCATCGCTGGGAGAGGCGTTCTCTCCGCATCTGTCAAACCACGATTCCCGTCTCACCATCACCACGAAGGCGGGCGATGGGTCGAGTGCGAGAGGCGGGTTGGTCGCACGCGTGGCAACCGTGGCCCTCCGCCGCCATTGATGTCAAGTGCACCCGCCGCTTGATCTCTCGGAGCTTCAGCGCACGGCCGTACCGTCGCCACGGAAGCTGGCGTGCATGGTGGAGTGCGAGTGCGGGCGGGCTGGTCGACGTGGCCGTGGCCCTCCACTCCGCCATTGATGTCAAGTCGTCCGCCGTCCGGAGGCTCAGCGCACGGCCGTTCCGTCCACCTCGACAAGCCGTGGCGTTGCGGCGCTCGGCCATTGATGTCAAGTCGCGCCGCGTATCGCCCGAGGCTCGGGCACGGACGTTCCTGTCCCTGCTCGAAAGGCCGGCGGCGTTGCAAACGCTTCGACCATTGATGTCAAGTCGCGCCGCGCCGAATGTCCCGGAGAGCTCGAGCAGGCCGTTCGTCCACGCCGATAGGTAGCGGCGTTGCTGACCGCTCGGCCATTGATGTCAAGTGCGCCCGCGCGCCGTATCCGGAGAGCTCGAGCACGGACGTTCTGTCCACGCTTTCGAAAAGCCGTGGCGTTGCGGTACTCGGCCCGATGTTGGACCCGTTCTGCTTTCGATGGCGGCGGCGCTTTCATCCTGACGACCCGGATGAAAAGATAATTGCCAACAATAACAAGTGTCACTTCTTTGTAATGCTTATTAGTGTATGATCAGAGAACTCTGTTTCCTCCTATGGAGTACTTTGGATGGATGTTCGTTCAACAAATAATTTAGTCCGGTCTTGTCACTTTTTCTTAATAGTAACATCCGCCCGTTGCCATCCTCGTGCCACAACTTCCCATGGAAGGTAATTGCCATCATCAAGAGATCACAGACGTGTTGGTCATACGGCGCGGGGACCCGCACATCAGCCCCTCAACGGTGGAAGATGAATGGAAGCCACTCAAGAGTCAAGACTCAAGAAGCGCCCGTTGCTTACCTTCTCACCGAAGCGGCACAACTTCCCAGGCAAGGCGAGTAACTCCACATAAATCACCATTCCTACCCCCCCACCATCAGCGTCCTTGCCAGTTCCGAACCACGCTACCACTTCCCAAACACTCGCACCTCACTCCTACCCAGTCGACGTAATGAAGCGATCAGGCTCCCCGTCGCGGGCTATCCCGGTTCGCCGTCGCGTGCTATCCCCACCGGCTCGCCCGGCTCTCACCCTCGCCCTTCAACCGATCCTCCGAGGCCACATCCTCTTGGCACGTGTTGGGTGCCACCGGACAACCGACCGCCGCGCATGTTCACGGAGGTCTTGTGGGGCTACATCCACGGCATGCCGCGCCGCTCCGACACCGCCAACCCGACCCGCCGCCGAGCTCGGCCGCCAACGTCGACCCGCCGTCGCTCGTCGGTGGTTTCCCAAGAGCCGGTGGTGGCTCGCCGGCGGATTCCCAGCCTCCTCCACCATCGCTGCCGCCGCCCTCCGACGACGCCAACGCGTCACCCGTCGTCGATCGCCCGCTTTGCGAGGCGGTGGTGTCTTGCGTGGATATCCGGACCTCCTCACCGTCGCCGCCTCGGGCGAAGTTCTGTTACCCTTCCTGCTGGTGAGTTTGACTCGACGACTCGACTCCCAAAGGCGACCGAGACTCGTCTGAGGACCGTTTCCACGGCTACATCCCTCCGGTCCCCCGGGGCGATGCTTTCTTGGCGTCTTCCTGCTTGGCAGCGTCGGGTGCCTATGCGCTAACCTTATGCACGGTGGTGCAAGCTGAATGAGGTCAGGACCATGTCCTTGGGATGGCAGTCTGCGCCCACGAGGAGAAGTACAAGAAGAAGTGGAGCCGCCACGCGTCGTGGCCGGGGAATGAGGGATGGATGGAGTAGATGGAGTGAGGAGCCGCGGTGGAAGATCTATCTTTGTTATGTTATACTGTGATGTTAATTAGTATCTTTAGATTTTGTTGGAACATTGTCTTATGTATGTGAACTTTGTGATGTTATGTTATCAGTGATGTTAATTAGTATCGTTAGATTTCGTTGGAACATTGTCTTATGTATGTGGAAATTGTGATGTTTAATTAGTCACTTTAGAATGGACTCTGTTTCCTACTTTGGATGGATGTTCGTTCGAATAATGCGATCGTATTTTCCTAATAACAATTCAACGAACCATTTAGTCCGGTCCGCTCACTTTTGCAGATCAGTAAGATCCGGGTAGTAGTCATTCTATTTTGCCCACAAAATCAACTGAATTTAGTCGGTCGGTCACCTTTTCTTTATCGGTAACTTTTGGTGTAGCCTTCCTCGGCAGGCCAAGGCATGGTGCCTAATTTCCCATGAAAGCTTGCCACAACGCCCCATGGAAGCTTGTAGATGAATCGCAGCCACTCGATCTGGAGGCCTGTTGCATAGCTTGTCACATAAGCTTGCACAACTTCTCATGGAATCGCCACCTATTCTACTACCATCGGCGTCCTTGCCGATTCGAACCACTCTACCCACAGTTCTCTTCCCAAACACTCGCGTTTGATCCCTCGCCCGTCCAAGCGCAATGAAGCAATCAGTCTCCCCGGACACACAGGCTCGAGCGCATGGCCGTACCCGCCCCTTTCGTCGATCCGGCGTTGCCGACCTCGCCCACCGCCTCCTCGGGGAATCCGAAGTCATCATCCGCTCCTACTTAGAGTGGCAAGGCGTCAATTCCACGACATGGAGCCGCCCGCTGCGATGCAACGTCGACCCGCCAATGCCCGGAGCTGCAGCGTCGCCGGCGGATTCCACCTCCTCCACCACTTGCGAGTTGGACTCGACTCAATTCCGACTCAACTCGACACCTTTGCTCTGCGCGTCTTGGCGCACTACCAACACCTACGGGTGCCTATGCGCCCCAACCGTATGCACGGTGGAGGAACCTGAATGAGATCAAGGACCACGTCCTTGGGATGGCAGTCTGAAGCCACGAGGAGGACAACATGAAGAAGTGGAGCCGCCACGCGTCGGCGAAAACGAGAGATGGATGTAGATGGGTGGCGAGCGCGCGGTGGAAGACCAATGCCGATATGTTACCTGTGATGTTAGTTAGTATCTTTAGATTTCGTGGGAACATTGTCTTATGTATGTGAACATCGTGATGTTAATTAGTAACTTTACATTTTCATGAAACATGGTCTCATGTGTTGTCCGGCCTGTTCGTGTTTCTAGACAAGAACATCCGCTCTTATTGTACTTATACATGATTGTGTTTCCTAGCTTGACACATTTTTTTCGAATCGAGGGCATCCCCCATTTCCATTGCAACAACGAAATCGAACAAGTCACGCGAGCAGGGGATAAAGAGGAGTTCACTGGTCCTTGATTCGCCTTAACCTACATTGACTCAAGCTAGATTAGGACAACAATCGGCCCTAGGACTCCCAGGGAGAGTAAGCATCACCAGACAACGAGTCTGAACATCATCACAAGCTTCCAACCCAAAACATAGCACCACTAGACAGACCTACACCAACATCTGTCAATCGCTTGACAATGTCAGTTTCCTAGCTTGACACATGATCTGGAGAAGTTGAAGATCAATATTGGACGATTAATAAGAAATAGCAATGTGATCATTGCTCACCTTGACCAAATTCAAAACAAGCATGCGGTTATTGCCAAACATCCAAAACGCTAATGCATCGCTAACCCAAACCATGTTTGTGATTTTGGTTATCGTTTGTTTGTTGATCAATCCCCTTGTTTGAAGTTGTTTATGCTTTGTTTCCACCGATCTCTATTCCTTGTCTCCCTATAAATGTTATCCTATTTTATCGCTCTCATAAACTATGAAATCATAGATCACCTTTGCCCAAAATCAAAACAAGCATCTTTTACAGGTCTTGAAATATTTGTCCTTTCTGTATCTGTTTCTAGACCGAAACAACCGGTTTGTTAATGCATCCCATACCCGAACATCCGGTTTAATGGCAGTAAACAGTTCATCTCTGCATGTTGAAGTGCTTGTAAATATAGTTTGCTCCAAATTCACTAAGATTACAAATTTACATAGTTCTTTTCTTTGCAAAGACCGTTACATTATTAGAGATCGGTAGGCGCCTCCTTGCATTAGCGTGATACAACTCGAAGAGACACCCCGACTTTCCACGCTGAGATATATTAATATCGGACTCTCCCAACTCCCTCCATTGCCTTGTCTCAAACTCTCTTCCTCCAGAAAACCACAACCACCATGCCTTCTTCTCCGATTCGACTTCCGCCTCCCGTTCCTTCCAACCCCTCCTCCATCGGGACACCACCACTCCCCCAACCAAGCGCATGCGAGCCATCCGACCCCTCCTTGAGTGAATCTGATGTAGAAGGCATGGAAAGGCAAGAGAGCGAGGACAGCGAGGATGAGTATGACTACGTGGAAGAGGAGGAAGAGGAAGAGGAAGAGCAAGAAGAAGAGGATAAGGAAGAGACGTGGGCGGCCATCTAGAAGAAGCGATTGGCAGCCAAGAAGAGGAAGCGGGTGGAGGCAAAGAAGAGGAATCAATAGACGGAGGCGTTTGTGAGGCAGCTTTTGAAGGATGACAAGGCCGGTAAGCTTGATTCGTTCAAGGACATTCTGTCGGCGAAGGAGGAGAAGGGTGCGAAGGAGGAGGAGGAGGAGGAGGAGGAGGAGGAGGTGGACTCGAAGAGGACCAAGAAGAAGATGGACCTCGGCGCTGGTCCTTCAAATGTCGACCCCGCCAATCCCGGTCCCGTGGCTCCCGCAGCCATTGAAGCTCCCTCGACGCCAGAGTCATCGGGGAACTCCTCGGAGGGGTCGTCTTAGATTACTCGGATTTGGGTTTTCTTTTTCACTTTCAAATAGGTGGTCTTGTGGATGGTAAGATCAATTGTATGTTTTCTTTTGGATGGAAAAGATCGATCCCCTGTTTTCCTGCTTAGTGAATCTTGTAGTGGTAGAAAAATCCCCTGTATCCCCTGTTATCCATGAAGAACATGGGTGTTCTTCTTTTCCATGATCGCCTTACTTGCTTCAGTGGATTTCCCTGGTCATGATGCGTTGCCATAGTCTAAGATGTAATGTCTTGTCATGTAATATTTTATTCTTATCCCACCACATTGCATTGCAGATACACACGTAAATGATGACCGATTTTACAAATTTACCGTTTGACTAAATTCACCGTTTTGCCAAGAATATACAGAATGTAAATGATGGTCACCTTGCCCAAATTATTCAACTTAAATGTGCACATACATGATACATCCCCATAGACCTACACCCGTACAGTGGCACTGGCACTGGCGCGCACAAACACACACCCAGCAACGAAATCTTCGGACTTGGCAACGAGGAAGACAACAGACACGGTCATGGAGATGGATACGGCACACGCCTATCCCGCCATACCTAATGCACGACGGAATGTAGCATAACGAGGATCCGTGCGGAGATATTCCTCCAATGCACGGTGCTTACCCCTCAACTTCATGGTACGTCCCGAGCGAACAATGCCAGAAGCATGTTGTAGGATGTCACGAAAACCCCTTGCGGTTAGCAAGATTGCGGTAAGGGCACACACAGCGACCATGGCGAAGCACACGAGTGTAACCCTGCTCCTGCAGCCAAGCCAAAGCATCTTTCTTCATCTCCTCTGTTTCTTCCTCGTCCGCTTCGTCCATGTCGTACAGATCATATAGATCCATGTATCCTGGCCGCTGCGGAGGTGGCACAACATGGGAGTTGGCGGTTCCTCCATTCGCATCAGAAGCCATCCTCCTACACACTCGCCAACAACGTAAACATGATAAGCCGACCGGAAACAATGATTGTATCCTGCAAAAACACGCGGAAGCTAAGAGCTCACCTCTTTTCACGGGCGAGAACCAAATAGAGGTCTGCTAGCACAATGCGTGGAGGATGAAGAGGCGATGAGCAAAGTTCTTGGGGGCATGCCTATTTATCGAACCATGACCGATACTAAGGCCGCGTGCACCTCGTGGCAGAGCATGCCCTCACGGGATTCGGTAGCCATGAAAATCGTGGGATGCTCGAGAATCTGAGGCCTACCTCGAGGAATCCATCACAAGTATAGAGGCGGAATATGCAGGCTTTTTCCACAGTAGGCATCACGAAATATTTGGTGGGTACACGAGTGTGCTTTGGTCTGGATAAGAACACAGAAGGAAGATCCTTATATCCGTATGACTTAAAAATAGATGTGTAGGCATTGTAGTGGGAGAAGCAGTTGTTAGGTTTTGTGATCTTCGACTGGAAACGCACCCAGCTTCACTGAAGCGTGGGCCTCTTCCAGATATCCGTCTCCCGCCTATATTGTACGCCACCGGAATCCCACCCAAACTCGCTGACAATATGGGGCCGCCATTGCACGGCCTCACTTGTCAGTGGCCCCGAAGCAAGTGCAGCTTACCAAATTTTCATTTCGCGGTCAGGAAGTCGAAAGCGGGATTTTCAAATTCTGTATTCCCTCTCCACCCGAAATAATAAATACTCTACTCCATTGCTACGCGTTCACTAAACTCCGCCTTCCATTTCCAAAAGCATCACTCTGCTTTCGACTAGATCTGCGGTGGCGGTCCGACCTCGCTGTCGCCGGTGGAGGGGGAGGGGTATGTCAGCGGATGGTGAGCGGCAGATATCGGTGTTCTGCATCTGCGTCTTGTGGCCGGGCGATTGAGCGAGGATACGGCAGCAACCGGCTCCCGATGCCCCTCAATCCATGGGCCCTGAATCTTGGAGCTTCACAAGTGAGAATCTCATTTCCTTTTCTTTCTAGTCCCCTAGTAGTATTTTCGTTGGCTTAGAAAGTAAATTGCTTCGTGTATTGTGTTAGTTCTGAGATTCTTCTCTTAACTTTGCCGCTCTAGATGCAGTCACTGATTTGGAACACAAGTTAATCGATGAGCCATGCGTTGAAAGTAAATTGCTTTGTGTATTGTGTTAGATTGGAGATTCTTCTCTTACCTTGGCGCTCTAGATGCGATTCTTGATTTGTAATACAACTTAATAGATGAGCCATGCTTAGAAAGTAATTTACTTTGTTTATTGTCTTAGATTTCAGATCCTTCTCTTACCTTGATCGCTCTAGATCCGGTTCCACGATTTGTAACTCTTTGTGCAGGGCCTAGCATCCCACTCCTGCATTGCTGAGATTCAATCACATGTTGTGGTATGTAACAGAACACATGATAATCCTGCTACTTTATTCTTAGGATTATTCTTAAGTTTATTTGCTTGCTTCGTTTAAGGTTCAAGTTTGACTTCTCCTTTCATTTTTAGGCTCAAATGTTGAGGACAATCCTTGCGGTTCAAATATCAAATTCATGTCCCTCCAATGTGAAGTCAAAGCCATTCATTGATTACATACCTCGAGATTATCCGACTTCGCTACATGCTCAAGACACGAAGTTTCGTTGGGAGGGCTCGATCATTCTTGACCTTGGTGAAATCTTTGTTGAACAGGACCAAGTTTTGACAGACTTGAAAATCAAGGCAAAAGCATCAGATGTAGTAATGAAAGTGCAGACTGATGAGATTGAGAGGTTGAAGAAACAAGTAGAAACTACAGAGACCCTCCTTAGTCATTGCTAAGCTCACGTCTTGGGTAAGGCCACGTGTTTCTTAGTCTTACGCTTGTGTCCACCCACTAGTTGTCTTTGGTTTGTGAGTCTGAACTTTGTTATCTTAGTGGGTTCTATTTCAATACCATCTTTATTTGTGAGCATAGAGATATCATGTGTATTGGTTTGTGAGCTCCTACTTACAATCTGCTTGTGGTTGTTCTGTGTTCATTGATAATAATGTGTCATGTGTGATCCGAAACATTAATTTGTATCAGTGGTATGGAAATATTATCTGTGATGTCTATTACTTAATTGATTAGCATGTAATATGAGATTGAATTATATTTAATTAAGCACAACCTGGAGTGCAGCCCAAAATAACAGGGAAAAAATATGTGGGCTTGCCCCATCGGCCCATTATTTTTACAATTCAAAATGATTTATTAATAAAATGGGCCGTATCAAAAATGATGTCAACAAATGGTGGGCTGGGTCCAATATCAGTTGGGCCTTAATCATTTTATGACGTCATCGAATATTGAACTCTATCCAACCAGTACTGGACCCAAAACAAATTAATGACGAATGCAATTATTCGGCTCGGTCATACTAAAACCGGCCTAAAACATTCTATGACGACCTCGATTATTGGGTGGTACAATGGGCCTAAAAGTGTCTATGGACAACAATTATTGGGCTCCATCCAACCATAAATAAGCCTTAAACATTCTATGACGCAAACAATATTGGGCTCCATCCAACCTTAATAAGGCCTAAAACCAATTTATGATGAAAGAAACATTGGGCTCAGCTTAATATAAAGTGGGCCAAATTCAATCTATGACGACAAGGTATTTGGACCATGGCCCGTCAAAATATGGGCTGAATTCACTTAATGACGAAACGGTTTGTCACAAAATGCCGTGCCACATCAGATTTTGGTCCGACGTGGCAGGTACCTTATGACGCCTTTGTGTTACGAATTTATACGCGTCATTAAACTCATGACGCCGGGAAATAAGGTCTCGTCATTAATCGCGGTTTATGACGAGAAACGACCTTTTTTTGCGTCACTAGTCGGCGTTTTTCTTGTAGTGAGACCTTGAAATGGTAGTTTGTTTCCTGGCACTCCACGAGATAAGATTAGGTCCAAGAAATACCGCAATCCCCGTCTTTGCGGCGATCATCGAGCACCCCCCAATCATCGAGAAAAGGCACTCACAAGCAAAGAAGAAGATCTTCGAAAAACCAGACCCAAATTTAACGTGCCTTTGATATACCGCAAGATCCTCTTCACCGCTGCCCAATGAACAGTTGTTGGAGCATGTAAAAATTGGCACACTTTGTTGACAGCAAAACAAATACAGGCCGAGTAAGAGTAAGATACTGAAGAGCCCCAACAATACTTCGATATTGAGTGGAGTCGACCGGACCCAAGTGATCCCCATCATAAAGAGACAATTTTTCGGAGGCAGGTAAAGGTGTACTGACAGGTTTACAAGACCCCATATTTACTCATTGAAGAACCTCAATAGCATAGCGTTCTTGAGTCAATGACAGCTGATCACCAGTCTGCTGAACTTCAATACCAAGAAAATAGTGGAGATCACCAAGATCCTTCAAAGCAAACTCGCCTTCCAAGTCTTTTAATAAGGCAGCCGTGGCAGCAGAGTAAGAACTCGCAACAATGATGTCATCGACATAAACAAGAACATAAATGGTGCAGCCGCCTTTACTATAAAAGAATAAGGAAGTGTCACATTTAGAAGGAGTGAACCCAAGGCTTTGCAGCTTCTGACTAAGGCGAGAATACCAGGCGCGAGGAGCTTGTTTTAAACCATAAAGAGCCTTATCTAACTTGCAAACAAACTGTGGATGCTCTTTACTCACATAACCAGGAGGTTGCCGCATGTACACATCTTCATCAAGATAGCCATGAAGAAAAGCATTTTGAACATCAAGCTGTCGAAGAGACCACCCTTTAGACATGGCAAGAGATAAAACAAGTCGAATGGTAGCAGCCTTGACCACCGGACTAAAGGTATCTTCATAATCTATACCGTATCGTTGCTTATGCCCTTTTGCAACGAGACGAGCTTTATACCTGTCAATAGTCCCATCAGCTTTCTCCTTGACCTTGAACACCCACATGCAGTCAATGATATTCTTCCCATGATCAGGCGGAACCAAATGCCAAGTCTTATTTTTGACAAGAGCACCAAACTCAGCATCCATGGCACTCCTCCACTTCAGATCTCCAAGTGCTTGAGCAAGAGAATTTGGTTCAGAGACCGACACAGCATTAGCATACCTGATCGAGCCATTGGTGTACACCTTGGGTTTGCGGATTCCATGTTGCAAACGAGTCACAGGACGTTGAGGAGCTGTGGGAGAAGAGGGCACCGTCACAGCAGAAGACCCGCCAGGCACAGACGATCCAGCGGGCATAGAAGATCCAGTCTGCGGTCCCGCCCGGCGGCAATGAGCGGCGGCGGATGCCGGAGCGGCCGGCGGTGGCGGCAGGTAGTAGGAGCGGAGCACGTGGCAGAAGGGTGGGCGTCGCCGGCCGGTGTCGTTGAGGCGCCGCAGCGGCATCGGCCGCACGGCAAAGCGGCGCGCCGCCGAGGACGCCGGATTCGAGGTAGATATCTGGCAGCGCGTCAAACGCGTAGGAGGATCGCTCGGGTCTTGCGCCTTTGGTAGTAGCGGAAAACGCCAGGAAACATGAAATAATGCCGATTTTCACCTGGATTTAAAGGATTTTCACCTGGATTTGAAGAATGGGGCTCCAAATTTTCTGCAGAGTCATCTGAACGAACAGGGTTAGCAGCATAGGAATCATTAGACTGATCAAAACTATTGTCATCCCCGATCGTGTGATGAATAAGAGAATCTGGCAAAAGAGAGATCTCAGCCTGTAAGCGAGCCCCGACATTGGGATGGAGTTTAGAGAAAGGAAAAATTGTTTCATCAAACACCACATAACTAGAAATATAAACACGTCCTGTTTTGACTTCAAGACACTTGAAGCCTTTGTGCATGGTACTATACCCAGATCGAAACGCAAGTTTTCGAGAGTTGTAGGGTCGTAAATTGGGCCAACATGCGCAGCCAAAGGTACGAAGGGACTGATAATCAGGTGTAACCTGAAAGAGTCGCTCAAGGGGAGTATCTTGATTGATGACTCGACTAGGGAGTCTATTAATGAGATAAGCAGCCGTGATAAACGCCTCATCCCAAAACTTGAGAGGCATAGAAGCATGAGCAAGGAGAGACAACCCTACTTCAACAATGTGACGATGCTTACGTTCGGCAGCGCCATTTTGTTGATGGGCGTGAGGGCAAGACACCAAATGAGAGATGCCGACACGCTGAAAAAAGGAGTTAAGGCGCTGATATTCACCACCCCAATCGGTTTGGACAGCAATTATTTTTCGATCAAAGAGCCGTTCTACTAATTTTTGGAAGTCATGGAAGCGTTGAAAAACTTCCGATTTGTGTCGAAGCAAATAAACCCAAGTAAATTTACTATAATCATCAATAAAGCTCACATAATAATTATTTCTTCCAACAGAAGTTGGAGCAGGACCCCATACATCAGAGAAAATAAGGTCCAAGGGATTATTCGACACACTAAAGGACTTAGGGTAAGGCAGCTGATGGCTCTTCCCTTGTTTACACGCATCACATACGGTCTCTTTATTGGACTCGGAAACAAACGGAAGCTTATTCTTGCTAAGGACATGCTGGACTACGGTAGATGAAGGGTGACCTAAGCGACTGTGCCATCGAGATGCAGGAAGTTTGACGGCAGTGAGGACTTGCGAAGATGACTGAGGCTGCAAGGGATAGAGACCCCCTCTAGATCTGCCTCGTAGGAGCACCCTTTTCGTTGCTTGATCCTTAACAAGAAAAAAATCCGGATGAAATTCCAAGAAGGCATGATTATCAGAAGTAAAGCGATGGACAGAAATTAAATTCTTGTTTGCTTCGGGTGCATAGAGAACATCTTTAAGGACAAGATTACGATCAGGGGAATGAACAACAGTTTGACCAATCTGTTTGATTGCCATACCTGCACCCGAGGTAGTGTGAATCTGATCGTTGCCGCCATAGTCATCCCTCATGGTGAGTTTCTCTAACTCGCCGGTGATGTTGTCGGTGGCGCCCGAGTCCATGTACCAGTTGGTGTCGATGTCGTACGAAGTCGTCGCCGACGCTGCAGTCTTGTTGTCGGTGACACTGGTGAACGACGCATCGAAGTGCTTGTAGCACTTCAGGACGGTGTGGCCCTCCTTGCCACACAGCTGGCAGATGGGTCTTTCCCCATTGTTGCCGCCACGTCCGCCGCGGCCACGACCTCCTCCACCGCGTCCACCGCGGTTGTTGCTCCCACCACGGCCTCCACGCGAGGCCATGTTCGCAGACGAGCCACCGGAGCCATGGAGCAGATCAAGGCGCTGCTCGAAACTCGTCATCTGTGTATAGAGCTCGCTCGCCAAGATGGGCTCGACGCGCGTAGCAACAGCAGAAACCAGCGGGTTAAACTCGATGTCAAGGCCCGCAAGAATGTAGGAAACCAGTTCCTCATCCTCCAGACGCTTCCCTGCAGATGCCATCTCGTCGGCAAGGCCCTTCATCTTGTTGTAGTAGTCAGCCACCGAGGACGCCCCTTTTGCGCGCGGTGGTGAGAGGCGTCTTGGTGGAGATGGCCAGCGCAGAGGCGGGAAGCGAAGATGTCGCCGATGGCCACCCAGACGTCGCGCGCCGTCTCAGCAGGAAGGACCTGAAGAAGAATATCACGGGAGAGAGAAGATAGCAGGAAATTAAGGACCTGTTGATCTTTGATCTCCCACTGATCGTAGGCAGGGTTGGTGATCGGCGTCGCGTCGGTGGAGCTTGTAGCCGTCGTCTTCTCCGGAGCCTTGATGGTTCCGTCGACGTAGCCCACCATCTGCGCGCCACGCAGGGCGGACAGCACCTGAGCCTTCCACAGGGGGAAGTTGTTCTTCGCAAGCTTCTCGGTGACCGGATAGCCAACCGATTGCGCAGGAGTAGAGGACAAGAGGAGAGCCATGGCGAAGGCGAAAAAGAAAACTGGCTCTGATTACCATGAAAGAATGGTTGAACGTGATGCCCTTTGGGGCTCACAGCTGCGTGTTAAGTAGGCCGGGAAAAGCCCCCGGCGTGGCTTGTACAAGGGGTAAACTTCTTTACAAAGAAATACAATAACCTTCTACAACTCTATCCTAAACCGGTTGCTCATAACAAACTCAACCGGTGTACAGATACACCAAATATCTTAACATGGACGAGGACTCCTGGTCCGACGTCGAGTACCTCCGAGCCGAGAAGCCGCCGATGTGGGGATACTGCGTGTCCAAGGTGCTCGTGGAGGAGGCGGCGAGCAGGTTTGCGGAGGAGAACGGTGTCAGCCTCGCCACCGTCTGCCCCGTCATCACCGTCGGTGCCGCGCTGCAGGGCCGGCTCTAGGGGATGGGTAGGCGGGGCGACGGCTGTGGGCCTATTGAGCTGTGGGGCCCAAGACCCTATATGTAATTAGTACTGTAGGCTTTAGTAATTAACAACCAGTCCAGACCATAATCGTTCCGGCTTACAGGTTCCACACTTCCAACCAACGTTTCAGACTGCATACTTGAGCTGCAAAGTTATTTTTTACTCGTATTGGGTGTGTTTGAGATGGCTCTAACTTCAGTTAAGCTAACTCCACTCCAAAACTCCATACTCAAATTGGGGTGTTTGGCTACCACACTGGTAGGGAGAGGGGCTTTAGTCCCAGTTGGTAAGGGGTATATATCTCTCAAGTCCAACCGGGACTAATGATGAGAGACAAAAGGCCCTCTCTTTAGTCTCGGGTGAACCAACCTGGACTAAAGGGGTCCTTTAGTCCCGGTTCGTATTACGAACCGAGACTAAAAGGTTTTACAGCAAATAAAAAAAATACACCTCTGCTGCTGTCCCCACAGGCTCTGCCGCTGCTCTGCAACTCCAACATTGTCCTCTGGCTCCAATCCACCGCCCACTCCACCACACACAAGTTCATCCAAGTTCATCCAAAGTTCATCACAAGTTCATCTAAACTTCATCACAAGTTCATCAACAAATTCATCTCACCAATTCATCAACAAATCCACCTCACAAATTTTCAATAAATTCACCTCACAAATTCATTAAGAAATTCAGCTCACAAGTCACAACATGTGTCTGCACATCACAACACATTCCATCGATAAACAAATCACTCACCAAACACAAATGCAACCGCTGGCCGCCAGCTGGCTGCTACCGCTGGCCGCCCGCTAACCAGCCCGCCGCACAGCCTGGGTGCCGATGCGCCGGCAGCTGGTGCCCGGCGCGGTGCCGCGCCGCTGGCCCGCGCCTGTGCCGGCGCCGCTGGCTTGGCCGCCCCCGCCGTGCCGCGTGCCAGGTGCCTCGCCCGGTGGCCGGGCCAGCCGGCGGCGCAGCGCCCGTGACCCGCCCTCCTCCTCCTCCACTGCGCAGAGATGAGCGGAGAAAGAAAGGAGAGAAGATGAGAGAAAGAAAGGAGAGAAGGAGATGTGGATTTGACTGAGCGGTGGGAGAGAATAAAAGATGAGAGGGAAGGGGTAAGGGCACCGACGGTGGGAGGCTTTAGTCTCGGGTGGTGTTTCCACCCGAGACTAAATGGTCCCTTTAGTCTCGGGTGGATACACCACCCGAGATTAAAGATTTATTCTCGGGTGATGTTTCCACCCGAGACTAAAAGGGTACTCTTTAGTCTCGGGTGGTGATATCACCCGGGACTAAAGATCAGCGTGAATCATTGCTATAAAATACATTCGACACCGACACTTTTAGTCGGTTGGTAATACCAGGGACTAAATGGCTCCGCAGTTATTTTTGGTCACGTCGATGAAAAGTCTTTATTCCCGGCTCCAAAGTTGAACCGGGACTAAAGGGGCGTATCAAAGGCTCCGACTCTACCAGCACCATCCTCAACTGTGGGTCCCACGACCACATGTGTGCACAATTTTCTCTTCTTCCCTGCACGTCGTCCTCGCCCACCTCCTTCATGCCCGTGGGCCTGAGCTCCTCCCGCCGCCGACAGTGCAGCTCACGCTGTCTCGCCCTCGCCCTCGGCCGCATCTGGGGCGACGTCATCCGACGGGGGCTTGGCCTTGGCATCCGTGGCGCGAGAGACTTACAAAGTTGAGGAGGCGGCAGCTGACCTCCTTGGATCTGCAGCGCATCGATCCCCTCCTCGGATGCAGCGGCCCCGCTGGCGTCGGTCGCGGCGGCCGGCATGGCACCATAGCATCGCCGACGCACCCGTGGGAAGGTGGAACTGGTGGGGAAATCGACCGGGGTGTTTGGCTAGCTCCACCCGACTCTGGCATGGAGTTCGGCTCTAGAGCTATGCCAAACACGCCCTATATATTATGCTACTTCAATGGGCCATTTCTTCTTGTTTGCCTAAGGCCAAGGGTCCTTCAAATTGCAGAGCCGGCCCTACCGCGCCGACCCTGAACGTCAACACCAGCGTCCCCAACTGCCTCTCCCTTCTGTCCGGTGACGAGGTGTGGCTCGGCGTGCTCAAAGTGATCGAGAGGACCTCCGGCTCGGTGCCGCTGGGTCACATCGACGACCTCTGCCGCGCGGAGCTGTTCGTTGCCGAGGAGCCGGCAGCCACGGGGAGGTACATCTGCTGCGGCCTCAACACGACCATCGCCGAGCTCGCGCTTTTCCTGGCGCAGAAATACCCGCAGCACGACGTGAACCGGAATCTGAATCTGCAGTAAGAGTCTCGACGAATCTATCTTATCCAGAGTTAGTAGCTCTGAATTCTGGCACTCCATATACTTTGCAACGATCGTGAACCGTGATTGAGCGTTTCAGGACCGGCGATGACCAGCTCCTGGAGAAGCCGAGAGCATGCCTGTCGTCGGGGAAGCTGCTCAGGGAAGGGTTCCAGTTCAAGCACAACACGATGGATGAGATATACGACAACGTCGTCGAGTACGGCAAGGTCCTGGGGATTCTGCCCAACTGAAGAGCAGATGTACTCGACGCTTGCATCCACGGTGCGAGACATTTGGTGATTTGGATGTCTACAGTTTCGGTTCAGGAGTTCAGGGCTGTTTTGAACTGGTCTTCAGCAACCGCCGTGTATTTTAGTCATAAGTCATGGACCCACCTTTTATCTGAATGTTTCATGTCGGATTAACATGACAATGAGTGCCTTTATTTAAAAAACAAAAAAGGTAAAACAGAATTGTGATTTTCCAAGTGGTAAAAAATTATTTCAGTTCTGAAAGTGGAATGCAGTTACTGTAGTCTTCTAATCAAACAATGTAGTAACCATATCACATCTGGTTCTTCTGATCTCAACTTTTTCTGCGCAACGTATGACCATCCGGTTCCAGAGGCTGTAATTTTTTGTCCGTGCTCCAGATGCGTACCTAGCATGATTATTTTGCCAACTGTATATTTCTGAATCCTGTTTAAAAAATCAGAATAGATTGTTTCATTTTTAAGAAATTTCAAAGCTGACTAACGCTCTCTCGTACAGTAGTAAACTGGCAATACAATCCATAGAATTTGAAAAAGGTTCCTTTCGAGTGTCTTTAGGGTGCGTTTGACACAACTGTGACTGAGGTTGAGACGACTCCGGTTGTGGCTGTGTTGGTGATGTATTTTTTTTCTGTCGGCTTATCTTGTTGAAAAACGTTTGGCAAAACAGTTTCTCATTACTATGTAACATGGATATGATGATGAAATGTTCATAATACCCTTCATTTTTTCCTCTTACCTTTCCTATTGTTTTTTTTTCTCTTCATTCATTTTCGTTTTTTCCTTCCTCTTTTAGTTTCTTCCCACGTTCTTTATCCATTCGCTCAGTCCTGTCCGCTCCTCTTCTTCACCGCGGTCCGTGTTGTTGCGGCGAAAAATCAATTACGCATTTGCGCGCTGCACGCGGAGCCAGCGAGCGAATCTGAGGCCCCCACGTGCATCACTCCGCGGCGGACCGTGCTGCTGCGGTCGCTGATGGCCACCTCCTCCCCGCGAGCTGCGCCCCTGCGACCGCCGCCGAACACCTACCCACGCCCCGACGGACCCCACCTGAGGACAGGGGTGGCAAAGGGCATGGAGGAGCCGCGTGAAGCCACTATTTTCAGCTCATGCTCCTCCCAATGGCTCCCGTCGGCGGGATTTAGGAGGCTCCGTCGCAGGAGCGCGCCGTCCGTGGAGACCGTTTGGCAGAGCTTCGACTTCTGCCGTCCATGGAGTCGGAGCCATGAAGACAGTGGCGGCTTGCATTTTCGTGCGGTGGGGACGGAGCGGGGGTGTCTTTACTGGAAGTGGGATAGCCAACGCGTTTTTTGGTTGGCGATTGGCCTCGGAATGTTCAGCGAGAAGTCGAGTCAACGGCGAGTCAAGAACTAGTGCTCTCCTGCTTCACTTCAAAAGGTGAACGACGCTGATTTGAAGAATGAACCTGCACTGCACGACACGGCCTTCTTCCAGGAAAGGCTCTGTCCTAGCTTCGAGAGATGGCTTCTCCGCTCAGCTTCATTCTCGTGGCTCATCTACTCGTCTTCCTCTCATTCGATTCTGTTGCAATCTTAGCTGCAGAGTCAATGAACAAATCCGAGACCGACAGGCAAGCCCTACTCTCCTTCAAGGCTGGCATCTCCTCCGATACCGTCAAAGTCTTGCGCTCATGGAGCAACGAATCGCTCGATTTCTGCAGCTGAAGAGGGGTCAGGTGTGGTAAGGCTCTTCCACCTCGTGTCGTTTCGCTGGAGCTGAACTCTCTACAACTGAGGGGCCAATATCTCCTTCTCTCGCTAACCTTACTTCAGTAAAATGGCTAAATCTGAGAAGCAATTCGTTTTCTGGAGAAATCCCTAAGGAGTTGGGCACACTTCCTAAGCTCCAGAATCTGATGCTTGCAGGTGAGATCCCATGGTCACTAGGTACTAGAAGGTTTCTCAGATATGTCAATCTTGCAAACAATGCTGTTAGTGGAGGCATCCCCCATTCCTTGGCAACTAGCTCATCACTCACTGTGCTAAACCTGACAATGAACAAATTATCAGGAATGATACCTGCTAGTCTGTTCAATGATTCGTCCCAATTTGTTGTTAGCGATCTTGGAGGGAATTTGTTCTCTGGCCCTATTCCAGATTTTCAAAGGATGGCAACTCTGCAAGTTCTTAGGCTCGCAAAGAACAACCTTTCAGGAAGCATACCTAAATCGATAGGGAATGTTTCTTCCCTCACTGAAATATCCCTATATACAAACAACTTAGGTGGATCAATTCTAGAAACCCTTGGCAGAATTCAGAACCTTATCATGTTGGATATGCGTGAAAACAACCTATTGGGGTCCATCCCAGAAGAACTTTTCAACATCTCATCACTGAGATTCATTGACTTAGGCCAGAATAGCCTTGATGGACAGATACCATCCAACATCGGTAACTCATTACCGAACCTTGAAGAGTTGATCATGCAGGGTAACCGAATTAATGGATCCATCCCAGAATCACTAGCTAATGCATCAAAGCTCCAATGGATATCTCTCTCAAATAACTCCTTAGCTGGCCCAGTGCCATCTCTAGGATCGTTGCCTGAGTTGTACGGACTATATCTTGAAGACAACAACCTGGAGTCTGATGATTGGACATTCCTTGCCTCTCTCACAAATTGCTCACAACTACAAATTCTGTTGATGAATGGGAATAACCTGAATGGAAGTCTGCCGAGACTAGTTGGCAATCTTTCGTCAAGTTTAGAATACTTATTCTTTGGGGGCAACCAAATAGTTGGGACAATACCGCTTGGGGTTGGAAACCTTGCAAGTTTAGTGTCCTTAAACTTTAGGAACAACCAAATAGTGGGCCCAATACCGCTTGAGGTTGGAAAGCTTTCCAATCTTCAAATGCTTGACATAAACCAGAACTTACTCTTTGGAGAGATTCCATCTACCATTGCAAAGCTACGTGAGCTGGTCATCCTAGATTTGTCTGAGAACAGCTTGTCAGGTCCGATCCCATCTACTATAGGTAATCTTTCTAGTTTGTTCAGACTTGGTTTGGGGAGTAACAAATTGAGTGGAAACATACCAGCAAGTCTAGGAAACTGTGAGCAATTGATTATGCTAAACTTATCTGGTAACAACCTTTATGGATCCATACCCAGTCAACTTCTCAATGGAAGTGTCCAGTTGGTAAGTTTAGATTTGTCACAGAACAACCTTACAGGATCAATACCTCCACAAATTGGTTCATTGATCACTCTTACCAATCTAGATATTTCCTACAATAATTTTTCTGGTGAAGCTCTTTTTTCACTTGGCCGATGTGTTTCTCTTCAATATCTCAACACGAAGAGGAACATGCTTAATGGAAGCATACCTCAGTCTTTCAGTAACTTGAAGTCCATCAGTTCAATCGATCTTCTCAAAACAACTTTCTTGGACAAATTCCGGAGTTTTTGGGGAATTTCACTCACTTGATGGAACTTGATCTATCTAATAACAACTTTTTAGGGCCAATTCCAACCGGAGGAATATTTTGAAATACCAGCGCAGTGATCTTAGATGGGAACATAAGGCTGTGTAGTGCAAATGCAACGCCCTTTGCTTCTATATTCCCCAATTGCCCCAGGATATCAGCAGGTGGAACCATGGAGAATGCTCATTTGTTTGTAGTAGTAATTCCACCAATTACTATTGCCTTATTCTCATTCTTATGCTTTGTGATCACCCTTCTGAAGAAAAGAACACACACAGCCCCATGCTACAAGGAGACCACCGTGAAGAAGGTATCCTACGGTGACATTCTTAAAGCTACCAACTGGCTTTCCCCCGTCAACAAGATCAGCTCAAGCCGCACGGGTTCTGTATACATTGGCAGGTTTGAGTTTGACACTGATCTCGTGGCAATCAAAATGTTCCATCTCGACGAGCATGGTTCACTAAGCAGCTTTCTTATGGAATGTGAAGTGCTCAAAAACACTCGTCATCGCAATCTTATGAAAGCAGTGACCTTATGCTCAACAGTGGACTTGGAGAACAACGAGTTCAAAGCTATAGTTTTCGATTTCATGGCTAATGGAAGCTTGGACATGTGGGTGCATCCAAAGTTACACGAAAATAGTCCCAAGAGAGTTCTGAGCTTGAGTCAGAGGATAAGAATAACCGTGGATGTGGCTTCAGCTTTGGACTACATGCACAACCAGCTGGTACCACCTCTAATTCACTGTGACTTGAAGCCGGCCAACGTTCTTTTGGATTATGATATGACGGCTCGAGTTGGTGATTTTGGATCTGCAAAATTTCTCTCTTCAAGCCTTTGTGAAGAAAATGACTTTGCTGGCGTGGGAGGAACTATTGGGTACATTGCACCTGGTGAGTTTTTCTCTGTTATACATTTCATAATAGTTTTTCACATGCTAACTGAAATAGTTGCTTCTGCAGAGTATGGGATGGGCTACAAAATTTCAACTGGGTGCGACGTGTACAGTTTCGGTGTGTTGCTACTAGAAATGCTCACAGGAATAAGACCAAGTGATGCTATGTTCACCGATGGCATGAGCCTTCACAAGTTGGTGAGCTTGGCATATTTTTTTTTGAACGGACGGCAAAAGCTTTGCCGAATTTTTATTAGAAGAGGAAAAAAAAACACAAACAACAACAACTAGAAACACCACTCACATGAGCTTGGCATATCCAAATGGACTTTGTGAGGTTTTAGATCCCTACATGTCACAGGAGGGAGATCATGTATTTGCAGCACAAACATTACAGAGCTATCTGATACCGTTGGTCAAAGTTGCCCTCTTATGTTCCATGGAACTACCTAAAGATCGGCCAGGAATGGGAGATGTTTGTGCCAAAATATTTGAGATCAGGGAAGCATTCCTGATGTTCGGGTGATTTACTTGTTGCATTCTATTGAACAAAATTTGGGCAAAATGTGGCAAGAATCAAATGTCCTGGCTTGTTAATTGTTATAAACTAGCACATATTTAAGGGAAATAAGAAACACATTCGTGGCTTTTCAATATTCCGTCTTACTGATAGATGACGTTGCTCTGCTTCTCATTGATTCTACTCATGCTCTACAACGCACAGGCAGCCTGCTGCACTTTGTTACATGTAAGTTGATATAATTGAGTTACCGAGAAAATTGTCTACTGTGCTATCACAGAGTATTACACTCTCTTACTCTTACTGATTAACCATAGCGTTCAAGGTATTTCTTTATACTGTGGTTTTTTATCTCGTATGTACTATTCATGTTCATGCTCGTCAAAACATTGTTGGTAGATTTTGCTTGAGCTCGAGTATATGGGGAAAAAATCATCGTTTTTTGTCGTGATCCATGGGCGTTCTTTTGGTTGTTGAACCCATATTTATTCATCGGCCTACGGTTTTCCAAGTTGATGCCACTTTTATTTAGGTGCTCAGCGATAAGAAAGTACTAGTTTTTTTGGCCCTAAGAATGGCTCCCAAATTTCGGTCCAATAACTCATTGGGCTGATGATGGGCCGGTCCAATAAACTTTTATATATTGAAAAAGATAACAAAATCTACTTCCTCCGTCCTCCTTTTTTTTTAAAAAAAAATCCTCCGTCTCGCTAAGATCAACTTTTGGGATGTGATTGTATCACGCTCTCAGTGCTTAACTTTAATCTTGCCCCGCAGTTCCACCATCCTGTGTGTTGATTTTTGAGCTGATGGGTACGTGCCACCTGCCACCGCTAGCTGAATGTTCCGTGTAACCCACTCGTCTATTCACCAAATAGCGGATCAAGCAAACTGATTCCATCATTCCTCAACCGTCTCTTCATCAGGCTGCTGTGCTCGCAGTCACCAGCAGCATCGACGACGACATCGCGATAATGTCTGCGGGCGGCGAGAAGAGGAGGACGGCGTGCGTGACCGGAGGCAACGGGTACATCGCTGTTAGCAGTCCCAGTCCAGAAGCCCAAGATGAACCAGCCGGCCCAAGGCCCAAGAGAGTGCTGAAGCCAAGCGTGCGTCTCAGTGGCCCAGAGTGGCACAAGTGAACTATATATATCTATGTAATAGGAAAGGATAGAGGCTATGCAGAAATGTAACAACAACTCGAATCCTAATCATTCCTCTGTCTGTTCCCATCCTATCTCCTGCTTCTATCTCTCGACTCCTCCTACTCTGTATCTGGCTCCTCCGCCGCCGCCACGAACCCTAGCCACCGCCACTCTAGCCACTGCTAACACTTGGTATCAGAGACTTCGGTCCTGCGCCAGGGCTGGATCCCCACCCCCATTTCACTCGAGCGCAGAAGAATCACGGCGCCATGGACCCCAATTTCAAGATCATCCTCGACAAGATCGAGAAGCTTGGGGACCGGTTCACCTCCCTAGAGTCGCGCGTCGACAACCTCAGTGAGCGCTACACCGGCGTCGAGAACAAGGCGGAGGACGTCACCGCGTGGAAGGCGGAGATCGACTCCTCTGTGGCAGATCTCGTCGTCAAGGTCGATGTGGTCGGAGATCTCGCCGGCAAGATGGAAGCAGTTGGCGATCTCGCCGACAAGGCTGCCTCCTTCGACGCGCTCAAATCTCAGGTCTCCGCCCTCTCCAGCAAGCTCGATCGAGTGGTTCTCGACCGAGGGGGACCTGATCAAGGCATCCTGCCTAAACTGGAGATGGCTGCGGCGACTCCACCTGCCGGCAACCCAGCCGTCGGCCCTCAAGGGCACCGCCTCGACAATCTCCACCGGGGGCTTGGGTTCGGGTCCTTCTCGACCTACACTCAACTCCCGGTCAAGGGTACGTCTGCTGACCCATCTGGTTTTAGCGCTGGTAGACCTGCTACTCAGTTTAACACATATCAGTACCAGAGTTCTCGGGGTCCTGCTATGCACAATTCGTCTGGTCACTGGCCGAAAATCCCTTTTCCTAAATTCGATGGGGAAAATCCTAAACTCTGGCAGTCTCGTAGTGAAAATTATTTCGATATGTGTGGGATAGATAAGTCGGCTTGGGTTTGAATTGCATCCATGTATTTTGATGGTCCTGCTGCTAGGTGGTTGCAATCTGTGGAGAGTAGAGCCAATTTTGTTACATGGGATACTTTCTGTAAAATGGTGCATGATAGATTCGGTAGGGACCAGCATGAGCTCCTAATTCGGCAACTGTTCCATATCAAACAAACTGGCACGGTGGCTGAGTATGTGGAACAGTTCGCCCAATTGGTGGATCAATTAGCAGCCTATACCACATCCACAGATCCCCTTTACTTTACCTTGCGGTTCATTGATGGTCTTAAAGATGATATTAAGTCCATTGTCCTTGTTCAACGTCCGCAAGACCTCGATACTGCTTGTGTGCTCGCATCTTTGCAGGAGGAAGTGGGTTATGTACCTCGTTTTCGGGAGCTTCGGAAGCCGGAGTCGGGTTTTCACTCCAGGCGACCGTTGCCATTGCCTGCACCTCCACCTCGCGACAAGCAAGCAATTCAAGGGGGTGCCGATGATTCCAGGGGATTGGAAGCAGCCAGAAATGGTGCTCACACCGACTCCAAGGTTCTTTGCATTATGAATTCTAAGAGCCATGGGCTTGTGTTTCAAATGCAACGAGAAGTGGAACAAAGATCATAAGTGTGCCCCCACAGTGCAACTGCATGTTGTTCAAGAGATGTGGGATCTCTTTCAGTCTGATGACGATTCCGCTATTTCCCCAGGCTCCTCCAATGGCAGTTCTGAGCAATTATTTTTGGCCATATCCAAGGCAGCTATCTCTGGCACTGATGCTCCTCATACTGTCAAGTTCAGAGGATCTATTCAGCATGTATCTGTTTCTATGTTAGTCGACTCAGGCAGTTCCTCTTCATTCATAAGTGCTTCTGTGGCTGTGAAGTTGTCTGGATTGGTCCCATTGCATCAGACTCTCAAAGTTCAAGTGGCAGGCGGGGGGTTTCTCTCTTCTGCTGCAATACTACCTCAGGCTCTGTGGTTCATTGGTGATGCGGCCTTTCAGTCCGATTTGCGAGTCTTGCCTCTGACATCTTATGACCTGATCATTGGAATGGACTGGCTGGAGGCGTACAGTCCTATGAGGGTGTATTGGAAGAGCAAGTAGATGGAGATTCCTTATGGTGACCAGTTACTTGTACTGCAGGGAGAGACTCCCTCCTTGCCTGATGAGGTTCTGGTTCAACTTTGTGTGCTACCCACAGATGGTATTCAAACGTCTTCTGTCAAGTTGTTGCCTTCAGAAGTTCAGTTTCTTATTGACCAGTTCTCACCTTTGTTTGAACAACCAGATGGTCTCCCACCTTCCAGAGCCTGTGACCACGAGATACCATTGATTCCAGGAGCTCGTCCTGTGAACATACGCCCTTATAGGTATCCGCCAGCCTTAAAGACAGAAATAGAGAAATAAGTTGCTGATATGCTTGAGAAGGGATTGATTCAGCCTAGTGCTAGTTTGTTCTCCTCCCCAGTGCTATCGGTGCGAAAGAAAGATGGATCTTACAGATTCTGTGTAGACTTCCGTCATCTCAATGCCTTGACACTCAAGTCCAAGTTTCCTATGCCAGTTTTTGACCAGCTTATGGATGAATTGGGCAAGGCATCTTGGTTTTCCAAATTGGACTTACGCTCGGGCTTTCACCAAATTCTTCTCAAGTCGGGGGAGGAATCAAAACTGCGTTTCAAACCCATTTTGGGCAGTTTGAATTCCGTGTCATGGCCTTCGGCCTTACTGGAGCTCTAGGAACATTCCAAGGTGCCATGAATGCTACTTTGGCTCATGGTCTTCGCAGATTCGTTATAGTCTTCTTTGACGACATATTGGTGTATAGTGCTACCTATGAGGAGCACTTGGATCATCTGAAGCAAGTCTTCGAGTGGCTGGCCAAAGATCAATGGAAGCTGAAACTGTCCAAATGCACATTTGCTCAACGCTCAATGGCATACTTGGGGCACATTGTCGGTGGAGAGGGTGTCGCTACTGACCCAGACAAAGTTAAGGTCATGATGGAGTGGCCAGTTCCTCAAACAGTCAAGGAACTCCGGAGTTTTCTAGGTTTGGCAGGGTATTACAGGAAGTTCGTCAAGCATTTTGGCATACTAGCTCGACCGCTCACAGACCTGCTAAAGAAGAATACCATGTTTGTGTGGACTCAGCATCACGATGATGCGTTTGCCGCCTTAAAGCTTGCCTTCTCTACAGCACCAGTGCTGTCTCTACCGGATTTCTCTCTGCCCTTAGCTATAGAGACTGATGCTTGCGCAACGGGTGTGGGTGCAGTTCTAAACCAGCAAGGTCACCCTCTAGCCTTCATAAGTAAAGCATTGGGACCAAAGAATAGGGGCTTATCCACTTATGAGAAAGAGTATTTGGCAATTTTGGTGGCTGTAGAGCAGTGGAGACATTATCTCCAGTTGGCTGAGTTCTTCATATTTACAGATCAGAAGAGCCCCACTCATCTTAATGAACAGCGCCTCCACACCCCGTGGCAACAGAAGGTGTTCACAAAATTGCTGGGGTTGCAATATAAGATTGTGTATAAGCAAGGTGTGCAAAATAGAGTGGCTGACGCCTTGTCCAGGCGGGTTCAGCCTGATCAGGTCTGGTCCATCTCTTCTGCCACCCCACAATGGCTGGAAGAAGTGGTAGCTTCTTACGCTGCCGACTCTCAGGCTACGGAGTTGATCAGTAAGCTGTCATTGCGTCCAGAAGCTGTTTCTAACTTCTCTTTATGCTAATGGAGTGCTCCGATTCAAGAATCGTATTTGGATTGGGCACAACCTTCCTCTGCAGCACAAGTTGATTGCTGCAATGCATAGCTCGGCCTTGGGTGGACACTCTGGCTTTCCAGTGACTTATAGCAAGCTCAAACAGTACTTCTCTTGGCATGGTATGAAGAAGGCTGTCCAAGTTTTTGTCCGCTCATGCTCCGTATGTCAGCAAGCCAAGCCGGACCGTTCTCGCTATCCAGGTCTATTGCAACCATTGTCGGTACCCAATTCTGCTTGGGAGGTCGTCTCACTAGATTTTGTGGAGGGGCTACCACGTTCAAGTCAGTACAACTGTAAACTGGTGGTGGTAGATAAGTTCTCCAAATTTGCTCACTTCGTGCCCTTACGCCATCCTTTTACTGCTCTTTCTGTGGCTAAGCTTTATTTGGATAACATATACAAGCTCCATGGTATGCCTACCACACTGATTTCTGACCGTGACAGAGTGTTCACCAGTACCCTTTGGAGGGAGCTGTTCGGCCTCGCTGGAGTTACCTTGAGCATGAGTTCATCGTACCACCCACAGACGGATGGTAAGACGGAAAGGGTCAATCAATGCATGAAAACCTTTTTGCGCTGCTTTGTTCATGCCTGCCCAAGTAAGTGGTCCTCTTGGCTCTCGCTCGTGGAGTTTTGGTATAACACGAGTTGGCACTCTTCCCTCGGTCGCTCCCCGTTTGAAGTACTGTATGGCAACTCTCCTAGCCACTTTGGCATAGCAGCTGCCTCAGTTTCCTCTTCTTCTGATTTGTCTTCCTGGATGCATGAGCGGGAAGTTATGCAGGCTTTAATCAAACAGCACTTGCACCGCGCTCAAGACCGTATGAAGCGGCAGGCTGACAAGGGTCGTTCTGAGCGTCAATTTCAACCTGGAGACAAGGTTTATTTGAAACTGCAACCCTATGTCCAGTCCTCTGTGGCTGTTCGCTCGAATCATAAGTTGGCTTTCAAGTTCTTTGGTCCTTTCACTATTCTGGCTAAGGTGGGATCAGTGGCCTACAAATTGGACCTTCCTCCAGGATCTGCTGTTCACCCTGTGTTCCATGTATCACAACTAAAGGAGGCTGTGGGAGAACAAAAGGTGTCCTCGACATTACCTTCTGACATTGTCTTGTTTCAGGTGCCTAAGAAGATCCTTCAGTACAGGATGTCTCCGGGAGATCGTCCGGTGCGTCAAGGACTTGTCAAGTGGTTCGGCATGGACGAAGCTCTGGCGACTTGGGAAAATCTGGATGTGCTTCGTCAGTGTTTTCCAGTGGCACCGCCTTGGGGTCAAGACGGTCCTAAAGAGGGGGGAATGTTAGCAGTCCCAGTCCAGAAGCCCAAGATGAACCAGCCGGCCCAAGGCCCAAGAGAGTGCTGAAGCCAAGCGTGCATCTCAGTGACCCAGAGTGGCACAAGTGAACTATATATATCTATGTCATAAGAAATGATAGAGGCTATGCAGAAATGTAACAACAACTCGAACCCTAATCATTCCTCTGTCTGTTTCCATCCTATCTCCTGCTTCTATCTCTCGACTCCTCCTACTCTGTATCTGGCTCCTCCGCCGCCGCCACGAACCTTAGCCACCGCCACTCTAGCCGCTGCTAACAATCGCCTCGGCGCTCATCAAGATGCTGCTGGAGAAAGGCTACGCCGTCAAGACGGCGGTCGAGGACCCGTTTCTTTGCGGCGTCAACCCTTTCCATTCAAATTCGAGTGCGTTTGCGGCTCTGGTCATATGTGGCGCTGTGTCATGAAGCAGATTCTCTGGTGAATCTAAAGCTGTTTTAGAAAAACGTTTGGCAAAACAGCTTCTCCTAGCTGTGTCACATGGATAACAGGGCGAAATACCCATAATACCCTTCTTCATTTTTTTCTATTTTCCTGTTTTCTTTCCTATTATTTTTTTCCTTTTCCCCTTTTTTTTTCTTTTTTTTTCTTTCTTCTCAGTTCTCACCTTATCCCTTTCCTCACCCGGCCGCCCCTGCCCCATTCGCACGCCGGGCGGATGCGCCGGCCCGCCGGCCTCCGATCCGCCTCGGCGGCGCCTGCCCCCGCCACCTGCGCCCACCGCCTCCCCCGCCACATGCGCCCGCCATCTCCATCTCCTCACCGCCGCCACCATCTCCGGGAGCCAGCCCCTTCCTTCGCGGCCCGCACCGCTGAACCGCCGGCGCCCTCGCGTTGACCTCCACCGCACCGCGTTGAAGCCTAGGCATCCGTCATAGACCTCCTTCACGCCGTGCCGCTGGCCGCCGTCGACCTCCTTCACGCCGTGCCGCCGGCCGCCGTCGACCTCCTGCACGCTGTGCCGCCGGCCGCCGTCGACCTCCTCTGCCCCGCCCAGCAGCGCGCCGCGGCTACCTCCAAGCTGCTCGCCTCCACTGCGCCGCCAGCCGCCCGTGAGCCCCCCGAGGGCAAAGGTTGGAAAGCAGGGGCGGAGCTGCTGAGGCAGCGGGCAAAGCTGCGTTTTTGCAGCTTCCCCTCGGCGGAATCACGCCAGAGAGAGGATTCTCCGGCCGATTTGGGGACGCAGCTGTTTTGGGAGGGTGTTTAGCACAGCTTCGTGCGAAACAGCTCCCGAAGCTGCTCGCGAAGCTGTGCCAAAGGCACGCTTAGAACCGCAGAGTGAACAGTAGCGCAATGATCCCAACGATGTTACCTGTGATCTCTGCTACATCAACAAGCCATGAACGCATCCTAGATTATTGCTGATTTGATGTTTGATGCTGTCACCGCGCGTGCTGATAATCGACCATGATTGGTTTACTGGATTCTGAATCCCAGATGACATGGAGAAGAACTCCCACTTCAAGGTCCTGCAGGAGCTCGGCCCCCTGACGGTCCTCCGCGCCGACCTGGAAGACGAAGGCAGCTTCGACGACGCCGTTGCCGGTTGCGATTACGCCTTCCTCGTCGCCGCTCCGGTGAACCTCGCGGCAGAGGATCAACAGGTGCGGAAACGTCGTCGCCTTGAACCCCTGACGACGTTTTCCTTCTGTTCACTCTGCGGTTCTAAGGCGTCGTTTTTCTTCTAAGGCTCGAACAGTAGCGCAATGATCCCAAGTAATTAACACGATCAGAGCGCTTTTTTTTCTTATGTTGTCTGCAGAAAGAGCTGATCGAGCCTGCTGTCCGGGGCACTCTGAACGTGATGAGGTCGTGCGTGAAGGCCGGCACGGTGCGGCGCGTGGTCCTGACCTCGTCGGCGGGGGGAGTCTTCATCCGGCCGGAGCTGCAGGGCGACGGGCACGTCCTCGGCGAGGAGTCCTGGTCCGACGTCGAGTACCTCACCGCCAACAAGCCACCAACCTGGGTCCGACCGCCCTCTCTACACATGAACACAATATGATCCATGCGCATGTTCACCTGTCAATCTATGAGTAATTTGCAGGGATACTGCGTGTCCCAGGTGCTCCTGGAGCATGAAGCGAGTAGGTTCGCGGAGGAGCACGGCATCAGCCTCGTTACCCTCTGCCCCGTCCTCACCGTCGGCGCGGCGCCGGCCACCAGGGTCCGCACCAGCGTCATCGACAGCCTCTCCTTGCTGTCCGGTGAGTGAGTGAGTGAGTAAGAGGTCCTGCTGGCGTCATCACTCTGCCTGTTTCTCACTCAGCTTCAGTTCAGGTCCGAGTCTGACCGATTGCGTAATAACTGATCTTCAGGCGACGCGAAAGGGCTCGGCGTGCTCAGAGGCATCGAGAGGACCTCCGGCTCGGTGCAGCTAGTCCACGTCGACGACCTCTGCCGTGCCGAGCTTTTCGTCGCCGAGGAGGAGGCGGCGGCGGCGGGTAGGTACGTCTGCTGCGCGCTCAACACGACCGTCGTCGAGCTCGCGTGTTTCCTGGCACGGAAGTTCCCGCAGTACAACGTGAAGGCGAACTTGTAAGGAACACAGGGATCTCACGCCCCAGTGAAGATGTTTTGTTAATGGCGGACGCCGTCGTGATTTTCTTCTGAGCTATGGTTTCCGACACAATGCAGCACCGACGACGATCAGCTCCTGGAGAAGCCGAGGGTGAGCCTGTCGTCTGCGAAGCTGGTCAGGGAAGGCTTCGTGTTCAAGCACAACACCCTGGATGAGATATATGATGACATCATCGACTATGGCAAGGCACTGGGAATCCTGCCTTACTGATATGAACGTTGACGCATGTTACTCTGCTTCTGATAGATTCTACTCGTGCTCTACAACACTGTGTTCTCAACACATAATCACACGTGCATCCTGTCATCTTGGACTTTGTTACATGTAAATCTATGCTAACTATCACATATAGGAGCCTTACTTTTTTTAAAACTCTTACGTACTATTCATGCTCTTGAGACCACCCGCACGGGACGGATGAAGTCCCCCCCCGCAGCGACGTCCTGGAGGACGCCCTTCATTTTCCCGTCGACGCCGAATCCAAAGGATTCCTGGGGATGGCCGAGTGACTGCACCCGCACGGGGCCTACGCATCCCCACGCCTCGCGCCCTCCCTCGGAATCGCCGTTGCCGCCCACCCCCTCCTCTGCTCGCCGGAGGACCCTGGTGCCGCCGCCTGGCCACTCCGAGCGCCACGGACAGCACCCGCCGCAGAAAGAAGCTCCGCTCGCCGGCGCGCGCAAGCTGCAGCTCGCCATCGCCGAAGGAAGGGGAGGGAGGTCGCGCGCGCAAGGAGGGAAGGCCGCGCCGCCGTCCGCCTCCCAGCGAGCAGGGGAGGGCGCCATGGCCGGCCCGCGAGCCCCACCTCGTCATCGTCGCTGACGGACCACACATCCCTGGGATGGAGGAGCAAGATTGGGGGAGGAGAAAGGGAGGGGGAGGTGCCCGGACAGCACCCGCCACCGGCGCCCCTGCTCTCCGTCTTGGCGGCTGCGCGCCCTGCTCCTCTCTTCCCGCGAGAGGGTGCGGAAGGAGCAGGGAGGAGGGCCGCGCCGAGCTCGGAGGATTGGAGGAGAAGCCGGCGACCGACGCAAGGAGCTTGGGAGGCCGCCACCTCGCCGGAGCTCGCCCACCGCCGCAGATCTCGGCGAGCGCGAGGAGGAGTCAGCTCGGATTTAGGGGCGGCCGCCGGGCCCAAGCTCGGAGCTCCACCCGCCCGTCGTCGTCCCCGGAGCTCCACGCCCGCCGGGACGCGTAGCGAGGCCAACCGCGGCAGCGCCGACCCTATATTTTTTAGTACCCCGCGGCGAACTCGTCGCAAAGGCCCCTCTAGACACTATATACATATATAATGTATACCTTACAATATATTTTAATATTGCAAGTGTGATAATTATCGAGAAACAATATAGAAAAAAGTAATATATTTGTACCTCTAGAACTAGAACTAATATGATTACCTTAAAGAATAATATATCCCTTGCTTGTCTTGAAAAATTTTGTCGTCGGACATTTCTTCTTCCATTGGATCATCATCTTCATTAACCTGAACTTCTGCATTTAAATTTTGATTATGTTCCTGCTGGTCATGATCAGATTCATGCTGACTATATTCGGATTCATGTTGACCATGATTAGATTCAAACCCTTCAATTATTTCTTGGGGGGGCATCTATGATCTGAGAAGAATAAATTAATTACAAGTATTACATAAATTAATTCAAAGAAGAATAACCTCTGGCAGCCGTATAGGATGATCAGTTGGATCGGATGAATGGTTGTTGACTGATCACCGTCACGTGCCGCGCCGCCATTGTCGTGCTCACGAGAGTCTTACGATGGCAGCGGGGAATTGGCCGATGGCGATCACGATCAGGCGAGGTGTAGCCGATGGCGATCAGATCAGCCGATCAGGTGGCGTGGAGCCGTGGAGGCGATCTGCGTGTGCGTGGGAGTTAGCTGAAACGACGTACTGAACCTCACTATCGAACATCAGCGCTGGCGGCGATCGAACGTAACCTGAGTCAGTTACGAAGGGATATGGTGTACTCTATCGTAATCTCCAGGTGTGCCCCCTCTTTCTTGGGCCCCCCGGCGGTCGCCTCCGTTGCATGGCCTTAGGGCCGGCACTGAACCGTGGCGGAGGGAGAAGAAGATGGGGAGGTGGCGTAGCAGAGGAGGCAGGGGCGGAGAGAGAGAGTGGGCCGGCGGGGTGATGGGTGGGTGGGGGTTATTAAAATTGTGACAGGTGGACCCCACTGTTGGTTGTTGGGATGAAGGAGAAATATGAAGGAAGATAGATGCGGGAGAAGTGAATACGAAGGAGAGAATCTCGATGTCACAGTGTGGATGGTCTGAGTCCAGAGCTCGAGCGAATGGTATACGGGAAAATAATTCATCGTTTTTTTCTCGTGTTCACACCATTTTTTTTTGGATGTCAACTGATTCGTGGGTCCACGGAAATATTAGGCCCACACGTGATCAGCATGGGACCGTTCATTCAGCGAGGGAGGGGAAGTGAAAAGTGTTGGTTTGGATTTCGGGAGTCGCGCCGGGCAGAATATATTCTCCCGTTTCCTTCTTCTCCTCCATGTCTCCCATCCATTTCGCTTGTCTCTCTCGCCCGCCTAATTAGTAACAGTAATCACACCGCAAGTGAGAGGCCGGTGGTGAGCCGGTGACTAGGGTTCCAATCACGGCGAGAATCAAGGAGTAGAGCCGTCGTACTCATCAGGTGAGCAAGTGGTTTCGTCGGATTTCCATCACTATTGTACTCCCAATCCGCTTTCGCAAATGCGTATCTGTTCTAATTCTAATCCCCCACCTGGCCACCTCCATTTGGTGTGCACGTCGCCGACGGGGTCCCGCAGATGAGAGGCTTGCGTCGCCGACGAGGGCTCCAAGCCCCCACCGCGGCGCGCTGGTGAGCGGAGGTCGGCCCGTACGGGCGGATTCTGTCGCCCCGTCAGGTTCTCAGGACAACAAGACGCCCGATCCGAAATCCTTGGTGAATTCTAGAAGCAATCAGTGTTGACCTGTTGGGGTTTGTGATATCACGTTTGGTAAAGCCCCTTTGCCTGATCTACATTTTTCAAGGGTCCTTTTTTATCGGCATGTTCATCACTCACGAGATCTTTTGAGATGCTTGTATGGTTGTTATAGCATGCCTAGTAATTTTTTGCCCACTAGTTCCTTAACACAAGCATCCAGTAGGTGTTTCTGAGATTTTTTTTGGTGACACCAATGTACTAGGAACATAGCTTTTCTACCACAGGTGTGTAAGATACCGTCTTTTCAGATGTAACCTGCCCTTTTCAGTCTGAGTACTAGGAAACCATATCCTCTAGTAGTTATGCAATAGATTGCCCTTTTTAATCTGAGTATAACAACATTTTTTGTAGTAAATGGCTAGGGGTAAAAAACGGAAACAAGGCGGAATGTCTACAAGTAACAACAGTGGCGCAAAGCCCCTGGTATGTATCAATTTTACAAGAATCACATTTTATGTTTTATGTATGCACTTTTGTTTAATATCCTTTTTTTTCTGTTGCTGTACTAGAATAGTTCTCTATCAGATTGCACTGATACATGTTTTTAACTTTAGGTTCAAAGGAACAGAGCCTCACCTTCAAGGATAGTCAAACTGTACAGATTTATGTCAGAACAGCAGAAGAACATGATACGCAAAGCTGGTTTTGGCGGTCTTCTGCAGATAGCTTGTGCTAGAAATCCAGGAGAGCTTGCAACTTGGTTGGTGGTTGACTGTTTTGATGCTGATGCGTGCGAGCTTGTGTTTCCAGGTAGGGGAAAAATTGCAGTGACAGCAGAATCCGTTTTCACCATTATGGGACTGCCAACTGGGGGAGATGATGTGAAGTATGAGTTAGATGCTGACGCTATTAATTCTATTCACGAGAAATATGGAATGTCAGCTCCTAAAATCAAGACAGTAATCAAAAGGATCAAAGATAACAAGGTTGCAAATGATGATTTTCTCAGGTCCTGGTTGATGCTTGCTGTCTCAACTTTTCTGTGCCCGTCCACTAGTTTGGGTATCAGCCCCAGATGCTACCCACCACTGCTGGATCTCCCTCGTGTGAGCAAGTTAAATTGGAGCCAATTCGTAGTTGATCAAATCAAGAATGCTGCACTGAAAATGGACTGTAGGAATTCTGTAAAGGGCTGCCTTTTCTTCCTTGTTGTAAGTTCTACTCCAATCCTTTTGTTTCCATTAATGTACATAATTTTCACATTGTAGTATTGTACCTTTCATATATTTTTTAATTTTCTTATACTGTCGATGTGGCTTCCTTGGCAGATTCTATATGTAGACTCGTTGAATGTTGAGAATGTTCCAATCCCTGACACAAAACCGCGAATTGGTGCGTGGAATAAAAAACTGTTGGACAAGGTCATCAAGTTAGACACCAATCATGATGGATCTTTTGGAAAGCTCAGGGTATGTATGCTGGTAAATCTACTTATGTGTGTGTTGTGTTCTTATGTATCATTATGTTATTAACAAGCCTATTTTTCTTTTTTTATATTTTGTGTTCAGCTAAAGGAATCAGGTCATTCCATCGCACAAAATTCACTTGTTCAAATGGATGACATTCAAAAATTTGTATCGTACAAGGTCCCTGCTGGCATGCCAGTTCAGGTTAGTTTTACAACTATTTTTTTTTATTTATCACCTACTATTTTTTTCTCCCATTTCAATGTATATAGCGTACCATTTTTATTTAACTGCAAATCAATTTAGATTATATTTTACATATCAGTTTACCAGCATGGATTCAGCTATTTTTAGTTTTCAGATCAACTCATGCGGTAAATTTGTAGATATTAAGTATTTTAGAATTTAGATTATACGGCCCAACAAGTTGGTGTTTACTTGCAAATTCAACTTTCTGCTGATATAATATGCTCATATCTTTTGTACCGTACAACATGTGTGCATCATATTTTTTTAACTGTAATTGACCATTGCTTTACAGATTATATTCACCCTTTTCATGTACATGCAGAAGAAGAGGAAACTCTGCGAAGCTATAAGCAAGGTTTGTGGTGGCATAACAGAGTTATTGGGCACATTTGTTAAAGAAGTGTCTGAAATAGAAGATCCACCTGAACCATGCTTGAGAAGCTCTAAGCGGAACACACCAGCTGAAGAAGATGAAGATGAAAATGAGTTTTTGGAAGTAGGCAGAGAGGAAGACTCTGATTATGAAGATGATGGTGCAGATGAGAGTGGTGATGATGACAGTGAGTACCTTGAGCTCGAGGATGAAGATGGAGACACAGACGAGAGTGATGACGATGAAGATTGGCACCCTACTGATAGCGAATCTTCAGGACACAGTACTGAATATGCCAACTCAAATGGGCCCAATAATGACATGAACACATATGGGGATATGCCAGGCAGACAAGAAGAGGATGTACCAGTACCATGCAGACAAGATGATGAAGATGAAGACTTTGTTCCACTTAGTAGGCGGCTAAGGAGGATACATGCAGCTGGGAGTCAGGTTGACAAGGTTCAAACAGCAGAAGGCATTAGCAGCAATGAAGTGGAACCTAGCATTAAATCACTGGGAAACAAGGACTCCAAAATTCAAGCTGCACCTGGAGTTGTTGTGCCATATAAACGGAAAAAGAAACTAGGTGATGTAGAGAGCAGAAGGGCAAAGTTAAGGCTTCCAGATATCCAAAAAAGAGTAACGCCTAGAGGGGATGGTGACAAGAACAATACTTCAGAGGGTGAGTGCTGCAACACAGAGCTAAGAGTGAGCACCGACGACGATCAGCTCCTTGATTTTCTTCTGAGCGCTGATTTCCAACAGTTTGAAGAACCAGCGACAATCAGCTCCTCGAGAAGCCAAGAGTAAGACCCTCGTCTGCCAAGCTGGTTAGGGAAGGGTTCGTGTTAAAGCACAACACCTTGGATGAGATATATGACATCGTCGACTATGGCAAGGCACTGGGAATTCCACCTTACTGATATGATGGAGTCCCTCTGCTTTTGATTGATTGTATATGCAGTGTATACAGTATATCAACTCCCTCGTGAATGTTATTGTAAATGTTTGCCGTGATTTTGTTGAGACCACATTTCCTGAAAATACAAGGGTATAACAAATCGGCAATCTACTGGCAACCACCTGTCCCTCTTCTGTTTCTAAATCAAAATGGTTATAGTGGGATGCACAATATTTCTATTTGGCCTAAATAGCATATACATTCGATCCAAGTAATTAATTTTATTCTTTTTCGTTTTATAATATTATATTAATGTACAAACTTGCCATTCTGTGATGCATGATTTATTCATAGTGTGCATTTTTTTTGTTCTTCATGTAGATTTGTTTTTATGTTTTCAAATATAAAATAATTTTCTTGAGAAGCTGAAATGTTTTTCTCCTCAATCAGAACAAATTTTTTTCTTATGAAGCTTAAATGTTTTCTCCTCACCTGAATATTTTTCTTGTGAAATTGGAACATTTTATAGTGAAACTGTAGCACTCTTGGGAAATTTTCTCATTACTTTGGAACATTGTTTCTCTTTATTAAAAATTCTAGCTTTATTAGAAAATATTATATGAGAAAAGTATCACCGTACATGCTCGTGTCGTCCTTGAATGTCACTCATAATTCTTGTAGATTATTAGTACCGTCGCTAATAAATGGATCATAAGAGCAACTCCAAGAGTATGCTAAAAAAACTACTCTCAAAACGATGTATTGGGGTTATGCTAAAAATTTTCTTTTCCCAAAACTGTACTCTCCCACAGCAGATCGCTAATAATAAACTTTAAAACACGCCACGTCAGCACACATGGCGCTTGAGCTCGCCGTCGACGCTCGCCCAGCCCACCGCTTCTGAACAATGGCAGATGAACAACGTTGCTACTATGATTCGTCTCTCTCGGCTTGGGAACTTTGCACTCACCACTCACCTCGCCTTGGTTTCCTTGCCGTCTGTGTGTCATGGTCAGCCAAACCAGTAGGACCAGCATGCATCTCGGCAAGGAGCTCATAATAAATAAGACAAGAGCAGCGACGAGGTGCCCTTTACTGGCGGCAGAATCTTATCGCAGAGACGAGGTGCTCTTCTCCAGCAGCAGGGGATTCAATTTGGTGATCTGCCAGCGTTGACCTCGCTCGAGGCATCAAATCGATGGTCTCCATGCGGTAAGCTCATCCATCGAACACAGAGTAGCTTGATTCGGCAGGGAGCAATCGATTTGATTGTTCGGAGGTGTCGAACTCACTGATCTATCTAGGGGATCGACGACGACAAGCATGCCTAGGCGGTGCGCAGAAGCGTCGAGGATCCCCGAAGCGGCGCGCAGCTCCCTCCAGCGACGCAGCGGCGACGAGCAACTTCGTCGGATACCTGATAGCGGCAGTGGCAAGGCGGCAACCATGGCAGCACGGGCTCCGTCGCCTGTGCCCCCGCACCAGCAATAACGACGATGCGGGCGCGGGCGGGAGGCTCGAGAGTCGAGAGGCACCGTACTGCGGGCTCGGGAGCAGATTGGGGGCGGAGGCACCACGCGAAAATATGCGCGTCGAGTCGGAAGGTTTTGGCATCGCGAAAATTTTAGGAGACATTTAGAGGCACTGTTGGACCTCGTTTTTTTCTTTTTTCTCCCTAAAACAGTTATTAGAGGTGGGATTAGCAGTCTTTTGGAGTTGCTCTAAGCAACAGCCGCTCTCTGCATCGGCCTTTCGGCTTCTCTTTTTTACTTTAGCAATGGAAAAAGGGGCATTTTTGCCTATGGGACACGAGGGTCCCCCATTTCTCCTGCGCTCGCTAGTTCTCACTCACCTCACCCCGCTCGGATCTAGACCAATCCATCCGCCCACACCTCCCCCCAATCGCGCTCCTCTATCCACCAGCGAGATCGATGGATTCCCTAGAGCTCGGCAACGGCGTCGAACTGGAGGTTGTGCTGGATCGTGCTGCCCCCCTAATCGATGAGCTCGCAGAGTTCATCGAGCATAATGGTGGACGGTCGCTGACCTCGATCCTCGACGACCTCCGCGACCGCCACCGCGCCGGCGCCGGCGGGGGCGGGGTTCGACGCGCAACAGAGGAGCTCCGCGAGAGAGAGGCGGGCCGCCTCACAACGGGAGATAACGTCCGCGATCCTCCGCTACCGGTAGGATGTCGAGGCGCCGGCGGCGGCTTTCCTTCTGGAGCGCAAGGCCGCCACCCCCAGCGCGGTGCGCAAGGTGGCCTTGGGCGGCAGGGACGCCGTGGTGCTGGCTGCCTTGGAACCCGACCTCTCCCGGCTCTCCAATGTCCCCAATGTCTCCTCTTTTGCGCTCCGCGTGTCGCCCGAACTAAGCGCCGACGCCGCTCACAAGTATGCCGGCGGCGCCGTCCTGGCCGGTGCTCACCACAACCTAATCTCCATGTACGCCGGCCCCTACCGACCTGGTATGCCTTCGCCGGGGTTTTACCTCGTCTACGACTCCCGTACCGATTCTCTCGCTGCCATCCCGCAGCTGCCGAGCTCCTCCATCTCGTGGTTTTCTCACCGCGCCATCGGGTCTATGGCCGCCGTCCTGCGCCATGCCCCGCCCAGCGACTTCATCCTCACCGAGCTTCTCACCCGTAACGATAGCAGAGGCCTGCCCACAAACCGGTTTGTTTGTTGAGAAATTCCATCGCTAGCCGATACACGAGTCTCTCTCGGTTTGTTTGTTGAGAAATTCCATCGCTAGCCGATACGCTTCCGATCCTAGTTAGGCAACAATGCCTCCTCCTACCTGTGGCCGAGTTGGTTGGTTTGTTTGTCCAGATCTCCCGATGTTATACGTGGACTGGAGCTCGTAGTCGGTTTGCTTGTCCAGAACTCCAGATGTTATATCTATCTGGAGTCCAGAACTCCAGATGTTATTGATGGATCCCGCAGCAGAAGCAGCCATGGAAGAACTGCTGATAGATCGCTATGTGCCCTTCATCGATGAAGTGGCAGAGTTGATCCAAGAAAGCGGCGGCCCATGGCTTCCGTCCATCTTGGATTCGATCGGCGAAGGCATCCCGTTCCCGGCGTGGGTCAGCAGAAGAGACCGGGAGGCCGCAAAGCAGAGGGCAGTGACCGCGGCGATCCTGTGGTACCGCACACAAGTCGAGGCGCCGGCGGCTGCGATCGTGCGCGAGCGCAAGGCCGCGAGCCCCAGCCCGGTGCGCAAGGTCGTGGCCATGGGCGGCCACGGCGCCGCCGCCCTCCGTGCGGCGTTGGACGGCATCGAGTCCGATCTTTCTCGGGTTGCCGACGCCAGCGTGCTGTCCCTTCGACTGGAGACGTGGATGCACGGCGGCGCCGTGGTTGCGAGCGCCGACCACAACACCCTTGCCCTCTACTACGGCCCGTACCGACCCTGTCACCCGTACGAAGGGTTTTACCTTGTGTACGATGCCTGGGCCAACTCGCTCGCGGCCGTCCCGCAGCTGCCCTCCTCCTCCCCTTCTTCTCCCATCACTGCATCGGGTCCGGGGTCGCCGTCCTGCGCCTGGGACACGGCCCGGGCTACGTCCTGGCCGAGCTCCTAATCCGTAACGACGACGACGACGACACCTCGACGAGCAAGGCCACGTTGTGCCTGTGGTGCTCGTCGGGCCCGGATGCTGGCCGGTGGATCCAAAGGGAGGTGATCCTGCCCATCCCGTCCTCCTCAGCTGCCGGGACACCTACCTTCTGTGCCGACACGGTTTTCGCGGTCCGGGGCACATCCCTCTGCTGGGTCGACCTTCTCATGGGCATCTTGGTCTGCGACGACATCCCATTGCTCGCCGCCGCCGCCGCCGATCATCAGGATCCAGTGCCGTTCCGCTTCATCCCATTGCCTGACGGATGCGCCATGATGAGCATATCTCGACACGGACGAGGGCGGCCCGAGGAGTACCGTTCCATGTCGTGCCCCTGCTCCTGCGTCCGTGGTTCTGGCAGTGGCGACATGGTAAAATTCGTCTCCATGGATAGCAGCCAAATCACCACGTGGACTCTCCACCTCCGGGACGACCCCAACCTGGACCTGGAGTGGAAGAGGGCAGGCGCAGCGTCCTTGTCTAGTCTAGGAATCTTCAAGCCAACACGCCCTCTTCTTAGCATGCTCCTCGACGATGTCGTCTACCTGTATATGGCTGCACACCATGTCATCAGCGTCGACATGCGGCGCGGGAAGGTCATATCAGCGTTAGTTCAGGATACCTCCTCCTCCGATGCAAAAAGCGCCGCCGCAAGGTCACATCGTAATTTGCTACTCACTTTGTCACCACGCATGTAACCTGAATGTGCTCGTGTTGTTGTGCTGATATGACTCTCGTCAAAAAGGAATATAATGCTGGCTGAAAATGAACCATGTTTTTGCAGCAGCATATCTAGTGACACATTTGTGATGCATGGTATGATGCTAGTCATATATCCACTACGTTTACGGAACAGGCTTATTTTGCAAACAAGAGAAAGAGCAATGGAAAGAGATCAAATATAGCAAAACACTTCACGCCCATGCTTACACCAGCAATGACAAAACCATGCAGCTCAGCTTAAAATTTCAATGCAGCGCCATACTGTGGGGGCGTTTTTCGAGTAACATCAGCATTTATGACCGTCACATTTCAGCAAGCTTTCAACAATTTGCTGCAAAAGACTACCATCCACTCTCCACACAAATCTCTCCAGCAACCTAGTCGCTGGTACCAGAATGACAAACGGATCACCACCACATATCTTTGTTACACCAATTCGGTTATAGTCTTCCTGTTATATGCAAGCCAACACCTTCCTCGCGCTCACATGCACTTCAGGTTTCTGCAGCAGAGACCAAAACCCCAGTCACTAGTGTACATGATATAAAAAACCGAGTTAAAAGCAAAAATGATGAAATTGTTTTGTGCATCCCATAGATTATCAGAAATGTATTGCAGTTTTGAGGTGGTATAAAATGATTGATTAGGAAAAAAAACCTTTGGCAATTTCAATGTTGCCTCCCTCATGCTCCCAATCCCATACGAACTGAGCTTCAGATCTGTCGGCATTCCTGTTTGAGATCCTGCAACAGCAAAGAACCTGTCTTACTCAAGAGATAACAACAGAGCCTTTATAGGAAACTAGTGATCCCAAGATTTGGACAGGGTAACCAAAGTTTCTACTCACAAGTCCATCAAATGCCACCCTGCAGCGCCTACAAATTGGAGTACCAATGTCAACAGAGCAATTGTGAGTAGGAAGGGCAAGAAGAAGGAAAGTGACGCTTCAGCTTCTTCCAAATCAGGTTTCTGCAGCAGAGACCAAAACCTTCCTCTGCTTCTGATTGATCCTACTCATGCAGTCATGCTCTACAACGCACATGCAGCTTACCGCACTTTGTTACATGTAAACCTGTGTTAGTTTCAAAGTAAGTTGATATAGTCGAGTTAACGAGAAAATTGTCTATTGTCATATTGTGCTATGACAGACACAAGTCTTACACCTGTCTTACACTCTCTTACTCTTGCTGATGGCACCTGTGTCCTTAGCGTTCAAGATATGTCTTCATATTGGTAGATTGTTTTATCTTCATATTGAGGTGGCTGCAGTATATTGGGGGGAAATTGTCGTGGTCCACCGGCGTTCTTTTGGTTGTTCAACCGATATTCTTCATCGGCCTACAATTTTCCAGGTTGATGCACTTTTACTTAGGTTCTCAGCAAGAAAAGAGTAGCTAGTTTTTTGGGCCTAGAATGGCTCCCAAATTTCAGTCCAATAACTCATTGGGCTGTTTTTGTGCCGGTCCAATAAACTTTTATATATCTATATAACTTATATAAGTGGTACCCACTAACTATCATTAACTTCATTTATCTCTTCATGCAAGCTACCCACATCATCTCCCACCAAACTAAGAGCAAGTATTATAAGCGGCGTGGAGCGGGCGAAATCTTACGTGGAGGTGAAAGAAAGCAGGAGAGAGACGAGAGCGGGCTGCGCGCGAGACGCCGGCTGAAAGTGGGCGGATGTATGCTGCTACTCCTTCTATTGGTTGCTTTTGCTACTGCCCAATAAAAATCAATAGGGCCCGCCACCAGCATGCAAATGTGACGCTCGCTTGCAGGCAGCAGCGGGCGCAGCTATTATCCTTGCTCTAAGGGTTATTAACTCTATCTCTTCTCTCTTCGTAACTATCCATGTCATCTTACATTAATTTTTTCTTCATGCAAACTACCCACATCATTTTCCACCAACTAAGGGTTATTGCATAAACTGATTGTGGTAGCACATTGGTTCATAATTCATCGAAAATTTTTCTCAAATCCCGCAGCAACGCGTGGGGAATCACCTAGTTGAAAAAGATAACTAAATCTACTTTCTCCGTTTGCTTTAACAAAATCCTCTGTCTTGCTAAGATCAACTTTTGGGATGTGATTGTATCACGCTCTCAATGCTTAACTTTAATCTTGCCCCGCAGTGACTTTCCACCATCCTTTGTGTTGATTTTTGAGGTGATGGGTACGTGCCACCTGCCATCGCTAGCTGAATGTTCCTGTAACCAACCCACTCGTCTCTGTTACCAAATAACCGATCAAGCAGAGTTTACCTAAAGCAGCTAGTCCTTGTCACGTTCCTACTATCTTGCCCCCAAACTGGCCCTAGCAAGCATCAGGCTGATGTGCTCGCAGTCACCAGCAGCATCGACGACGAGATCGCGATAATGTCTGCGGGCGGCGAGAAGAGGAGGACGGCGTGCGTGACCGGAGGCAACGGGTACATCGCCTCGGCGCTCATCAAGATGCTGCTGGAGAAAGGCTACGCCGTCAAGACGACGGTCAGGGACCCCGGTTCGTTTACTATAGCTTCAGATTCAGTGTTTCGTGGTCGATCTGTTTGCATATGGGCAGCAGGCAAACGACGTCTTCAGAACCGCAGAGTGAACAGTAGCGCAATGATCCCAACGATGTTACCTTTGATCTCGACTGATCTCTGCTACTACAAGTCTACAACAAGCCATGAACGCATACTAGATTATCCTATTTCGGCTAATCGTGCATGTGCTTTTACTGCTGCAAATTGGTTTACTGGGTTCTGAATCCCAGATGACATGGAGAAGAACTCCCACTTCAAGGGCTTGCAGGCGCTCGGCCCCCTGACGGTCCTCCGCGCCGACCTGGAAGACGAAGGCAGCTTCGACGACGCCGTTGCCGGCTGCGATTACGCCTTCCTAGTCGCTGCTCCGGTGAACCTCGCGGCAGAGGATCAACAAGTGCGGAAACGTCGTCGCCTTGAACCCCTGACGTTGTTAATTTTTGGCCAACTAATTAACACGATCAGATCGCTTTTTTTTCCTTCTGTTGACTGCAGAAAGAGCTGATCGAGCCTGCTGTCCGGGGCACTCTGAACGTGATGAGGTCGTGCGTGAAGGGCGGCACGGTGCGGCGCGTGGTCCTGACCTCGTCGGCGGGGGGAGTCTACATCCGGCCGGAGCTGCAGGGCGACGGGCACGTCCTCGGCGAGGAGTCCTGGTCCGACGTCGAGTACCTCACCGCCAACAAACCACCAACCTGGGTCCGGCCGCCGCTCTACAGTCTACACATGATCCACGCGCATGTTCACCTGTCAGTCTATGAGTAATTTGCTATACGGTGGTTGGATCTCGACTGGTTGCAGGGATACTGCGTGTCCAAGGTGCTCCTTGAGCATGAAGCGAGCAGGTTCGCGGAGGAGCACGGCATCAGCCTCGTCACCCTCTGCCCCGTCCTCACCGTCGGCGCGGCGCCGGCCACCAGGGTCCGCACCAGCGTCATCGACAGCCTCTCCTTGCTGTCCGGTGAGTGAGTGAGTGAGTAAGAGGTCCTGCTGGCGTCATCACTGTGCCTGTTTCTCACTCAGCTTCAGTTCAGGTCCGAGTCTGACCGATTGCGTAATAACTTATCTTCAGGCGACGCGAAAGGGCTCGGCGTGCTCAGAGGCATCGAGAGGACCTCCGGCTCGGTGCAGCTGGTCCACGTCGACGACCTCTGCCGCGCCGAGCTTTTCGTCGCCGAGGAGGAGGCGGCGGCGGCGGCGGGTAGGTACGTCTGCTGCGCGCTCAACACGACCGTCGTCGAGCTCGCGCGTTTCCTGGCACGGAAGTTCCCGCAGTACAACGTGAAGACGGACTTGTAAGGAACACGGGGGTCTCACGCCCCAGTGAAGAATGCTGTTTTGTTAATGGCGGATGCCGTCGTGATTTTCTTCTGAGCTATGCATGGTTTCCGACACAATGCAGCACCGACGACGATCAGCTCCTGGAGAAGCCGAGGGTGAGCCTGTCGTCTGCGAAGCTCGTCAGGGAAGGCTTCGTGTTCAAGCACAACACCCTGGATGAGATATATGATGACGTCATCCACTATGGCAAGGCACTGGGAATTCTGCCTTACTGATATGAACGACGATGCGTGTTGCTCTGCTTCTGAATTTCTGATATGCTCTACGACACACATGCATCCTACTGGACTTTTGTTACATGTAAATCTATGTTACTGTCATTAGCACAAGTCTTACTTTTTTAAAAAAATAAATATAATCAGTCTTACTATTCATGCTCGTTAAAAGATTGTTGGTAGCTTTTGCTTGAGCTCGAGTGAATGTTATATGGGGAAAAAATCAGTGTTTTTTTTACCGCCGTTCTTTTGGATGTTCAGCTGATACGTAGGGCCACCGAAATATTAGGCCCACACGTCATAAGCATGCGACCGCTCGTCGCTTAGGGAGGGGAAGTGAAACCCGTTAGTTTAAATTTCGGTAAGTCGAGCTCGAGCTCGCCCGCGGCTGGCAGAATCGAATTCTTCCATTTCTTCCTCTCTGATCCATTTCGCCTCCCTCTCTTCCGCCGCCCAACCACACCGCAAGCGAGGGGCCGGCCGCGATAGGGTTTCGATCCCGGCGAGAATCGAGGAGCAGGATCCGTCGCGTTCGTTCATCAGGTGAGCAAGTAATTCTCACCGGATTTCCATCACCGTTGTACTCCTAAATCCCAATCCGCTTTCGTATCTGTTCTGGTTCTCATCACCCACCTCTGCATTTTGTGCGCGTCGCCGAAACGGCTCGCAGACGAGAGGCTTTGCATCTCCGACGAGGACCCAACCCCACACCGCGGCGGCGCGCGCTGGTGAGCGTTCAGCCCGTAGTAGAGAGAGGGGCGGTGGCGGCGGAGTCAGTCTGTCGCCGCCGCCGTCTGCGCTGGACATTACTATTGGGCCGAATCTTTGATTTCTTAGTCGGCCCAAGAGTGTATATGATAGTTGCTCGAATATTTCTCCTGTTAGATTCCCCTTCCTCCATGTTATATATTCTAATTGTTTTTCAATAGGAGACAAATTATTGTCCTACTATATAGTTCGAGTATTTCACAATTTTTTCAAAAATAGTGGCCCTTATATATTTTTTAAATTGTTGCATGGTGAAATTTATTGTTCGATTTTGATTATTATTTTTTATGGCTATATATATTCAACTTTCTAATTAATTTACCCTAATATTTTTATTCATCAATTAATAATACTAGTCCTTCGTAATTTGAGAAACATAAATATAAATGATTAGTGCACATAGCTTACACTAAATTTTACTTACCCCATGCTCACTTGTTAAATGTTCTAACACATTACTCATACAAAAAACACACACAAACGTACTTAATGATTAATTATTAGAGGTTACTCGATTAATAGATAGATGCTTATAATTTTTATGATGTTTTTAGAATCTATCTTTTTAGTTAACGAGTAATGTGAGGTACTAAAAGAAGTGTCCAATTTGTAATAGTAGGATCGATTACATATCCCTATGCTATTGATTCACAAAGTTTTCCTACGAATATACATGATTTGTTTCAAGTGTACTAAATATTTTATAAATTTCTTATGAAGCTATAATGATTTTCTGTTCAACCTAGAACAATTTTCTTATAAAGCTAAAATATTTTCTTGTGGCATTTGATTTTTTTTTCCTAAACCATTTTTCTTGTCACATTGAAACATTTTATCGTGAAGTTTATGTTTAAAATTCTAGCTTTACTAGAGAAATATTATTTGAGAAGATATCATCAAACATAGTATAAAAAAACATGCTTAGATCGAGTCTTATTTTTGAGGTGAAGGTACGTCCACTTGCCATAGTTAAATGCCACTTATCATATGATCTGATTTGTCCAAAACCTCACACTGGTGATCGCTGTCAGCCTGTCACTAAGAAAACGATCAAAATTTACACCCCCGTTGGTAGCATCCTATCTCACACGTTCTCCGAATTAAATCAGCGATGTCGCCCGGCGGCGAGAAGAGGAGGACGGCGTGCGTGACCGGAGGTAACGGGTACATCGCTTCAGCACTAGTCAAGATGCTGCTGGAGAAGGGCTACGCCGTCAAGACCACGGTCAGGAACCCAGGTCTAATCCTCTCTGATCCCTCTTTTCGCTTCAGTAGTTCAGTAGCCACGAGCTAAAAGTGCTATAGGCACTGTAGAATCGGAGCATATAGCTAATTGTTTTAAAATTGTTCTATCTGAGCTAATAAGCATGCACACATGCTTAATCTGTTGCGAGTTTTTAAACTCTTATGATTAAAAGGACTACCCATGACCGGGCTTTTATTCTGAAATCTGAATCACAGATGACATGGCGAAGAACTCCCACCTCAAGGATTTACAGGTGCTTGGCCCCCTGACAGTCTTCCGCGCCGACCTGTTGGAAGAAGGCAGCTTCGACGACGCCGTCGCCGGCTGTGATTACGTCTTCCTCGTCGCCGCTCCGGTGAACCTCGCGTCGGAAGATCCAGAGGTATGCAGTCCGCAGTCGTCAAATTTCTCTCTTTTTTTCCCGCACTACGTGATCTTTCAGTTGACTCAATCAAATCAACTCGGTGAACGCATGGCAGAAAGAACTGATCGAGCCAGCTATCCGAGGAACGCTGAACGTGATGAGGTCGTGCGCCAATGCCGGAACGGTGAAGCGCGTGATCCTGACCTCGTCGGTGGGCGGCGTCTACATCAGGCCGGACCTGCAAGGCGACGGGCACGTCCTGGACGAGGAGTCCTGGTCCGACGTCGAGTACCTCCGCGCCGAGAAGCCACCATTGTGGTGGGCGTACTGCGTGTCCAAGGTCCTCCTGGAGAAGGAGGCGTGCTGGTTCGCGGAGGAGCACGGCATCAGCCTCGTCACCGTCTGCCCCGTCTCCACCGTCGGCGCGGCGCCGGCGCCGATCGTCAACACCAGCGTCCCGGGCTGCCTCTCATTTCTATCCGGTGACGAGGTAGCGCTCGGGGCGCTCAAAGGCGTCGAGAGGACTTCCGGCGCGGTGCAGCTGGTCCACGTCGAAGACCTCTGCCGGGCCGAGCTGTTCGTCGCCGAGGAGGACGCGGCGGCGGGAGGTACGTCTGCTGCGCCCTCAACACGACCGTCGTCGAGCTCGCGCATTTCCTGGCAAAGAAATACCCGCAGTACGGCGTGAAGACAGACTTGTAAGAATCGGCCCGGGATCACTTCTCTCAGAGAATATTTCGTAGTGGTTTCATTCTGAGCTCTGATTTCTGACACTTTGCAGCACTGGCGATCAGCTCCTGGAGAAGCCGAGAGTGAGCGTGTCGTCTACCAAGCTGGTTAGGGAAGGCTTCGAGTTCAACTACAAGACCCTGGACGAGATATACGACGACGTCGTCGAGTACGGGAAGGCATTGAAAATCCTGCCTTACTGATATGAATGATTCTACTACTCGTGCTCTACAACACATATGCATCCTGCTGGACTTTGTTACATGTAAATCTATGTTACTGTCAGTTACACGAGTCCTATTTTTCTAATAAATAATCGAGTATTCATGCTCGTCAAGTACATAATAGATTTAGTCTACCCTACATCAAGTTTAATGCTAGATACTAGTATAATAGATCAATTCAAGTACATGGAACCATTACACAGAAAACTTGTTGATGTGTTAGCATGCCAGCACATTCACAAGACCATCAGAATGTATTAAGGGTGCAAGGATGTAGCATCAACCTTTTTTTTGACAACTGCATATATTATAATTATTAAGCAGCAAAACTTACAGAATGGTCCTCCAAAGAGAACCAAATTACATCAAAGTCCACAGACCAAATAAGAGCACTAGAAACTTGATGACAATGACGAGCTCGCCGGCGGGGGCTCTTAGGGGCACCAGAGGCACATATAGCCAGGTGGAAGAACCGTGCATCGCGTCGGTTGAAAGAGGAACGACCGAGCCTAATAGAAGTATTCCGAGCGACCGAATGATGTGTAGATAGCCGTCGTCGGATGTAGAAGGAGAAGCTCGCAGTCGATTCTGAGGGGATGGCGAGGTCGTCGAGTCAGCAGATAGATGAAGTGCCATGCGAGGAGCTCGGAGTTGTAGAAGTCTTGGCTGCAGATGAGGCGGCGGGAGGATAGATGAAGGAACGGCGGGATGGAGGAGACGGCGGAGATCGAGAGGGGACAGATCCACCGGGAGGGACCTGGTCCGTAGGAGACGGCTGCCCAGCGACCTCAACTCGGCCGGATCTGCGGCGGGCGAAGTTCCAACAGGGGAGGCGGAGGCGGAGGAGAAGCTCGAGTGGTGGGAGGGCAAAGTTTATGGCGACTCACATGAGGAGCAGGCACACGGCGACAAGGAGGCGAGAGGAGGGTCTGGCGGCGGCGCGGGCGTCGAGCGCCGCCTGCAGGCGGTTGTCAAAGACACAAACTAAAACTAGAAAAGGAGATTACTAGTAGATCTACGGCTCCTTCCCCTCTCGCTGCCGGCGAGGGCCGAGGAGGAGGGAGGGGCCCGATCTGGATTGGGTGGAGGAGGCGAGGTTAGGAGGAGGCTTGAGTGGAAGGAAGATTTGGTTCTAGTCCGTCCCAATACGTTGGGATGTAGCATCAACCTTGATAAAATTGGCAGCATAAAAAATGTAATGGACATCCTCCCTGATGGTCTCAACATTCATAGTTGTGGTGCAAGGGTACTGAATAGACAACTCCTTGTTTGGCCTCAATATATCTGGTTGTGGAGCATCACCAGCCATGTTTTGATGAAATTAAACACATGATCAATACCATTTCACCAAGTCAAAACCTAGCTAAGCACAAGCATGGTGTTGGGGAATCAACCAATTAGGATCACCCTCAAACTGTCAGAGAAAACATGGTTTTTCCAAACAAAGCTAATTACGTCATTTCTGAAGTTGTGACGTGGGTTATTTCGATTGGAACGAGAATAAATCTCTTCTTCGGACCAGCAAATCAATGAGATTTGGGTGATTTCTGAAAACAGTTTCCTGGGAACAAGGCTAAAAAAATTTTTAGGTTCGAAAGTCGAATTCTCGGAGGGATCTGGGAAGTCGAAGTACGTGTGTAGATGTTTCTTAACATTTTCCAAACTCGTGTGTACTTCGGAGTGACAAAGATCGCCTCTTTTTATGAAATGAGAGGAAGTGACATCATTCTAGGTGAAAGTTACTGAAACCCTGAATTTTGGCTAACACTTACAAGGCGAAGCCTCCCAAGTTTCTTTCTTCATATGATTACATGGTGCAAAGATGAGGGATGTGTGAAAACCGCCTCGGTGACTTCGTGGCAAAAGAGGTGCTGTCACAGGTCCCTGGAGCCTGAGGAAACGAGGAAACAAGAGGACCACCAGAAGTGATGTAAGCATCCTCGGAGGTGACATCATCACGGGCGAAGCACCAGGTGAGAGGGTTCATCGAATTCCGGGAATTGAGGTGAACTTCGGAAGTTGAATTGGTCAATGTCGTGACGGAGAAGAAAGATGAACACGTGAGAAGCGTGAGTTCTCAGGGGTCAAAATGTAAATAAAAATGGTGATCACACGATAGGTGTGATCACATTAGACATTTTGTACATCATTATTCCTCGAAGATGCCGAATGTCGAGGTGTTTTGAATGTAAAAGTGTCTTGTGGGCACTATAAAAGGGGAGCCCCTTGCCCCCATGTAAAGGATGGAACCCTTTTTTTCAAATACTGAGACACTTTTTCCACTTTCTACAATCTGTCTGGCTGTTTGAATTTTCCGAATACCCACACATGGTAAATATCAGTCGACATAAGAGATTCATAAGTCTGCCATGCTGAACACGACTAAATGTTCAAAATTCTAATATGTCAGACTATAGCTAAAACCAGAACTCTAAATGACTCCTCGGAAGGATCCATATGCTAAAAATTAAAATTACTCTAGACTCAGATATGACATGGTTTCAACTGCATATGACATGCAAGTGTTATAGACTCGTGTTTGCAACTTTCTTGTAAATTTTCCACTCAATTTCCGGAGGTTGATACATAGAGATTTTGTGCAAGACATTGTTCCTTATCTACATAATATCAAAAGAAAAGCCTTCAAGTCTCTCTCACACACAATTGAAGGAATTTTTTCTTCTTTTCTCGAATCTGCAGGAGAGCGCACATCATTGTATTAAGAAGAAAGTGAACAATTGTTTGATTTTACAACTTCGCAGAGCAAGCTCACATCGTAACTCGTTTGGCAAGCAAGTGAAACAACCAAAAGAAAAACTCCCACTCCTCGCATTTTAGTCAACCAAGCTGCCTAGCCCTTGCCATGATCCAAAGATCAAAATCCGTTTGATTCCTTTATGTAACAGCGGCGGCGAGCATCCGTTGACAGCCTGCTCGCATTCCGTTCTTTCCGGATGCTCCAAATCACCAAAGATGAATAGCGTGTTAATACTTAATACCCTTCCACTTCTCCATGGGTTGTAAGTTCCCGAATCCACCATTGAGATAGAGAGGCCTTCGGCAGATTGAAGTTGCACTGACACCTCAATTCAGGAGGCACGGCCCACAAGATTTCCTTGGTGTAGGAGCAAGTGACAAACATGTGGTCACATGTTTGCATCTTGATCACATAGCCAACATGTGTTGTGTGCATCCAGGTCCATGGCGCCGTCGGTGATCCACCGTCCAAATATGGTGATTGATAGCCAACCAAGTGAAGAACTTCACCTTCGGCGGTGCCCAACTCTTCCAAATTCCTGCCACTCCATGCATGTGCACACTGCCCATGTGTAACTGCTTGTAGGCTGAGGCCACCGAGTATCTCCACACGAAGTCCAGCGCGGGCCCGCCCATCGATCCTCACGGTCACCGCGTATCGGCGAGAGTCTATCCCACAATGTGACGTACTCTACCAGCTGGCGAGACATGCCTCCTTGGATGTCCACCGCTCTTCCCGTGTATTGCCCCGAGCCACGACCATTCCTCGAGATATTTTGCCAATGAGCTCGTACAAGGCTAGAGCATGGGTTGAAATGGAGGCTACTTCAATCTAGTTGTCTTCCCGAAACAGAGTTCTATGTCCATTTCCCACAGAGACCGTCACCGAGGCTCGGAAGAAACATGGACCTCGGGCTCAACATGAATCTTTAGAGCTGACCAGGAGTGGCCCTCATCGACCTTTTGCAACCATAGCCAGTGCGTTCGGAGAGCGAAACCTGAGAGCTTAAGGTCAATCACGCCAAGACCTCCATAAATGTAAGAAACATCAATGTAAGAAAGCACAAAGTGAGTCACCTTTTGATGCATTGCTTGGCTTCCTTGCAAGCCTGGCAAGAGTTTTCTTGATGACATTGCTTAGATGGCCTATAACTTTCTATATAGTGCACAATAAATATCGTCATGAAAAATCATATCCAGCAGACAAAAAAGGACATAATTTATGATTAAATATCCTACTGTTCTACTAAAACAAAGAGGCCTACAAAGAAATCCTAGTCCTCATGACCATTAAATATGGCATTATTTCAAAATACAAGTGAGAATGTAGGATATTAATAGCTAGTCATGTCTAGAGCACAACAACAGCTAGGTGTGCAGCAAACCACTATGGCTCTCGGGTATCTAATATCGATAAATACGAAATAGTTCCTTCAAAAGGTGCTTTTAGAATTTATCTATGAATTGTGTTTTCAACAAGCTTGGTACTTATCACAATAATTTTTTAGATAAAATGAACTATATGGTGCACCAATCAAACAAAGAACATTATAAGCAAGTGAAACTGAAAGTACAACATAAAGTTCCCCTACCAAATAGTTGTAAAAACATGATATTTGTCAAAGTAATACCGACAATTAAGTATCAACCTAAGATTGGCGCATGTTGGAGACAAGCAAAACACAAGATAGTGAGACACTCAGCACATGAATAAAGAATACTCCAATCGAATTAGATAGAAATGCATCACAACGCAATGAATGAGTAATCTCAATCTGTATTATACAACACCTTCCTAGAAATTGAACTTTCAATATAAATCCTAATCACCACTCCCAACATATGGATAACTTCCCAATTGACAACTTTCGATAGATGCAAACGGGTTTTTCCGCTTTGGAAGAGAAAACCGCCCAAAAACTGGGTTTTAAGATGGATCTTAATGGTGTCATTATGACAATTAATCGCACGATTGGGGTCAGCAACAAGCCAATCCACACCAAGCCAATAACCTTTCAAAACTAAGCAAACCTGATACCACTTGATGAACACCAAACGCGATGCCCTAATTTTGCCCTACTTTCACAATACAATTTTTCACCAACAGATTGTAGTAAGATCCTTATCAACTATAACATGGAGAACTAATCATCTTTACTTGAAATGGTTGTTGCAGCAGAAATATTAAACTGGATCCTCGTAGTAATTGACTAGCAACAACATCAATAGGGCACGACAGCACACACAAGTGCAAATGAAAAGTAATTGATTGGATGCAAACTAGAGGTAGATGAATTCTCCAACCCATGCCTAATTGGTACACGATCTGAAGAATGGGGGACTCCAAGATCCCAGCTCGCACCCTGGCCTGATGACTAGATCACAGCTTCTCTCGATCCAAAGGAATGGCATGAACTCTTCAATAGATAACAGAGGGGATCGTCCTCTAGGGTTTGAGAAGGCAACGGCCTCACAACAAAAACTGAAAACCCAAAAAAACTATCCCATATAAGGATCACATCTCTCTCTCCATTGGAGGCACAGAGTGCCTCGACCTTTCAAGCACATCTCTTGCTTCAGCTTTTTGCTAACACTAGGATCATGCCCGTGTGTTGCTACGGGCAGCAAAATATTTACCATATTGTAATACACTGAGTATTCGATAAGATGATAGTATTGTATTAAATAACCAAAGTTCTAACATGAGCATGAAAACATAGTGTTTTGGGATTCAGTGTTTTGTTACCCTACGATCCTATAATTTGTTTTATTTTAGCCATATCGAGATACAAAGGAATAAAATGATCAATTCTACATAAGTGTCAAAGCAAATATGAAAACACATTAAGTGGCTCTTATCCAAGCCTTGAATTATGAGGAACTGTATAGGACTTTTGAGTAGGATGGCATGAAGCACTCGTAACATTAAAGTGCACTGCCATCTAATGCTCACAAACAATTATTTTGCAAAGGGAACTAAGACTAAAAGAGTGTCATCTTCAACCTTCCAATGTCGCAATCTTATTTGTTCCATATAATAGTATTCATCTTTGTCTATACACAGTTTCGACTAACTCGAGTACCAAAATAAAGAGATAGACATCTAGGATTGCTATCACAGCACTGATTGATCTTCTATATACCTATCTCATCAATAGCATAAGCCATGAAGAGTATTCATTCTTTGCACCAATCCGTACTAATAATATGAAACCAATCAATATATTGTCGAATGATAGGCTTTCCTTCCATCATGACAGACTTGAAAAAGCTACAAAGAAAGTTAACGCTTCAAAAGACAATGACAAAAACCAAGTAGATATTGTCATCTTTACCGGAATTCGTTAAAATTTATTACCGCTTTTCCAAAACAAACAGATGGAGTGCATTCATAATATTGCAAAATGCGATGCTAATTCAGTTTGGACTATTCAGCCTGTGAAAAGGTGGATGAAGGATCAATTAACACCCAGATGTTTGAACGAATATGAATAAGTTATCACTAACTATAAGGCTTAAATAAAATGAAGTTTCATCTATTCGGGCTGAATCAAATGAAGTATATACCAGCTCATTGGCCACCCCAGTGATGACTTCCCTCATTGTGGCCTCAATCTTTGTGAGCTCATACATCTTGGCTAGTAATCTCTTGTCGTCCTCAATGCACGCAACCTGGTCCGTAGAAAAGGATGAAATAATATAGAGGAGAATGATTGGTAGTAGAGAATTGGCAAGTACATATATCATGTCTTTTGTAGTATTAAAGTCATCATCCCATGAGAAAACAAAAAAAATTATATTAAGTCTTGCAGGTTCGAATGAAAATTGTGTAGCTTCTCAAAATTTTCAGCAGATATAAAATACTTTGGTAGATATTAGTTTCTTAAAATTTACAATACACATTCTTATAAGGAAAAAACAAAACCATCAGTTTGTTTACTTCAGACTCAGAGTTGCTCCAAGGCATCATGTTGCAAATTATTGAAATTAGTAAAATAACCTACAACCTACAATTATCTTCAGGGAAATCTATGATTAGGTATGAATAAAACCATCAGAGAACTCCTAAACCTGAACTATGAAGCACTTCACCCTAAAATATCAAGCACTACTCCGTATGGCAAGTACATTGTCTTCCTAGAAGCAAAACAAGAACACAGTCATGATCATGTCTTAGAAATTTATTGTCCACACACTATGGATGTGAGAAAATAGCTTTTAGTTAAATCACCTGTGCACATATTTCCTCCTTTTCTTCCCTTTATCCATTTACCTGTGCATATATCTCCTCTGTAGCTCGCCTCTCCACCGCTGGCATGCCCGCCGGTTGCCTCCCCTTCGCCCGCTGAACACCTCTCCTCTGCCCGCTGGCTGCCTCCCCTCCGCCATTGAGCTCCGCGCTGGAGCCGCCGTTGAGCCTCGCTCTCCTGCCGCCGCTGAGCCCCTCCCCCAACTTGACTGCGCCATCGTTTTGCCTCCATGGGCAAACTGGGAAGTTTAACCTCGGGAGTAGGATGGAGTCACGGGGAATGAGTATTTTGGGCTCCACCTCCATCAATCTGCTCCAGTCACCGCATTATGCGTGGCTACGATGGTGGAGCTATTTCCTCCCACCCTTTGGCACGGATTTGTTAGAAACGGCTCGAGGAGCAGCAGGAGGAGTTGTGTGCCGAAGCGTCCAAATCTACAGTTTTCCTAGACTAGACAAGGACCCTGCACCTGCCCTCTCCCACTCCAGCTCCAGGTTGGGGTCCCGGAGGTGGAGGTGGAGAGTCCACGTGGTGATGTGGCAGCCTCTGACTTGGGCTATCCATGGAGATAAATTTTGTCGCCACCACCATCGATAGCACCAAGGACGCGGGAACATGCAGGGGCAAGCCACGGAACGACACTCCTCAGGTCGCCCTAGTCCGTGTCGAGATCTGCTCATCCGTGAGGCAATGGGATGAAGTGGAGGAACAACTCTGGATCATGATGATTTGCTGTTGCAGCGGCTGTGAGCAATGGGGTGTCGTCGTAGACCAAGATACCCATGAGAAGGTCGACCTAGCAGAGGGAAGTGCCCCAGACAAAATCAGCGGTCCGCAGAAGAAGGTATGCGGGCCCGGCCCTGAGGAGGAGGGGATGGGCAGGAGCAGGATCACCTTCCTTTGGATCCACCGGTCGTCATCCGAGCCCGACCACCACCACAGTCACATCGTGGCCTTGCTCGTCGAGGTGTAATCGTCGTTGTCTGCTTTATTACCGATTAATTAGGAGATCCGCGAGGATGTAGCCCATCCGGGCCTGGGCTGTGTCCCCGGAGGAGGAGTGCAGCCGTGTTGTGCAGGACAGAGATCGAGAAGGAGGGCAGGCAGCTGCGGGACGACGTGAGTGAGTTGGCCTAGGCATCGTAGACAAGGTAACAGGGTCGGTAGTGGCCAGTAGTGGCTGCGACATGAGTCCAACATCCGGAAGCAACGGGCAGGTCGGCACAACCAGTGCTACATTGTCAAGCGCCGTCGGCCTGTTTGTTTGGCTGGTTTGCTGGTTTGTTTTGGTAGAAGAAAATATTGTTGGCTGGTGGCTGGTTTGTTAGAGAGTGCCGGCGCTGTCGTTTTGGAACCGACGGCAAAGTCACGTGGTGCCTTGTTCATCCTAATGCTTTAAGTAAGACATGAGATTGCAATGCCATGATAGGAGCATCTGACCGATTGTTAAGTTAGTAGGGTCATTAAGAAGCCTAATAATAGATTAAAACTCCCACTGGATTTCATTCAATGCGGCATGGGGCAGAACTCAAACTGTTCCTGGTCCTCCAACAGCGTCTGCACTAAGGCGTGGTTTAGATGGCTAAAGTTTCTAAATTTTTTTCCACTCTCTCTCCATCACATCACATTAAATACGTCAAAAGACATATGTTCGGAGTATTAAATATAGATAAAAAAATAACTAATTACACAGTTTGGATGTCCTTTGCGATACGAATCTTTTGAGCCTAGTTAGGCCATGGTAGGATAATATTTACCACAAACAAACGAAATGTGCTACAGTGTGCTACAGGAGTTCCAGTGGTTAAATTTGCAAATTTTTCAACCAACTAAACAAGACCTAAATCTGAAACAGCCCATCTGCAGGAAACGAGAGATCGATCAATGTCAAAGAAAATAACATCACAATAGCGCGCTCTAAGACCCTAACAGCAATGGTAGCTAGCATCACTATGTTCACTAGGCCGAAGGTGAAGTGTACGTTATTTACATACTGAACGAACTGACAAACTTGTGGTCTGATCCTGATCGCGGAGAAGCACCCTGCATCCTACCTCGGTGCACAGCCACGCTGTAATCTCCGAGCTCCCCTGTTCTGTCGGTTATGTTGAGGTAGACGAGATTATCACGGACCATAATGAGGAGAAATGGAGGGCAGAGGAAGGGAAGGTCGAGATTGCTGCAGGGGCGATCGATCGGACGGCGGATGCGCTACACAGCGGCACAGCGCAGCGCTCATGGACCATGAAGGCGACGCCGCCAACGGTCGGTCGTCTATTAGGACCGGCGGTTGGCACAGTAGTCGCAGCTTTTGCCTTCAGCTAATCTCACGCGCGCTGCAACTGCAATTGATCTGGTGAGCTACCTACCTAGAGGATAGTGGGTTATGGGCTGTGGGCGAGTTCTCTTTGCCCCGCCTACCAGGAGAGCCGTAGCCCGTAGAGGTGGTGATCGGCGATGTCGGCGGGCGGGGAGAAGAAGGGGACGGCGTGCGTGACCGGAGGCAGCGGGTACATTGCCTCGGTCCTCATCAAGATGCTGATGGAGAAGGGCTACGCCGTCAAGACGACGGTCAGGGACCCCGGTTCGGTTCTTCTTCTTCTTCACTAGTCTTTTGTTCAGTATCTAGTGGCTAAATCTTTTACCGTACAAGAGATATATCTTCAGATTGTTCTAGGTTAAACAACGAGTAAAGAAATAAGAGTAATCTGAGGGAAAAAATTTGTGAAAAATCCGAAATATCGCTGTTATCGGCGACCCGATCACATATCACTCAAATTTTCAGCGAATTTGGACTACGGCGCCCGATCGTCGCCAGGGACCCAAAAGGCGTCCATTCCGCCATGTACGGCCCAAAATATACCCCGACAGCCCCCCACTACGAAACACTAAATCCATTCATTTTCCCCCAAATCGACCGCAGCTCGGAGCACTACTGCGCCGCAAGGGCCAAGGGCGCGTTCCACGCGTCACCAACATCTTCCCCGCAGCCCCGTTGCGTGCCGCTACCCACCACCGCCAGCTCTCCCCATCGCCCGTGCGTCCTCGTGTCTCCAATTTTGAATATATTTTGGAAAGTATTTAAACATGTAATATTGGGCACTTCACTCATTTGCAATGCCATGGACACATAATATTGGGATTTTCCAAGTCTGCAATTAGGTGCAACATTTGGTACGGTTAACTATACTATTTGGGACAGACTACTTAATATTTGGGACCTTCATGAAGTACGGTGTTGTGCTATAGATATATGATATATCAGTTGTGTTGTAAGTTTGTAACTTGTTATATGTTGTTTTTGTTCATTAGGGATAGTTTCACTGAAGTTCTGTCAAAATTTTTAATTTTTTTGAATTTGTTTAAATTTGGTTCGAAATTTCTCAAATTTCGCATTTCTCGGTGAGTGCCGATATTTTTTTTCTACCGATAAAAAAAACCCTAATCTGAACTAATTGTTGCGCTTAATAAGCTTCAATTGGTGCAAGTTCTTATTAGGACCCCATTATTACTCAAGACAACGCAGGATAAGGATTGTTTGTCGCCGGTTCAGGCTCTGAATGTGCTGTGTATTGTGATTCTGAATCCCAGATGACATGGAGAAGAACTCCCACCTCAAGGACCTGCGGGCACTTGGCCCTTTGGAGATCATCCGCGCTGACTTGGATGAAGAAGGCAGCTTCGACGAGGCCGTCGCCGGCTGCGACTACGCCTTCCTCGTCGCTGCTCCGATGAACCTACGTTCAGATGATCCAGAGGTGCACAAAGCAAATGCCGCCACTTGTCAGCAGCACTTTTTTTCTTTTTTTTTCGGTCATGGCATAACCTTATTTGGCGGTGGCAGAAAGAAGTGATCGAGCCCGCTGTCCGGGGAACTCTGAACGTGCTGCGGTCGTGCGCCAAGGCGGGGACGGTGAAGCGCGTGGTCCTGACCTCGTCGGCGGCCGCCGTCTCCAACAGGCCGCTGCAAGGCGACGGGCACGTGCTGGGTGAGGACTCCTGGTCCGACGTCGAGTACCTCACAGTCACTGGGTAATACATGTCCTTGCCCTTCTTCTCGTCTGAAACAGAATGTCCAGTCCATGACATATTCAGATGTCCGTTTCTTTTCTCACCGTGTGCCTGAATTGTATCACCAACGCAGGGGTATGCTGTCTCCAAGGTGCTCTCGGAGAAGGAGGCGTGCAGGTTCGCGGAGTTGCACGGCATCAGCCTCGTCACCGTCTGCCCCGTCGTCGCCGTCGGCGCGGCACCGACGAAAAGATCGACACGAGCGTCCCCGGTAGCCTCTCCTTGCTGTCCGGTGCGCCAAGCTCCCGTGCCCTTTACTAGCTCTGCTCTCCTCACACGACTCGATCGGCTGGTTGGGTAGATCACAATACAAGAGTCATTTTTTTCCACTAAGAGTCACGCCCGAATTTCATTACCATGAAAGCGACGAAATTACAAAGTTCAAGAGTACGGTACCACGGTTTACTAGACTTATTACAAGCTCAACAGGATAGATACCCAGGATCTGCACACTGAAGAACCGAGAGAGTTCAACCAGAAACCAACTACAGCCAAGTTTTCTATTCGAAGCCAACACAGGCCTAATTTCCAGAGGTCTTTTACAGAGTACAATACGACCCAATTAAATGCGGTCGTGATTATCGGTTTCTTCGGTTGTTTCCCTATGGGTAAAATGGTAATTTGATATATATTTTTTATTTGGAAAAAATTCCCCGCTGCCCCTTATACTATCTAAATCATTTCATATATTTCATTTCCTATATTACAACAATACCACTTTACATTTTTGATAATACCCTTATACTACCCATATGACCTTTGAATACTACCGTACGACAGCTAAAAAAACCAGTCGTATAGAATTAATCCCAGCCGTCAAATCCTTACATACAAGTCCTTTTCTATTGCATACGAGTCCTTTTTCAACCGGTCGTACAAGTCGTATTGTGTACCGTAAAAAACCTCAATTTCCAACACCTATTGCAGAAGACACTCAAACCAACTCTAGCCAACACAAACAGATGCTAAGGATCTGTTCTGCACAAAGGACATGATTGACGGCACCAAAACACATTACTAAACTCCTGATTTAACAAAAAACAGATGCTAAGATTTAACAGTAAATTTTCATGATTTTTCCCACAGCCATTTGGTGTTATCTTTTTCCTCAGAAAGGGAACAAAAAGAGAGCATATGTCTCAGATGTCTTAGTTGATTTTGAGCTCTTTCATACAGCCATCTGCGAAAATTAAGTCTCCAAGCAGCCACACTCCCATGTTGATCTGTACAAATTTCATATAATTCCTGGATTTTATCCTTTAAGGAGACCATTCCACACCAAGGGTCTCTCCAAAAATAGAATGATCCTTCCACCACTTGATAAGGCACTTCCTTGTCATCCATCTAGTCTGTTCAACAATGTTTCTACCACAGCAACCCAATCCACCACATGAAGTCTGAACTGCCACCACCACCGAACCCCGGATATTTTATTGGTCAGGATCCAGTAGAGCGGTTCATGATGTTAGAGAACTGAAATGCTTTCTGTTCATCATGGGATATCATAAGAGCTTCACTCTTAGAGAAATTGATCTTTAAATCTGACTTTTTTTCATAAATGCATAGTAGTAACTTCATATTTTGAACCGACTCAAGATTGTCTTGCTAACAAAGAATTGTATCATCTGCATACTGCAGTACTGCAATTCCATTTTGTATATACTCTAGAACTAGACCTTTAATCAGGCCATTCTCTTGAGCTTTATGAATCATTTTAGCTAAGCTATCAACCACTAGGTTGAACAGAATGGGAGACAAAGGATCCCCTGTCTAACACATTTGCCACTTTTAAAGTAGACACCTAAAGAACTATTAACTTTGACACTGAGTGGTCCACTTGAAACAACTGCCTTCATCCATTTACTCCAAGATTCACAAAATCCCCTTTGTCTGAGTATTTCAAAAAGAAAATCCCAACTGATGTTATCATATGCTTTTGCAAAATCTAATTTAAGAATTACTCCATCTCTCTTCTTTACTTTAACATCATGAACAATTTCATAAAGGATCGGCACTCTATCCATAATATTTCTCCCTTTTATGAACGTTGACTGACATATGTGCATGATCCTACTCATACAGTTCACAAATCTAAACATAAGAATTTTAGTAATAATTTTTAAACTCACATTTAATAGGCAAATTGTCCTATCATGTTGTATTTTGCATGCCTCTTTGATTTTTGGAATTAGTGTAATCACCCCATAATTAAGTATCCCTATGCCCAAGTCCAATTGATGATCTCCAAATTCCATCAACATATTCAATAGATCGTTCTTTATAACGTCCCATCTAGACTGATAAAACTCCACTGGCATGTGATAAGGCCTTGGAGATGTATTTTTTCCATGGAAAAGATTGCATTTTTTAATTCCTCCATGGAAAATGGACTAGATAGGAGTTCATTCTCCTCATGAGTCACTTTTTCTCCTGGTTCCCAGCAATTTGGATCCAAAAAAAATCGAACTATCAGAGGGTCCAAACAAATATGTATAGTAATTAGTAGCATGTTTGAGAATTCTTTCTTCTTTTTCTAAATTACTACCCTCATGTTCCAAAAGGAAGATCACATTTTTCCTTTTTTTTTTGCCATTTGCAACTCGGTGAAAGAACTTTCTATTATTATCTCCTTGTAGCAACCAATTTAAATTTGACCTTTTATGCCAATATAGTTCCTCCTATAGCATTTTCATAAATGTTGTTTGTATGAAAGTTTTTCTTTCCGACAAATGAGCAGGAAGGGAACCTTCTTCTTTTTTCTCTAAAATTAGCAACTCTTCTTGCAAAATAGATTTCTTCAATCTTTTGTTGTGCCCTTTGATACTTATACCTCAACCTTTTAAGGAACTTTTTAAATATGTTCAGCTTGATTACCATTTTTGCACTGCATTTTTTTTTTGCTAATATTTCTGTTTCCTAGATTTCCTTCAACTCAAGGAAATAGTCTGGTTGTTTGATCTCTGATGTTTCAAAGCGAAATTGCCTAGATTTCTTGATCCCCCCCCCCTGTTCTGAGCATAATATCAAAAGATTATTATAACATAGGAATCTTGGAATTTTTCTAAGATTTGTCAAGGGGGAGGTTGTTTCCCATCCAGGACTTATGAGCACTCTATCCAACTTTTCCAATGTTGGATCTATTTGGTTGTTACTCGAGGTGTATATACCTCCATTAAGGTCAAATCTTTCAATTCATAAGTGCTAATGGTCCAATTAAACATATCAGAAAACCTATTACAGATGAAACTTTTATTCTTTTCACTGCTGAATTTTAGATTAAAATCCCCACCAATTAGGGTGGGAATCTTAATATTTGAACATATGTTAGACAGTTCAAATGTTCTTTTCTGTCATCTTGAACAAGTCCATAAACTATTGTTAACATCATTTGGATTTCACCATATATTTCCATTAGTAACTGCAAATTCCTTTTCTTCAACTTTGACCATGTCAAGTCAGACTTGCCTGTAGAAGGCAATCATTGCCAGGCATAGGCCTTGTTAGAATCAATTTTTCTAAAGAAACTGCCAGGGTACTTCTTTTTCATAGTTTCATGCAGTCTAATGAAATCAGCATTGAATTGACTCGACAAATCTTTAGGCCTGTTTGGGGGAGTTGCAGCTTTTCCAAAAGCTATTTCTGGGAAAAGCTCCACTGACTGGTCCAGGAAGCGCTTCCAGGAGAATCTAAGAGATATGTTTGGCTACCTCACTTTTAGATTGGAAGCTTCTAGGAAGGGGAGGACGTGGCGGCAACGAACGAACGGGTAGGGGGCTCGGGGGAGGATGTGGCGGCGGATCTTGAGGGAGGGAGGAGAGCATAGCCGGGCGACCGTCAAGGGTGAGGGGAGGCCGTGGCGACGGTGGATCTCGAGGGGAGGGGAGCACGTGGCACCGGCAGATCTCGAGGAGGGAAGGATGGCGGAGGATGTCGAGGTGAGGTGAGGCGTGGCGGCGACCATCGGTGAGGGAGAAGCGGCGACCGTCGAGGCGAGGGATGCGGTGATGCAGACGTAGAGGAAGGGAGACGATGCGGAGGGTGATGGGGCGATGTGGGAGGAAGAGGTGACAGGAGCAAAAGCTCGGGAAGCAGATCCCCAAGAGCTTTTGGGATTGTAGTGTAAACCCAGCTTTTCGAGCTTTTGCTTTTCAGACCTCGTTTGAAGGAGCTTTTAGCATTTGGAGCTTTCCAGAGAAGCAAAATTGCTTCCTTAATGTGCAAGTTCTACCCATAGCCAAAAAAGTGCGGTAGTCGATCGCATAAGTCGACTGTAAGTTATTTCCTTTTCCGTTATTTACTTTCTCGCAGTTTAACTTTCAATAACAAGGTTGTACTCTTTTCCTCACAAAGGAGGACTCCATCCTGGAGCGTGAGGTTTTTAACGAGGCAACCTTGATGTAAAATTCTCTTTTCTCAATTGAATGGAAAACTCCCCTATGACCGTCGCATTTTCATTTTTAGTATTCTGCTCAATCTTTTAAAGTGCCACCCAGGGTAGCCCACTCGCAAAGAGTGATTTAAAGAGTTGCTTGAAAGCAGCCCACCCACAAGTGGTGCACTATGAACGATTCACAAGTCCCCTACAATTTCATATGAGTCCATGATCTTCCGATGTTTTTCAGGGACGAAGCAGCGTTCCGGTGCTGAGAGGCGTCGAGATGGCCACCGGTGGTTTGCCGATGGTGCACGTCGCCGACCTCTGCCGTGCCGAGGTGTTCGTCGCTGAGGAGGACGCGGCCTCCGGGAGGTACATCTGCTGCGGCGTCAACACGACCATCGCCGAGCTCGCCGACTTCCTGCCGGAGAAGTACCCGCAGTACACCGTCAAAACAGATCTGCTTCTGTAAGATCAACCTGTCTTCAGAGCTATGAATTCTGACGACTTTTGCACCGATGTCTGATACCGTTTTCCTTGCACTTTTGCGCAGTTCCTGTGACCTCCTCGAGAAGCCGAGAGTGAGGCTGTCGTCGGCGAAGCTGCTGAAGGAGGGGTTCGAGTTCAAGTACAAGACTCTGGGGGAGATATACGACGACGTGGTGGAGCACGGCAAGGCCCTGGGGATCCTGCCCAACTGAGATACTTCATCTGCCTTTCATCCGTAACAAAGAAGCGAGAGCACCACAATGAAGTTGGGAAAATAAGTTTGTGGTACCTGACGCTTGGATATTTTCTCATTCGAAAAAATTGAATAAGGGCAGTCTTAATGGAAGAAACTACGATTTCCATAGTATAAGAAATCATATATAGAAACTATCTTTCACAATGATAGTGTCCTCAAGTAATAATTATTTTCTATTTCTCTCTTAACTCTAACTTCTTCCTCTAATGAGAGAGTGACATGAGTCCCCTAGAAACCAGTAGTTTCTTCCCACTGACGATTTCATGGTTTCTTGGTGCATTGTTGGTTTCTTGATGAAGAAACCATTTCTATGATTCTCCATCTCTTTCCTCATTAACTAGACTGTCACATCACTATTTTAATTAATTGACAAGTTATTTAAGAGGGATAGAAACTACCATTAATGTACCATTAGGAGTGCCCTAAAGAACTAGGGGAGGGGAAACCCTGAAATCCCAACAACTTTTACGGTGGCTAGTGATTGCTACATCAGGCCTTGCTGCAACACGACGGGTATACTTCACCCCACTAGAATTTGTAGTTTTTGTGTCATGTTTACACAAGGGGGGCAAAAAAAACACAAACAATAAATCAAATTAGCATTTAGTCCAATGGTAGGATGGTCTAGTAAGACGCTACCCACCAGGGTTCAAATACTGGTGCTTGACCTTTTTTTGGATTTTTGGATGATTTACCGACGTACTCCCTCCGGTTCCGTATTAGAAGTCGTTTAGGACCGCGACACGCTCACCAAAGCACAACTTTAACTTCTCTTTTCTATAAAAATATTTATTGAAAAGTTATATATGTATATTCTTAATAAAGTAATTTTCAAGACAAATCTATTTATATTATTTTCACATTTTCAAACTCAACGACTTAAAAGTTATTCATGATTTATATTTCTAATGTTTGACTCAAACCTTATCCAAAACGACTTCTAATAGGAACCAGAGGGAGTATTGTGTTAAGTGGTAGCAGTGTTCACCGTCGACAACGACGAGATGTTAATGATGACTTCTAGAATCTCCGGATCTGCCTCGTACTCCGCCTTTTGTTTTTGGAGGTGCTGTGATCAAAATCGGTCGGGTGGTATCCTGCTCTGGAAAAGTTTCAACAACAATCCTACAGTACGTTCCTACTGCTAGACCAGTCGGCATCATTGTTGGCACACGGCGTCCATCGTTGGTACATTGACCTGTCAATCCAGGCCACGTCAAGTGCGCACACACCTCTCTTGACCTGCGGCGCCTACCGACCCATCAAGCACATCAATTGCTTCATAGATCTTTTTGCTAAAACAAGAAGTAGATCTCACGTCTCTACCTCAAAGTCCTCTCCATGTCTTGTCCTAGGAGAGGCTAGGGTACACTAGTTTCTTCTGCACGCCAGGGTCATCTATACGAGGCCCCCCTCTCGAGTCGCCAATTAACCACCAGGCGAACGTACACTCTTCTAGTGCCCGTGCTAGTCTCCCTTCTCCGGTGGCAGAGGTGGTGACCGGCGTCCTGCCATGTCGCCCGGCGGCGAGAAGACGAGGACGGCGTGCGTGACCGGAGGGAACGGGTACATCGCCTCGGCACTAGTCAAGATGCTGCTGGAGGGCTACGCCGTCAAGACCACGGTCAGGAACCCAGGTCTAATCCTCTCTGAATCTCTGATCCCTTTTTCGCTACAGTAGTTCAGGAGCCAGGTCTGATCCTCTTTCTTTGTTCTGAATCCCAGATGACATGGCGAAGAACTCCCACCTCAAGGACCTCCAGGCGCTCGGATCCTTGGAGGTATTCCGCGCCGACTTGGACGAAGAAGGCAGCTTCGACGAGGCAGTCGCCGGCTGCGACTACGCCTTCCTCGTCGCCGCTCCGGTGAACCTCCACACGAAGAATCCCGAGGTGAGCAAACGTGTATGGCGGCGGTTTCTCATTTGTCTTGCACTTGGTGACGCACTTCATCGCTTCCTCGATTGGGTAACGGCAGAAAGAGATGATCGAGCCCGCTGTCAGGGGAACTCTGAACGTGTTGCGGTCGTGCGTCAAGGCCGGGACGGTGAAGCGCGTGGTCCTGACCTCGTCGGCGGCCGCCGTAAGCAGCAGGCCGGAGCTGCAAGGCGACGGCCACGTCCTGGACGAGGACTCCTGGTCCGACGTCGAGTACCTCACCGCCAACAAGTCCGGTTACTATGTACGCGCACACGCTTTGTCAGATTCATGTCCTGTGAAACCGAATGCACAGTCTGCTCATACAGCCCACTCCGTCGATCGTAGGGATACCCGGTGTCGAAGGTGCTCTTGGAGAAGGCAGCGTGCAGGTTCGCGGAGGAGCACGGCATCAGCCTCGTCACCGTCTGCCCCGTCGTCACCGTCGGCGAGGCACCGGCCCCGAACGCCCGCACCAGCGTCCCGAACTGCCTCTCCCTTCTGTCTGGCGACGAGGCAGCGTTCGCCGTGCTTGACGGCATCGAGAGGGCCACGGGCTGTATCCCGATGGTTCACGTCGACGACCTCTGCCGCGCGGAGGTGTTCGTCGCCGAGGAGCCGGCGGCGGCGGGGAGGTACATCTGCTGCAGCCTCAACACGACCATCGCCGAGCTCGCGCGTTTCCTGGCGCAGAAATACCCGCAGTACGGCGTGAAGGCAAATCTGCTGTAAGCACTCTGACAGGCGTGGAAACAGATTCTGAAAGTTCAGAGCTCCGAATTCTGATGGCATTTCGCACGCCGACGACTGATACTGTTTGCTTTGCACTCTTATTGGCAGCTCCGGCGACCGCCTTGAGAAGCCGAGAGTGTGCCTGTCGTCTGCAAAGCTGGAGAAGGAAGGGTTCGAGTACAAGTACAAGACGCTGGAGCACATCTACGATGACATGGTCGAGTACGGGAAGGCCCTGGGAATCCTGCCCAACTGATGTGGTTCTCCTCTTCCTCTGGTTTCCAGTCGATGGTCACGAACTCGCGAGTCAGAAGTTCAGAACTCGATCAGATCACCAAAACCATATGCCTATGCTGCTAGTAAGCTGAACCTTAGCGGTTCGGTAAGTTCGTATAAGATGCGGTTCTGCATTTGTTTCGATCGCCGGCGCATTTTATCATACAGACAAAACGAGTTTTGATCTTACGATCAAGAGACTACATATATATATATATTCTTTTTTTTTTTTGAGAACTGACTACATATATATATTCTAATCATTTCTGTTTTTTGGCGCCTGGCCTTTGGGCAACTTCTGGAGCTCTGGTTCTATAGTAGTACGAGTAACTACTAGTATTAAGCCCAATCGTTTTGAGAAAGGGACGGGATATGTCATTTCTCAGTGCAAGGCATCAGTCATAAAAAGCTTTATTGTTTCATCATGATCTGCACTAGAAAGGGGCCCTAGTGCCCTACTGATCATCCAGGCATTTTGAATTGTGTATGCTTCAAGGGGCCCTACAGAATACTGATCATCCACGCACCACTCAGCATAGCACCAGCAAGTAAAGTCATGCCTACCTGACACTTGTCGTCCCTTCGTCTTCGAAATATTTTTCCCTTCTAGTCTTTCCTTTTTCCTATCAGCAGGGATACACCATGGTACATACATCCCGTAATTAGTACTCTGCTAATGGCCGGTTTAACTAAATCACACGCTTAAACTTTTTGAAAGTAATCACCTGCTTAAACTTTGATCACATGCACCAACTATTTCTAACAGTTTCCACTGACGACGCTCTTCGTGCTTGGCGGTACCACCAACCCCATCTAGGCATATTCTGTAACATCTGTATCTAATTTTGTGGAAATTTGAAATCTGAGTAAGAAGAATAAACTGCTCACCGTGGCCTTGAGGACACCACTCGTTTTCAGATACTGCTGGACTGATATGGCGGCGTAGTTGGGCTCTTTTTCGAAAAGAATTACTCGTTTGGGCTTATGGGTGTTATGGATAGGCCCACTGGACGAATCCAACTTTTTTTTTCTTTGCCACAAACCTTCTGTCTATATCTTGTGGGGCCAACACTAAAAAGATCAAAGCTAATAATTGTGGCGAGCGAATCAGTGAATCCTCCTCTTTCTAGCGACCGGCGATGTCGGCAGCCGGCGAGAAGAAGAAGACGGCATGCGTGACCGGAGGGAACGGCTACATCGCCTCGGCTCTGATCAAGATGCTGCTGGAGAAGGGCTACGCCGTCAAGACGACGGTCAGGAACCCCGGTTCGATTCCTCCCATGATCCCCCTCTTATTGAACAACCAACTGCTGTGCATCTGCATCAACTGTAGTTTTGATCCAGATGACATGGCGAAGAACTCCCACCTCAAGGACTTGCAGGCGCTCGGCCCCCTGGAGGTCCTCCGCGCCGACATGGACGAAGAGGGCAGCTTCGACGAGGCCGTCGCTGGCTGCCACTACGCCTTCCTCGTCGCCGCTCCGGTGAACCTCGCGTCAGAGGATCCTGAGGTGCGCAGTCTGGCTCAGGCATCCCTTGACAGTAGCCACTGCTCTGCGTGATTGTGCTCTGCCTGCGGCAAATTTCTACGTTTCTTTTCTCGTACGTGCTGTACCTGTCGGCTCGCTCGAATCAACTCCCTCGGCGCATGGCAGAAAGAGCTGATCGAGGCAGCCGTCCGAGGAACCCTGAACGTGATGAGGTCGTGCGCCAAGGCCGGGACGGTGAGGCGCGTGATCCTGACCTCGTCGGCGGGCTCTGTCCTCATCCGGCCGGACCTGCAAGGCGACGGGCATGTCCTGGACGAGGAGTCCTGGTCCGACGTCGAGTACCTCACCGCCACCAAGTCTGGTTTCTGGGTACGACGTCGAGTTCAGCTCTGCGCACGTTCATGTTCTAAAACGGAAAGCTGAATGACGATGGCGCCGGACCACCGGCATCGCAGGCGTACCCGGTGTCCAAGGTGCTCTTGGAGAAGGAGGCGTGCAGGTTCGCGCAGGAGCACGGCATCAGCCTCGTCACCATCTGCCCCGTAATCACCGTCGGCGAGGCGCCGGCGCCGGCCGCCCGCACCAGCGTCCCCGCCTGCCTCTCCCTTCTATCCGGTGAGATCTGCGAGCTGAGCGTGGTAGTTGTCGGCTTGTCGCGCACGATCGTCTTCTCAGTTTCGCGCGTGGCCATTAATTTCAGGCGACGAGGCAGCGTTCCGCGTGCTGACAGCCATGGAGGCGTCCGGCGTGGTGGCGTTGGTTCACGTCGACGACCTCTGCCGCGCCGAGCTTTTCGTCGCCGAGGAGGAGACGGCCGCCGGGAGGTACCTCTGTTCCAGCGTCGACACGACGGCTCGCGAGATGGCACGTTTCCTTTCCGAAAAATACCCGCAGTACACCGTGAAAACAAATTTGCTGTGAGTTTAACTCTAAAGAATCTGCTGTGAGGTAAGAATCTGGCACTTGATTCATACTGAGGAGTGGTTATCGCCGTCCACTTTGCAGCTCCGGCGACCTGCTTGAGAAGCCGAGAGTGCGCCTGTCATCGGCGAAGCTGGTCGGTGAAGGGTTCGAGTACAAGTACAAGACGCTCGATGGGATGTACGACGACATGATCGACTATGGCAAAGCCTTGGGAATTCTGCCCAACCTATGATGTTCCACTGCTTTGTATGGGTGGGTGATCACAACTACAAACCAGCAAGCAGAGGCGCCGCGCCGGCCTCAAGTCTTAGACTTCATTTTTGGAATGAAAATATTTCAGGTGGGCTCCTGACCCCGTAGTTTCCTTAAAAAAACCCCAGCAAGCAGTTGCAAAATAATTCCATGCTGCTAGAATGCTAGTGCTAGTAGTACGTTGAGTAAATACATTGCGATGATTGATGTGGGTTCGTTCATGGAAATTTTGGGTTTATTTTCCCATAATAGCAAAGATGCGTAATTTGAATATGGATTTTAGGGTACTTCGGGTTATTGTTTTATGATGGCATATGTGAGCAGTTTAAAAGAAAATTATTTAGATCTTGTTGCTATTGTTGTCAATAACGATTGAGTCTACTAAATTTATGATAGGATATTTTGTTTTCAAATCCATGGGTTTGTCTTGAGGTTTTTTACGGTACACAATACTACCCAACGGTAGTACGGTGGTATTATCGGTTTTTTCAGTTTTTTACTATGGGTAAAATGGTAATTTGCTCGATGTATATTGTTTGGAAAAAATTTCTCCGCTGCCAAGGTTACATAAAAAGACTTGATTTCATATATTACAACAATATTATTTTGTATATTTCCGATAATACTCACGTACTACCCATACCACCTATGAATACCACCCATACCACGCTAAAAAACCGGTGGTAGAGAATTAATCTCAACCGTCGGATCCTTACATATAGGTCCTTTTATATTACATACGAGTCCTTTTCAACTGGTGGTGTCTTTGTCCGAGTGTCTATTGTGATTTGTAAGTTAAACAAGACTTAAAAATGAGGCTTCATTATTGGTAACCACTTGCGGGAACATTGCAATTTGTAATAAGAAACTGAGATTCAGGTTCTTTTTCCCCACAGAGCCCTTCTGTTCATTGTAGTGTGGCATGTCAGATTTGGTGGTAAACAATCTCGAGGCCGGATAATTATCTTTAATCTAAAAAAATCTTCAGAATCAGATTGAGAATTTTGATCATATCCATTCAGTCAGATTAGTCATCATAAAGATCCATGACACGGCTCGATCCTTTTGAGGATGGGACCTGAATATATCATTTTCAGTGTGAGGTGTAAGAGACAAACTTAGGCAAAAAAACGCACCGCGCCACCTCCATGTCCATCTGCTTGTCAGGTCTAATTCCACCAATCTGTACAAGGAAACGCTGCACTCGCACGACCTGGACCATCACCTGCAAAACAACCGTCTCCTTCCCCTTTCCTTTCTCCCTGCCGCTCCTTTCCTTTGCGGCCTCCTCGTTGTGCCGTCAATGGCGCCGGTGGCCTCCGTGTGGGTGAGTTGCGCCTCCTCTCAAGCTCGTCGTCTCCGTCAGTGGCGGGTACTCCTCCTGCTTCCCCGACGGCGGCGTGAGGTCGAGGCCGGTGGCGGGCTCCTCCTCCTGTGATGCTTTCCCCGGCGGTGGGATCGAGGCCGCCGGCGAGAGGTGCGTCCGGCCATGGATGACGGCGAGGTAAGCGTAGAAGCGGACCAGGCGCCTGCTCCTCCCTACTCCGACCACCACCTCCCCACCACCCCTCTCCAGATCCGGCGCGAGGGCCGGCCTCTCCGCAGCGGCTTCCGGAGCGGGGCGGCGGCTTCTCGGCGCGGTGTCACGGCCTCCGCGGCCACTCCTCCACACCATCCTCGAGCTCCCACCGGCGCTCGCCTCCTCCTCGAGCGGCGGTGGCCTGCGGAGCTCGCGGCCTCGCGCCCATGGCGGCTCGCCCGCCACTTCCTCCTACCCGGGCTGGGCGAGCTCCGTCGGCGCTCGCATCTCGCCGTCCCCAAGCTCCGGCTGGTCGAGCGACGGTTTCTCCACGATGGCGCGAGAGGACGTGGACTCGATAGCGCTCGTTCCGTACGCCTTCAGGTTTGGAGATTTCCTGTAGCGATCTGAACGATGGAGGCGGGGATGGCGTGCTGCGGTGCGGAGCATTCACCGCTTATTTGCCGTTCGGGTCTTTTATAGATGCATGCGACCAGCCAAACTAACCGCACCGCGCCACCTCCATGACCACCTGTAAAATAAGGCTCGCCCGCTTGTCAAGTCCAATTCCACCGATCTGTAAAGGGAAACGCCGCACTCGAACGACCTGTACCATCACCTGCAAACCAACTGTCTCCTGGTGCCGTCTTTGTGGCGGCCGAGACCAGCCGCGGCCACCGAGATATCCGGCGTGCCCCCATCCCAACCTCGTCGCGTGTTATCGGGGCGGCGGCCTCTGCCGTGATGCGGTGGCTGCCGAGGCTGAGCTCGTGCCGCGGTCGTGGCCGCGCTCCGCGCCACCCATGGCGGCGCTCCGTCTTGCGCCCGCGGAGATCCCTGGGAGGCGCCGCGGACTCTCTGGCGGATGGCGTGGCGAGCTTCGAGCGCGACCTCGAGCAGCGGCGAGCCGGAGTGCGGCCCACGGCGGGCGTGGTGAGCGTCGGGATCTGAGGCGACGCCTCCGCAGCGATAGCGGATCTCGGCGGCTCTCACGGCGGTGCTGAGCGCCCTCCTCACCCAGCGGCTGGACCTCGCCCCAAGCCGACCGCGCTCAACCGTGCCACCGATGCACTGCACAGTCTGCACCACGCCCGTGGTGGCTTCCCGCGACTCCGAGATGCGGCGCCGACTCTTCTTGCTGTCGACGGCGACCTCCTCTAGCTCGTCGTCCCCGTCGATGGCGGCCTCCTCGTGTGCCGTCCATGGCGGCCTCCAAGTTGCGGCTTCCTCCTCCCAGCGGCGGAGCTAGATGTGGGCGCGAGGCGTGGCGCCTCCTCGAGGCGGGGCCAGGCCTCCCGACGTGGTGCGTGGCCTCCCGGGCAGCTGCGGCCATGGCGGAGGATCTCGCCCGTGGCGAGGCAAGGCGGATGCGAGGCTCGGCGGAGAGCTGTCTCTCCCCTCCTCCTCCCTCCTCCCGCCATGGCCCGCTGGCCGCTCTGCTCCTCGCGCCCGCGAAATGGTGCGAGGGAGCGTGGCAAGGATAGCGTTTGGTGTCGGGCGGCGTGGCGCTTTCGTAGCAACGGAGCTGTGGCGATTGCTTTGCAGGTGCGCGCTGCAGCAACTCAACCGGCATGTGTAGCGTTCAGGCGGTTTGGCGCTCCGCGCGGTGCGACCAGCCTTAGTCGTCATCCTTCCCCATCATCTGTCTTTTTTTTATCGCACAAAGACAGACAGCTTGTTCGTTTGGTTAGTGGCTGGTTGCTGATGCTAATTTATTCTAAGAGAAAATCTTCTTGGTTGGTGGTTAATAAGCCAAACGAACAGGACGAAAAAGTGGTGTGATCTTTGATGTGTAATTTAAGTTTTCCGTTCATGCACCTTTTTTTTGCGAAACCCAACAACTTTTACTTTTGTGAGACTGAAATGACTTGTTACGCGTAGCACTGTCCAATGTTTCAAGGAGCTAAGGACTACCACCCCACCCCCCCCCACCCCCACACACACAATAGACAGTGAAATCAACATAACCCACGATCATTGTGTTACAAAATTAACACAATCACTGTGTCATCGTTCCCCATCATCTGTTCTTTTTTCATCGCACGGAGACAAAAAGTGGTGTGATCTTTAATCTGTAATTTAAGTTTTCTGTTTATGCACTTTTTTTACGAGACCCAAAAACTTTTACTATTATGAGATCGAAATGACTTGCTGCGTGTAGCACTATTTTTTAACGGAGCCGCAAAAGATTTACCGTAATCTTTATTAGAAGAAAAAACATAACAAAAAATACCAACAAACCACAACTCAATCAGCACACAACTCCACCCCAAGGCCACCCAACAAAAAAATTAACAAGAAAATTACCATAACAAAGAACCTCTCAAAGGAAGGGATGCTGCTCATCCAGGTAACTGAATAGCTACTACTCCATCTGAGGTTCCGTGCGTCGGTGTCACACCCGGCCCAATTTGGATGGCAGTACCCGTGAGCGCAGGTACGCGTGTTTAATGTCACATTGCTAGTTGAGCAAGGGTGGAGCCAACTATTAAGCCTTTGTTCACCAGTCATATCACCCTCGGGTTAACCCTTTTACACAAAATAAGGACGAAAGTGTAAGCAGTGTGCTATGTGTGTGTGTGCTCTACCTACGGAAGGGCTGGGCGGTGCGGCTTTGGTGGGCGGGGTGTTACAAATGCTATCAGAGCCGACCCTCGCGGTTGCATGTACAGGTCAGTGTGCGAGTATAGGACGCATGACGCGTGTGGTCCTGAGATGTGACACACGACATGGCATATGGGTCTTCACTAGTCACTAGATGCGTGCACTAAGAGGGAAGGTTCCTGGATATTTGCTCGGGTCTTCAAATGAGGCGTTGCGTTTGTGTTTTTGATCGACCTGACGACTGACACTGTTTCCACGGCTTTGGTGGACGGGGTGTTACAATCCGGCGGACTGAAGGAGATGTACATCAGTTCCATTCTTTCCAAATGTTCTACCAGAAGAAATGGAGAACAAGACCATCAAATGAGGCGTTGTGTTTGTGTTTTTGATCGACCTGACGACGACACTGTTTCCACCAGCTAGAGATTGAATTTGCTCCACCACTGAAAGGCGGTAGTCTCTGCAGCTAGAACCATGTGATTACTATGTAAATTCCTCGTGCGTTGCTGCGGGATATTTTGTCTAATTTGTATAATTATTCGATACATTTGTGAAGGTTTGAGCCTTCTTGACACAGGATTTAAGAGAATATTTGGATAAACTATGAACTAATGTGGTGGTTGCTTGAGATGGTACGACCGATTTCATGACAACTATGCTACATATGAAAATGGTTAAACCTAAATTTCAAGTGTTTGTTAATTTAAAAAACTGAGTAAGCAAATATGATTTAATTTTGATCAGTTGAGATTAGCAAGTTTTCCCTAAGATTAATAGCAAAGATCACTTACCCATAGAGAAACAGAGAAAAAATTGCTAACCTGGTGCGTTCCATTGCTTCCTACTAATATTTTCTTTTTCTTCCCATCGTCCTTAGAGCACCTTCATGAGCCTCTCTAAAAATCACTAGCTAAAAACCCGATTTGTGTAGTATGTAAAATGAAATAGCTAGTAAAAAGTTGATAAAATCCAACAGACTAGCTAAAATCAACTCTCTATATGCTCCACCGCTAGTGGGTCCCGCCTGCCATACTCATGTACGACGGGATAGCTAGCGGGACTGGCTAGCTAAAGATGGCTAGCGAAGCCCCCGGTTTAGCTAGCGGAGGATAATTAGGGTAAGTTTAGCTAGTTTGTTGGATTGAATTTTTGACAAATTTTCTATTTTTTAGTTAGTTAAGACAAGATAGCTAGTCTCTTGGAGTTGCTCTTAGAGCAGGGCCAGCGTATGGCCTGTGAAAAATCAAAGTACCTAGACACATCACCTAGCTGCCACAGAGTCCCGTGAGGTCCAACATATAAATCTCGAGCAGTGGCGTCCTATCTAATAAAAAATCATTCATATCTATCTACTCTATCCACGGTCATTTCAATCCAGCGAATCTCATCTTCTCCACCTCCCACTCATGAGCTAGATCCACTCTTCCTCCTCATGAGAGATTTCGTGCGGCGTTGCGTCGGCAGGCCTCGGCAGCAGCGGTGCGGTGGCCAGCGCAACCCCCGCTGGTGCGGTGGCTGGCAGATCTAGCGCCTCGAGGCCGGGTGGACGGCAAGCCGGAGGGCGTGGTGTTCAGCACGCAGGTCCTCCACGCTGACATCCCCGGGGCCATCCGGGAGCGCGCCGGTGGGTACACCTCCTCCGCCCCCATCCTCATCGACTGAACTCCTCCAAATCTTCTCCACGCCTCACCATGGAGGGTCAAATTGGAGACGGCAACACATCAGGTGAGATGGAACCGCAGGGACACCTGGGACCTCATGGTGCCTGCATTGCCGTCGAGCCCCGCGACCTCAAATCGTCCGTGCGGCCGTCGAGCTTTCCACGCTGACGCCCCGCACCGTCGAGCTCTACCCAACTTGGCACCGCTGCTCACGCCCGCCACGGAGAGAAGAGAAGCAGGCAAATTTATGGAGACATGGTGAGGTAGGAGGAAGGGGCAGCGGCAGGGGAGAGGAAGGAGGCGGGGGAGGCGGGGGCCTGGGAAGGCAGGACAGAGCGACGGTATGGGATGACGCGGGGTAGGATCCGAGGGGGATCGCACGGGGGAATAAATGTGATGACGTAAGCGGATGATGTGACGTGCCGAGGACTGAGAGAAATAGAGGCGGGACTTGTAGTGGGTACCAATTATATAGCTGTACTAGGTGATACCCCGCGCGTTGCTGCGGGAATTTCAACGAATTTTAAAGATAAAATCTGAAAGTAGAAACTAAAGTGGTTGCTTCGCAACATTCTACTGCAAACAACACATTGCATACATTGATGATATTAGAGCATCTCCAACAGTTTGCCAAATTTTAATTGACAAATCTTGTGTTTTGTCAACTTCTAAAAGATATAACAAGTAAAAAAAGAGTTCATCTCCAATAGTTTGACATAATTCACTTCCCAGATCCAGATCTAACTTACATCAGGAACCCTGAGAGAGAAACAAAATTATGTTTCTACCCTTTCACCTTTTGAAAACTTAAATCAGGAATCCTAAGAAAAACAAAATTATTTTTATACCCTTCCACTTCTAATATGGATCGGCATATATAGCGGCGTGGAGTCGTTTTTCCCAACTTGGGATAAATGATAACTTGAGATGGGGAACTGTTGGAGAAGGTTTCTGTTACGCCTAAAAATATGATAGCAACTTGAGATGGGGAACTGTTGAAGTTGCTCTTAGGCGTAGAAAATCGATAAAAGAAATAAATTGATGATTTTAGTGGATGGTGATGTGGACAACTTGCGTGTTGAGAGAAAACATAGTTGATGGTGACGTGACGCGCTGAGGGTTGAGAGAACTCCTTAGTGGGGAGATCTTATATATAGTTTGTACGATGATATGATTTGATCCAAAGGATACAAGTGTAAGAACAGTTTTTGCGTAGATGCACCGGTGTTTCTGTGCTACATGGCACGTTTCTGCGTGTAGCACTGTCTCTGACAGTTTGTCATTTTCGAAATGTCCAATGTTTCAAGGAGACAGGGACTACCGAATCTGACCCCACCAAAAAATAAAAAAAATGCTGATGTGCTGATGGTGAAATCTACCAAACCCACGATCACTGTCCTTTGTGGACGGCTGCTAACAACCGATCAAGCAATCGGCACCTGAACTACGCCCTCTCTTCCTACAGCAGACTGCATCATCTCCTGTTTCCGGCGATTCATCAGCCCCAGCCCTACTTGTGAGGAGTGAGGATAAAGGCTAGGGGACGACGTGACCGGTGATGTCGGCGGGCGATAGGAAGAAGACGGCGTGCGTGACCGGAGGCAGCGGGTACATCGCCTCCGCGCTCGTGAAGATGCTGTTGGAGAAAGGGTATGCCGTGAAGACGACGGTCAGGAACTACGTTACCCCGATACGCACGCTATACCTGAGCATTTTTGGCCCGACCCGGCTCCTGGCCCGGCCCGCCCATGAACCTTCACGGGGCGTGCAGATCTTGAAACCCGTGAAAAATCTTGGCGAGCCCGACATGCTTTTTAGCTATTTTTAAAATACGCGTGGTGGCTAAGCCGGGCCCGCCCGGAATCGAGCGAGGCCGACCGTCCATGGGACGGTCATGGGCAGGATTTTCTCGGCTCGAAAAAACCGAATTTTTTCGGCCCGGCCCGAACCCGGCCCGACCCGTGAAATGCTCAGGTCTAATGCACGCCAATCGCCGTGTCGGTATCGCGATACGTATCGGATACGGCGATACGCCGATACGTCGCCGATACGGTATCGGGAGGTATCGAGGAAAAAGAGAAATTCAATTAATTTCGATACTCCTCAATACACCTTCGATACGCCATGGGGGAGGGGAGCACACGGAGTGGGGCGCGTCCGTGGAGAGTGGAGAGCGAAGCAGGCGGCGGTGCCCCATTCTCCGACCAGATTCGGCCGCGAGAAGGTCTCCTCCACCCTCCCCGGCGGCGGATCGAGGCCCGGCGGCGACAGATCGGGCGTGGCGGGCTCATTCCCACGCGCGTTGACCCGCGGGCGGCGCGTGCAGCCGCACGCCAGCGCGGCGCGGGCGTGCACGCTGCGGTGGTGGAGAACAGCGGGCGGGCTGCGGCGTGTGGGTGGCGGCGCTGCTGGACTCGGAGTAGGTACCGAGGGGTCGGGGAAGAGCTTTTTTTTAGAACACGGTCGGGGAAGAAGATGGGGCGGCGGCGTGCAGACGTGGAACGCCAGCAGTTGCGTTAAAGGGGTGGCAAGTGGTGGTCTAGTTAGTTAGCTGGACCGCAAAACACCAGGACGACGGCCCATTTCTTCCAAAATTTTTCTTCTTTTGCTTTAACCTTCTCTATTAAACCAGTGAACTTCTATTTTTGTCACTTATATAAATCTAAAAATAGTTAATTTAGGGTTTGTTTGCAGGTAAGTTGCTCTTGTTGTGTTGTTGGGCTGGATTGAGCCTTTTGTGTGGCTTTTGGTATATTGAGCACTATTTATTTTAGATATTTTTCTTTTCTATTAAATACACATTATAGTTATGCATATTAGTAATAATTATTATGCAATATTATATGTACTTGCGTATCCTTGTTTTTGAAAAATGCCGTATCGCCGTATCAGTATCGGCGTATCCGTATCCCGTATCGGTGCAACGTAGGTCAGGAACCCCGGTTTGATTCACTGATCCATCCCTTTCAGTTCTTTTCTTCTTCTGTTTCTCGTAGTCATAGGGATGAAACTCTCGGAGCTGTTGCAAAATTGACAATAATAACTAGTACTCCATGTGTTCTCATAAGAGGTTCCGTTAATCATGTTGGAGTAAAACAAATTACCGTAGTAGAATTTGTCAGCACGATCCTGAATCTTACAAATGCTTGCCGCTTTGCTTCTGCAACCCCTAGATGACATGGCGAAGAACTCCCACTTCAAGAACTTGCAGGCGCTCGGCCCCCTGGAGGTCCTCCGCGCAGATTTGGACGAAGAAGGCAGCTTCGATGAAGCCGTCGCCGGCTGCGACTACGTCTTCCTCGTCGCTGCTCCCGTGCACCTCAGATCGGAGGATCCCGAGGTGCTGAGACGCCGTTCTCTGCTGCAATTCTTTTTTTTTTCTCATGGTCAACTCGAATGAACTCGATGCATGGCAGAAAGAGGTGATCGAGCCAGCTGTGCGAGGAACTCTGAACGTGATGAGGTCGTGCGTGAAGGCCGGGACGGTGAAGCGCGTGATCCTGACCTCGTCGGCGGCATCGATAATCAGGAGGCCGGAGCTCCAGGGCGACGGCCATGTCCTGGACGAGGAGTCCTGGTCCAACGTCGAGCACCTCAGAGCCCACAAGACTGGTTCCTGGGTACGCACGCGCCGTTCCTGCTGAAACAGAATGTTTCGTTGCTCCGTTTTGCTAATGGTTTTTCGCGTTGCGTCTGCGTCGTCGCAGGGTTACCCGGTCTCCAAGGTGCTCTTGGAGAAGGCGGCGTGCAGTTTCGCGGAGGAGCACGGCATCAGCCTCGTCACCGTCTGCCCCGTCGTCACCGTCGGCGCGGCGCCGGCGCCCCCGACCACCCGCACCAGCGTCCCGAACTGCCTCTCCCTTCTGTCCGGTGAGGCCGAGCGCTGAGATGAGCGCGGACCGGAACACGAGAAGAACTTGTCCATTTCTCTCGTGTTATTACAAGCTCGTCTCATACCGCTGCAAAACGCGTGACCAATCGCAGGCGACGAGGCAGAGTTCGCCGTGCTGAGAGGCATAGAGAAGGCGTCCGGCACGGTTGCGCTTGTCCACGTCGATGACCTCTGCCGCGCGGAGGTTTTCGTCGCCGAGAAGACGGCGGCGGCGGGGAGGTACCTCTGCTGCAGCCTCAACACGACCGTCCTCGAGCTCGCACGTTTCCTGGCACGGAAGTACCCGCAGTACGACGTGAAAACAAACCTGCTGTAAGAATCTTGAGAAGCCTTCGACTCTGAACCTTTCGTTGCAGTGAAGTGACTAGTAAGGAGTGATGCGTGATCCTGGGCGTGTTCCACTCTGCAGCTCCGGCGACCTGCTTGAGAAACCGAGAGTGTGCGTGTCGTCGGCGAAGCTGGTTAGGGAAGGGTTCGAGTACGAGTACAAGACACTGGACGGCATGTACGACGACATGGTCGAGTACGGCAAGGCCTTGGGAATTCTCCCCAGCTGCTAATGGCATATACTGCTCTGCTTTGGGGTGATCACCGGCTCCAACTTCCGGAAGAATTGGACCATTTCCTACCAAGTATTCTCCGACCAGATGAACAAAGGCCCGTCAGCCACCTGATGGGCATCTCTCAGCGAATGCCAATGGAATCTTGAATGTATGGAGACATGGAGTACTAAATAAAGTCTATTTAGTACAAAATCTTTTCACAAACGAGTGTAACTTTGCATTTCAGATATAATGAGCTTAACTAGAGGGTGTTTGGATCCATAGGTGACTAGAGACTAGACTAATTTTAGTCACCAAAGTGACTAAACCTTCAAACACCCCTGACTAAAGGGTGACTAAAACTAGTTTAGTCTCTAGTCACCTCTCACCCAACTTCTAGTGACTAAAATCCTCTCTCTCACATAATTAATTGCTCCTCCCATTAATTCTGTGGACCCAACAAGAGATAGGAGAGGAGAGAGAAAGGAGGGAGAAAGAACAATTTAATGTTAAGAACAATTAATGCTGACTAATTTTAGTCACCATCCAAACAAGGGCTGACTAAAAAGTTTTAGTCTGACTAAACTCTAGTTAGGTGGCTAAAGGGATCCAAACACCATCCTAGTCTATGATTTGTTACAGTAATGGTACAGTAATTATCCTCTAATCATCCGGTCAAAGACTTCATTAGATTAGATTGGTCTCGTGATTTTACCTAAAGGTTGTGAAGATAATTTTGAAAACCGACTTTATTTAATACCCCTGGTTAACGATCAAAAGGTGGAGTAAAGCCGCTGTTAAATGTAAACGTTGTGGCCGGAGTGGTTTGTGAGTTTGTGACAAAAGAGTTGCTTTTAGGTCACGATCTTTCTTTCGCCATTGCCATTGTTCTGACTTTTCCTATCGCCCCGAAACTTGCGAGAAATTCAATCGTATCCACTCAATCAGACATTGGTTGCAGCAAAATCCTTTGAATAAGATTCGTTAGAGATAGTGAGAGAGAGGAAATATACGATTGGTTGCGCCAACTGTGCCATTATTTTCGATAAATTTGGACTTTTGCCATTGCAGCTTCACAGCATTAGCACTGCAAATCGTTGCTTCGCAAATTTGTCACTTAAATTGTTGGCGTCTCGATTTTCTTGCCACTATGCCTCTTTTACTGTTTTTATATTCCTTTTCTATTTTTCATGGCAGCGAAAGGACGAAAATGCCCTCAGAATCTTGGGACCTTTTTGTAGATTTGTCGTACTGCACTTGTGTGTGCTTATAACAATGCGAAAGGTTTGCTGATCTTGTGTGCCAACCGAAACACACTGTAACGAACAGTGATATTTCTCTCTTGTGCTACAAAAATGCCGGCGCCAGGTGGTGGCCTGAAGACGGCGTGCGTCACAGGAGGGAACGGGTACATCGCTTCAGCGCTCGTGAAGATGCTGCTGGAGAAGGGGTACGCTGTAAAAACGACCGTCAGGGACCCTGGTTCGTCAATCGTCCATGCCTTTTAATTTGTGTGTGCTGTTTCGCTATATTTTGTTTGTGAAGTCTGTGATGGAGAGAGTTATTTGTAGATGACATGGAGAAGAACTCCCACCTCAAGAGGTTGCAGGAGCTCGGGCCGCTGGAGGTCCTCCGCGCCGACTTGGACGAGGAGGGCAGCTTCGACGAGGCGGTCGCCGGCTGCCACTATGCCTTCCTCGTCGCAGCTCCGGTGATCCTTGCGTCAAAGAACCCTGAGGTGCACTCTATACCACTATTTGAAAGGATTAGTACGAAAGAATATGACGGTTGAGATTAATTACTACCTCCGTTCTGATTTAACTGATGTTTCCCGCCATAACAACAATGTTCTTTAGCTTAAATTTTCAGGCGGTTTTGGGTGGTTTTCCATTTGTGAAAATGTTAAAAAATGGTTTCATCTAAAAATCATAACAAATTCATTTTAAATCAGAAAATATGGAACTTATACAAAGTTTTATAAAAATGTCACCTATCTATTGGTGAACTATTTGGAGTCATCTGCATCTTATTATTCATATTCCTAGTATTTTTAGAAAAAGCAATAAAAACTAGAAACTTGAACATATAATATTTAAAAACTCCAAATAGTGCACCAATAGATAGGTGACATTTTTATAAAACTTTGGGTATTAGTTCCATATTTTTCGACTTAAAACTAATTTGTTATGATTTTTAGATAAACCATTTTTTAACATTTTCATTAAATGAAACCTCCAAAACCGCTCAAAGCCAAAACTTGCAAGTTGATAATATATGTCTGGTTTGTCGTTAATAAAACCGAAACATGGTTTCAGAATCGACTTTTCCGATAAAAAACCGGAGGTAGTACATACCATTAAAATTTACACTTGAGGTAATGGTGGTATATGTGGTATATAGATATTATCGGAAAAATTATCTTCATGACATTTTCCTCTCGACGACGCTCTTCCTTTGTATTTCTCTCCTCACACTTCCTGTCGACGGTGGTGGCGAGCGGCGACGACGTGACTGCCAGAATTACTTTTGTATTTATCTAGAACATCATTATTTTTTTAGATAAATTTTGAATGCCAAAACATCATTCTTGTTGGGACGGATATGTGGATTATCTAAATAATATAATTTACCCTAATTACAGATTTACCCATAGCAGAAAATAGCTTATACTCTGTACCAACACCTGATTTCTTTCATCTCAATCTGGTGACCACGTACGAGCGCGGCGCAGGAAGAGCTCATCGGGCCTGCCGTCCGGGGAACCCTGAACGTGATGAGGTCGTGCGCGAGGGCGAGGACGGTGGAGCGCGTGGTCCTGACCTCGTCGGCGGCCGCCGTGGTGCCCAGCAGGCCACCGCGAGGAGACGACGGGCATGTGGCTGTGCTGGACGAGGAGACCTGGCCCGACGTCGACTACCTCGTAGCCCACAAACCAGTAACATGGGTACGCACCTAGGTTTAGCTGCTTGCACGCCAACAAAAAAACCTAAGCGCATGACAGTGTCCGTGTGTTTGTCTCTTTGCAGGGGTACAGTGTCTCCAAGGTGCTCTTGGAGAAGGCGGCGTGCCGGTTCGCGCGGGAGCACGGCATCAGCCTCGTCACCGTCTGCCCCACCGTCACCGTCGGCGCGGCGCCGGCCTCAAAGGTTCACATCAGCGTCCCCGCCAGCCTCTCCCTGCTCACCGGTGAGAGATGAGCTGCTAGCTGGAAGCTAGCGACCAACTGACTGAAAGCTACAGCGAAGAGAACCACCCTAGTTTCATTATTCGGAGACGGAAATTTTCCAGTTCTTCCGATCGATGCTCACGCGCGTACCATCACATATCATCGTCATCGCCACGCAAAAATTTTCAGGTGACGAAGCAGCCCTCGGCGTGCTCAAAGGCGCCGAGACGCTGTTCGGTTCGGTGCCCATGGTTGACGTCGACGACCTCTGCCGCGCCGAGATACTCGTCGCCGAGAACGAAGCGGCTTCGGGGAGGTACATCTGCTGCGGTCTCAACACCACCGTCGTCGAGCTCGCCCGTTTCCTGGCGCACAAGTACCCACAGTACAACGTCGTCAGAACAAATCTGTAAGAATCAGCTAGTAGCGCCGCAGAATCTGAGCTCTGAATTCCTAAGTTTTTGCACTGATGAGTGGTCGTGGTGTTCTTGCGTTGCACTTGGCAGCTCCGGCGAACTGCTTCAGAAGCCAAGAGCGTGGCTGTCGTCAGAGAAGCTGGTCAAGGAAGGCTTCCAGTTCAAGTACAAGACCCTAGATGATATGTACGACGACGTCGTCGAGTACGGCAAGGCCCTCGGATTTTTATCCAGCTGATGCTATGCATATGTACTTGTATGCCATTGTGATTGCTCCTTGTAGTAGAAGTACACTTGAAATGCAACTGGAACCGTGTGGTTTTTTTAAGGAAAAGCTATAGCTCACCTGGGTGATTTGGAGGGGTCTCTCACACGAATTTTTTCTCATCTCCATCTTCACCTCCACCCACCTTCTTCCCCAACTCCGGCGACACTCCAGCGAAGGTTAGGGTTCGGGTTAGGGTTCGGGGTTAGGGGTTCGGGGTTTCGGGGATCTTTGTCACCGCCGGACCTAGAGGGAGGGTCGGCAGGTGGTCCGCGGAGGTGGCGGCTCGCTGGGCGGCAAGGCCGAGCGGGCGGGGCGCCGGCCGGGCGGTGGAGGCCGCGGTTGGGGCAGTCGGCGGGGAACTCACCGGCGTTGGAGAAGACGACCTCGCCGTGGCCGGAATCGGAGGAGGCGACGAGGCGGTGGTAGGGGCTGCGAGGGGGCGGTCGGCGCGTGAGCTCCGGCGGACTCTAGTCCGCCGGCGCCGCCGGGGTGGAGGAGGGGCTTTGCGGGGCCGCGGGATCCCGCGTGAGGCGTCGGGGGGAACGCGGAGGGTAGAAACGGAGAAGAAGGTGGGGTAGATGGATAAGGTTGAGCTGGGGATGATCTGGACCGTCCGTTTTTGATCCTATGGTCAAAAAATTCGTGTGAGGGAGGCCTTTATTTCACCTAGGTGATGGATAGACACTCCTTTTTTTAATTTGACCCTTTTCAACAACTATTTTTACATTTAGACCCTCGACGATTTTTTTTCGAAAATTGACCTTTTTCTCGGCGCCGTTCCACCCCACGCTAAGGTAACTTGCTAGGAATGAGGCTGCCACGCCGAGAAGCGAAACCTTCGCGAACAACGCCGAGGAAAAGGGTTCATTTTTTGGAAAAAGTTTCCTCAAACGTCCAAATGTAAAAATAGTTTCTAAGGGCCAAATTAAAAAACACGTGGAACCGTCAACCGTGAAGTCATGGGCTGTGTCGTTGAACTGTGCAACAGGGGACTGGTCAAAATGGACCGGCTAGGCAAATTTCAGGCCCATAGATGTGCCCTTGCTGGGCCAAGCATGATCAACTTAAAATGTACTCCCTCCGTCCGTAAAGAGTGCAATCCTAGCATTTGAAAAAAATCTCACAAAGAGTGCAATCCTAGAAAATAGAACTAGTACTCCGTATTTATCTTTTCAAATCATCACCTTTTTAACTAGCTATATTTTTATAAATTATAACACATACCATTTGTTTATATCTTAATTATTATATTATATGCCAATAATTCAAGAAAGAAAATATTATTTTTTAATCATATTTTGATCTATATTTTTAATACAGGTCATTTGGATTCAAATTTAACGTTGACTCATGCTATTTTGGTGCAAAATTAAAAGGTTATTTTAAGTTATTTTAAGTACTAGTGGTGAACAACTCATTTGCAAATTTAGGAGGTTATATTAAATTATTTTTGTAATAGCAGAAGTGGGAAATTTTGATGAAAAATAGAGGGTTACAATAAAATATTTTCATAATGGCATAGGTGGGTAATTTTTTAGAAAAATGTAATAGATCCAATGATTGTGATGATTTGGAGTCTACTTATTGGCGGCTAGATGTTTTGCTTTTTTGTGAGTATAAGATTTCTCTCTTTTTCTAGAAGGTTCACCTAGGATTCTAGGTGGCTTCACCTGGCGGCTTCAAAAGGAGTCGTATAAGATTGGATTGAAATCCAATAGTTTGGCTGTCCTTCCACGATAAAAGAAAGAACACTATGATTTTTGAAACATTTTTATTTCTACACCTACATCTTTTTCTGGCTGTCCTACCACGATAGAAGTACTCCGTAGAAAAAAAATGGTCTTGATTTTCTAAACATTTCTTAGAACTAGTAAAATGCACGTGCGACACGCACGTGTCTAAAAAATAATAACTAAAAAAATTATGTTTATATGTTAAAATCATGTGTGTGCCGCACATGTCTAAAAATCCGTAATAAATAAAAAATATTTCACGTGTATGTAACAACTTACACCGCTCGTCGGTCCAACAGAGCGCCATCAGCCATCACTGTTTTGTTATGTTTGAGCACTACCGGACGAAAAAATTGACGCCAAGAAGCAAGCGAAGCTGAGCCGTAGGCATGTGCCAGATGCACATGTTTTCTTAAAAAGGTACAACATCAAAATAATTTTCTTTTAAAAAATACATGATTGTTATTAGATTTCAACTTTAATAGAGTTCACAAGTACCGCTACAAGGATACAATTTATTCAAACTTTAACAATTTGTGACAATTATTTAACCGATTCATATAAGGACACGTCAAAAACTTCAACATTTCTTCTTGGTTGCGAAAGACGTGACCTGTGATTTATGTAATCAAACACGTACTTTATGAAAGAACATGAAGACTTCATTTTGGACTCTGCATATATTGTATTGAATAATTTCTGCAGCTCTTCCTCTTCTAAGTCTTCATCATCATATTTTTTTCCTCTTCTTTCTCGTCCTCCGGCTGCCATTCACTGTCAACCTTTTCTTTTTTTAGCTATCGTCATCCTCTTTTTTTTTTATGTGATTCGTCCAACTCCAAATTGATCTCTTGGTTGTCCTCTCCGTTAATAATCTCAACATCTATTGTGAACACTATAATTTTGAAACATTTTATTTCTACACCTACATCTTTTTTTGCTGTCCTTCCACGGTAGAAGTACTCCGTAGAAGAAAAAAATGGCCCTGATTTTCTAAACATTTCTTAGAATAGGACAAACCTAACATTTTTTTATCATAAAAAGCGTTTCTTTAAAAAACTAAAGAAGCAAGTGTCCATGAAACATCAATCTCCCATATAAAAAAAAAGTCTACCGGTTATTATGGATACTAGCCTATCAACCCGTGGCTCCGCACGGGCTAGCACTCTACTTTAATTATTATTAATTATTGTTTACTTTTATTAGGAGCATCATAATAAGGTTCACACAATTTTGCAACATAGACTTTTGCAACATAAACTGTAAATATAATATATTAATTAGCATTTGGTCAGCATAATTTGAGAGAGATATTTATAATTTTAAGATTGCGTTGCATAAGATGCTTGAAAAATAATAAGTACAATTAACTCTGTTTTATTGAAAGATCCACCGCAATAATAAGACGCAAATCTTAGTATTTCTTATCTTCTTCTTGTTACAGTTTTATCCCAATGTAGCACTAATCAAGAGATAATTTATTTTGAGTATATGGGTGCGTCGGAGTCCGATCTTCTGGAATTGAACCGCATAAATATTTGCATTTAAAATGACGTTGGTTAGTTTATGATTTATAAATGAATAATTAATAACTAAGAGCTGTTCAGATCATTATATCAACGGTTCCACCAGTGTATTATTTGTTTTTATGTGTTTCATGATTTGCTTCAATTTCTTGGACCATGTTACGGTTGATGCCAGGTATCACTGGTAAATTATTTTGATAGGCACTATGGAAGATATTTTTAATTCAATGTAGGTTTGTAACATGTATGTAAGTGTTGAAAGTTTTGTAGCTGCTTTCTACTTAAAAAAGGAGAATTACTCAATCAAGAGCCAAATATCACGGATTTTGATAAATCTGAAATTTGTCCTTGTTTCGTCTACAGTCGAATGTGTGTTGTGAGTTCTATAAAATCTATGAAACATAAATGTGAATTATTATTAAATAGTCATAAAATGAGTAAAAGTGTAGAAATTATAAAGTTAATAATGTTTTACCTGATAGGTACGTGTCCACATTTATTCTTGTTGAAAGCATATCCGTACTCATGAACTTGAAACTATACTTTGGAATGTTTTCATTATCTTTGAACCTTTTTAGAGTAGCTGTGGGTAAGAAGTTGACGTACGATCCTGTCATTTTCCATTAGTCGATACTTCTATGTTGTTGGTATGACTCTAACATTTGCAATTATGTACACATTTCCTTCTTAAATCAGTGGTTTAAACTTTTTCATATAGGTCTTATTGATAACACCGTGCATTATGGTTCTTTTTTCATCGTCATTAATAATTTGTAAACCGAAAACAATACAAAAAGGCAATCAAATGGAACATATCCACAATTTGGCTACCCTTTCCTTGATGTTCCACAATTTCTTTCCTGGTCTAATTTCACTTCAGGTTTTATTCACTATTGCAACTTCTTTTTTTAGCAAAGTTCACCATTGCAACTTGTTCAACTGCATTAGCAAAAGATGGTGATGGATCTAATTATCTTATTTTTTCATACAAAAGATATAATATACAAATTTAAAAAAATTCTATACATAAGTTATGGTACACAAATAACAATCAAGTAAAATATAATTCAGTAGAAAGAATTGAAAATAATAACAGTTTGAGAACAACTTTGAGAAGCAAATCATCTATACCTAGCACACAGTAGACCTAACAATAAATAAATAATTTAGTAGTCATAACATATGCCATGAAAAATTAATCTAACTGTAGCATGCAACAGGACAAATAATAAACAAATAATTTAGTACTCGTAACTTATGCCGTGAAAAAAATAATCTAACTATAGCACACAGCAGACTGAATAATAAACAAATAATTTAAAAATTATCCAATTGTAGAAGAGAAATCAAATAAGCTCAAAAAGCAATATCTCGTCGTGGATGGATCTCTAGTGTTCTAGTGTAACCAATGGGTGTAAAAGGTTCCGTGCAGCCATAGAAGACTGCTTAGGTTGATCGTACATTTATGTTGAATAGCAGCAGGGGACCTAGTTCCGTTGATGAAAGTAGTAGCAATCCTTTATTGATGGAAGCAGTACACAAAAGAGATATTTCTTGAAAGATGTCATCTCTCATTTTATAATTTTATATATGCACGGGTAAAGTATATAATTTGTTGTATTAGCTAACAACCTTTTAGGATAATTTTTTTATGCTTAAAGTATGAAAGAGATTCGAGACAAGAAAAATCTAATCGACATGTATATACCATACGTTCTAGTTTTTTAGTTGTATTATCTAAAGATCCTTTTAGAATAGATTCTTTTTATAATTTAAACATGGGAAATAGATAAAAGGTAAGAGACTAATTATGTTACATTACATTACATGTGACAGGCACGATAGGATAGTTGGACAATTTTTTTATTTGAAGTAAAATGATTTATTGTGTTAGATGTGACTGGGAGATGGTTTAGATTCAATTTTTCTATAGTGTCACGTGTGGATAATTTAGACAAAGATATAGGAGGGTTGTTTTTGTTAATTCCTTATAATGGCAGGCATGATAGGATAGTTGGACAATTTTTAATTGAAGCAAAGAGATTTATTATGTTAGATGTGACCGATAGATGATTTAGATTTAATTTTTTCTATAGTGGCACATGTGGATAATTAAGACAAAGATATAGGAGAGTCGTTTTTGTTAATTCTTCATAATGACATAGCCATGGGTAATTTTAGAAACAAAATACATCTAACGGCTATTAAAATCAATGATATTTTTTTAGAGTGTCCACATAGGACTCCTAAGTGGCTTTATGTGGAGGCTTCTCTTTTTTAGACTGTCCACCTTGGATTCCTAAGTAGCTTCATGTGGAGGCTTCAAAAGAAGCCTCCAATTAGCAATAGTAAGATGGATCACAAGCAAAAGGCGGGATATCAGCTGATCAAGATAACAGAGAAACCACAGTCCTACAACACGCATTAGTAGTTAATTGCTACTTTGGTATAATAAATAGTCTTCAATTTGGTAGAATAAATAGTATTATGTGAGAGAAAAATAAGTCAAAACAAGTCGAGATAAGCCAAGCTTATACCCGCCGAACAACCTCAATGTAAATGTCAAACAAACATTTAAAATTAGTAAAAAATCTGACCAACAACTACGACGAGAGCACCACCACGACTCCACGAGCACGAAAGAGCCACCGAACAATGAATGCGCCGGGTCCGATCCTTTGGGGATTTGCTTCATCTTCAGCTCTGTCCCCTCCTGGTTTTGCCAATGCCACCTGTCACTTGTTTACTTGAGTCAGCATCTGCCCCCCGCCCCCCCGTCGACGCTCTTTGTTTAAGACCCGCCATCGCTGTACAAGGGAGACAATTTCCTTATCAGAACAATAAACTTGTCTCGGAGTGTTGTTTTTTTCTCACTGACACATCTATCCATCCAATATATATGGTCTACTCTATCAGCTGGTGGTTGCATTTGCATCCAGCCAGCTGCAACGACTGAGCAAGACGACAATCCAAAGAACACAGTCTCCATCCAGTTGTCCACGACGCTTGACAATAAATTACTCCTCCTCCAACATTTAAACATGTTGGAGGTTAATTTAGTGGAGCAAACGACCATCATCGATCCTATCCGCATTTAGCTGTCATAGTTTTATTCCGGGATTTTCGGCGTTATCGTTAAGTGGCGGTGCGTTAAAATTCGGCCGACGACGGTGGTGAGAATCTGAGATCTGCCGGTCTCTCGGCCGAAGGTGCTCATAGGGGTAGGGTTTGCGTACGTGTATTCATAGAGGTGAGTGTGCGTGCGTATTGTGAGCGTCTGCGTTGTACAATGTAATTAATTCTAAAAAAACTGTCATGTGCTGGTACGGTACATTCTAAAATGACCACGCGGTCGTCGAGCTCGTGGAGTGGTGGTCGTTTGCTCGACCGATCGGACGGCAACCACCACCGATTGGAGGCGTCGTTTTTTGCTACGGGCAGGCAATTCTGAACCTTTCGGCCCCGAAAAAATCCCGGGTGTTTTTCGAGGAACAGTTTATCTCGTATTCGACGACGTTCTCACCGTGTCGTCTACCTGCCGGAGTCGAGCTTCAGAGGAAGCGAAAAGATCTCCGGGAACCCTGTGGCTGTGAACCATCGTGTGGGGGCGGCGTTGCCTTTTCACTGGGGTGGTGAGAACGATCGAGCGCTGCCGGCTACAGCAACTCGCACGCCGCGCGCATATACGGACCGGGTTTTCGCTGTGCATATAAGACACCGTTGCTCAGCCAGTGTGCCAACCAACCATCCACCTCGATCAGGAGCCGCACCACACTCACTGCCTGAGTGCTCGAATCCTGTCGAGTCAAGAACCAGCACCCAGCAGTGTCCTCGTGTTCTCCTTTGCCAAAGATGGCGGCCCCGGCAGGTGAGGAGAGGAAGAAGACGGCGTGCGTGACCGGGGGGAACGGCTACATCGCGTCGCTGCTCATCAAGATGCTGCTCGAGAAGGGCTACGCCGTCAAGACGACGGTCAGGCACCCCGGTCAGAGATGATTTTCCCCGGCTTCTCCTTAATAAATTCTTCTCGGTTCTGAATGATCGAAAGCTAGTGCGTATTATCCTTCTGAATTAATTCTGATACTGAATTGTATGATATCGTCCCAGAGAACAAGGAGGACAACTCCCACCTGGAGGACATGAAGAAGCTCGGCTCCCTGGAGGTGCTCCGCGCCGACCTGGGCGAAGAAGGCAGCTACGACGAGGCCGTCGCCGGCTGCGACTACGCCTTCCTCCTCGCCGCCCCGGTCAACTACAAGTCCACCAACCCTGAGGTGCGGATCATCAGCTCGTTGTTGGCAGTTGGCACACATTTTTGTGGTGGCCAGCAGCGTAATGTTTAATTTCTCACACCAAATACTTCTTGCACGATTTTCTGGCAGAAAGAGCTGATCGAGCTCGGCGTCCAAGGCACGCTGAATGTGTTGCGGTCCTGCGTCAAGGCCGGGACGGTGAAGCGCGTGATCCTGACCTCGTCGACGGCCGCCGTCTCCAGCAAGCCACTGGAAGGCGTCGGGCACGTCCTCGACGAGGAGTCCTTCTCCGACGTCGAGTACCTCACCGCCAAAAGGACCGGCCTCTGGGTACACGCTTGCAGTGCATATATGTTCATCAGTTCTGAACCCGGCCTGAATGTTCAGTCCGTTTACTGATTGCGCTTATTCATAACAGGCGTACCCGGTGTCGAAGGTGCTCATGGAGCAGGCGGCGTCCAAGTTCGCGGAGGAGCACGGCGTGAGCCTGGTGACCCTGTGCCCGTCCGTCACCGTCGGGGAGGCGCCGGACAGGCAGGTCTACACCACCGTCCCGGCCATCCTCTCCCTGCTGTCGGGCGACGACAAGGAGCTCAGCGTGCTCAAGGGCATCGAGAGGGCCTCCGGGTCGGTGCCGCTCGTGCACGTGCACGACGTCTGCCGCGCCGAGATCTTCGTCGCCGAGGCGGAGGCGGCCGCCGGCAGGTACATCTGCAACGCCCTCGACACCACCATCGTCGAGACGGCACGATTCCTGGCAGACAAGTACCCGCAGTACAACGTCAACACGGACCTGTAAGATTCTGGCGGCGCCGCTTGCTTTCTTTGCCCTCCTGATCAACGATCACGGCTAGCTGATGATTCGATTGCATGAACAAATGAAACCTCTTTATTTGCAGCTCCGGCGACCTCCTCAAGAAGCCGATAGCGCTGCTGCCGTCGACGAAGCTGGAGAAGGAAGGGTTCGAGTTCGAGTTCAAGACGCTGGAGCACATCTACGACGACATGGTGGAGTACGGCAAGGCCCTGGGGATCCTGCGCAACTGATCGATGTAGCACGAGATCGAGAGGTGTAGTGATCATTTGGGACGGCCCATCGGTACCCTGTACCCGCAAAATAAGTCCGTGTCCGTGATGCGTGTTTTTGCCACGTCAGAGCGTAACATGGGTGGTTTCAACTGAGCGTAGCTCCTCTTTGTGTGGTGTGTGTGTTTCCCTTCAAAATTTGATGTTCTTCTTTTTGTTTTGTTTTGTTTTTTTAGATTTTAGAGTTTTCAGTCATATCTGTATCACATTAGTGCGCATGATGCGACCTGAATCAGATATTTGTGCAATAGACACGCCGTGTTTGTGTGAACAAAACTCACGAATCCTGGATTCATTACATTTCCATGAGCAACCTCCGGAATTGATGCTGAGTTTAATCGATCTCACATTGAAAATTGATGATGGGAAGCACAGGGAGCAGATAATTCTTTTTCTATTGTTGAGGGCGCCAATGAACATGGACATGATGGGTATATCTAATCGGGTTAGAATTCCGTTGCGCACTCTAAGATCCTCTTTTCTCACTTATTTCACCAGGGTGCCAATTACTAATGAGATGCATAACCTAAAATCGTGTTTGGATCCTTCCAACTTTTTATAAGCTTTGAAAACGAGTCAGCTTATAGCTTTGTATAAGCTGTGGTTGGATAGTTGAAAACTGGAGACTGGAGTATATATATAAGCTGAACTATTCGAGATTAACTAGAGTAGTTTTTAAGTACTTCCGTTCCAAATTGTAGGTTGTTTTAACATTTCGAGGTAAGTTCCAAAGTGTAGGTCGTTTTAACATTTCGAGGTTCACAAATTTTTGTTATGTATCTGGATATATACCAGACCTGTTTAGTTCAAGAAAGAATTTAGGAGAAAATTTTGGGGGTCTATTTCAAGGCCTCAGAGGTAATAAATGTAGACAAATTACAAAACTAATTACATAGATGGACGGGAAATCCCGAGACAAATCTATTAAGCCTAATTAATCCATCATTAGAGATAATTAGACATAATTAGAATTAGATTCGTCTCAAAAATTAAAGTATGTGTTATGTGATGGGTTTTTTTAGTAATCCACATTTAATACTTCTAGTTAGCGTCTGAAGATTGATGTGATGGGTAGTTGGAAAAATTTTGGTAACTAAATACACCTTTATGTCTAAGTACATGATAATAACTATATATGAATATAGATTTGTCAAAACGACCTATAATTTAAAACGGAGAGTAGCTTTCTACTATCTCCCTGTTCGTTTGGCTTATCAGCCACCAGCCAACAATACTTTTCTCTTAGAACAAACCAGCCACCAAAGAACCAACCAAGAAGATTTTCTTTCGTAACAAATCAAGATCACCACCACCAAATTATATGTCCCTGCCAACGAGTGGGAGCACCCAAAAATGTTTTTTTATTTGAGCACATGTGGTAATGTATTCCCATCAGGTCTGAACAATGAAGACCCACCATATTTGTTTCATCCACTGACGTGTATAGTTTGGCCGGCCCTGACGAAGTGAGCACATCGAAAGTTGGTTAAACGTTTCTGGAGCAAACTGTCTTGGACATGCAAGCTAGCAGGAAGTACAGTAGCAAAGCATTTGAAAAGTTGGTCGAACGTTTTGCACGCGTGTGACAGCGGATCGATCGCAAGATTTTCAGAAGGCGTGTCACCCGCCGATGGGACAGAAAGGTTGGAGACAAAGTAGGATCTCAGGATCATCCATACCGCATTTGAGTCGTGGCAACAATGAGCACCTGCGTGACCTGCCTGTGTTGCTGCTCTCGGAACAGTCTCAACTTGAAATAAAAGGAGATAGTTCCCTCCCCTTTTAAAATTGTAAACTGTTTTGTTTTTTGGTTTATAAATATTGTTTTGTATCTGGACACATAGTTATTGTCTTGATTCCACTTTCATTTGTGTAATACAGTAACATCTTGGAATATAATTAAAAAAAAAAGTCAAAACGACTAAAATTTGAGACCGGAGAGGGAGTAGTACGTGCGTCCTTCTGTTCCGATGTCTTGTTGCCTGCTACTACTACTGATTTCTCACATACCAGAAGAATCGTTCCCCCAGAGAAGAATCATCTTCAAACAGGTTAAACTGACCAGTGCATCTTCTCAGCAAAATTGCTCGAACGCCCAGCTCTCTCCTCTCTGAGATCGCGCGAACCGGCCGGCATGTGCAGGAGCTGCTGGTCGCCGCTTGCGCTCGGCGCCGCGCGACTCGTCTGGCTCGTGCCCGTCCGTCCAGCACAGGAGGCGTGCACGCTCGCGCCATTGGCAGAGAAATGCTCGCCCAGCAGCATCTCATCATCATCTCCCGTGGTGCGCGTGGGTGTTCGTATTCCTGCCCGACATGAGAAATGACTGAAATGTTGACATTTCTGACCCTGACCGCGTGATGGCGAGGCATTCGATTGGGCGCGTTGTGCTGTGCGCCACATGAACCCCCTTTGTCCGCGTCACATCGGACGCACACCATAGGTCGCGTCCGTCGTGCGCGCCCACACACGCGGCACGGGCGCGCGGCAAGGTCATTGCCGGGCGACCCCCATGGCCGGCCGTCGACGTCGAGTCGGAGAGGGAGCTGAGCTCCCGACCGCGCGTGCCGACAGCGAGAGATTTGCTGGTCGGCTGCTGCCTGCGAATGAGGGCATGGTATAGCACTAGCGCCTGCCTCTGCTCCCGGCGTACGAACAGGGCTGCTGCCGCCGCTCCGGCAACATTGAAACGATTTCGAATGTTGGATATTTTTCTGAAACGAACAGGGTCTTTTTCTGAAATTGGATATTACGAAGGTCTTTGACAGTGTGCGTTGGGATTTCCTTTAAGAGGTCATGGAAAGACTTGGTTTTGGTGTCAAGTGGCGAAGCTGGGTGTCAATTCTGCTATCCTCTTGTTCCTCTGCTGTGCTTCTCAATGGATCAAGGGGACGTTGGTTTAAGCACTACGCCGGTCTTCGCCAAGGGGATCCTTTGTCGCCAATGCTTTTTATTTTGGCTATGGAGCCACTGCAAAGGATGTTGTCGGTGGCGGCGTCGGATGGTCTCCTCTCACCTCTTAATTGCCGTGCAGCGTCCTTGCGGATCAGCCTCTATGCGGATGATGCTGCTATTTTCCTGAAACCGTGCAAAGAGGAGGTACAAGTGGTTGCAAACATTTTGGAAATCTTCGAACATGCTTCTGGTTTGGTAACTAACAGGGCCAAATGTGTCGTATATCCCATCTAATGTGACAATGTTGATTTACAGGAGGTCATGGAGCCTTTCGCCTGTCCAATCCAAGCCTTTCCCTGCAATTACTTGGGATTACCGCTGCATTTCCGCCAACCTGGTCGTTTACAAGTGCAGACTATTATTGATAAAATGGCCAACCCGCTGCCCATGTGGAAGGCAAAATATCTTAACAAAGCTGGAAGGCTAAAGTTGGTCAACTCGGTTTTGTCATCGATGCCCACATACTTCCTCACTATCTTTCCAATCAAGAAGTGGGCCATCAAAAAGATGGATAAGATTAGGAGAAGCTTTTTGTGGAAGGGTACTGAAAGTGCGAATGGAGGCCATTGTTTGGTGAGGTGGACTAAATGTAGAAGACCAAAGGATTGTGGGGGTCTTGAAGTCTAGGATTTTTGAATCTTTTGGCAGAGCACTAAGGCTCAGATGGCTCTGGTTTCAGTGGGTTGAGCCGGATCGACCATGGGTGGGCTCGGAGCTACCATGTAATGAACTGGATAAGCAACTTTTTCAGGTTAGCACATTGGTAACTGTCGTACAGACATCCCTGGGCCCACTACTCAGGTGGGTGCCGGGACCGACTACTCCGTGGGCCCCTGGGACTACTCGACTTGGGCTACACGGCACCTGCTGGCGTGGAGTGCAAGGCCTACAGAGGATTAGTACTCGGTTAGGAAGCTAGACATGCTCGGATCCATGTAGAGTACTCCTAGCCGTACACGACTAGTACTCCTCTGGCAAACCGACTTGTAACCCTGCCTCCCGGAGTATATAAGGTGAGGCAGGGACCCCTATCTCATCATCCGCATCATCTTGTAAACACACCCAATAAGTCTAGAGCTACAAAGATACAGATTTAGGGTATTACGACCTGCGCCCGAACCTGTCTAAATTGTGTGCCACGTGTCTCTCCTCTAAGTTCCCGATCTCGGCGAGGCCACAAACATCTACCTCGGTACTCCCTTTGGTAGGTTGCCGGTCTAAACGACACCGCGGTGGCCGGTAGGATCTCGCAAGATCACATGGCGAACTCGACGCAATCGTCATCAAGCCAACGCCGCCTTCAACCGCGGCGACACCTTTCTTCGCTCGGTCTCGCATCACGCCGGCGGCCTGGATCGTTCCAGCTCTACCTCACCATGACCCCGGACCTGGAGACCGGACTCGTGACGCTTCCCGAAGCCATCACGGGCCAACTTGTCGAGAAATTCGACAAATTTTCACTCTGCAACCAAGTCGCCGACTTCGAGATTGGATCCGCCTCCAACTCGAACTCGACGTCACCCTGGATCGAATCATGCAAGTTGGCTCCTGAGCCATTGTGTGGAACGGTCCTCCTCCATGAGCACTTCCCATACGACCTCTGCAACTCCAGCAGGGCCCACGCGGAAGCTCTCACCGCGTGTCGGGCCGGCAAGGAGATCGTCTCCGAGTCCTCCTCGGACTCCAACACCGTCCCCGACTACAACTCGGACTCCTCCTACGAGTTCGACTTTGGTCTTGATCCGATCGAGTCTGAGTCCGAGCTCAACTCCATCGAGGAACATCGTGTCCTCGCGGCTTGGTCATCACGTCTACTCCTGCCGGCGGTTTGTCATCGCCCGATCGCAGCCCGCGCAGACCTAATCAACGACAACTCACGCTGCGTCGCCTACCTCGAGACATCCCCTTCCAGGAGGGGACACCGTTGACTCCGATCGAGGAAGAGCACACGCCAACCGAGGTGGCGACTCACCGATCCCGAACCTGCACGCGATCGTGAAGTATTCAGGCTGGAGAAGTCGGAACCTCAGGCAACCAAGTTGATCGCTACCTTGACGACATCTCAGACGAGGAATCAGCCAATGCACCTCCGAGATGAGGCTGCGAGGCCAAGAATGCCCCAGCGCAATGCTGAGCGACCGACGCAGCGCGGCTCAGAAGCTTTTCCCATCCGGAACCTCAGAGGCTCGGATCAAGTCGAAACCGGTGCATACCACCCACGAGCAATGCCTCATGTCTATCACTACGATAGCACGAACAGCTCAGGGGCACCGTGCAGGCGAACTCATCGCCAAGCTTGCTGAAGACGCCAACTTCATGCGGGTCGACAATGAGTCGATCGCCTACCGAAACCACGAAGCCACTAGTCGCAGCCCAGCAGATGGCGGACGCAACCGCGTTCATGGCGAACACCAGCCAAACCCCAACCGCTCTAGAGCCTCGGCGGACCCTCAGGCGGCAATAGCCAAGTGGCAGCGGCGTGGTCGTCGGGCGGCGGTGGCGGCGGCAAGGCGGAAGTTCCTCCCATGGCGCCGGCAGAAGAGCCGGTGGTGGCGGCGATCGCGGAGGCTGAGGCCACGCGAATAGACACGCCACCGGCAACGCACGCGGTGGCTATGACGCCCGCCACAGGATCGACGAGATCCGCCGCAAGAAGGGAAGCGGCGGCGGCGATGGCTTTCCGCCTACTACGCACGACCGCAACCTTCTCCTTCCTGAGAAATTCAAGTCTCTCGGGATCTCCAAGTACGACGCGAAGCAAGACCCAGTTCAGTGGCTCAGGTGCTATGCCCTGGCCATTAAAAATGCTAGTGGCAACAATGACGCAAAGTGCCTCTTCTTCCTACATGCGGATCAAGCTCCACTCACTTGGCTCGAGTCACTCGAAAAGAACTCGATTGACGAGTGGGACCAGTGAAGGCCAGTTCCACCAGCAACCGCGGCGCCATGGGCGCCGGTACTCGCATGGACTTGGCGATGGTCAAGCAGGAACAAGGCGAGACGCTTCGCTAGTACATGCGTCGCTTCTTTGACAAGCGCGCGACCCTAGTCGACGTCACCGACAAAGAAGTCATCGACCTCTTCCAAGACGGGCTCTATCACCGTCTCACCTTCGAAGACTTCGGTCGCCGCCCGAGTTCCATCACCAAGCTCAAGGACATGAGATGAAGAGGACAAGGCAACGCCAAGTACGACTCCATTCGCGGCAAGAGCAAAAACAACACGGGCGGCAACAACAATAACAAGGATCAAGGCGGTCGCAACAACAACTACTACTCGAGTTCCAACCGCAAGCGCAAGCCGACAACACAATACGAGCGGCTGCTCTGCGCAAGGACAACTCGAAAAAGACCTCCGGCGGCTTCAGAGACTTGCTCAAAGAGAAGTGCCCGTGGCATCTAGATGGCAATCATACAACCGACCAGTGCTACCAACTCCGGCGAGCACTCAAAGACATTCCCGAGCCATGGCCTCCTCACGACAAGAAGGGTAAGAAGAAGGTCGACGAAGGCAACGGCGACTTCCAAGAACCCGACAAGACGGTGAATGTCCTCTTCGGCGGACTACCCACCAAACGATCTCAGAAGCTCACTCGACGGGAAGTCTTGAACATTGAACCAGCGGTACCGACACCTCTAAGGTGGTCGGAGGTACCCATCACCTTCTCCCGCGGATCAATAGACAAGCTTCTCCGAGCCGGGCGCTTCCCACTCGTCCACGAAACCGAGTCGCGGGCTCCAGACTCAACAAGGTACTCATCGACGGCGGGAGCGGACTCAATGTCCTCTTCACCAAGACCTTGAAGAAGATGAAGCTCGACATCACCGACATGCTCACCAAGAGCGCGTCACCTTTCTGGCATCGTCTGCAGTAACGCGCTATACCACTTGGCTCGGTGGTCCCGCGGTTACCTTCGGGGATTCAAGGGAGAACTACCGCACCGAGTACATCAAGTTCGAGGTTGCGGACTTCGAGACCTCCTACCATGCCATCCTCGCACCACCGCCAAGTTTCATGGCGGTGCCTCACTACACCTACTTGGTACTCAAAATGTCCAAGTCCCGCCGGAGTAGTCACGCTGCAAGGGACTTGAAGATTTCTTTCGATCATGACACGGCCGTGGAACTCGCAATGACCAATCAAGTACCCAACGCAATGGTGGAAATCTTGTGCATCCAAAACTCGCCCAACCGAACTCGAGATACCCGTGAAGACCGACACAAAACAAGCCTCACCAACAGAGGAAGGGTGAAGGCCATCGACCCTGGATGATGATGCAGCAAGACTACCATGATCGGGTGGGGCTCGACCAAATAGGAAGACGCCGCCGCCTTCTTCGGCTAACCGAGACATCTTCGTGGAAGCCAGCTGGACATGCCGTGTGTGCCTGTGGAGGCTGATCGAGCACTCACTCAACGCCGACCTACTACCCCAAGCGACAACACCTCCGCCGTTTGCCGACGACGACGGATGCCATCAAGAAGGAACTCGCCAAACTACTGGGGCTTCATTCGAGAAGTCTTTCCATCCCGAGTGGCTCGCCAACCCCGTCCTCGTCCGCAAGAAGAACACGAACAAGTGGAGGATGTGCGTCGACTACACCGACCTCAACAAGCATTGCCCCAAGGACCCCTTCGGGTTGCCGCGGATTGATGAAGTCATCGACTCCACGACGGTCATGACCGCTCTACTTCCTCGACCGCTACTCCGGTACCACCGGTTGCAATCAAGGAAGAAGACCAGAGAAGACCGCGTCATCACCCGCTCGGCGCCCTCGCTACACGATAATGTCGCTCGGATTGAAGAACACCGGCCCCACCTACCAGCGAGCTATCCAGGCCTACTACAAGAAGCAGCTCAACAAGAACGTCAAAGCCTATGTGGATGACGTGGTCGTCAAGACCAAAAACTCCGACACGCTCATCGCCGATCTTGAAGAGACTTTCGCATCCCCGCATGAGTACCAATGGAAGCTCAATCCCAACAAGTGCGTCTTGGTACCATCTATCCGGGAAACTACTCGGCTTCATCATCATCCATCGCATCGAAGCCAAACCCAGAAGATCTCCGCCATCACCAATATGAAAGCTCCAACCTGCATCAAGGATGTCACCGGGTGCATGGCGGCAATGATTCATCTCAAGCTTGGAGAGCAGGGACTACCCTTCTTCAAACTACTCAAGCACCAAGAGAAGTTCGTATGGACGCGGAGGCTGATCAAGCTCGCAGCTCAAAGACTTCTGTCAAAGCCACCCGGTCCTCACGGCTCCTCGCAAAAAGGGCGACTCTTGCTCTACCTCATTGCGACTACTCATGTGGTCGGTACTGCCATCGTCGTCGGCGGCAAGAAGGCCACGCCTACCCGATCCGACGACCGGTCTACTTCGTCGGTGAGGTTGCATCGAGTCAAGGCGGTACCAACGGTCCGAAGCTACTCTGCGGTACTCATCACCTCGCGGAAGCTACGACACTACTTCCGAGTACTCGATCGTCGTCATCACCGACTACCCGCTCGGTGACATACTCCATAATCAGATGCTCTGGAAGAATCTCCAAGTGGGCGGTCGAACTCGGCGCCCTCAACATCGACTTCAAGCCACGTACTGCTATCAAGTCCCAGGCACTAGTCGACTTCATGGCGAGTGGCGGGAGAATCGACTACCAACTCCAGCAGGCGACGAGCATTGGGTGATGTACTTGACGGTTCACTCAAGCTCGAAGGCGCGGTGCGAGGTACTGATTTCTCAAAGGCGAACAACTCAAGTATGTCTGCGGATCTTGGAAGGTCTCAAACAACGAAGCCAGTACGAGCCCTGCTCCATGGGCTCAGCCTCGCAATCTCATTGGGCATCAGCGGCTACTAGTCTCACGGCGACTCCGGTGGTCATCAACCAAGTCAACAAGTCTTGGGATCGCAACAAGGAGAACATGGATGCCTCTTGCTTGAAGTCGCATAGCTCGAGAACAAATTCTATGGTCTCGAGTTCACCACGTCGTCCCGTGACAACAACGTTCGTGGACGTCCTCGAAGCTTGGTTCTACTGCGCGCAGCAAGTAGCCGAGTCTTCGTCCCACGAGCTTCACGCGCCATCCATCCGGGCCGGCGCCACCAGCGACCTGTGCCACCACGGTCGGTCGAGAGGTCATGATGATCGGCGTGGTGGAGACAACCCTTCATCGACTACATCCGCGGCGAAGGTCCCTCGACAAGAACAAGACCGAACAACTCGTCCGCCGAGCCAAGACCTACGTACTAGTCGGAGACAAGCTCTGGTGGGGTGCCATACGGAGTACTCATGAAGTGCATACCTCGGGATGAAGGCAAGGACATCTTGGAGGAGATCCACAAAGGCGTCTGCGGCAACCACGTGTCCTCGGCCGGTGAGCAAAGCTTTCGACGAGCTTTCTCTTGGCCTGACACGGCTGGCGGCAGGATGTCAATTCTTCGTAGCGACAACACGTCCGGCCTACAAGCTAGTCACCATACCACCAACGGCCCTTTGCTGCTGGGGCTCGACATGATTGGGCCTCTGCCAAGCTGCGCTGGGAGGATTCAAGAGTCTTGGTGGCCATCGACAAGTTCACCAAGTGGATCGAAGTCAAGCGGTCACACGCCCAAAGGCCGACTTCTTGGATGAACTCGTGCATCGCTACGGCTGCCCCATCGCATCATCACGGACTTGGGTTCCAACTTCAACAACCATCGATTGGGAATATCTGCGAGAATAGCGGGATCGGCGTTCGATGCGTCTCGATCGCCCACCAGCAACGGACAAGTCGGGCGCAGCGGGATGGTACTCGATGCCCTCAAGAAGCGATTGCGCGCGGCTAACACCAAAGGAGACAAGTGGATCAAGGAACTGCAATGCACTCTGGGGCCGTACTCAACCAACCTACCAAGCCCAGGCGATCGCCCTACTTCTGTCTCTCGGCTCGAAGCTATTCTACCGATGTGATGTGGGAATCCCGGCGATAGAACAATACGACGAATGCATCTCGGAAGGCGACGATGGGTTGACATCGGCAGCCTCGAAGAAGCCCGCTGCGCTACCTCGTCCAATCAAGGTACCTGAGGGTATCCGCTACCATGATCGCAACGTCAAGCGAATGCTCCTTCAACGTCGGTGATCTAGTCCTCCGTATCGAACACGGACTACACAAGCTCGGCTCGCCATGGGAAGGTCCTTCTCGGCCTTTACGGACCGGGCTCCTCATATCGCCTCCAAACCCTTGAAGGCGGCGACATCGACAACTCGTGGAGCGTCGACCAGCGTATGTCGCTTCTCGCGTAGTCGTTCGACTACTCTCTGAGTCCAGTCTATACGACTACTCACGGACTCTTATAAGCGGCCTCGGTCCTAGCACAAGTCTCGGGACTACTCTTCTCCAAGATCCGGCGTCAGCGGCTACTAACGGATCTTGGGTGCTCGCGAAGGACTCTGGCGGTCTATAGACCATGTACTCTAGATCCGGCCTATACAACTACTAATGGATCTTGTGTGGCTCAAGGGCCCTAGCAAACACTTGGCCGTAGGCGACCTCAGTCTAGCGACTACTCATTTGTAACGGCCACGCCACCGGTGTACTTCTTCATCGATAATAAAGTTTGATTCTACTCAACTCATTTCTTGTGCCTTCTAACTAGGCGAGACTCTCAGTACTACTACTCACGACTTCTCCACGGCGGTTTGGTACTCACGCGCACTTGCCAAGTGGCGGCCACAGTACTCATTTACATATACAAGCGTGGACAACTTTCATTGATTTTTCAAACAAGTCACGACTACTTTGTTTGATTTACAACTACTCTAAGCTACCTCTGGTACATCTCTTTGGAGATTGAGCTTCTCATACACCTTTCGGCAATGGGCCATCTCTTCAAGGAGAGCTTTGTCTTGATCATCGATCGAGTCCACCAGCTACCACATCCACAGTGCTTTTGGGAAGTATGACTTCATATCGCCAACACTTGTCTGGATGGACTTCGCCAGATGCTTGACGATGTCGCCAAGCCCGGGCTTCCTTCACTGCCTCACCAATGGGCTATCTTGGTCCTCCTGATGTGGCACCAAGATCAAGAATGGGCAGTGGCTTCCTCAAGTTCTTTCACCGCCCTCAAGCTTCTCGCAGCCTTCATTGAGCTTCGCAGAGATTTATAACAATTGACAAGGTCACGATCCGAGGCTTTCACGGAGCTCCATGTGCTTGATACACTCATGGCGCAACTGAGCGCACTCATATTCAAGTACCTCTCTTGTCGGTTTCACGACACAATGTTCTTGAGGTCCGCTCCGACGCCTTCACCTGGTCAACCTTTGCCTCAAGATCCGCAGACAACTCATTACAAGGTCGACTACTCACACGCATCACAATAAGTACTGGTGGCTTTGGCGGAAGACATACCTTTGTTCTTCCGGGCGCAATGACTTGTTCTTCCGATCAAGTCGCCCCTCTTCACCGCATCTCTCGCACCTCATTATGGTATCAAGGCGCCATCCGATTGGAGCAGAGCCAATGCTTCTTCGACTTGTCCAGCTCCTTCTCCAAGCCTTCTGCAAGGTAAACACCATACCCCTTCTGAAGATCACTTCCGACGGACCTTCCACCAATCCTCACAAGAAGACGCCAAATGAGTAATCAATCAATATTCAAAGCAAGAACTCGTGGTACGCAACGCACCTTGACCCATTGATCAGCGGCGCCACGACTCCATGCTCAGCACACAACGGGGTCCAATGAGATCATCCTCCAAAGAACTCAAGACCCTCGCTTGAAGATCCCGCTCGCATGGTGCCGAGCGAAGCGGCGCTCTTCTATGATCTCACCTCAGACTTGAGACTCCTCGGGTGCGATCAATCACGCTTCCGCTGGCTCGGGGCTACCGTAGTCCCCAACCCGGCCTGTTGTCGCCGCCTTCAACAACCGCTCTGGGATCCTGTCTCCACAAAGAGCTGCCTCCATGGCTACCGCCTGTGGATCGTGGGCTCGGCTTGTGCTCCCGATCAATTCAAGCACAAGTCAACTACCACGACCTCCATGATGACTACCGCATGGTGGCAAGAAACATACCTTCAACCTCAAGGTGGCCTCTTCAAGCATTGGCCCACTGCACTAGCCTGAGGTGGTGGTGGGTTCGACTCCGCCGAGCGCCTTCTCCATCGGCCGGAGTGCCGGTCCCCACCATCCCACGACAAGTCCGTGGATTTCCGTGCATCACGAAGTGTCCAACAACCACATAAAGCTTGTCAACTACACGACTACCGAGTTCGTGAGAACTTACAGTAGTTGACCGCAACAACGGTCACGGCTGAGCGCCCAAAGTATACCGGCAATATCAACTATGCCGCCGCAGCCCCCTCCACAGAGTCCTCCGCTGCTCGCCGCAGCCGGAGGAGGGTCTTGTCCTTCTTCAACCGACGCGGCTCCACTCACTCTGTTTGTGCCTCCCGGCACGATCTTCTTCAAGAGTGAGGCGGGCTGATGCTCCTTTCTCACCGCCCCACCGCCTCCCGTGACATCCTCATCACCCGATCAACGGGTCCGAGGAGGGGATGTCCTGCAACAAGTCATATTGTCGCCATACCATTATCGGTAGACTCGACTCACACTAGTCGTTTCACCTCCTTGGCCCGGTGGCCTCGAAAGCTTCAACTTTCACTGCTTTCCGCCACCTGCACGGCTTCCGGTGGCGCCGCAAGCTAGCCTCCGCTAGATGGCTTCGATGACCGGGATGTTCGGCATCCCACCTACCAACCTTGAGCGGAGTTGGAACCGCCGCAGTCTCTTCATCCTCGCCATCGAGCTTCGATGACGACGGCATCGCCGCCTCACCGACTTCGCGCCCTTCGCCTTGGTTTCTCCCTTCCCCCGCGCTGTCCTCAAGTCGCGGAGGGAGGGTGGACGGAGACATACTTCTCCACATCATCCTACAACATCAAGCAAAGCATGAGTACGACTACGCCAAGCAAATCAAGACTGGGGCTTATGTCACGACTCATCGACTTTTGGCCGCGAGGTACTCTGGGCACCGGCATGGTGTGTACGGGGCATATCCTTGAAGATTTTGCCCAGCCTCAACAATGACGACGCCATCATCGACTGCTGTGCATCCGGGACGATCCTTCATCCGGTGTCACTGGTACCCGAGGGTGTCTCGCGCCATCGCTGGTGCACCCTCCTCTTCATGAAACCGAAGGCCACGTGCTCGGCCCCACCGCCTCCGCAGGCCTTGATCTTCTTCAGCGGAGGTAGTTGAATACCTTCCCGCATGGTGGGCTCGTGTTCCACCACGGCGCATGCTTTGCTGACGCCGCCGGCTTCGGCATGGGGTGGTGGTTGGTGATATAGAACCACCTCGCCTTCCGGTTGAGTCGATGAGCTTGTACGGCAGTCGCGCGGCGCCTTCACGATCTCGAATCCCGACCGACTACCGCTGGTCATCGCTGCGGCTTCACACCTAAGAACTTCCTGAACAAGATCCAAAGGGGGCTTGATCCCCACAAAGCTTCGCAGAAATGCACAAAGATGGAGTGTGGAAGATTCCGCTGGGTTGAGGTTGAGGTACTCGATGCCGTAGTACCGAGCATCCCTTGAAGAAGTCGCCGTCGGCAGTCCGCCTCCCACGAACCGCGAACATCGGATCTCGTCCGGTTCTTCTCCATCTGCATGGGTCGCCGTGGCGGTGCGCCAGATCCATCTCCTTCTCGCTGAGGAATCTGCTGACCAAGGCAGGAGGTCCTCGGTCTTCAACTTCGCCTTCTTCCATTCCTTCACGGATTGGGGCGAGGAGGGCGGCGACGACGACCGGCCGGCATCTCCGCCTCATCACGGCTCCTCTTCTTCGACGCCGCTTCTTCGAGCTCTTCACGGGACGCCTTCATCCTCCAAGTTACGGTGTTCACTGCATTCGCCTGGGGCTATGGAGGGGCGGACTACGGGCGAGTGTGTAGATCTAATCTACTTGTGGCGGGCAGCAGAGGTAGAGGAGCAGGAGCGCAGATCTAATCTGTGAATGCAACCGGGAGTGAAAACCCTAAGGGGCTTCACCGCTTATTTATAACCCATCCGCGGCTCCGCCTGAATGACGGATAAGCGCCAAAGTGGGGTGACTCAATGGCAGCCCTGACTCTTCACATTCCAACTGACGCCTCGCCTCGGGGCTCGACTACATAGATGGACTGGGCTACACAGATCAAGATCCCACTGTGACACATTCTACATCCAAGATGACCCTTCAATTCGAGAGAAAAGTACTGACTCAAGGCTCGGGGCCCGTACACGTGTCCTTCGGTTTTTCTCCGGATTTTTGGGATAAGATTGGCAGATCTCGATTGACCTCGCCTTGAATCTGTGATTCACCTAAGGCTCTGGGTTACATTCCATATGGAATGCGATTCAATCGCATTTTCCATATGGTTCTTCATCAAGACAACACGAGTACTATTGAAGACCTTCGAGAGAAGCACTCGAGGACGCTTGGGAACTACTCGAGAAGACTTCAAGACTACTCAAAGATCAGCCGGAGTACCTTCCAGCCTCGGGATGATTCAAGCATTCTTGAGGACTTTCGCTTGTGGAACTCGGGGACGCTCAAGAACAACTCACCAAGGCCATCAAGACTACTCAAGACATCCCGCCGACTACAAAGTACTCGGGGCTTGTCGACAGACATCCCCGGGCCCACTACTCGGTGGGTGGGACCGACTACTCCGTGAGCCCCGGGACTACTCGACTTGGGGTACACACGGCACGTGGCGTGAGCGCAAGGCCTCTGAGGATTAGTGCTCGGTTAGGAAGCTAGACATGCCCGGATCCATGTAGAGTACTCCTAGCCGTACACGACTAGTACTCCTCTGGCAAACCGACTTGTAACCCTGCCTCCCGGACTATATAAGGTGAGGCAGGGACCCCTATCTCATCATCCGCATCATCTTGTAAACACACCCAATCAATCCAGAGCTACGCAGCATACAGAACGTAGGGTATTATGCACCTTGCGGCCCGAACCTATCTAAATTGTGTGCCACGTGTCTCTCCTCCGAGTTCCCGATCTTGGCGAGGCCACAAACATCTACCTCGGGTACTCCCCTTGGTAGGTTGCCTGGCCACAAGAATCGCTGGGAATGGTCAAACACCCGCTCGGGAATCAACTTGGCTGGAGGGTACAGCTCCGGGAGATATTGCTCCAAATTTGTTCAAGCTGGCTTGGAGGAAGAATAATTCAGTGGCTAAGGATCTACAGAACCACCACTGGACTAGAGGGTTGTGGAGGATGACCTCCGCTGAGGAGATGGCTGAATACGTGTTTCTTTGGGACAAAGTGCAAAATGTTCAGTTAACTAACACACCAGATGAAATTCGATGGCGGTGGACCTCTAATGGAGTCTATTCCTCCAGGTCAGCGTACAAGATCCAATTCCAGGGCTCTTTTTGTTCTTTCAATGCCAAAGCTTTATGGTCTGCTACTGCAGAAGGAAAGCACAAGTTTTTCGGATGGCTCTTGCTGCAGTGCAAAATTCTGACGGCTGACAGGTTATTAGCTAGGAACTGGCCTTGCAATCCTACTTGTATTTTGTGTGATCAGGATCTGGAGACCGCAGGACACCTCTGCCTGCACTGTGTGTACGCAAGGGAGGTGTGGGCTCGCAGTTTCGACTTAGGTGCGGACCATCGGTGGATTGGTTCGGGTTCACGAACACGGTGCTTGATGGAGAATTGGTGGAACGCCGTCGTCCAAGGAAGGCCAAAGCGACAGAGGTGCCAGGTTGCCGCTCTCCTAGTATATACAGTTTGGAATGTGTGGAAAGAAAGGAATCGAAGGATCTTCCAAGGAGCATTCATGACGCCGGCAACAGTTTTCTATCTCATTAAGGAAGAGGTCCAGCTGAGGGTGTGGGCTCTGCGTGCTAGAGTGGAGATTGCTCCTGTCTAGATGATTGAGTCCTTTGCGTGTGTCGAGTCCTTTTTCTTTTGTAATCAAACCTTTGTAACGATCCGCATGCTTCCCCTTCTTATATGACACGGCAGTGCTCCTGTCTTTCTTTAAAAAAAAGAAATGATTTCGAATTCGTTCGAAATTGAGATTATGTGTGAATGATTTTGCCATTTCTGGTGGTTGGATTGGCGCACTAAAAAGGCCGGCCTCACTAAAACGTATAATAATTTTAAAAAAAGAAAGAAAAATGTCCATTTTACCTCATCTATCCGGCAGTCAATTTTTTCCTCCCTCATATATGCTTCTCCTCGAGCTCACCAAACCAATACAAAGTTCCTTCCTCTCTAATTTTGACCCCTATTTTCGTGCGGACTTGACACATGTCACCCCCCAACACACACACACACATAACTTATGGCTCCTCCTCTCTCCAGTCGAAGGGGCGCTTGAGCACGAGCCCTTGGAAGCGGCGGCTGGGAGGCCCGCCACACGCTGAGGTAGCTCTTTTCGATGACGAGGCAATGACAGACACAAAGGAGTTGCCCCTTCCGCCGCTGTCAGAGGGACGAGCTCGAGGGCCTCCTTGTATGCGCTGCAGGGGCATGAGCTTGAGCACCCTTCGGAGTCCGAGATCAAGTGCTCCTTCCGTCGTCGTCGAGAAGGACGAGCCCTAGGGCCTCCTTATCCATGTTGTTGGGGGCACGAGCTTGAGCACCCTCCGGCCCCGAGCTCAAACGTCCCTTCAGTCGCTTTCCTAGCTGCTCGCACAACCCACGTCACCCAATGATGGATTGGAGTTGATGAGGGTGGATGACGGTGCATATGCTACTCTCGACCCTGGGGTGGGGGCAATGACAGGTCGAGAGGCCACCACCTGCGTCGTGGCGGCGATGATGGAAGAAGGTCAGAGGACACCACATGGCGGGGCGGAGCGAGGTCGGAGGCCACCGAGGTAGAAGACGTTCGATATGTGAGCCCCACATGTTAGGTCCATGTCAAAACCAGGGTAAGCCATGGAGGGAGGATGTTTATTCTGGTTTGGTCAGTTCGGAGAGGAATGATGTCTGGTTTTGTAGATAGGAGAGGAAAAGCTGACTTTTGTGATAGACGTGGGATGCAAAATGGACTTATTCCATAAAAAAAAGCCGACCTGATGGCCTGCTGCCAACTACTACCTCCGTTCCAAAATATAAGCATTTCTCGATTTACGTGATATACGTTTGACCATTCGTCTTATTCTAAAAATTTATGAAAATATTAATTATTTTGTTATGAGATGTTTTATCATCGTATATATTTTAAATATATCATAATTATTTTTATATTTTCATAAATTTTTTGAATAAGACGAGTGGTCAAACGTGATCACCAGAAGTCAACAAATACTTATATTGTGGAACAGAGGTAGTACTTAGTACTATAGGGCTGCGGTGGAAATGAGTAGGCTAGGACGAGTCTGCCAGCCCATGCTGCAGAAGGTGTTCTTCTATCGGCCCATGCCCTCCTACTGTTTTTTTTTTGAAAGTTCTTGGGAGCACTGGCCGTTATGTAAGGAGAGGCAACGACACCCATGACCATGAATGGCCACACCAGCCCCAGCTGGCACAGCGAACAGTACTGTTCCCGCGTGAGCACCCTGCGTCGAGAGACCCTCGAACGCGGGTGGGTGGCGGCGGCCACCAACCGAGCTAACGCTCGGTCTCCCTGCTGTTTTTGTTGAGCGTCGAATCCTTGGCGTGCCCACAAACTCATCGTCTCTCCCAAAAAAAAAAATGGCGTTGTGCCGCAGCGTCAACCCTCATCACACACTCCGACCATTCTCGACAGACGACACACGACAGCTCGTCGGCTTCCATGGCTGCATGGATGGGCAAATGAAATCAAACCACATGCACATGGTACATTACTGGCATGCCTCGCCGTGTGGCATGTGGCGACTGGCGACCACCGGTCATAATCACAAGCACGCTCGCACGTGCATGACAGGGACCTGCACGAGTTTGGATAAAAAAATGTGGCGTCGCGATTGTTCTTAATTAGTATATTATTAAATGCCAGTTAATTATAAAACTTATTACATACATTGAGTCTAAGTGGAGTTGCTGGCTGCCTGAGGAACCAAACCCTCCGATCCACATCCCCGGACCGGACCCCGGTCCTCACTCTCACTGCCGGTACGGTATGCTGGTCGCCGGTGGCGAGAAGATGAGGACGGCGTGCGTGACGGGAGGCAACGGGTACATCGCCTCCGCGCTCGTGAAGATGCTGCTGCAGAGGGGATACGCTGTCAAGGCGACTGTCAGAAACCCCGGTCGGTTTGCAATTGCTTGCTTCCTATTTTAATTTGCAATTGAAGCAGCAAGCGCTAGCTTATTGTGAGCTGTAATAAAATCTGTATGTTAGATGACACGCACAAGAACTCCCACCTCAAGGACCTGCAGGCGCTCGGATCCTTGGAGGTCTTCCGCGCCGACTTGGACGAAGAAGGCAGCTTCGACGAGGCAGTCGCCGGCTGCGACTACGCCTTCCTCGTCGCCGCTCCGGTGAACTTCACGTCGGAGAATCCCGAGGTGAACAAAAGCGCTTTTCTTCTGAAGCTTATTGGATCCATTGCTTGCCGCGGCTGAGCTAGCAGCCTACACTCTGTTTCATTCTCCTCGAGTTGCCTGCCGTTCACTCACGATTCTGCGCCTCGCTCCCGTCGTGCAGAAAGACCAGATCGAGCCGTCCGTGCGAGGGACGCTGAACGTGATGAGGTCGTGCGCGAAAGCGGGGACGGTGCGGCGCGTGGTGCTCACCTCGGCGGCCTCCTCGGTCTGCATCAGGCCGCTGGAGGGCGACGGGCATGTGCTGGACGAGGAGTCCTGGTCCGACCTGGAGTGGGTCACCGCCGAGAAGCCACCGAGCTGGGTCCGTGCACAGCTTCCCCCATGCTCGTGAAGGCATGCTTGTTCAGTGAGATCAGTGTCGGGCATTCATATTTACTATCGGCGAACTGAACCGTATATACGTGTCGCCGCAGGGGTACGTGGTCTCTAAGGTGGTGTCGGAGAAGGAGGCGATGAGGTTCGCGCGGGAGCACGGCATCAGCCTCGTGATCGCGTGCCCCGTCCTTACCGTCGGCACGTCGCCGGTGCCCAAGGTGTACACCAGCGTCCCCGCCAGCCTCTCCATGCTATCCGGTGAGAGAAAGAGACACGATGCGCATCAGCCGACGACGACTTCCTGTGGAAGCTTTTGTGCTTAGCTGCGTTATTGTGATCAATTAGTGATTTGTTCCGTGCACTTTAAGGGCTTGTTTGGGAGCACTCCACTCCCAAAACAGCCACTCCACTCCATCAATTCCACTCCATAAACTCTCCTTCACTCTAGCAATTTAAATAATCAGAATATGTTTGGGAGAGCTCCACTCCACAAATCCTAAAAGCCCACTTCCCTCCACCCCGCAGCCCACTGTTCACATAGCGGCCCAACTTGGCCCATCTAAATTCTTCTCACTACCACGTGGGTCCCACTTGTCAGTTCAACCTCAGATAAAAAAATCTGTGTGCGCCGCCGGCGACCCCAAATCCGTGTGCGTCGTCGTCCCCATCCTCCTGGCGGCAGTAGAAGCGGACGAGCGGGGGAGCTGGGCACTCTGCGCCGCTCCGATCCTTCGCCGCCCACGCTCGCGGTGCCGGCGGAGAGCGTCAGGCTGAGCGAACGCCGGTCGACGCCATCCCCCTGTTCTCCTTCTCCCACCCTGTAGCTCGATTCGTGAGCATTCCATTCGAGGAGGAGCGAGAGCGAGCAAGACTGATTTTGCATTGCTAAAGGCGAAAGAGGAAAAAGGTAAGGGTGAGCTGGCTGATTCCGGCGCTGCTTGCATTGCATTGCTCTGCTTTGCTTTCCCTTTCGTTCCTAGCTCGCCTTATTTCTTGCTCACGAGTTGGGCAAGGAGCCAGTTGTTCATCCGGTCGATGCGCGCGCGTCGTGCTCCTCGAGAACGTGAGGTTTCCTTTTTGGTAGTGGTAGTTGTTGACGAGGGTCCGGCAGTGCGAGCTTGGACGGCTCCGGCGGTGAGATGCAAAGACGTTCTTCTGCGGGTTCGTCGGACGGGATGGATTTGTGATCTCTTGCCCTCTTCTTGATCCCGATTTCAGGAGATTGTTTGGGAGTTCCGCGGCGGCCGGCGATGCTGCGGATGATGGTGTCCGACACGGCGGCCGCCCGGACTCCTCCGGCGGCGGGGGCGGGGAGGCGGCGGCCAGGCCCCGCGCCGGCGCCGCGCTCTTCGCCGTGCCGCGGCTCTTCGTCGGGTTCGCCGCCAAGCGCCCGTCTGACGGTGAGTCGTCGAGGAGCCCGACGTCGCCGCTCGACCCCAAAGCGCTACTCCTCCGGTCGCCCCGCTCGCCGGGCGCCGACGCGGGTGACGCCATCGCTGAAGTCAGAGGAGGGCCAGGCTAGAGCACGGGGAGAGCTCGTCCTCCGACGACGCGATCAAACGGCGGGATCCTGGCGAGCGGGAGCTGCAGGGGCGGAGGCGGCGAGCGGGCGGCTGCAAGCCTCGGTAGGGAGGGAGCAACGGCGAGCTCCGGTTGTTAGCTGTTGACTTTTTCTTTTTTTTTTTGGAAAGGGTATGGTAGGAGGAGATGTGTAACCGGTGGTATGGTGGGTAATTTTCCCAACTCTATCAGCTTCAAGAATCTGTGGAGCAACTCTTGAGGAGCTCAAAAAAAAAATGGAGTGAAGCTAATTTTTGATGGAGCGGAGTGGAGCTAATTGAGATGTTTAGATATTTTTTTATGGAGTGAAACTAAATTTGGTGGAGCAGAGTACTCCCAAATAGACCCTAACTCTCTACTACGTGTTTACGTGCTAGGCGGCGCTGGCGATGCTGAAAGGCATCGAGCAGACCTTCGGCGGGGTGCCCATCGTCCACCTGGACGACCTGTGCCGCGCCGAGGTGTTCCTGGCCGAGACGGAGACGGCGGCGTCCGGGAGGTACATCTGCAGCAGCCTCACCACCACCGTCGTCTAGATCGCGCGGTTCCTGGCGGAAAAGTACCCGCGGTACAGCGTCAGCGGCGTAGGCAACGAGTAAGAAGTACTACTGTTTCCATAATTCCATTGTTGATTGATGGTCTGGTCTCGTGTGGTTGTGTATCCTAGACTCCTTAGTGATGGTAAAAGTGCATCATGCCGTTTAATTGTGAATTTTTTTGTACTAGCTGGCCAGGTGAGCTCGGCCTGGAGGAGCCGCGAGTGAGGCTGTCGTCGGCGAAGCTGGTGGAGGAGGGGTTCGAGTTCGGGTACAAGACGCTGGACGAGATATACCGAGACGTGGTGGAGTATGGAAAGGCCCTCGGGATCCTGCCCTACTGATGATGTTGCTGCTGCCCTTGATTGTTATTCGGGCGAGGGAGAAAAAATGAATGATGCGCTCTGGAAGTTTTTTGTTTCGAAACATCTCTGGAACTGGAACTTTTGTGTGTGATGAGTGGAAGCGGGAAACAAATTGGTGCAACACGTTTCGTGGGCCAGGAAGTTTTGTGTTAGACGCTAGGCCGGCCTCTCTTTCAGGCCCAAATCGCATGTTTTTCTGGCCCGTCGAAACAAAGGCGCATCTTAGACCAAGGCACGTGACAGCCCACTTAAATAAATACACCTGCACAGGCGGCAGATTGCCACCGCAGCGGAGCAGACAGCAGAGTGCGGCGCAGCGCAACTTTTGGGCATCCGCCGCCGCGCCCGGCGAAGGGATGACGAGGCTACGCGGAGCTACTAGGAGGAGAACGCGGCCAAGCCGAGCCGTCATGCATGCGGTCGTGGCGTCGTGCCACGCGACTGGTCGCGCGGTTCCAGGAGTTTACGCCACACCATTCCACGGCGGCGCCGCGACTCGATTGGGCTGTATTTGCTTCGTCCGTTCGGACTTTGGAGCAGCTAAACGGAATATATATATATATATATTTTCTTCAATTTTACGAAAATAAATAGTCGAATTCAACATTGGCAGAAATAGTCACGAACCGCGTTTGAAGCGGTTGGTCTCCGGCCGTTGGTGCGGCGGTAGGGACTCTGCGCCATATAAGCGGTAAATCTCCATCATTGATCTGCGGTAGATCCTAAGTAAACCATCCTGGCCTGGGCATGGTATATAAAGTAGCACTGCCGCCCTCCCCTTCTTCTCTTCGTTTCCTCCTCGGTGGCCTTTTTCGGTGTCCATCAGGTATATTTCCAATACTTTCCTCGTATATTTAGTAAATAAGGTAGAAATAGTTTAGATATCTTACAAATAGTTTAGAAAAATCTAGAAATAGTTTAGAAAATCTAGAAATAGTTTAGAAAAATCTAGAAATACTTTAGAAATTATAGAAATGCTTTGGAAATTCTTAAAAATACTTTAAAAATTATAGAAATACTTTAGAAATTGTAGAAATACTTTGGAAATTCCTAAAAATACTTTAGAAATTATAGAAATACTTTAGAAATTGTAGAAATACTTTGGAAATTCCTAGAAATACTTTAGAAATTGTAGAAATACTTTGGAAATTCCTAGAAATACTTTAGAAATTATAGAAATACTTTAGAAATTGTAGAAATACTTTGGAAATTTCTAAAAATACTTTAGAAATTGTAGAAATGCTTTGGAAATTGTAGAAATACTTTGGAAATTCGTAGAAATACTTTAGAAATTGTAGAAATACTTTGGAAATTCCTAGAAATACTTTAGAAATTGTAGAAATACTTTGAAAATTGTAGAAATGCTTTGAAATTGCTTAGAAATACTCTGAAAATTATAGAAATACTTTGGAAATTCCTAGAAATACTTTAGAAATTATAGAAATACTTTAGAAATTGTAGAAATACTTTAGAAATTCTTAGAAATACTTTAGAAATTATAGAAATGCTTTGGAAATACTTAGAAATTATGTGTGACTTTATATTTAATTTTTTTTTGCACTATGGCTCAAGAAATAGCGCCACCTTTTCCGCACTGCCGGTGTCGTCCTCCTCGGGAGCCCTCGTCAGACGTCGGCCGCCCGAGCTCTTCGACGAGCGTGACAGACAGGCGCACCTGGTCCTACCACCGCGATCTCAGCTAGGGACCGTGCGTTTTAGAGGCCCGGCACTACATGCCGCTCACCCCTACCGGTGTCCGAAGTATGTAATATGGCACCTTCGTATCTTTGTATTACCTCATTTAAATTTGTAATTAATATTTATTTTCGTTTTGTGGTGCAGGCTACGCAGAGGCTTCTTCCCCAGCGCTTGGTTGAGGGGACCTCATGCGGGCCGCTGCGCCCTGGCGCGAGATCGCGCTTTGGCTTCGACTGGTACGGTCTGGGCCTGGCGACCGGCAGACGGTGACTTTGGAGGCGTGGCTCTCCTCTTGAGACTCTGGTGCTCGGGGAGCCCATGGGGCTTCGACCCCACTGGCGCGACGACATCCTCGCGAGGTTCGCCGGAGTGGTGCCTGACTTCACCAACTTCCACGGCCTCTCGTGCGCTTGGTTGCGCAAGTACAACCTCTATCTATCATTTTTCATAGTATCGGTTTTGACCTCTCCGAATTTTGAATTTTTCAAGCCTCGTTCATGAGGAACGGCGACGAGCGACGAGCAGGCACTTGGAGGCATACATTGTGGTGCTCGGCCACGTGATGTTCGTGGGTCCCAGGGGGGCCGTGTCGAGGTTCCCGATCCCCCACGCGGAGGATCGCCGCGTCACCATGGAGGAGATGCCCCGGATCAAGCTGGGCCATGGTTTTGACGTCGCGACGATGGGGTCAGGCGCCGGTGCACCAAGACGGGCACCCAATCTATCCTCCTCGGATGCCCGCCTTGCATTGCACTGTGGAGCTACGAGCGGCTTCCGTCGATCGGCCATCGGTCGGACCGATCACCGTACCGAGGCGGAGGCGGGCACGACCAACAGAGGTCGATGTGGTGCCAGTCGGGTTCGTAATTCGAGCTAACCGTTTGTTAGCTATAAAATAATTTCGAGCTAACTCATTCTCTTGTTTGCGCTCTCTTGGGCCGGAGCGAGACCGAGGTCGTACACGGACTTCGTCGGTCGATCGACACCATCATCGACCGCGAGGTTATCCTGCAGCCCGTGCACCGACGCCTTGGTCGCGCGTGCACCGCAGTCTCGTCCACTGCTTTCGGGACCGTGACTTCGGATGACGGCGAGCGCCGCTCGTCCACGACATGTCGTCCGAGGAGTACCACGTCGGCGGCGTCTTGGCGATTCGGCCTCTACCGAGCTTCGCTGTGCCGTCGCCGACACACCGTCGAGTGCACCGAAGTTCATTGCAAACTTAAATAGTTTACGTGGACGGTGGCGAAAGTTTGTTCTTGACCAATTGGTTTGTTTCTTGTTGTAGGTGGACGAGGAAAGGGTCGAGGACTTGACCCCTTTTGGGAAGCTGCTGACACTACGGATGCGTGGCGACCACCGCGAGCGTCGTCGTCGAGCCGCGCTTACGGCGACGGCGGCTTGGAGGCGTACTGCGGTGGTACACGGTGAGGACCCGGGGGCGGCGTGGCGTCGTCCCCGAACCCTCGCCTTGACCTCGTGCCGGTATCCCACCGCGGGATCGGGTCCCACATCTTAGTAAGTTCTTTTGCATTAATTCAAATTAAGTCACATTCGCTAAAGTTTCGTTATACTAACAATCCGTCCGATCTTGTGATGCGACACAACTCGGAGATGTACCACGGCCCAGACGTGGGCTCGCGATGGACCACATGTCGTTGGGACCGGATACGACGAGTCTGCGAAGATGGTGGGCGCCCGAGCAGCGGATCATGCACGCGGTGAACTTCGCGGCGAGGGTTACCTCCTTCCCCGCCACCCTCCTCCTCCGGTTGTGCCTCCACCTCGGCTTACAGGGCACCTCTCGTCCTCGACACGCCCACCGTTCGCGCTGCGTCCGCTTCGATTACCGCCGCGGCCGAGTGCTTTCTACGCCACGTAGATGTTTTTGTTGCTAGTTATATTATCTAGAGAGCGATGGCATATTTTGGTCCATGACGATCAAATATTTTTATAGAGACCACCGATACCTACGGGACCGGGGCCTTAAATCGTGACGGCTTCACTTCACCGGTTGGCCGTGTTTGAGCCACTGTTCGGCGGCCGGTGTTTGAGCCACATTGTCAGCCTTTATTTGAGACACACGCCGGATGACTACTACATGGCGACACACCACACCGGAGTTTCCGTTGGACGACTTGTTGGGCGGCACCGCCGACGAGATCGGTGGTAACGGTGGCAGAGCCCCGCCCGTGACCCACCGACGCGGCGGCGAAGCGGCAGCGAAGATGGAGGACTTCCACGACTCGGCACGGCGTGCGTGCGAGGGCGTTGGGCCAGCGGCGTCGGTGGAGTCGGAGGCGCGGGTGACCGGACGGGAGGCCGCCCCATCGGGCTCGGCGACTCCACAGGCACCGACCGGAGGGGGGCCGTCCCATCGGCGACTCCATAGGCGGCGGCCAGGCTGTCCGTCGGGTTCAGTGCTCCTTAGCGACACCGCCCCTCGAGCCGGCGGTTGGAGGACGCGATCGCCATCCACGCGACCCCTCACGTGCAGGCCACCCACCACGAGGGCTGCACAGGAGGCGGCGGCAATGGCGGAGGAAGGAGCACCGGGGCCGCCACGACCGGCCAAAAGCAGCGTATTTAGATTTGTATTTGGACACTTGTCGTGTACATTACTTTGTTTGTTCTAATTATTTTATGTATTTTTCGTATTCGGTTTCATTATTTCGCATTTATAGTATTGAGAAAACAAAACCAAAAACCAAAAACAAAAAGAAAAAAACCGCCTACCGCCAGTTGAATCGGCGGTAGGCTTAATGAAACCGTCGTTTCAACCGGGCGGTAGCTGCCTGCCAGCCTGCCGCCACCCAAAATGATCCTGTCGCCACTATTGCAATCCTACCGCCAGTTGAAACGGCGACAGGCACTTACCGCCAGTTGAAACGGCAGTAGGTCCCTACCGCCAGTTCAAACGGCGGCAAGAATCCAACCGCCATTTGGAACGGCGGTTCGAAGCTATTTCTGATAATGTAGAATTCGACTATTTATTTTCGTAAAATTGAAGAAAAAAATATAAAAAAATTCAGCTAAACGTAGCGGTCGTCGTGCGTGCCACGTGCTGTTTTTGTCCGGCCATCAATCTGCTGCCGTGCGCGAGGGGCCGAAACCATACCGTCCAATCGTGCGTGGTTCGTGTCCTTGTGGAGGCTGGCTGCATGCACCTCCGCTGAGCACCGCCATGGGCATGTGCTAGGAATATCATTTGCGCGGCCCGCGGACAAGATGTGTCAGCCTGATCTCCGATCCTGCTGCTCCGTCGCCGCGATCCATCTGCTCCGTGCTCAGTGCTCACGGGCCGAGCGGTCGGGGGACCCCGGCGCGGCGGGTTCCGTCGTCCCCCGCCGTAGCCGCGGTGGGACCACTGGTCGACACGGGGAGAGAGCCGTTGCTACGGGGCCAAAAGGGGTAGGCCCGTAGGGAAAAGCCAGAGCAGCATATGCCCCGGCCGGGCACCCGCAATGGGTGCCTTTAAGCTCTACAAGGTGCCACATAGGAAAGAGAAGGTAGGAAACAGAAAAGAACGTCGCTACCTTTGGTGAGTGCCGCTACGCGGCTTCCCACGCGTGAGCGGGTCCCACCACGAGCGTGCTTCCTCTCTCTCGCCTCCGCCTCCTGCCTCCCTTCCTCTCTCCATCTCTCCGCCGCCAGAGAGTGCGCGGCGGGCGGCCAGCGGTGAGCGCGGTGGTGGGGCCAGGAGGCATCGTCGGCGTCTTGGCCGCCGCCGTGGGCTTGGGTGACGAGCCGACGACGACCGCCGAGGACGTGACGACTCCGGGCGAGCACACGTAGCGGCCACGGTGAGGCGCAGGGGGCAGGTGGCCATGGGCGGCCTCGCGGGAGGCGGAGCGCAGAGTGCATGGGAGGCGCGGTGTGGATGCCTCGCCGGGAGGAGCTCACGGCGTGCCGGCGTTGGAGAGGAGGGGCGCGCGGCCACCGTTCGGCATCGACGAGGTGCCCGGACGCCTGAGCGCGGGCGGCGCCACCGGGCGGCGTGCGCCGCGAGGGGTGGGTGGGAGGCGCCGAGCGGGAGAACTGTCGGTCGCAGGAGCGCGTGGAGGGAGCCACGGCCGAGCACGTGGATGAGGCCAGCGCAGCGACCAGCTGCCGCCGCCGGCGAAGCGCTATTGCTCGGGCCGGACCGCATGGAGGAGGGAGCTCGGTCAGCAGCGAGCGAGAGGGTGCCGGTCCCACTCCGCCCGGTGGTGGTCTCTAGGCAGCTGCGGCCACGCCGCCTGCCACTGTGTGTGCGAGATGGAGAATAGGGAGGAGGGGAAGGAGAGAGAGGAGGAAGATTGGGAAAAATCTTACACGTGGGGTCCATAAAGTATAATAATAAATGTTACAGATACTCTGTTGCATGACTAGTCTACTAAAATGTCTATAGATGACATGAACATGTTACAGAGAGCAAAATGTCTATAACATTTCTGGTGCCCTAACGTGCATGATCAATGATTGAAGGGAACACATTTTTTTTAATTTTTTAGTCCCAAAGATAAACTTAGCAGAAATCGAAAAGGAATTGATGAAATTAAATCAACTCTCTTACGCTTTAGGCAGGAGGGAGCTAGGAAATTCAGCCGAGCAGCCGCACCGTATAACCATGAGGGTGTAGCTAGAGCCTGACGCGTGACATGTGAACCATACTCCTCGTTCCTCTCCAGCGTGCAGCCACTGCATTTTTGTCTAAAAGTGGGCTCCACAAAGAATAAAAAATCATCAAATAACTCTCATCTCTCTCCTTTCTTTCACTGTCATCTATACCCCACCACTCACTGAAGCATAGCGACGGGTGCAAAGTTGAGCGCCTGCTGCTTTGGAGCACCCTCGTAGTGCTTCCTCTCCAGCGTATAGCGCTTTAGGAATATTTTTCTCTCTCATCAGGGCACCCTCAAAATTCCAACGCTGGAGCTGCTCTTAGAACCTTAGAAAGCTCACCTCTCCTTCTCCCCGCCCCTCATTTCCTTCTTTTCTTTCTTAAATTTATAGAAAAAGCTTACAAGGAGCTTCATATGCTTGAGGGGTGGGGCTCGAGCCCCCAGGTCTACCACTGGATCTGTGTCTCCTTCAAGACATGTACACTCAGTTGTTGCAAACACCGACTTCCATTCAATGAAGGAATGAAGGATTGACTACTGCTTCTACTGTTGATTGATGGTCTGGTCTCGTGTGCAGTGGTTGTGTAGCCCAACGATAATGGGAAAAGTGTGTCATGCCGTTTTGTTGTGAATTTCTGTACTAGCTGGCCAGGTGAGCTCGGCCTGGAGGAGCCGCGAGTGAGGTTGTCGTCGGCGAGGTGGAGGACGCCGATCATATGCGTCGCTTGACGCCAGTTTATCATCGCTCTTTCTTTGTGTTTTCTTTCTTTTCTGTTTCTTTTTTTTATTTATTTCTTTTCTTTTGTTATTTCTTTTTCCTTTTCTATTTTTTGTTTCTTTTTTATTTTTTATTTCTTGTTTCTTTTTCTTTATTTCTTTTTTTGTTTCTTTTTTATTTATATTTCCTTTCTAATATTATTTTTCTGTTTCTTTTTCTTTCTTTCTTTTTTTCTTTCTCTTTATTCTATTTCTTTCATTTTTCTTATTTCTCTTTTCTTTTTATTTATTTATTTTTTACTTTCTACTTTATTTTTGTTTCCATTTCCATTTTTTATATTCTTTCCTTTTTATTATTTTTCCCTCCATTAATGTTTTTTTTGTTCGAGATGAGATGTCAATTTGTTCTCGCTAGAATAATAAGTTGTCCTGGCTATAAGTATCTTGTTCGGGCTATAATAATGTTGACGGTTAATTGTCGTATCAAAGTTCGTTTGGATTTGCAAGCGGACAAATCCTCCGTCATAGCCAAGGGACCCTTCTTCCCTTGAGTGTGAACCCAAGGTATCGAATCCGTGGAACAATGCGTAGCGCAAGATCCAATCTAATAAGCGGAAAAGCTTTGATCTCAAGAGGTTGTTTTTGCATCTAATCTACTAGATCATCATCAAAACTCATCTAATCTACTAAACACCGGAGGTAGCAAGAGAAAGAGAGGGGAGAACTAATCTAGAGATTGGATCGGGTCTTTTGTTGAAGTTCCAAAGTAAAGAAGAATGTAGCAAAACGAATCTCATTGAAAGCATGGCTCCGTTCGACTCAGGGACTCTGTTTTCTCCTTTACCGTATTGTCACTCACGGATAATCTTACGGTTGGTACTACTGGGTTCAAGAAGAACAAGTTGAAAAGCGTTTGGTAGATCGGGTATGCACCTCTAGCCACCATGGCTACAAGAACATCCTATGCAATCTACCATGGATAGATCGGGAGGAAAACACCCAAACGAAGACAAAATCACAGTAACTTGATGCTAAGAATCGGATTCAATCTACTAATTCAACATAGAAGTAATACATGGACAAGATCACCACCGGATCCTACCTTGATCTTGATCCTAGCTCGAACTCCGACGTGGTCTTCCATGCAAGGTTCCCACGCCGGCTAGGGAACCCTAGTCAACCATCTCGACCCTCTCCTCTCCCAATGATGTCCTTCTTCTCTCGCTCCTCGTGGATGACGAATGAATTGATTCGTGACTCTTGGCGGGCGCTACAAATAGTCCGGAAGGGCGGCTAGGTCAAAGTGGGTGCCGAACCGGGCCCGGAATGGGCTGGGCCGATCGGCTGGGCCGACCGGGCTCGGGCCCATTTCGCCCGCTTCCTATTTGTGTGCACTTGCATGTGGGCCTTTGACGTCGTTTCCTTCGCGGTTAAGGCTTGAATGTCGCCATCCAAGCTTATTGCTTCGGTTGAGTCCTGAAGATTTGCACGTTGACACTTGGTCCTCGGGTCATTTGGAGTCATGTTCATCAGCGTGTCTTGACTCTTGTGCTTCATGATCTTCTTCCAAAGTGCTTGATGAACTTATCCCGAAAGTCTCCTCTTTAGCATAGATTTCCTGCGTAAACAATAAACTCCAAAATCGACATGCAAGAGTGAACTTGTTATATACGGGGTTAGTTCGATGGTTAGAATAATAAATCAATGCCAACATTAAAGGTAAACTCATGGCTAGGTTGACGGAAATTCACCGTCAATAAATAACAACCTGTTCTGACCCTTGTTCTGATTTGTTCTGACACTACATTTGTTTTTGTTCGAGATGACATACAAAATTGTTCCGACTATAATAGGATTTTGTTCTAACAATTGTTCTCATTTGTTCTGACACTTTTTTTTGTTCGAGATGACATACAAACTTGTTCTGGCTATAATAATAAGTTGTTCTGGCTATAGTAATATCTTGTTCTATCTATAATAATAACATGTGTCTGACCCTTGTTCTAATTTGTTCTGACACCACATTTGTTGTTCAGGACGACATATAAACTTGTTCTGACAGTTGTTCTCATTTGTTCTGGCACTTCGTTCGTTTTGTTCTTGCGATAACAGAATATAAATTAAAAAATACGAATAAAAAAAGTTTCTCAAAATATAGTCAAGTGGGATTTTGTTTCGAAGTTTTTATTGCCAGAGATCCAATGGTGCGATCAGAATTTAATTTTGATGTTTGGTTTGTGATTTATAAATTTTTTAAGTTTCAAATAATTAGATGACGATGACATCATTACTTTTGACTTTTTTACATGCATGCAATTACCCATCACCCTGGTGTGCTTTCCTTCAGCGACGTAATGTTATTTTGTCACTGAAGTGACACCTAGAATCACCTGGTGGAGGAGGGGTTCGAGTTTGGGTAGAAGACGCTGGACGAGATATACCGAGACGTGGTGGAGTATGGCAAGGCCCTCGGCATCCTGCTGATGACTAGCAGGTGGGGCGCGCCCTGCGCGCCCGGCCCTAAACGTTGAGCAAGCCGGTCAAATAGGCTCCTAAGGCCAGTCTCAGTGGGAAGTGAAATGAGAGGGTCATGAGCATTAAATTTCCTACCACATCAGCAAATTTATGAGGAGAGAGAATGGGGAATGTCATGGAATGAGATAGGAGGGTCATCACCTTGACCCTCCACTAGCACGGTTCTTAAGTTTCCCGTCTTGGCAACTGTGTGATGACCTGCTCCATTGAGACTGACCTAATTGTCAACCTATCAAGCGGAAAACTCATAGGTCATTAGAATAATAGCAATTGAGAGTCTTCCAAAAAAACGAACAGGCTCGCAGTCTTCCTTTGTGGTCTTCGTTGGAAAGAATATACGGGTAAACTTGTGAATAGAAAATATAGTTTTGTCTTGTCTCTGCAATCATTGTGAACAATTCTCAATCTAACCATGAAATCCTAAGAAAGACAATTCGGCATCGTGAAAAAAGCTAAATAATGGGATAAACAATATGTAAGTTGTTCTTTTCCTCAACATAATAGGAGTTGTGTGGTAATATTAAACAATAACTTGCATCGGCCCTCTCTTTGCATCTTCCTACACAAATTAGAAGCACCCATTTTAGAGCAACCAATGCATATAACGGTAATGGAACTCAAATGAAAATGGCCAAGAACAGATCAACTATTAGCCATACAGATAACTAAAATCTTCAGGATTGAACAATCAAAGCAGCCTTTATCTCTGAATCCCATTCTCCTTATTGGGAAATTTGTTCATCCAAAATTCATGGTAGAGGGAAAACATGGCCAAATTATTGCATATCACACATTGATAGACAAACATACCTATAACTATAATTCACATATTCAGATAAATGCAAAGAAGAGCGACGAGAAGTACCATTCCCCTGCTCGGCCATGACCTAGAATAGTGAAAGTAATATCAGATTACTTCACCCTAGCAATCACCCTGAATTTAACATTTTCACTTTTTGCTTTAATTTGCAATTAAGCAGCAAGAGCAATTCATTCTCTCTCCTAACATATCTTTTCTTTCTCCATCCCCTCCTCATATAGCAATACAAATTTACTTTTGAATTGCTAAATTCAACATGCCAAATCGCATATAACAATCTGAATCCAGGTAAAAAAAAGGTGAAATTACACTTTTATTTGTCCAATCAGAAGACACTTGTTCCAGTAAATGAGGAAATAAAAGCTTAGCCAAAGCCTTTTTACCTAATAAGTATTATGTCATATGTACCTGAATGCTTGTGTTGAACTTCAAGCAGAGCTTCAAGCCAAAGGAAGATGTGTAGAACTTCATGGTGTCGTGGTGTGCTTGAGCATCTTGAAAAGGTGGATCTCGCAGTAGAGCCACTGCAGGTCCTCGAGGCTCTGCAGAAGTCGAGCGGGTTCACACCGGTTCCCCGCCACTTCCATCCCCCCGTTACTCATCGAACATCATGTACCGGTGCGAACAGTGAACACACATCTCGGGGTCAGGGATTCAGGGGGGGCAAGCAAAATGAAATCACACGACTTCGAAACATCAGAACTTACATAGTCTTTAATGCGCCCTTGCTAAGAACGTCGATGAACTGCGGGAAACATAGCAGAGGAGCAGGGAAACAGATCAGCAATTCGGCGAGCAAAAGGAAATGGATTGAGAAACGGTGGGGGGAGGGGCTGCAGTGGCGGTGTCGATTCAGTACCCGTCGATACTGGCTGGTGGGGTCCAACTCCACATACTCCGGGCAGTCGGCGGCATCAGTCCGGGTCGACAACAGTGATTCAGTACTCCATCTCGTTTCTTCCCCTACAGCACCAAAAAATATGCTTATTGAATCTATATCATTAGGGTCATCACTCATCAGGGTCTAAATCTTGCAAGCCTATATACATATAAGAGAGATTTGCTGCTTTTATGACAGATTGTAGTAGTCTCCAATAAGCGTTATATAATTAAAAAATGTAGCACTTCAAAAACACAATGGCAGGCAACATACTTTGGTTCAACTGTAGTACATGTGCAACCTCCAGAACATTTATACCGAGTGCCACATGGAGGAGAAGCCCGGCGACACGTTGTGCATGAGGAAAACCACCATAGCTATTTGTCATTGATTCGAGATATGGTAACACTACATCAAGAGCGGATCCACGCAATGCAGGATAAAAGGAAATGTAGTGTCGATGGCGACAATGTTTGTACACTAAAATAGAGGGGGCATACTCTAAATACAGATAAAAAATAGGAATAACAATATTACCTCGAATTCCCATGGATCCATATCTCTAAGTTGCATAACAGTCTTCTCTCCAGACCTTTTTGCTACTCAACAGCTGATATCCATTCAATTTTGATGTGGGCATCAAGCATCCTATACAGAGTTGATTTTAGATAGCAGATCAGGGATGCGTGAAGATGAGTTGAGACTTGTCATAAAAGATAAAATAATGGTATAACAACACAAAGAAGAAAAATGAGTTGAGACAACTTCAACTAAATATTATCAACTATAAACCAAACGAAATCAACATTGCTCTCGGAGCCCTCTCCTCTGCTTGATGAAACTTTCTCCACAAAATAACTTGTTTTGCTAGCTCATCATATATCTTTGAAGCAAATATTTACTGTTTGTCAATATGCAGAACAAATGGTGATATACATTTGCAAATGTGGTCATATGCAGAATATTGTAATTAAGAAAATTTGTTGGCAATCTTGGCAATGGAATCATGTAATTTGGGCAATTTTGGCAATGGAATCATGTAGTTTGACTCAGTGCTCAACTACTATTACTTGCTTCACCTAGTAGTAACTAATCCACTCATTTTCCTTGTACAGTAGCGCCTACAAAACTGCCTCTTCTTTTCAAACTGATATTTAACCTAAATCATAACCATGCATAATTCATGACCTATAGGTTGTGTCAGATACTGGTATTAATGACATCGACAGAGATAAAATTAAGTGTTGCATGTTTCATAAGCTCATTGAAATTCCAACAAAAAGAGCAACAAACGAAATGCATGCCCTCGGCATCAAAATCAGTACCTCTGCTACCCCAGAGCACTAAATTGATCTGACTGTTCCTAAAGCACAGGAATGCAACAAATGCAGGTTATTTATATTAGTTTCCATGAAAAGGTAATGCATAGATATCCTCTACAAATTTCTGGCACACATCAAAAGGTAATGCAGATTGCTAAATTGAGTAAACAAAGGTATAGCAAGCTTTTCCACAATTTATGTCTGAGGAATCAAAGATGTTGTTGAGATCACCTGAATGTTGAAATGCATCAGACACGATATCCCCATGCTATTAGATACCAAAGAGGCACAACTATGTCAAATACACCGCCACAATCGGCATGTCTTATTTTGGTGCAAAAATAGATATGATTACACAAAATAGGAGGATACATAAGAAAATGTTGCACAGATAGCCAGAACTTCATACCCTTGGGTGAAATATAGCCACAAATAACCGCTCAAGTGTTTGCACAGCTAACATTAGACATGACATTTCCGTCAAAAACATTGGACATGGCATTTCCTTCTGACTTCGGACTCTGCTCCATAGAAAATGGTAACCAATCTGCCAGAGCGAGCATCTATTAGTGACTTAGATACGAATATTTTGACATTAATAATGATGCAACACCTATTTCAAAATTTCAGCGATACTTGGTATGAGACATATTAACCTGTAATCAAAACATATTTTGAAATCTTGCAAATACACATCTAAACATGGCATTGGTTAGAAAATTCTTAGTACTCAACAAAATAGACAGTTCAGACTAATCTCAGATTTCTGTGTAACAAACATCAGTTGCTAAATTTAAAAAGAAAAACCAACAATTCAGTGAGCACCTTACCTTGAAGGCATTTCCTCGAGCAGTTGATGGGCGTTGTCCATGTTGACACCCACTCCAGCTGTTGGGGCGGTAGCCAGCACGCTCTACATCCTAGGAGGTCGAACATAGGTGCGGGGCAGTTGTGTTGTGCTTCCGCCGCAGCCGCTCTCTTCGCCGCCCCATGGACGTGGGGTGAAGAGGAGGGAGGTGCAGGAGGGGTGAAGAGCGGGGACGCGGAAGACAGGCGGATCTTGTACAACGCAAGGCGCACCGGAGCGTAGCGACATAGAGCAGCGACGCGAAGAGGAACACCACCTGCCTCCGCGAGCACCTCCCTAGCCGCCCTCCGCATCGCGCCGCCGTTGTCGCCGAAGCCGCGGTACCAGGGGCTCGCCGAAGCCATTGTCGCCCTAGTCTTGGATCTCGTGGAAGAAGACAGCAGCGCAGTGCACCGAACAGACCAGCGCGGCAGCCTCAAATGCCCCCCATGGTGACCTGCACAGAACAAAACGAAATCAATAGAACCTCCAATAAACCAAAAGAAGGGACGGAAACAGAATCATAGGCTACGAACGAAAAGACACGCACACAACCTTGGAACCCAACCGACCCCAACAGATCGGGAGACGGAGCAACGTCCCGGCAGATCCAAAGGCGGAGGCGAGGGAGGAAGAAGATAAGAGCAGAGCGCACACCACCCTGGAGGAGCGAATGAGAAGGAGGGTACGGTGGCAAGCGAAGAGGAGGGTGGCCGGGCCGTGGCGCCGTGGTCTGGCTAACTGCGCGTTTGCGAGGGTGGCAACCCGCCTTGCGCTGTACGTGCCGCAAAGAAATGCCGCTAGGTTCGTTCTCCGAGCTCGGTCATGCTAGGGTGATTGGCGGCGGGTGGCTCATGTGAGCTCAGCGGGAAGAAATGAGCTCCGCCCTTTCGCCTGCAGGAATGGCAATCCCGTGAAACCTCGCACCTATAAGTGTGGCGGTCCCCTGCTATCCTTCTTCCTCCCGCTCACCTTCCACCTCCCTCGAGATCGGCGTGAGCTCGTGTGGGTGGCGGGCGGCGACCTCCCGTGCTTCTCCTCCGTTCAGCGCCTTGGGGTTCTTCGTCGCGTTCTGCTCACCTCTGCTGGGACTCGGTGGCGAGATCTGCTTCCTCTTCTTCTTCTCCGTCCCCGTCTTCTTGAGTTGAGGTCGATCTGCTTCCTCTACTCGAGATCTCGCTTCCTACTTGCAGATCTGCCTCTACTTCGAGATCTGCTTCCTCTCCGGGTCAACGACCCCCGAGCCTGAGGTGAAATGACCCTTCCCCTCTCCCCCTTCTTCTCCTGATAGTGTTCGATAGTTGATGATGGTCGTGCCGGTTTGGATGTTGTTGTGCTTTGGTACACGATATTGTTTCGCTTTGGATCAATGATTTGCTACGATGCATGTATTCATGTTGTACCATGTTGATATTATATGAGATTTGGTCGATGATGTTGTTCTTTTTTGCACTGGGAGGCATCAGTACAAGATGCAGCCGTGCTTTTTCGTTATTGACTCAGCACGCAAACATGTTGATGCCTAGCAGGGTCTGATGATCTCTGTTTCAAATTTCAAATTTGCATGGTTGTAGATGGATCCCTCATTGAGCCGTGACATGCTATGTAGTGACATTGCTTTGACTGTTGTTATGGTTTCTTTTGTTTCCACTAGGCTGAAAAGAAAAAACCCTGAGCCTGATACACCACAGCTTGACCCAGCTGCACTTTCACTACTTAGAGATGTCAATGAGCAGCATAGAATGAGGACTCTTGACATGATTTACCACTCCACTGATACTTAGTGCATATCAATGATTAGGATGAAGAGAGCTCCTTTCTTTGAGTTGGTCAAGACCTTTAGAGAGAGGAGTCTTGTTACTGATAGGGATGGTGTTTCAGTAGAGGAGCATGTAGCCATGTTTGTGCATGTTGTAGGGCACAACCAAAGGTTTAGAGTGGTTCACCATTCCTTTAGGAGGTCCATCCAAACTGTGCACAAACACTTCCACCAGGTTTTGTATGCTGTGGGTGAGCTTAGGAATGAAATGATCAAGGCACCTAGCACTACCACTCATCCAAAGATCCAGGGCAGCCATAGATGGTATCCATATTTCAAGGTAAATGTCTAGCTTGGTTCATTCATTGAATGTCACATGATCCTTTCACTTACACACATATTTTAGGACTGCATTGGCTTCATAGATGGCACACATTTCCTAGCAAGGGTGCCAAGGCGCATCCAACAAGTTTTCAGGGGTAGAAAAAAGGACCCCACACAAAATGTCTTGGTTTCTGTCAATTGTGACCTTCTATTCACTTATGTTCTTCTTTGGATGGGAGGGTCTGCACATGATGCAACTATCCTGGCAGATGCCATTGATAGGGATGATGGGTTCACTGTTCCACAAGGTAATTGCACAAGACACAATGAGATTTTTTTATAACACTCATGGCACACACCCTCACATTAGATGTTTAATTGTAGGTAAATACTACTTGGTAGATGCTGGGTATGCATGCAAGCCTGGGTTCCTACCACCTTTCAGGGGTGTGAGGTATCACTTGTCTGAGTATGGGTCTAGGAACAGACCCACCAATGGCAGGGAACTATACAACCTAAGGTACTCATCACTTAGAGTGACTGTGGAGAGGGCAATAGGTGCACTAAAGCTCAGGTTTAGGATCCTGGACAACAAGCCCTTTCACAAGTACAGGACACAAGTTAAGCTTGTAGTTGCCTGTGCCATTTTACACAATTGGATTCTAGGCTTTGGCATTGATGAAGTAGTGCCAACTGAGGATGGTTTTACTGGCAACCCTCCTGAACCACTTAACTTGCCTCCTCCACATCTTGATCAAGACAACATTGCCATGGCTGCTCGAGGATGCTATCAACGACTCTATGTTGGAAGGGAAACAATAGGATTTGATGTTCCATGTAATTTGTTATTGAATTCAGTTTGTCTACCCTGCTAGGAACTCATGTTTGTGTTATGATGATGTAATAATAAGATGAACAAGGCTGAGACCACTAGTTTCATATGTTATTTCTTTCTCATTATGTCAGTTTTTGATTCATTTGCCTGCTTCTTTGACTTGTTATATATGCATATCTGTCTGGTTGTTTTACTTGTTATGTATGCATATCTGTCTGGTTGTTTTACTTGTTATGTATGCATATCCGTTCGGTTGTTTTACTTGTTATGTATGCATACCGCTTGTTCAATGGCTACATTCAAGTTCTTGATGTGCTTGAGGAGGTCATCACTGGTGATGCTCCTGTTGTGGCCTGGTGGCCGGTGTCTTTGCCGCCTCTGTGGTAGCCGGTGTCAGGCCGGTGTGGCCGCCGTAGTAGACCTTGTTGATGATGTAGTTGTTGTGCCTGCCTGGGGTGTTAGGGCTATGAGGTGGACAAACAACACCTCTGGTTTTGTTCTTAGGAGGATGGCTGCCCAGTTCTTGATGGCGCAGGCGACAAGGTCTTCAAGGACAAAGATGTAAACCATGTGGCCAAAGCCCTTAAGGATTGGTGTGGGGAGGTTAGTGACCGCAACTCAATGTACAATCACTTGAGGAAATGGAGGCAGTGGGTTAAGGTGACCAAATCAAGGATCTTATGCTTGCTCTATGGGATGAGACCACAAATGCTATCATGCTAGACAATGACCACTACCTTGGCCCTTTGCAAGGTAGAAACTCGTCTAACCTCGTACCTACCTTTTTGTACAATTAACCTGCCTAAACTCTACCTATGACCTAAATCGAGGACCATCCTAAAGATGCTGAATACCTAAACACCCCAATTAGGTTCTACACAGAGATGGAGGCCATATTTGGGAATGCTTTGGCCACTAGTAGTTATGCACTTGGGTCTGGTGAAGCCTTAGGGAGTAACCAGTGACGTGCACCTGTCAAGGTTGAAGGTCCTCCAATGACCCCAACCCAGAAAGCTCCCACTTGCAGCAGAGGAGGGTAGCAAGGCCACAGAAGTAGTCCCATCTACTGCTGGTGGAAAGAGGAAGAGGGGAACTTTCACTGAGGAAGAGATATTGATGTTGACCAACATGTCTGATGCTGTCAACAATGTGGCTAATGCTCTTAGAGAGACTGGACCTGCCCATGTTGATGCCAATCTTTACCTTCTTTGTGATGGAGATGCCTGGCTTCTCTCAGGAGGCCCTTATTGTTGCCTACACCTTTCTCCTGGACAACAAGGCCCAAGGAAGGGGCTTTGTGAACATGAGTGATGCCTTCTTAGCCAAGAACTACTTCATGTAGTTCTTGCAGTACATGATGGTCTGCATGGATAGTAGGGGTTGTTGTTGAGCTATACTCCACCCCTCACCCACCTTCTCTTCTTTTGAGTACTAGTTTCTCTTTCTTTGTGGAGGTTTTTGTGGGATGTTTGATCTAGTGACACCTGACTTTTGGTTTTGTTTGCCTGGGAGGGTGGCTAACAATAGGCAACAGTATATGTAGGAACATTTTAGCCCTTGGATGTTGGGGTGAACAACTTGTTGTAAACCTTTGTGTGGCCTCTGTTGGCTATTCAGTTTGAAACCTTAATGTTTCCTAATTTGTTGTTCTTTCTTTCATCATATGTGCTTTACATTTGTTGGATGCAACATATCTGGGAAAATTAATGGCCAACGATGTAGCATCAAACATGAGGTGGATGCCATATATCTGTGTTGTTCATCTGTTGTTATTTTGTTCTATTTCCATGGTTTCCAGGCTTGCATGTTATCTGTTGTTGTTTTCTGGCATTTACATGGTTGGCAGCCTTGCATGTTGTCTGTTCTCTGATGTTTTTGTTGATGGCATCCACCTAGGATTATAATCAATGCATATATCCAACAAAATGAAAATGCTGAGGCCAAAATAAATCATACACTGACATTGATTGTTGTGGTTGTGCTTGCTCATGTCTACCATCAAAACGTCGAACTCATCCATGGCCCATATGTTTGAACCATGGGCTGGATGTGTTTGATGTTTCCATGGTTGCCATGGAACCATTATGTTCCTCATTTCATTTATCATGTTTTACTTGAGCTTTCCTTTATGCCTATGATGAGATGATTGGCACTTGCAAAATGTTAATGTGGATGACCTTTAACTTGTGAGGTACTGGGCATATGCTAAAAATTATGTTGTGCTTCACCATTTTTTCATTACTGTCATTGAACCTTGTGAAACATCCATGCCCAATGCAACTGTCATCCACCAAAGATGACTTTGATGGCTGGGCTGGATGGATCACAAGGTTTCATGACCTTGATGACCTTCAATTTGTCCAATTTGCCTTACTACCTATGTTCCTTATGCTCCAAGTTATAAGGTCCCATGAAATGTGCTTTACATCTGAGGCAAATCAATAATCTTTAATTGTGGTTAAGTGGTTTACATCTGCACCTCTGAGGCTTTTGTATTCATCTTTGTCCATCGTTATTATTGAGCTTCCTCTTTTCAATTAGCCGGTGATGACACAATTGATGATACTTCCTCTTTGGGTGCTGACTATGTTCCAGATCGACCTGTTCTTCTTCCATTCCTTCTTTAATTGTACCTTGTAACCAGCAATGCCATGAATTGTAATTAGTCTGAGGCTAATTGTTTACACTTGTAATTCTTTATATGTTGTTGTAATGCAGTTGTAATTTGTAAACTGCTGTTGCTCCTCATTATTTGTAAACTCTGCTCCTCAATGCATATCCTTATTTACTGTCTAAGGGCGAGGCCGGCGGCTACCTGCCAAACACGTTCTCAGTTTGGCAGTTGGAGGTAGTTGGCCTCTAGCCCGGCTCCCAAAATGGCCGCAAACACAATCTAGGCTCGACCCGGCTCATTTCATCCATGCATGCAAACAAGGTGCATTGCACCATTTGGGCCAGGCCAACCCCAGCCTGGGCCAAGCGGGCAGGCCTGGCTGCCCTCAGCCACCCTCGCAAACGCACCCCTGCAGAGACAGGATGGGGGCAAGTGAAGGGGAGGATGGCCCGGGGCAGGCTGCGAAGTGGCACGGCCGTCGCTGCGGGTCCCACCCACATCGAGGCAATTCGGTGGAGCATTTTCCGGTGATGTGGCCAGGCTCCCCGGCCGCGCAAGCGCTCCATCCTCAGTGATGTTATAAATGTTGCTGCTGGTACCCTCCCTATTTCTTCTCTTCCTGGGAGAACAAATGAACGATGCGCTCTGGAAATTTTTTTTAGAACGTCTCTATAATTGGAACTTCTGTAAGTGGCAGCAACACATTTCGTGGGCCTGGAAGTTTAGTGATCCGCTAGGCCGGCCGGCATCTCAATCAGGTCCAAATCGCATGTTTGTATGGCCCGTCAAAATAGATGAAAGGGGCGCATCTTAACCCATGGTAGGTGACAGCCCACTTATAAATAAAATACCTAAAGAAAAACTCTGCACGGATGGCGGCGGGCGGCGGGCGGCGAGCAAGCAAGCAGCGCCCCAACACAAACCACAAACCCGTGGATCAAACCTGGGCGCCTCGGGTTGCTAGGTCCTCGGCGCCTAGGGTTCCTAGGCGACTCGGGGTGGGTTTCGTACCGGTGATTCCCGAATTCCTTCCTTCTCCCCTCCCTCTCTACATCGGTTTGCTTCGTTCGTTCCATTCCAATTTCGAGTCCACATCCCATCCTCTGCTTGTGTCCACGTCCAGATCTCTCCGTTACGGAGCCGAGCCTAAAACTGCTAACCCTAGTTCAGTCGGCGTGGGTTTCTGGTGACCGACCTGGAATTCGTGTCTTGATCGGCAATCAAGGGCGAGGCAGTGATGGAGTCCGTGGAGGAGATGATGAAGCGCATGAACTTGACGGCGGCTGAAGCCAAGGGCATCAAAGTGGGGGATGTGGGTTCTTCTAGGGAGGCAGGGAAGCTGGATCAGGCGGTGGGCAAGGTTTTCTCTGAAAAATTGGTGAGTGCAGAAGGGTTAGCAAATGCGTTGGGGAGAATTTGGTGTCCGATGAGAGGAGTAACCTGCAAATATACCTGAGCATTTTTGGCCCGACCCGCCCGGCCGGGCCGCCCATGGACCTTCTTGGACGGGTGGGCGGAGATCTTGAAGCGCGAAATTTTTTGGCCCGAGCCCGGCCGAAATGCTGTTTTAGTTACTTTACACTATAAAATGCGCGCGGCCCGTAAGCCCGAGGCCCGCCCATGGCAGAGCGGTCATGGGCGGGATTTCCTCGGCCAGAAAAACCTAGGTTTTCACCGGCCGAACCCCGGCCGTGGAATGCTCAGTCTACACCGCAAAGATCTTGGCGAAAACTTGTTCCTCTTCACTTTCAATCAGGCAACGGGAAAAAGGAGGGCTTTGGAGGACGGACCTTGGATGTTTGGGAAGGACCTCGTGGTCATGGCGGATTTTGACGAATCAAAGTCTCTTGAGGAGCTGGAGTTCATCTATATACCTATCTGGGTGAGGATTTCAAAACTCCCTTTTGGTATGATGAACAAGGCGGTGGGAAAGGCAATTGGAGGAGAGATGGGGGAGTTCATGGAGATGGAGAAGGAGGAAGATGGGTCAGCTGTGGGCAGGTTTCTAAGAATAAAAATCCGTATGGATATACGTAAGCCTTTGATGAGAGGAGTCATGGTGCAGGTAGAGGGGAAACAGGGGGAGCCCCGACCGCTTTGGTGTCCTGTAGTTTATGAGTATCTTCCTGATTTTTGCTATACATGTGGACTGATTGGACACATTGATAAAGCGTGTGCTACGAAGCTCCAGAAGGTTGAAGTGCAACAGTACAGTAAAGCTCTTCGATTCATTCCAGAGAGAAGGAGGCTGGAGGATGGGGCAGGAGAAAGGGGCTGGCAGCCTCGATCTAGTTGGAGACAGGGAAGTGGAAGTAGTAGAGGGAGCTGAGGATCGGGTGGTAGGCTTCTGTTGCGTCATGGGTCTGGAAGTGATGCACCTTCCTGGAGGAAACCTGATAGCGGCGATGGTAAATTGGTTCTAAAGGAACCTGGGGAGGAGGAGGAGGTGACAAGTCCTGAAAAGAAAAAAGAGCTTGTGCAAGTTGCTGCGGAGTAGGCAAAGAGGGTGCTTGTTCTGGGAAAGCAGGATGGTCAAAGAACGGAGGGGGAGAATACATCACTAAACACCGACATGAACAGGAGCATGCAGCCCATGCACGTGGAGAACCAGGCTGCTTTAATTGGGGGTAATGAGCATGCGGTGGGGAAGGAGGAAGCTAGGAAGAAGGGTACTTTTAAGAGGACCCAAAGGGCTAGAGGCAATGAGGGAGGTGATAAACAAGTAAAGGAGTCCGGGAGGAAAAGAAGCCCTTTGGAGACTTGCGACGATGGTGAGGAGTCTGTTGCAAAGGAACAGGAGTCGGGTGTGGGATCAAACAAACGTGCAAAGATAGCGGGGCTGGCGGACCAACCCTGCAAGCCCCAATGAAGATAATAGCTTGGAACTGCCGGGGGTTGGGTAACCGCGGCGGATTCGTGAGCTCCTGAGCTCAGTCGGAGGATCTGAATATTTTGTTCGTGTCGGAGACAAAGCTTGACAAGCGTAGAATGGAAAATTTCAGGTGGAAGTTGGGTTTAACAAATATGTTAGCCCACAAAGGGGATGGAAAAGGGGGGGGAATTGCTGTGTTTTGGCGGAGAGGAATCAATGTTTCGTTGCGCGGCTTGTCGCAATATTACATTGATCTGGATGTTAGAGAAGAGGATGGCTTTTTATGGAGGTTTACTGGGGTGTATGGAGAGGCCCAAAGTGATCTGAAGCACAGGACTTGGCAGCAGTTAAAAAATCTAAGGGTGGATCCAGTGATTCCATGGTTGTGTGCGGGTGATTTTAATGAGATTCTTTTCTCACACGAAAAGGAAGGGGGGAGGCAGCGGAGCCAACAGTACATGGATCGCTTTAGAGAGACATTGGAGCATTGCCAGCTGCGGGATTTGGGTTATGAAGGTGATGTTTTCACATGGAGAAATCACAATCATGTTGCAGAAAATTATATTAGGGAGAGGTTGGACCGTGCTGTGGCCAATGATCTGTGGAGAGCTCGGTTTCCTTCTGTCCGAGTAATAAACGGAGACCCTCAACATTCTGATCACCGACCCCTTATTATTTTCACAGAGAAAAAGGCGCGTGGAGGTGGAGGAAGAGGAATAGGGGGGTTCCGTTTTGAGGCAAACTGGCTGCAGGAGGAGAAGTGTGCGGAGGTGGTGGAGGAAGCATGGAAGCTAGCAATGGAGGAACCAAGTCAATCGACATACAATGCTCTAAAAACAGTTGCAGCAAGCCTTTCGAACTGGAGTCATAATGTCCTCGGAGATCTTGAGAAAAGAGTTAAAAAGATAAAGAAGGAGTTGGAAGAGTGTAGAAGAATGGGGATTGACAGAGAGCAGGTTGCGCGGGAGGGTTTGCTGCGGTATAAATTAGAGAGGGTGGAGGAGCAGATTGATATATATTGGAAGCAAAGGGCTCATATTAACTGGCTACAAAAAGGAGACCGAAACACTGCTTTCTTTCACGCAGCTTGTAGAGAGAGATTAAAGAAGAATCGAATAGGAAGGCTGAGAAGGGAGGATGATGTGTGGCTGGAAGGAGAGGAGGAAAAGAGGGCCTATATTGCTAATTATTTTGCTATGCTTTTCAGGTCAAATGGGGGCCATACTTCACAGCTGCTTTTGAATGCTGTGGATAGCAGAATCTCACCTGCTATGAATGAGGATCTTGTGAAGGAGTTCACAAGAGAAGAGGTGAAGGTGGCTTTGGACTCGATCGGGGATCTAAAGGCTCCGGGACCGGATGGCATGCCGTCAGTTTTCAACAAAAATTTCTGGGAGACCGTGGGTGATCGTGTGGTACAGGAGGTGTTGGAAGTTCTAAAAGGAGGGCCAATGTCAGAGGAATGGAACGAAACGACAATTGTGCTAATCCCCAAAGTCTCCAATCCATCGCAGGTGAAAGATCTCCGCCCGATCAGCCTCTGTAATGTGCTGTACAAATTGGTGGCCAAGGTGTTAGCAAAGCAGTTGAAGCAGTACTTCCGGATGTAATATCGACTCAAAGTGCTTTCATTCCTGGTCGCTTGATATCTGATAACATATTACTAGCATATGAGTTCTCACATTATATGAGAGGGAGGAGGAAAGGAAACAGAGGTTTCGCAGCAATTAAATTGGATATGAGCAAGGCCTATGATAGAGTAGAATGGCATTTCTTGGAGGACATGATGAGTAAAATGGGGTTCTGTAGAAGATGGATAGATTTAATTATGAAATGTGTTTCCACAGTGAGATATAGGATTAGAGTGAATGGCGAGCTTTCAAATGAACTAGTTCCGGAGAGGGGACTACGACAGGGGGATCCTTTATCCCCCTATCTTTTTCTAATTTGTGCTGAGGGCTTCTCAGCTTTGCTGAACCAAGCAGAGAGTGATGGAAGCATAAAAGGTATTAAAGTGTGCCCTGGAGCTCCTAGTGTGTCGCACTTGCTATTTGCTGACGATTCTTTGATTCTCGTTCGGGCAAAAGAAGGTGATGCACAGAAACTACAAGAGATCCTACATCTTTATGAGGAGTGTTCCGGACAAATGATTAATAAAGACAAGTCAGCCATAATGTTCAGCCCAAATACGGGGGATGCTGACAAGGAGAAAGTGATACAAGCACTGAATATTCAGAGACAAACGATGAATGATAAGTATTTGGGAATGCCTGTTCATGTTGGGCAATGTAGAACAAAAGTTTTTGAATACCTGAAAGGAAGAATATGGAACAGGATACAAGGTTGGAAGGAAAAGACTTTATCCTGGGCAGGAAAAGAAGTCCTAATAAAAGCAGTGGCCCAAGCAATCCCCACCTTTGTAATGGGCTGTTTTGATATTACAAAGGAAATATGTGATCAGATTAGCACTCTAATAGCAAGGTACTGGTGGAGCAATCAAGATAAAGATAATAAGATTCATTGGTTGAGTTGGGAAAAATTAACCAAACCAAAGGTGGAAGGGGGTTTGGGTTTTAGAGACATCCATATTTTTAACATGGCAATGCTTGCAAAACAAGGATGGAGGCTGATTCATAATCCGGAGTCCTTGTGTGCATGGGTACTAAGAGCAAAATACTATCCAGAGGGGGACATTTTGAGGGCTGTACCAGGGAGGAATATGTCATACACATGGAGAAGCATCTTAAAAGGAGTAGATGTTTTGAAAACGGGATTAGTGTGGAGAATTGGTGATGGAAGTAAGATAAATTTATGGGATGACCCTTGGCTTCCCAGAGAACCATCAAGAAAGCCGGTCACACCGAGAGGACATAACTTACTGTCCAAAGTTTCAGACCTGATCAACCCAATCACCGGGTGGTGGGATGAAGATCTTGTCAGACAAACTTTTGTTGATCAAGACGTGGATATTATTTTGGCTACCCCGGTTCACACCGAGTTGGATGACCTGATAGCCTGGCACTATGACAGCAAGGGGATTTTCTCAGTTAAGTCGGCCTATAGAGTGTACAGAGAGCATCAGCGTATGAACAGGAGGAACGGTGTAACAGAAACAGCTGATGGGGGAGAGATGACGAAAGAACAATGGAAGCATATCTGGGGAATGAAGTGTCCAGGGAAGATTAGACAATTCCTATGGAGATTCACACATAATACCCTTGCAGTAAATCGAAATTTTGAGAGAAGGGGTGTGGAGGTGGATGTCAGATGTATTATGTGCAGCAGGCAAATTGAAGATGGAGGCCACCTATTTTTCAAATGTAAATGTGTGAAACCAGTTTGGCGGGAACTCCTGCTGGAAAACCAACGATGCGTTTTGGCAGGGATGGGTTCAGCTAAAGACATAATGGAACATGTCCTAAAGTTGGAGGAGAAAGTGCAGATGAAAGTTGCCTTGCTACTTTATTTGTGGTGGAGTGAAAGGAATGATGTCCGTGAAGGAGACAGACGTCGAACAGCAAGTGATCTGGCCTATGTGATCCATAAGAATGCAGATGAGTTTATTGAGCTGAACAAGAAGCCATCTAGGGGGCAAATGGGGAGAGTGCAGCAATGGTGTCGGCCCCCTTCAAACTGGTTGAAGGTTAATACCGATGGTGCTTTCCTGCCAAATACGGGAAAGGGTGGATGGGGTTATGTGATAAGAGATGAAGATGGGGATGTAATTGTGGCCGGAGCAGGGCGTCTGGAGCACATCCGGGATGCCTTCCAAGCGGAGGTGGCAGCCAGTACCCAAGGGATCCGGGATTCAGAAGGGTATCTTTAACAGACGAAAGCTGGGTTATTCCCGAGCTTTTCATAGGGCCACGTCGCCTTTTTTCCTCCTAATCATCGGATCTTGATCGTACGTTCCAGCGCGGGCTCAGGAGCTAGCGTTTCGAGAGCTTTCGTCTTAGCGTAGCTGTCTCCGTCCTCGCGTCGCCCGCTCCAGCTAATGGCTGCCGACGCCGGGCTTGAGAACAAGCTGCGCTCCGCAGCAGTGGCGCCTAGGGATTCAGAGCTGGGCCAGCGGCAAGGTAGGTGCAGGTCATAGACGCAGTCGGAGCAGCGAGACCACCGCCACCGCTGGGAGGAGGCTTGCGGGTGTGTGTGCTAGAGAATGGAGATTGAGAGCTCGCTTGCACCCCTGAGGGATCTGCCGGCACCATATCCCGCTGGTTATTGGCGCTAAAGCTGCGGAGGCGCTGCTCCCTTTGCGTCTCTCAGGTCCCGTCGTCTCCTCCGCGGGCCGCAGCCGTCGTAGGTCTGGTCGGGAGGAGATCGTGGCCGCACCGACTGGGCCATTCCGACGACCCGCCACAGCACCACCCTCGTCCTCAGCACTCCCCGTACCAACAGGCAGTGGGCCAGTGGCCGTGGGCGCCAACTGCTACATGTAGACGCGGCGCACCTCGCGCGCCCACGACCTGCTCGACGGAATGTTGCATTGTGCCGTCGTGCATATCTTGCACCTCGGCGCTATGCTTGCTGAGCGCCTGAGCCCTGTTCAGCGAGTCACTTTCCTGGCACCCATCACAGTCTCTCAGCAGCACAAGTCGCCTGATGACAAGCTTCGTCTTCTTCCGTCGCTCGGCGCGCGGCGGCCACAATCATCTGCCGCTTGACGCTTCCCCAACACGTGAGTCTTCATGTTCATTAGCTTGGCTCCTTAGTCCTTGCGACCTTCACCATATGGTGCCTCCATTGTTGCCCTCTGCAATCAACCATTGTGTGATGAGGACAGACAGGGCTGCGTGACTGTAAACAACCATCATGAGGACAGACAGGCTGCGTGACTGTAAACAACCATCAAAAGGAAACGCTGAAGGCTAGCGACGCGTGGTGGCTCCACCAGTCACCGCCACCATCAACTTCTCATCTCCAAGCCGCCAAGAGGAGTGCTTATGCAAAGCTGTTAGTTTGTGTTGCTTCTTCTCCGTTGTCTCCCTCCAGCAGCTGACCTGCTACTCACATGATGCTTGATCAAATGTCTGAAAGAGATTGCATTTTGTTCCCTATATTATTCAATATCAAATGCCGTTGATTTGATTCCTGGCTCGTTCTGTTAAGCAAAACATATCTTTATTTGTCAAAAGCTCATGCCTCAACTCCTCTTTACAGGTTAGCACTATTTTTTATACCACAATTTTGGTGAGCATGTTTATCATGGTGTTTCTGTATCCATAATTCCATATTGCATATTGGGAAACATAGTCTACCTAAGGAGTTTAATAAATAAGTTGCATAAAGACTGAAACAGTAGCTATTTTATTTCAATTGCTGGTAACTTTCAGGAAAAAAATCTTCAAAGATTGATCCATCTAGATGAGAACACTAGGCGAAATCTCAACCATAAGTATGCCAAATATTATGTTCGATTAATTAGCTTTGTCCTTGCGATATTGCCGCGCCATTGACCAGTAGTAATTATTTGCGGGGCTCAGATTCAATGAAAAGAAAATAGAGGGTTATGTCATCCACGGAAAGTGGAACCCTCCTCAATAAAGCCTGAGGTTTGGGCAATATCCAGTAACATCCTCAGCATCCGAATAAACATGCTTCAGCAGGTGTTACTGAGTTTTACTCCTATTTCTCCCTTTGGTTTATGTTAATCTTCATATTTTGTTCATTTAAATTTCAACCCGAGGTTGCAGTCCCAACAGGCAACAGCCATGTCATGCAACAGACTTGCCCACCTTATCTCCAAGCTGGCTCAGTTCAGATGGAAGCAGACTTCAGGCATGACTTATTCATACACTCTGGCCATTTCTGTCTTAATTTCATTCATACTTAACATGTTCATGTGACTATCCTAGGTCAGAGTGCAACCTTAAAACTTAGAATCACATTGTTTCCCTTTGCATGCGTTATGTATTTGTGGTGTGCTACTGAACTTTTAGCAAAAGCACATGCACAACTTGTCCTCTTAATATAATCCTACTCTTCGTACCTGCTTCTGAAGCAATAACTCTTTAATAATTCATAGGATATGTAATCTGACCATTTTGTTATGCTACATGACCACTGTGGCCTAGGCTTTTCTGAAAAAAAAACGGAATACCACAAGTCCACAGCTAACTTATTTAGATGATAAGAACATACTGTCATATACTTTCAAATAAATACCACCGGCTCACAATCCATTTAGGCGCAGCAACGCTGCGCCAAAGGTTTTCTAGTTACAAGAGTAATCCTAGAGACAGACTCTCTGATCTTGAAACACGCCCTCGAGAACAATTCCTACAGAATGGCTGAGGTGGGAGGACAGCTCTATGAGTTAAAATCCTTGATCTCCGGTAACTTGAGTAATTTCTTGTGCAAGTTTGCCCCTAGGTCTTGTAATAAAGTAGCCCATGCTTTAGCAGCAAAGGGGCTAATGGCGTCTCAGGGTGATGGGCTCCGTTGGGAGACTACACCAGACTTTGTATTTGATCTTGTGGCCAGTGATGCAGCTGTGCCTATGAGTTAATGGAAGCCTCTTTCCATGAAAAAAAAAGCACCGGCGCCCCCGCCACGCGCCCGACCGGCGGAGCAAGCGCAGCACCACTTGAGCAATGAGCATCCGCCGCCGCGCCCGACGAAGCTACGCGGAGGAGAACGCCGCCAAGCCGAGCTGTCATGCATGCGCTCGTGCCACGCGACCGGTCGCGCGGTTCCAGGACCAGGAGTTTACGCCACACCGGCGGCGCCGCGACTCGATTGGGCTTTGCTTCGTTTCGTTCGGACTTTGGAGCAGCTACGCTGTGGGCAGCCAACGTAGCGGCGGTCGTCGTGCATGCCACGAGCTGTCCGGCCATCTATCTGCTGCCGTGCGCGAGGTGCATGCCGAAACCATACCCTCCAATCGTGGTTCGTGGCCTTGTGGAGGCTGCCTGCCTGCATGCACCTCTACTCCACTGCACGGTGCTGGCCGGGGATCGATTCAACGACTGCGGCGGCGCCACAACCCGCCACGGGCATGTGCTGGGAATGTCACTTGCGCGGCCCGCGCGGACAAGATGTGTCAGCCTGATCTCCGATCCTGCTGCTCCAGTGCTCCGTCGCCGCCGCGATCCATCTGGTCACGGGCCGAGCGGTCGGTCGGGGGACCTCGGCGCGGTGGGACCGACCACTCACTGGTCGAAACGGGATGCACAATCGCACAGTAGCTAGGCGGCGGACCACGGGAGAGAGCCGTTGCTACGGGTGCACAGCCCTGTTCGTTGGTTTCTCCTCCTTGGTGGTATGTCTCGCTAACGTGCATGATCAAGGATTAAAGGAAACACAATTTTTTTTATTCCCAAAGATAAACTTAGCAAGAATTGAAAATGAATTGATGAAATGAAAGCAACTCTCTCAGAAAGCTAGGATTCAGACTTAAGAAAGCTCACCTCTCCTTCCTTTTCTAGCCTCCCATTTCCTTCTTTTTCTTTCTCAAATTTATAGGAAAAGCTTAGAAGGAGCTTCAGACGCTAAGGGTGGGTGGGTGGCGGTGGGTCTGGGGGGGGGCGCTCGAGCCCCCGGGTCCACCGCTGGATCCATGGCGTCTTCCATCCATAGCGTCGAGACATCTACACTCAGTTATTGCAACTTCCATTCAAGGAAGGAATGAAGGATCAGTGATCCTAGAAAGTGCCCTCGCCCTTATCGTCTTGCTTATAGTAGTTGCAAATTACCGAATATTAAGCTCTTCCTCTTCTTAAGCAATCGGATCGTATCAATCTTTGAGTCTATCATAAAAAATTATAGATTGGAGTTGGGGTGGGGGGGGGGGGGGCCTTCATATTGCAGCGATGCTTTGGAAGATTTGCACTGCTTCTAGCAAACTCATCGCAGATCTCCTACCTGTCTAACAATCTCGTCCCGCTCCATTGTGTGCGGGTGCAAATGGGTTGTAGTTATTTACTCTTGTTGCTTGCAACATCTATGTTAAGAGTCGGACTCTAAAACTAAAGTCTCGCGTTCACACCTTAAAATTTTAGAGAAATTGACTGAAATTTTTGCCAATGACTTAATTTGCTAGCCCGCTACTTCGTGCAAAATGGTATGGCTGGACCTATACGTGGGTCTTGCGTCAAGAACCGAACCCTAGAACTAAAATCTCGCGTTCACACTATATAATTTTAGAGAAATTGGCTAAACTTTATACATATAACTCAATTTGATAGCCCATTATTTTGTGCAAAATGGTGTGGCTGGACCTATACGTGGGTCTCCCGTCAAGAACCGAATCATAAAACTAAAACAGTAAACCTCTCGATCACACCTTAAAATTTTAGAGAAATTGGCTGAAATTTATGCAGATGACTCAATTTGATATCCCGCTACTTTATGCAAAGTGGTGTGGTTGGACCTATACGTGGGGCCCGCGTCAAGAGCAGGGTTCAAAAACCGCTCAAGTGGTTTTAACCCGAAACCGCCCGCTTAAGCAAAAAACCGGCCGTTAACCGAGGTAGGTTTTTTAGGCTCGATCATCTGTGGTAAACCCTTTGGTCGATTTGCTCGGGCGGACCGGTTTTTCTGAATCATGCGGTTAACCGCTTAGCAATGGTTTTGCGAACCCTCTCGCGTTCACACCTTAAAATTTTTTAGAGAAACTAGCTTAAATTTGTGCAGATGACTCAATTTGATTGTCACTACTTCGTGCAAAGTGGTGCGCCTAAACTTATACGTGAGCCCTATATCAAGAACCGGACATTAAAAAACACTTCCAACCCGCCCTAACCCTCATTTATCTTGTACCCACCCGCCCCAACCCATTAGATATTAAACTCATTTTCACCCATCCAAACACATCTTGCGCAACAACCCACCACATTAGCATACCTAATCCTGACCCTACATGTCATCGGCATCAGACGAAGAGGAGCTCCTTTGCATTCCACTTCACCTCTGCAAGATGTTGCAGCTCGATTGACCCTGAGATACTTCTTCAGAAGTTTCTGAAATGATTCAGCCTACAGAAAAATCATAAATATATATTTAAAAGAGTGAGTTTTGTTGTATTATGAACTTTTTTTTTCTAAACTCAGTGGTGTATCGAACATGGTGGTTGGGGGGCTGGAGCCCCCCTACGGCCCTACCCCATGTTGTCTATTAGAGTCCCGCTGAGCACTCTCTATAAATTTTGAGTCATGGATAAGAAGAGAAAGGAAGAGAGTAGGAGGAAGAAAAGGAGAGGAGGAAGGAGGAGAAGGTATAAATGAGTCCCCTCTCTATACATTCTTGATCCGCCACTGCAAAATGACATCGAGATCCACAAACTAAATAAACGGTTATATAGATCTATGAACTTTTAAAAAATGGTGTTTGTGTTCAAAGTGGTGGCGATGTACACGTGCATGTCACCTAAAATAAGAGAATAGAATACACGCAAAAAAGACAAAAAACGATTTAATTAGCATGTAATGGAAATCCGTCATGTTTCAAATCCTGCATCAGTACTAAAGCTTTGTTGACCGGAAACTGTGAACATGAGTTGCTTCTGCTACAGTACTCAGCCGCCTGCTGCAGTGCTGCTGTTCTCGGTCGACGCCGCTGCCTCTGCCTCCAATTGTGAGAGCGATGCACACACGAAATTGTGGGTACACAGATCCAGCAAGAATCAAATCGAGCTTTTCAGGTTTCGATTCTTTCTTTTGTGCTCAATTATCAGTTTTGAAGATCTTTCACAGAGGTAGAGTTTGCGTGCGTGTATTCATAGAGATGAGTGTGTGTGCATTGTGAGTGTCTCCGATATATTGTGTAGTTCGGAAAAAAAAGAGATAATCGATCCTTCGGAATCAGACAATGTTCAGGTAACTGGAAACTGGAATTCTCAACACGCTTGGAGCAAACCGTCCCGTCCAAAGTCACTGGCTCACTGCAACTCTCCAAAGCACGAGCGCACGGCAGCGCAGGCACGTCTAGATACGACGCACGGGGTCTGCAAAGATCTCCATTTCCTTGAGGAGTGTGATTGGTGATTCCATCCATCATTTCATCACAACAACTGTCGATTATCAGGTAGAGGCCCGCGATGACCGGCGCCGGCGTGATGCGTGAATAGCTTCCTTTACTAAAACACCCCGACAGGCCGACACGCCGCCGAGTCCGCCGGTGGCTACCGATCGAAGAGCGCCTACTACAAATAACACGCCGCGGCTCACTCGTCACCCCCGGAACGCACACGCACGAAGCGGGAGAGGGCGCGCGGCGCACATCCCCCACACCCCCGCGCCACGGAAAAGCTAGCTAGCGCCATGTCGGCGACGACGGAGCCGCTCCTCCCGGCCGGCGCCGGTGCCGGCGCCGACGCCAGCGTTGGCAAGAAGAAGGAGGGCAACAACAACAGCAAGCGCTTGTGCATCGACGACGCGCTGACGATGCACGCGGGGGAGTTCGGGCGGTGGCAGCTGCGGCACTTCGTGCTGGTGTCGGCGGCGTGGGCGCTGGAGGCGCTGCACACCATGGTGATCATCTTCGCGGACCGGGAGCCCGCCATGGTCTGCGGCGTCCCCGGAGGTGGCTGCGGCGACCGGTGCGCGGGCGCGGCGGCCGGGTGGGAGTGGGCCGACGGCGCCGCCTCGTCCACCGTCGCCGAGTGGGGGCTCGTCTGCGGCGAGCGCTACAAGGTCGGGCTCGCCCAGGCCGTCTTCTTCGCCGGCTGCATGATCGGTCAGTACGAATTCGCTTTGCAGCGCCACTCCGATTCCAACCCTCCATTTCATTCCCTCAGTTGATTCCGCGCGCGTTCGATCTCGTCGTCAGAGAGTAATTCAGGGCGATTAGGCGTAGAATTAAGGATTCGGACGGGCAGGCTGCGAGTTGGCATTCTCGGATCGAGAGTTGGCCGGACGGAGAAGGAAAAAAGTGAAGAACGTGGGCGCCGCCGAGCGGAATAATTGAAGCCCCACCATATTCGGGGGACGTCGCTTCAATTAGCAAGCGGTGACGACGACGACGGCATCTCGTGCCGCGCGTTTGGCCCCGCGGCCCTCGTTGTGCTTCCCCGTTGGAGTTCCGACGGCCACGTACGTCCACTTGAATGCCGGCCGGTGCGCCTGACCGACGAGATGAACGCCGCGCTGCGCCGTTCGCAGCCGCCGCCGCCGTCGTTTGACTTGTGCTCCTGCATGCGCATCGTTTTTCCTTGTCGCGTAGCGTCCGTGATGCTGTCCACCGGATAATTTACTGGAAGCAAGCACATCAACGGTCCGTGATGATCTATCTACTGCGCTTTTTTTTTCTAAAATTACTTTTTTGGCTCTTGTCATCCGCGTCTCCATCTACCACAAGAGTAGGAGTAAGTCCAAACAGAGTTTAGACCGGTCTTACGCACGTCCCGTTCAGCAGCGTAATTTTCCAGCCTCGCCAACAAGATATACCGAGGAATCTTTTCGCCCGATCCAAGCATCCCGCTGCTGCATGCATGCTTCCACTCACTACTTGTGGCTGTGGACTGGTGCTCGGGTCCGGACACAGGACACTGGCACCACACAGATCGGATCAATCAAGCATGTGTGCACAAACACTCAAACAGCAGCTTATCTTAGAATATACTATTACTGTACCCATCGTGTTATTAGCTTCACATGAACATTCCTCAGAAGTCCGGTGTACAAACAAATGAACAAAAACATTTCGGGAAGCATACACGTTCGTCCTCAGAAGGTTGTGTGGAGAGCGAATTGAAGTTTGCAATGGCAACGACTGAAGCCCATGCTTCTCGTCAGGACCGGCTCTGCGCCACTGATTGGTCAGCGAGGCGGCGTAGCGCCACGCGACACGTGCGCACACGTGTGGAGCAGATTGCCTACCGTAGCCTGGATACGTGGCCGTCCTCGCCGCGCCAAGTGCCACGTCGGCTCTGACGCGGCATGTCCCCAGTCAAATCGATTCTCGCCTCATCCGCTTCCGGCAACTGAACCGCGCGTCGCGTCGTACGTAGACGTCGTCGACCCATGCCAACAATACAAGTGATGGGCTTCAGCTGCTCATTGGGCTCGTTTTCGAGCTAGGCCCAATCAAATTGTGTTTTGTTTTTGAATTACCTTCCTCGCGCGCGCGTTCTACTTGTCCATGTCTTGGTGTTCTGACCGTGTTTCCTCTGTCTGCTGCGCAGGCGCCGGCGTGTTCGGGCACCTATCGGACTCGTTCCTCGGGCGGAAGGGTTCCCTGCAGGTGGTCTGCGTCCTCAACGCCGCCTTCGGCCTCCTCACCGCGCTGTCCCCAACTACTGGGCACGCGGCGCTGCGCCTCCTCACGGGCTTCAGCACCGGCAGCGTCGGCGTGCTCGCCTTCGTCCTCGCCACCGAGCCCGTCGGATCCTCCCGCCGCGGCGCCGCGGGGATGTCCACCTTCTACTTCTTCTCCGGCGGCATCGCCGCGCTGGCCGGCGTCGCCGCGCTCTTCCCGCGCTCCTGGCGGACGCTCTACGTCGTCACCTCGCTCCCGTCCCTCGCCTTCGTCGCCGCCGTCGTGCCGTTCGTCTCCGAGTCCCCGCGCTGGTACCTCGTGCGCCGCCGCGCCGACGACGCCATGCGCGTGCTCCGCGCCATCGCCGCCGCCAACGGCAGGACCGTCCCCGACGACGTGACGCTCAAGATCGACGACGAGGACGAGGAAGGGACGACCAAGGACGGAGTCGAGGAGTCGACCGCGTCATCATCGTCGTCGGGGTCCATCGTCGACGTGTTCCGGTCGCGGACCACGCGGTCCCGCCTCGTGCTCTCGGTTCTCATCAACCTCCTGTCGTCGGTGGTGTACTACGGCCTCAGCCTCAACGTGGTGAACCTCAAGACCAACCTCTACGTCAGCGTGGTCGCCAACTCGCTCGCCGAGATGCCGGCCTACCTGCTCACGGCGCTGCTCCTGGACCGGTTCGGGCGGAAGCCACTCGCCATCGGCACCATGCTGCTCAGCGGCGTCTTCTGCACGGCCGGGAGCCTCATCGCCGGCGGCGCGGGCGTCCTGAGGGTGGCGCGGATGGCGTGCGGCGTGGTGGGCATCTTCGGCATGGCGGCGACGTACAACCTGCTGTTCATCTACACGGCGGAGCTGTTCCCGACGGTGGTGCGGAACGCGGCGCTGGGGTGCACGGCGCAGGCGGCGCAGATGGGGGCCATCGTGGCGCCGCTGGTCGTGGTGCTCGGGGAGAGGGTGCCGTTCGCGGTGTTCGGCGCGGCGGGCATCGTCGGCGGGCTGCTGGTGTTCTACCTGCCTGAGACCATGAACAAGCCGCTGTACGACACCATGGCCGGGCTGGAGGAAGGGGAGAAGAGCCTTGTGGGGTGAGAATAAGATCGATGGGGTCGAGCTTGGACTCGAGGTCGTCAGCCGAGACGTACGATCGGAAGAAGAACGACGACCAGAAATGGCCTTTTCCACCATCTTGTAATTTCGTGTCACTGAAAGAGGGGAACAAAGTTGTTGTGCACGTTTTATGCCACAATGGTTAGTGATGAAAACGGACGAAAACGAACAGAAAATCCCTTAACCGTGTCCCGTCCCATATTTTTTCATCGGTAACGGGAGCGGGAGCGGAATAGCCGGGAGCGGGACGGGAAGCGGGATAAACGGGTATATGAAAACGAACAAATATGGGCGGTAATACAACAGAAACGGGCGGGAACCGGGACCATACACCGGGAAGACATTTTCCAAACTACACTTCACTTGCTATCCAGAGTCCTACACCTGCGTTTCATATTGCACTTGCACGGTTTCACCAGGTGCTTGCAAGTCATAGGCTCAAGGCAATAAGGCGCCAGGTCGCCAGCCACAAGCAGGGAAACAGCAACTGAGCAACAGCAAGTCAGCAAGCTAATAGTGTAGTTGTAGTTCACAAATCAAGACCGCAATTCCACAAGGCAGTAGTTCTAGTTTATTTACAACACAAATAAGATGCCTGAATGTCATAAAAACACACAAATAAGATGCCTTCTTTTGGCCCCTGTAACAGATACACAAAGAAAGCAAGTGAGCTACTTAACTTAAGTACTGCTAGTCATGGTCTGCAATGTCATCTTAATTAGTCTCTGTGTGATCTACTGACTACCGATCTTAGTCTACATGTGGTACTGCGTAAGTATGTACCTACTTTTGTAACTTCACCAATCACTAATCACTACTTGTACAAAGCAACATCAATGTGCATCTCAATGTGTATCTGAATTAGATCTGCTGGTACTGCCTTTGACAGAAGAGTGGCTTCGGTGGTGCTGACAGTGGCAGGCTAGCAGCACCCAGCCCAAGCCTGAGTGCATCTTCGGCTGACAGTGTGGAGGCAGATGGCCGGGAGCGGCCGCTTCGGGTCGGTGGTGCTGGCAGCAACCAGCCAAGCCCAAGTCGAGGCAGAAGGCCGCGAGTGACCGCTTCGTCCTCCAGCTCGTGGCCGCTGGCCGCGTCCGTGCTTCAGGACGGAGGAGCAACGCCGACGAACCTCGAGGCGATGTGTAGGTACAGGTGTATAGCGGGCACGGCGTGGTGATTTGGGTGGCGGCGGCGCGGCGCAGGAGCGAGGAGCGGCGCGACGCAGGTGCACGATGCGGCGCGGGTGGGGCTGAATGGAATTGGGGATTAGGGTCAGAGGAGCTTTTATACGTCCTAGATGTTGGGCCTGTTGGGCTGAGGGGAGTTGTGGACTGGTGTTCTGAAGTTGGGCCTATCCCGCTAGTTTGAAAACGGGATGAATACGGAATATCCCGGTTGAAAACGGGATACCGCTAATACAGACGGAAAATCCTTCAACCGTATCCCGTACTGCTACCGCGACCTCCCGTCCCGCATCCCGTACCGTTACCGGGAAAAACCGTCCCGTTTTCGTTTAGCTCAAAATATGGGATAAATATGGGAAAACGGACGGTCGGTAACGGGATTTTGTCCGTCCGTTTTCATCGCTAACAATGGTGGATTGTTAGCTTGGCCGTGGCAGCTGTAGCGCGAGCAAGCTTTTTTTAAAAAAAAAAAGAGTATCAGCCAGAGCGTTGTGTATCGTTTAAGGAGGAGAAGCATGCGAAGGTTTACAAGGAGAGACCGAGCCTAGCTCGGGTGGTTGAGGACGCAGATGAGCGTCCCAGCCGGCCAGGGTTCGAATCTCACCGAGCCCTGGTTTCCTCTCCGGGGATTTATTCCTCGAAAAAAATCCCCTCGCCGGTGAAGCTGGGGTTCGGGGGTTTTCTAAACCGGGAGTTGGCTTTCTTCTCTTAATGAAAACCGTGGGGGCGGTCTTACCCCCACCGGCTTAGTTTTGCGAATGTTTACAAGGTTGTGATTACAAATGCGAAGGTTTACAAGGTTGTGATTACAAAAATAACTTGGATACTCTACTCAATAAAGATGCTAACATTCTAAAACCAAGTTAACTCTAGGCTACCACATGCATCCCTTCTCAGCTTTATTTTCTCCTTGATACACTAAAACACTCTTGACGGTAAAGCTGAGATCCCTTCAAAGATCCTCCGGTTTCTCTCCTACCAAATGTTCCACGTAGTGTAGATGAGGACAACATCTACCAGACGTTGATCATGCCTTGAAAGACCTAGCAGGGAGTTGTTCCACCAAAGCTCCATCGAAACATCCAATTCTGGGATTCTGATCACACCTCCTGACCATCGAGAAACCAAGTCCCAAACCTCCTGAGCAAAAACACAACGTAGGAAAAGATGCACTGATGTTTCTTGTACCCGATCACAGAGCATACATACCGGATTACAAGGCCAATTCCTCGCAATAAGTCTATTAGCAATGAGGATCTTGCATTGAATCAGCAGCCAGGCAAAGAAATGATGTTTCCCTTCAGTTTGCGCCCTCCAGATTGCATGGTTGTTAAAAAGTACAGTAAGCTCCTTTGAATTGAGCATTGTAAGCTGATTTTGCTGTATAGTTTCCATGTGCTGTCCACCGCCAAAGTGATTGAACTCGACGCATCCGTTAGCTGCACATCCTGAACCAAGCCCTACCAACTAATCATTTCTGCCATTTCCTCAGCTGTAGTCATGAACCAAAGGCCACACATCTAGCGATGATCAACAAGGTCATCTGCCACGGTATTGTTCTTCCTTCATGCAAGCTTGTAGAGAGAGGGCGCAGATCTCGAGGGGCTCGTCCCTGAAGCCGGGAATAATGCCAGAACAACGTTGCACGCGCATCTCCAATGGTGACCTGAGTACTCACCCTAAACAACTGCTTATCAATCTCATTGCATGGCACATATGAACCCACCCAAGGGTGATCTGGATCAGACCGCTGAAACCAAATCCACCGGAGTCAGAGAGCCCTGCTGAACCGCTCCAAGTCCCATACCCCTAGCCCTCCTAGCTCCTTAGGCTTTTGAACATTTAGCCACTCAACCAGTGAATGTCCTCCACTGGCCGCTTCCTATTCCTTCCAAAGAAAACATCTCTTGATTTTATCCACCTTCTTAAGCATCCATTTAGCCAGTGCAAAAACCGTTAGAAAATAAGTCGGCATGGAAGAGAGCACTGAGTTGAGAAGTTTGAGCCTTCCTGCTCGGTTAAGGAATTTTCCTTGCCAAGTGGGCAACCTATTTGCCATCTTGTCGATCAATTGTTGCACCTCAACACGACGCAACTACTTGAAATGCAAGGGCAAGCCTAGGTACTTGCATGGGAAGTCCTGGACGGGATACGGAAATCCTTCCATCACACCCAACACATCAATGCCATTACACTGAATCGGTTAAACTGCAGATTTTGATCTATTTGTCTCCGAGCTTGAGGCGTGACCAAACACTTCCAGGATGTGTGCCGCCAATTGTACATCTTCCTTGATTGGCTTTAGAAAAATCACAGCATCATCAGTGTACAGGCTAGCTCGGAGTGTGGCTGATCTGCTGTTGATAGGGGAAAGTATGCCAGAATCATGGACCAATTGAAGTAAGCGCTGCAATGGCTCCGTAACAAGTATGAACAACATTGGCGACAGAGGATTGCCTTGTCACAGCCCCGTGAAATGACGGTACCACCGCCCCCTTGAACCATTGAGCAGCACTGCAGTTGACGAAGATCGCAGCAAAGCCGTCACCAAACTCCTCCATTTCTGATTGAAACCATACTGCTCTAACACTTCCATGAGGAAGTCCCAACGAACACATACGAAGGCCTGCTATGTCCAATTTCAGAAACACTGTCGAGCAAGCTGCCTTACAGCCCCTAGTGTTTTTTCCTCCTCCCTCCGTGATCTCTGTCAAAAGGAGCAGACGTGCAACTCAGATGGCAAGGGATTGATTGATTGTTGTTTGCAATCGGTGTGTTCCCTGTTTGGCAGGGTTCTAGCTCCGACTTCTTCAGCGGGTCCTGTTAGAGCCCTACCAGACACTTAAAAATGGAGCGGCTTCATACCGTACGTAGCATGTGAGAAGGTGGAGTTGCAGCTTTGCCTGTGAGGAGATGAAGCCGGTGGAGCCACAAAACCCAGCTCCGGAGGCTCCAGCTCCGGCTCCACCTTTTTGCAAGGAGCCGAAACCCTCCCAAACAGGGTAGTTGGAGAAATTTTAGAGGAAAAATTTTGGGACCCTTTCATGGCTTATTAGAAGAACAAAGAGCAACTCCAACGGACTCTGTAAATAGATCTGACTAGCTAAAATTTTAGAAAAACTCAGAAAACTACCTTCCAACAGTCTCGTCATCCGGATCGCAAAAACGGAACACTTGCTCGGTATCTTCGGCGAGGCCGCGCCGCTTGGTATCCATTCCTCCCGCGTGTGGCCTGACAACTTCCCGCCCCTGTTCCCTCTGCCCGCGACGAGCTGCTCCAGCACACAGGTCGAGCTGTAGCGGTACCGCCGGCTGGCCTGTCGTCGTCTCCGTCGGCCTCCGCCCGCTTTGGGCTGCGCCGCCGGCGTCGGGTGCGGTCCTCCGAACTCGAGACGTCGTGGCAGCGCACGAAGGGTGTCGTCGCGCGTTGAGCACGAGCCACCGCGGCGGCGGGCGTTGGCGGCTGCTGCTGCGACCCTCCTCCTCGGTCCTCACAGTCGAGCGCTGACGAGCTCCTGGGATGCGTGCGACGCGGACGGGACGGTCCCCGGTCTGCAAGTGTGCCCGCCCTTCCGTCTGATTCGCCGGCTGGTGGGGTGGCCGTAGAGCTCCCTGCATGCAATGCCCCTTGAGAGATGGGTACGTGAATGTGCAGCGCTCGCAGAGTCCGTGTAGTCCTGCAGCCGTAAAGTCCGCGTAGGCCTGCTCACGTGCAGGAGCTATCCACGAGTGTGTGTAGGGGAAGCGGGATGCGTCGGCGCAGATGCATAGCGCGACGCCGCGCGGGAGGTCTGTCGGCGGCGGCGGATGCTGCATCGCAGGGAGCGTAGGTGAAGGGGAATTTCTCTTTTGCCACAGCACGGTGCTGGGTCTGGGTGTGAGTCCGAAGCGGCGAGCTCAGGGGAGCCGGGCGGTGGAGGAGCTGTAAGATGAGGAGGAGGGGTAGAAAGGGGAGCGCGACAAGGAGCACGCGAGGGGAGGAGGGTCGCCATCGGAGGTGGGCGACGGCGGCGGGCGGAAGACTACGGGAGAAAGGAAGAAGAAACGAAGGAGACGCGGAGTTCCAATGACACGTGGGGTCCACTCAGGACTGTATCCACTTGAAAGTCTGATTTGGCTAGTCTGTTGGAGTTGACTGTAATTTAAAAGTGAATGTTAGCTAAATGTCTAGCTAAATGAGAATACAGAGATTATAATTTAGCTAGTCTATTGGAGTTGCTCTAATTAGAAAACTAATTACACGATGGACGGAAAATCGCGAGACGGATATTAAGCCTAATTGATACTGTATATCATTAAAGATTATTTACTGTCTCGAAAATTAAGGGGAGGTTTGAAATAAGTTTTAAACCACATTTAATACTCATAATTAGTATCCGATGTTGCCTCTAGTGTATTCTTCTAAAAACAAAGTTTGAAGTTGGCTTGGAACCGGCCATTCGTTAGCCCAATTAAAGCAATCAACCTGCATCCCAGCAAGTTTTGATTGCCTACATCTTGAGGCGGAAATCACCTTTAATTTACCCGTTTGTTTTGGCTTTTCCCTTTGCGCAAGAAGAAAGAAAATCGATTGTCGCCCTTGTTTGAACGGTCAAATATGCACCTTTTTTTTTTACCTACTCACAAGTTTTTGTTTAACCTCTTTTTTTTTCATGACGGTGATGCTTCCATAACCAGACCCTCTATATTTTTTAGATGAATTTTCCGTCATGAACGTGCTAACCACAACCTGACCATGCTTGCACACATGAACCTGTGTCATGCACGAGATGGAGACGTTCATCAAGTATGGTTTGAACTTTGGAGCGTAAACAACATTGGGATCTTTTTTTTTAAAAAAAATCCATTTTCTTTCTACACGGAGTGACGGAGGTCACAAGATATTTTCCCCGGTTCACGTTCACAGCCCGGCGACGGTTCAGAGCATCAGATGGCGTAGCAACGGAAGCGCTAATTTATTGCTGGAGATGAAAAACCCTGCCGGCCTCCTTGTTCAAAACTCCCCTGTTTTTTTTAGAGGGGATTCAAAACTCCCCTGTTTTTTAGAAGAGTGCGCAGTGGGCTTCCTTTTTTCTTCTTCTTCTCGGACTGCAATAACTTAACCTGCTCTTCTTTTTTTTGGCGGTAGTTGTGTAGTTCATGTGAAAACCAAAGAAAGGATCATCGGTGCCATGCTAGAAGAGTTGACGGCACATTACACAAAAAGCCATCCACACACGTCCAGATGACACACACGTTCCACGTTTGCACACAGCGCAAACAGCCAGCAGCAGCAAGACCTTCCATTCCTGTTTCACCGGGCACGAGGACCAGTACCACCACTGTTACTGGATGTGCATGGCCTTTTTTCAAAAAAAAAAAAAGGAAGTGCATTGCCACGAGTCAACAGTGGTCTTTGTTTTTGTCTACCACGTACTACTGCTGAGCTGTCATTACTCATCAGGGCAGGAGTGAGAGTTTAGCTGCCCCGGTGTCAATTGAGAAAGGCTCCAAGCTGATCATTCTGAATGATCCGGAAAAAAAGCCGATGATTCTGAATTCGCCGGCTATCTGTATATCCTCTCTTTTTTTTTAACTGGCTATCTTGTTGGAAATATGCTCTAGAGTCAACTGGATTTGATCCACTAGTGGGCTCAGATGGATTTGATCCATTATGGTGTAAAAATCCTAATGGGTCACAAATGTTGTAAAGCCCATTAGCGTTGGAAGGGGTACACCATCTATTAGTCCCGTATTGCTAATGGACGATGGTGTGGGGGGTTTCCTCCCAATAAATATGGACCACACCCCTTCTGAAAAGGTACGACTCTCAAGCGCGGCCGCCAACGCTCTCTCCTCCTCGCTGACCTAGTCCGACGTGCGACGCTTCCTTCTCCGTACGTGTGGATACCTTGGAGGTGCTGCATCTGGAGCACTTGGATCAGACGAGCCACACGTGAAGGACAAGAAGGACGTGAGCAACCGCCGCTGCTACCCTCGACGCGTTCGTCTACATCGAGACGGTTCCGCATCTGCGCGTCTAGTGGTAATCTCGTGATCTATAACGCGGTAGTTCCCGGTTTATGGGGTAGAAAATTTTGTTTTGTGCTAGCGTAGCCACCCCGTATCCCCTTAGTGGTACCAGAGCCGTAGCTGCTAAGTTTTAGATTCGGGATGTGTGCATATGAAGATATGCGATGTAGATCAAAGTTTTGATCGGTTTAGGTGTTCTTGCCGTGATGGTGGTGTAACGAATTACTCCTACGGCCAATTCCGCCATCGAGTTAAGTGATACACGTAAATCCAGTCACAACGAGAAGGAGATCAATTGGATTGGTCGAATCGAAACTAGGTCAAGTGTCAGGCGCATAGGATGCGTGGCGGCGTATTGGATCCGCTCTGGGCCCGGAAAAATCGAGAAACATGTTATTTGGTAAAAGCATCATAACTTTTCGTGGTTAACTCGGATGAAGAAGTTTTCTATACGAAAATTGATCTACAGAAAATTTTACACATGTGATAAACTAGCGATGCTGGTCTCGGCGAAATTAGTTTTGCCCAATTCGGCTTGCAAGATGGTTTTTCGAGCGTTTTAAGTTTGGACGTCGGTATTGCGATAACTGCTTTTGCGAGGTTTTGTGATCGGTATGTATGGCCTATATGTGTATGTGATGCATGTGTGTAATTTTTCGTGACTGCTGCGTGTCACGCAGACGGCAATCTGGTGGAGCCACATGTATTGTCAAAATTAATGTAAGGGCCTGCGTACCAATTTGTGATGATCTAATGTGCGATTGTGTAACTTTCATTACTAGCACGCGTTAGATAGTTCTTGGAGGACTCATCACATGGAGGATGGCACACACATATCATGGAGATGGAGATCAACATGAGGTACAGGTCAATGGAGATGGAGATCACCATGTGACAATGGGCCATACCGTGTTACAACTGCGTGAATGTCGTCTTACCGTTTCTACTTTTACATGCGACAATGGTTAATTTCTTGCATGTGATGTTACGAGTAGAACGATCCCTTTGGAATTTTAAGTTAACATGCCCTCCCAACACTTGCCATCATCCCACGTCTCGTACAATTAGTGGTGGGTCTGTGAAATTAGGGTGCCACTAGTTTTCCTTGACTAGGCAGATGCAGATCGGATACTTACACGCATAAGTGTTGGTTTGCTTATCAAAGTCATCTTAACGGTTAAGGACTTTGGGGCACAAAGGTTGGGAGCCTAGACATAGAGATGTCACCCAACAACAGGAGTCATATGTGATATGATTAGCAAAGAGTTGCTTACCGATCTACCTTGTTTACTAGCGGTGACGCAAAAGCTCACTAGTAGACTTGTTAGTTGTGGATTCTGAATCACTAAGTATCAACGTGGGGATATTGATTTTAGTGAGAGTAAATTCTTTTATTTTACTCAGTTATGGATATTTTGTCTTAGTATTTTGCATTTATTATTTTGTTGTAGATGGCACCTAGTAAGGAATTTTCTTTGCGCACGATCCTTGAGAATGACTTCTCAAGGTTGAGAAAAGGAAGTGGTTCTAGACACCCCTTTACGAGTCGATGAAAATGCAACACTCACTGAAAAGAAGAGCGGCTTACAAGAAGGCATGGGATGTCGATCTTGAAGTGGGTGCCTTATGCTTGCATGTATGGAACGACTTGCAAATGCGGTTTGAGTCAGTCCATGTGCACGATATGGTTGTGGCACTCAATGATATGTTCGCCACAGGCTAGGGCCGAAAGGTTCAATGTCTCTAAAACCTTTGTGGAGTGCAAGTTGGCGGGAAGCGCCATGATGGGACCACATGTAATCAAAATGGTTGGTTACGTTCGAGAGGTTGGAGAAGCTAGGCTTCCCAGGGCAAGGAGTTGTCCTTGACTTCATTCTCACATCTCTTCCGCCTAGCTATGGGAACTTCATCTCGAACTACCATATGCATGGGGGCGGAGAAGGGCTTGAATGAACTATGTGGTATGCTAAAGACAGCAGTGACATCAAGAAAGGCGGCGGCCAGTCATGTGATGGCGATCCAAAACAAGCCGACCTTTAAAAGGAAGGGCAATTCTTGGAAGAAGAAAGACAAGGCCAAGGATAAGATCCCCATGCCAAACCAGCGCCCAAGGCTAGTCCGCCATGGTGAATGTTTTCATTGTAAGGAAATTGGTCATTGGAAAAGAAACGCAAGTCGTACCTAGCTTCTTTGAAGAACAAGGAAGTAAGGGTACTTCCGCCAGTACACTTCATGTTTACGTCTGAGATCATATTTTCCTCACGATACTATTATTAATTCTTAGGTATTTGATACCGGATCGGTTGCTCACATTTGCAATTGAGGGAATGATAGAAGTAGAAGCGTGGAAAGAGGAAAAGTTGATTTCGCATGGGCAATAATGCAAGAGTTCTTTGCGTTAACCGTCGGGACGGTGGAACTCCACCTCCCGTCAGGATTTATTATGGAGTTGAATAATTGTTATTTTGTTCCTAGTTTGAGTCGAAACATTTTATCCCCTTCATGTTTGATGAAGGAAGGTTATTCATTCTTATAGTGAAAACAATGTTTGTGGCTTGTGCATCCATTGTGAATGGCTTATTTGTTTTAAATTTTGATGATTCACCTATACGTAACATAAGTGCTAAAAGGTCTCGACCTAATGATTTGAGTCCTACCCGTCGGTGCGGAAAGTAGTCCCGACACTAACTAGTAAGTTACTGGTGATCGCTTCTCGATGGCCGGCAAATGACAACACAGGGGACACAAGGTTATCTGGTTCGGCCGGGGCCGTACGTCCCAGGTGTGCTCGAGGCATGTATTGCGTTGCACCGTGGTGCTTGCAGGAGCTACAAGCGGGGAGAGGAGGCCGGACCTCCGTGTCCCGAGGTTTTGATTGAGGAGAGTGCCAATATCGTGGTGAAGGCGAGAAAGTGTGTGGGTCGGTGCTCTCCGTCGTCCCCATGTTGGGACGCCCTCCTTTTATAGGCCAAGGAGGAGGCGGTTCTGAGCGCGTGCGCTATTCTAGCTACGTGTGATGGCATGGCGGACGGTGCAGCAGTGGACGGCCGTCTGGCGAATCTTGCTTCAAGCGGAGCGTCATGGCGTGCCCCATGTATCCGTCGAGGCGGCCGAGGGTGGCGGCGTAGGGGCTTCCGTGTGGTGGTCCGTCTCGACTCGAGGTGCGGCCGACGGAGGTCGTAAGCACAACCGGCGCGTGGCGTGTCTTGTCGCCCGCACTCCAGCGTCGAGGATGGCGCCGCTGCCGGATGGCGTCGTGATGGCGGGATGGCGCGCAGACCGGCGGTGGACGAGGTGGACGCCTCCGGTCCGACGTCATGGCGTGGCCCCGGGCAGGCGCGGAGCAGGCGTCCGTCCCCTTTTCGAGGGTTCCGCCGTCCTCTTTCGAGGGTGCGGCGCGTTGGCTCTGAGTGGGTGGCGCGTGTCACGGGCCGACACCGCCTTGCCTGATGGTGGGGATGGCCTCACCGGGAGAGTTGCGAGCATGGCCGAATGTGATTCGGGCGTGTCAGAGGGACGGCACGGCGTGGATTCGTCTTTGACCCGGGCGCCTGCAAGTGTCAGAACATTAAACGCCCCTGTCGGGGAGCGGTGCGAGGCGGCGAGCCGTGAGGGCCTCGGCGGCGAGTCCCATCCGAGGGGGCGGCCCTCGGCGGAGTCTCAGGGGCGGCGGCCCTCGGCGAGGCGGGGTCTCGTTAAGCGCGGCCTGCGCCCCTCGGCGGCGGAGTTCGCCAGTGGGTGTGGGCGGAGTGGGCAGCAGAATACCCTGGCGTGTTTTAGGTTTGTGAATTCGTTTGTGTTTTATTTTTGCGAAAGTGAATGGGTTTCCCCGGTTTTAGGGGACCCTTATGGCTGTCCCGACGGTAGCCCCGAGCATCTGCGGGTGTATCCGTTAGGATCCCGCAGATCTTGGCTGCTTGATGGGACTTCTTCCCTCCCGATTCTTTGTGCTATTCCGTGGGGGCGCTAGCGACCCAGTCTAACCAAAGCCTTGGAGGTGTGTGTACTCCTTCAAGGTTTTTCACATCGTCATTGTGCGGGTGTTTATTTCAGCGGGCCTCGGCGGTGTTTGACACCTCGGCGGCCCGTCGCATGTCTCGGCGTTCGCGTGCGTTCGGTGCATATCCGAGGAGGTGTAGCCGCGTCGAGCCCCGAGCTGGGCGTTCGAGGCGATCGGCGGGGCTCTCCGACTTGTTTGTCGTTCCTCGCCGTCCCTCAGCGGGGACGGGGTGAGGTTTCGCAACTCCCATCGGCGGGTCGCGAATCGCGGATTCCTCATTGAGTATTCGGGTGATTCAAGTGGGCGCCCATGCCCGTTCGATAAGGGTTGGCTCGTGGTCGGAGACTGCGTCCATGAAAGCGCTTACGTGGGTTTGCTAGGCGGGGCTCGGTCCCGTTATTTGGGGACCGGGCGGCTCTCTCCTCGATGGGATCCCTCGACTAGCTGCCCTCGTTGGCTCTTGAATCGACATGTGGGCGCCCTCGGTGGTGAGCTCGAGGATGAGGCTCGAATCTGGCGCCCTCGTCGTCCACGACTCTGTTGATGCAGGGCGCTGTTCGAACCCTTCGGTCGGGCTTGAACCCCACGATCGATGGGGCCGTTGCGGGGTGGCAGCTAAGTGCCCGTCTTGATTGCATCTGCGAGGATTCGTGGGTTCGCGGTCGAGCCGACCCAGGCTGGCGATCGTAATCCTCTAGAATCGAGGGCACATGTGGCGCCCGCTTTCACCGGCGGGTCTCGAGGCCCTTTGGTCGATGTCGCACCCTTCGAGGGTCGGTTTTCGAGCAGGCTCGGGCCAGCGAGTCACGCTTACTTAGTAAGGGACCATGCCGTTAAATGCCACCGATTGTGGCTTGATCGGTCGTCGCGGGCGCGCCTTTTTGACGTCGCGGACGGCGCGTAGTAAGCGGCGTGGGGGCGGGCGTGACAGGCCGCCCGGCTCTTGATTTGCCGCGCCGTAATGATCGCGCATCGCGCGGCCGGCCGTTTGATGCGGTGGGCCCGCTTGTCGATGGCGGTCCGCCTGCGGTTAATCTGTGGCGCGAGTTTGAGGCGTGGCTCCCTTAGATCTATAAATCCAAGGAGAGAGGCGAGCTCCTTACCTCGTTACTTAGCGCCCGCCTTTGCTCCTTGCCTTCGCTTCTACCGGTGCGCGCCCTTCGTTTCGCCCGCGCTAACCGTCTTAAATCGTGGCGCCAACCGCAATGGCTCCCCAGCCCAATCACGGTCGGATCGCTGCCGTGGAGCCGCTCGGCGGCTTGGCTTCCCTGGCGAGCTCGTGAGCAGCGGCCGGTGGCGCGCGACGTGGAGGGCAGCCCGGCGTGGATCGTTCGCGGCGGCGGATGGGAGCCCAACCGCCGTCACGGCTCGTCGTCGACTTCATCCGGCACCATGAGCGCGGCTTCGCCGCGCCGGCGAGCCGCTTCATGCGCGGACTGTGCCACCACTACGGGGTGGAGCTGCACAACCGCCCCCAGCGATTTCGCGGTGCCACCTTCGTTGGCGTCTGCGAGTTCTGGGGATCGGTGAGCGGGATCTCTGGGTCCACCTCTTCCGCGGGCTGCACACGCTCGCAACGCCGAGGCACGGGTGCGCCGGGCGGTGCGCGCCGGCGGCCTGTCGATCTCGTTGCGGGATTCGCGCAAGGAGTTATACATCCCCTGCACGATGACATCCAACAAGCGGAATGGGGCGGGGTGGTTCTACCTCCGACGGCGCCGGCCTCCCCTACCGGCAAGGTCTTTGAAGGAGAAGGCCGACTCACGGCACCAGCGTGTCTCCCTCCTCGCACCGGCGGTTGGACTCGCTCTAAGCGTTGAAGAGCTGGCGGGCCGCGGGTTGAGGCGGCTTGCGGTCCTCGCGAACCTCCACCACGGCGGATCGTCCCCCTCATGGAGAGGGAGCTCCGTATTCACGAGATGGCGGGCGGCCAACCCCTCGTCGTTGGCGCGCTCGCGGTTCTGAATAAGCGCCTCGCTCGGGAATCTGTGACCCACGAGGCGGCGCGCCATCGGCCTCAAGGCCGGCCCGGCATAGCAACGCGACCTCGGTGGATTCGTTATGCTCCCGACGCCGGCGGTGAGTAGGCCTTCCTCCCTTTCTCGTTCCCTTGCAATGTACCAGCATGGTTTTGACGGTCGCTTTTAGCGAGGTGGCCGTGGATGCCTCGCGGTCCGACCACGCCCCAGCTCGGCGGTTGCCGCGCCGGCTGGCGGGAGCGAGGCGGCGGGAAGGAAGAGAATCCGTGGCGGGAGGCCGGGAGGCGGGAGCGAGTACGGTGCGCGGCGGCGAGGACTCTCTTCCCGGCGACTCAGAACGTCGTCGGAGAGGAGGAAGAGGAGAAGCGATGGGCGGGCCCCCTGAGAGGTGGAATCCCTCGACCCCTCACCAAGAACCCGCAGGCGGCGAGAGAGCGGCGCCCGTGGTGGGCGCGAGCGCCGCCGCGGGCGGTCCGTGGAAAGCGGCGTCGCGGAAGCACCGGCGCCGTGAAGCGTCTGGGAGTCTGCGGCGGCGGCGGCGCCAGCGGCGCCTGCCGAACCCTCGAGGAAGAGGCGAGGCTTCTCCACCTTGAGGTGGCAGTCCCTCCTCCGACGTTCGGTTTCGAGGGGCTCGATTTTGTCTCCGTGTTCGCGGTGGCGCCGAACCGTCCCGCCCTCGCGCCCGCTAAAGCGCTCAGTCGGACGCGTCCGTACCACGGCGGCGCGCTCGTCGAGGCGCCACAGGCGGCCGCGGCCAGCGACGGGCGCCACCAGCAGTGGCCGGTAACGCAGGCCGCGGCGGGGCGGCGGCCGCGGCGGCGGCAGCTACGGCAACAACCGCCGCCGACGGTCCGACCTCACTGTCCGTGGCGGGTGGTGGCGGCGTGGTGGAGATCCCGACACGGCGCGCGCCGCTGGATGGGGCCAATGGGAGAACTGGCCAGCGCCGCCCAGCCGCGCGGGTGTTAGTGATCTTGGGAGGATGGTGCGTGATGCCGCAGCCCTCGGCGCATGGCGCCGAGGCCCTCGTCTCGTGTGAAGCCCTCCACGCCCGATGGCACCGTGGCGTGTGGGAGGCGGGAGGCGAGCAACGGCCGCTGACCCTCGCATCGAGGCCGAGGCCGCGGCTTCGCGACCGCCCTCGCTCAAGGCGGATTTTCAGTCGTGTCCTTTCATTGGATTTTGGAGTTTCTTCCCTCTCGTCTCTCCTGCGTTCGCGCTTTTTCCGACTCAAATTCTCTTCGGCCTTGTCTGCCGTGGCGAGAATTGGAGGTCGAGCCCGGGAGAAATACGGCCACCTCGGAGCTCGAGCGCAATGCGGACCAATACGACGCTCTTGGCGCCCTTGTCGAGGCCTGCGGACCGACAACGGGTGGCTGAGTACCGGCTCGAGCGGTGCGGGCGAGCTCACTGGGCGACGCCCAGCTGCGAAGACGCCTCTGCGATCGCGAAGGTGCGGACAGCTCTGGAGGCGGGGCGCGCTGCAGGCGCGGAGGACGAGCGCGATGCGGACCGTGGCGGCGGAGTGGGAGGCGGAGGTGGCCTCGATTCGCGCCCGGCTCGAGCAGGATCGTGCAGCCCTCGAGGGAGCACGGTCTTAGCGAGCCAGCGAAAGAGGGCCAAGGAGGCCGGCGGTGAGACCGGCTGGCGGACCAGGCCGCCTCCCTCGCCTCGGCGGGGAGCGGCAGGAGGCGGGCCAGCGCCAGCAGCGGGCCTCGGCTCGGGCGAGCGAACCGCCCTTGCCGAGGCTCGGGCCGCCCTCGCAGCGCTGGCGCGAAGAGGCCCAGGCCTCCTTCACGAGCGCGCGCCGCTCGAGGCGCGAGCAACCCCTCAAGCAACGGGACGAAGAAGTCTCGCGGCTCGACGGGGAGCTGAACCAGCTCAGCGTCTCCCACGAGGATCTCGCGGTAGCCGTGGGCGGGAAGCTACGGTCCTTAGCCTGCGGCGGTGGCCGGGGTCGCGCGCAAGGCCCTCGATTCGGAGAAAAGCAGTCGAAGGTGAGTCGCCTCTCTTCGCATTTTTCTTGTTGATTTGGTTTGCTTGGGATCCGCTCCCAATTTTTGTTTTTTCATGGGTTTCAGGGTTGCGGAGCGCTCTTGGGAACTCGGCGACGACCGAGCGAGTCCCTCCAGACCTACAACTCCTCCTCTGTGAGGCTGGAGGAGCTGCGGGCCGCCCCTCGAGGTGTGCCAGGGGTCGAGGAGGAGGCGAAGTGCGGTGGGAGCTCGATGGCGAGTCGCCGCGCCCTCGGCGGGCACGTTACCCACAGCCGTGCGTGCCCTTCACACAGGAGTTGAGCTCTTGGCGTGGTGGCCTCCCACTACCGGGTCGACCTCGAGGCCATTTCCACAGACTCGTCGTTCCGTCGGCATCGGACGGCGGTGGCGATGAACCGTCTTGGATCGCTGCTACTCTTGCCGCCGACATCCTCGCCGAGGACTTCATGGACTTCCTCTTCCGGACGCTCCCGGTGGCGGCCCCAACGAAGACCATTGGGCGTTTGTGCCCTTTATGTTTTGATGTTAGAATTCGAGCAGCGGCTGTTGTAATAAACATTCTTTGTTTAAAACACTTGATGTTTGTAAGTTGAAAAACTCGTTGTTTATTTCGGCAATTGTGTTGTTCGCCTCCCCGCTTTCTTAGGCGAACCTTACGGGAAGGTTTTCGTTCATACGAGTAGCTTATAGGCAAAGTGGCGAGGGGAAGGGCCGTATCTGCGGGAGGCGTGGGCTATCCCGACTCGCTTCTTTAGCCCTTTGGCCACTCGGCGTCCGCGTGAGTCCACCCAAAGTTTGGGTCGAGGCATACTTAGCACATTCTGCGAATTTTGCGAAAAAATGGGACCATTTTTGGGGGATGCCCCATGATAGCCGAGGGGGATTTGGTTTTCGAGGGGAAAACCAAGTCGCCCTTAGCTTTATTAATTTGATGGAAATTACGACCAAGCGAGGTGTTGGGTATGTAAATGACAAGAAAAACTTGGAAATCCTTTCTAAGGGTAGAAGCGGCGTAGCTGGATGTTCCAAGCGTTGGTGAGTTCCTCGCCGTCCTCGTTAGCCGACTTGTAGGTGCGGGCTTGAGCACTTTGATAACGATGTAGGGTCCCTCCCATGGGGGCGATAGCTTGTGGCGGCCTCGATTGTCTTGGCGCACCTTAGGACTAGGTCCCCTTCGTCAAGTCTCGGCGTATCTTAGGGCCTGGTGCCGCCTCGAGCCTGGTATCTTCTTTGAATGCATCGGGGCCACAATGCGGGCTTCGTCCAATTGATCCATGAGTCCTCGCGGGCTCGGGTTGGTGCCTCGTCGTAGCTCTTGACTGGGCGACCCGTATTCCAGTCCGTGGGGAGGGCGGCCTCGCGCCATAGGCGAGGAAGAACGGGTGAATCCGTGGCCTGCCGGAGTGGTTACGAGGCTCCACACACGACCGCGGCTCACTCGGAGCCATTTTCGGCCGGACTTGTTCGATGCAGCCGAAAATCCTCGGGCTTGAGGCCTTGTAGGATCATGCCATTGGCCCGCTCCACTTGACCATTGGTCTGTGCGCGGACGCCGCCCATCCACACGGATGTGGTGCTTGTCGCATTCCGGGAACTTCTGCCGTGAACGGGGCCCGTTGTCGGTGATGATGGAGTTAGGCACCCGAACCGGTGGATGATGTCGGTGAAGAATATTACGGCCCTCGCCTCGAGATTCGTGATTGGGCGCGACCCACTTGGAGAACTTGTCAATGGCGACTAGCGGTGTGTAGCCTCCGGGCGCCGCAGGGGGCGACGATGTCCAAATGCCCCACGGCAAAGGCCACGTGATGGGGATCGTCACGGAGGGCATGCGCCGGAGATTGGTCTTGCGGGTGTAAAATTGGCACCCACGCAGTGCGCATGATCTCGCCGGCATCGGCAACGCGGTAGGCCAATAGAAGCCTCGCGACGCTGCGTTGCCCACGAGGGTGCGTGGCGCCGCGTGGTGGCCACACACGCCCGCATGGATGTCCCGGAGGAGCTCGCGCCCCTGGGGGATGGGTATGCACCGCGGGGCGCGACGCAACGGCGCTTATACGGCTCGCCATCGACGAGGGTGAGCGACTTGGCCTTCCCGCGTGCGTGCGGCCTCGGACGATCTCGAGGAAGCTCCTTGCTCCATCCAGGCGAGGTACTTGGCCCGCCAGTCCTCCGCGCGGGGGGCTGGCTCCGTGTCCATGGCCTCGGCCTCGTCCGCACCGTAGCCCTCGAGCAAGGAGAGCACAAACGCCTCGTTCGAGGGGTCTTCATCCATGGGCTCCGCGCCCGCTGGGTTCGAGGAGCCCCAGGGTTCCTCTTGACTCGAGGGTGTCGACTCGAGGTTGACGGACGGCCTGGCGACGTCCCGCGCAAAAACATTTGGGGGGACGGTGATTTGCCCCGACGCGATTTTTGCGAGTTCGTCCGCCTCCTCGTTGTACCTGCGGGGTACGTGGTTAAGCTCGAGGCCGTAGAACTTGTCTTCGAGAGCTCGTGCGGGCGTTGCAAAGAGCCTCCATTTTGTCGTCGTGACAACTCGCGTTCTTCATGACTTGGTTAATCACGAGCTGCGAGTCCCCCCTGACGTCGAGGCGTTTGATGCCTGTCTCAATGGCGATTCGGAGGCCGCAAAGAAGGGCCTCGTACTCGCCATGTTGTTCGGCGGAAATGCAGCGTCTGCGCGTATCTCATGTGCTCCCCAGGGTGAGATGAGATGAAGAGTAGGCCCGCGCCCGCCCCTGTTTTCATCATCGACCCGTCGAAGTAGAGGGTCCCATTCGGCTGGATTTGCGGTGGCGGTTGTGTGTCCGTCCATTCGGCGGCGAAATCCGCCAGATTTGGGACTTGATTGCCTTGCGGCGCAGCGGCGTCTCGCCCATCAATTCCATAGACCACTTGGCGATCTGCCGCGCGTCCGGGTTGCGGATGATCTCACCCACGGAATGAGGAGACCACCGTGGCCGGGTGGGCCTCAGTAGTCTTGGGAGCTTGCGCCGTAGCGAGCACTCTGCGTGGGCGCAGATGCAGTGGAGTGCAGTGCCTTGGTCTCGGACAAGCACTTTGATGTAGTAACGGGCCTCTGGTGGTAGGGCGTGCCCTCCTGCATCGCTCCACCACGATGACGCGCGACCACACGAGTGGTCGCGGCGACGTAGAGGTACAGAGGCTCGCCGTCCTGGGGCGGCGTTAAGATTGGCGCGTGGGCGAGCGTCGCCTTGAGTTTGTCAAGCGCCTCCTGGGCCTCGGCGGTCCAGGAGAAGCGCTCGTGTTTCTTCGAGTCGGTGAGGGTAATCCCTTCTCGCCGAGCCGCGCGAGATGAAGCGGCTCAAGGCGGCGAGGCACCCCAACACTTTCTGGACCCCCTTGAGGTCTCGAATCGGGCCCATCCGTTCGAGGGCTGCGACCTTCTCGGGGTTAGGCTCGATGCCCCGCTGGGAAACTATGTATCCCAGCAGCATGCCTCGCGGCACTCCGAAGACGCACTTCTCGGGGTTCAGCTTCACCCCGTTGGCTCGCAGGCAATCGAATGCCACACGGTCACTAACCGTGTCGTCCGCCTTCACGGTTTTCACGACTATGTCGTCTCGTAAGCCTCAAGCGGTTCGCCGATGTGGTCTCCAAGACGTCTGCATACATCGCTGGTATGTAGCACCCGCGTTCGAGGCCAACGGCATCGTTACGTAGCGAACATTCGACGGCGTGATGAACGAAGTTGCAAGCTGGTCGGACTCCTTCATCTTTATTTGGTGGTACCCGGAATAGGCATCGAGGAAACACAATAGTTCACACCCTGCAGTTGAGTCAACGATTTGATCGATTCGTGGCAAAGGAAAAGGAACTTTGGGACATGCTTTATTCAAACTAGTGTAATCTACACACATCCGCCACTTCCCATTCTTTTTCTTAACTAGTACAGGATTAGCTAGCCACGAGGGTGAAAAACTTCCTTGATGAACCCGGCCTCGAGGAGCTTCCGCAGCTCTACTCCGATCGCGGCGCGCTCTTCGTCAAGCGGCGCAGCCGTTGTTGCACGGCTCGGGGTGAGGTAGGATATCAAGGGAGTGCTCGCGACCTCCCTGGGACGCTGGCATATCCGAGGGCTCCACGCCAAGATATCGGCGTTGGCGCGGAGAAAGTCGTGAGCACCACTTCCTATTTGGGTCGAGGGTAGAACTAACCTCAACACCTTGCCCTCGGGGCTGCAGGTCGAGGGCACCTCCTTCGTTTGTTCGGCCCTCAGCGCCCGTGCTTGGCGGAGGAGTCGGGGCCCTCGTTGGCCGGCTTCTCCATGTCCGCGACAAGCGTTGTCGAGCGCCGTGGCTCGGCGTGCTCGGCGTGCTCGACGCCGAGCCGATCGCGTGCTCGATCGTTATCTTGAGGTAAGTGTAGTTCGAACCGCCATGAACTTGGCATAGCACGGACGGCCAAGGATGGCGTGGTACGCGCCGGAACCCCACTACCTCAAAGGTGAGGATCTCCTTGCGGAAGTTGTCCGGCAGTCGAACGCATCGCGGGTCGATCTACCCGAGGTGGACGCGCTTGCCTGGCGCGACGCCATGGAACGGCGCCATCTGGGCCGCAGCTGGTCCAACCCAATCCCCATCAGCCGTAGTGTGTGGGCGAGGATGTTGAGGCTGCCGCCGCCGCATCGCCACCTTGGAAAATCGCGCGTTGCCGATGATGGGATCGACGACCAGCACGGTCTTGGCCCGGGTTGGGGATGCGGTTCGGTGGTCCTCGCGGCTGAAGGTGATGGCGTCCTCCGACCAATCGAGGAAGGAAGGAGGTGCCCTCTCCGCGGTGAGGACCTCGTGCCGCTCTCGCTTGCGCCGTTGGTGGACATGTCCACCGTCGGTCCCAAGATGAAGAAGACGTTCTCCACCGCGGAAGCCATCGGCCTCCGCCACCCCGTCCTTCTTGGCCTCGTCCTCCTTCACGGCCGACGGTGGTAGTACTTCTTGAGCATGTCGCATCGCCGAGGGTGTGGTTGACCGGGTCTTGTGGTACAGGCGGGGCTTCTTCAACATATCGCCGAATACGCGGCAAGGTCAACGGCGAGGGCCTCGTCGTCCTCGCCGCGCCTGCGCGCACGCGGCGCATGGTGGGGCTTTTGCCCTTCTTGCCCCGCGCTTTCTTCGGGCTCCTTGGACTTGCTGCCCTCCGGCGCGTCGTCCAAGCGCTTTCTTGCCGTCGAAAATGGCTCCCAGCCTCCTCTCCCGGGAGGCGGGCGTGTATGTCGAGACTCGTTGGAGTCGACCGGCGGGCTCCTCCGGCTCGCGCACGAGGTCCCGACAGTCGTGCCTTCAAGGAAGGTGTGCACGATTTCGGATCGAGCAACGCCGGGAGCTTCAATCTGGCGCTTTGAAAAGCGCCAGTATGAAGTCCCGGAGCGACTCGCGTGCTTCCGGTGCACGCCGCAGGTCCCGTGAGTTCCAGGCGCACGTATGTGCCAAAGTTCCCCAACGTGCGGACTAAGTCATCCCACCGTGGATCCGGCTGGCGGTAGGTCGGAGCCACGTTCGCCGAGTCCGCAAGGTGCGGCGGATTGCGGATGATCACCACATCGGTGGTGGCTCCGCCCGGTGGCAAGCCGACGGTAGTCGTTGAGCCACACACGGTCCGTCTCCCGTGTACTTGTTGATGGTGGTGGGTTGGCGGAACGCTGGGGAAACTTCGCCGCCACGGATTTCCCGATCGAACACTCGGGTTCCTGGGGTTCCGTGTTGGCGGCGGTCCTCCCGGTCGTAGCGACCACCTCGTCGAGGGTGGTAGCCCGCCGCCACTCACGCCTCCCGCCTTTCGCCATGCTCGCGTTGCGTTCGGGTGTCTCCGTCGTGGGCCTCGCGGCGTGTCAAGGATCCGCTCCTTGGCAGCGTCTGCCTTTGGCGGCTACTCCGCGCGCCGTCCGTGGGACGGATGCCTCCGGTCCTTCGGCGCCGCCGCCCGCACGCTGGACTGGTTGCGCATGCGGACGCGGAGTTTTCGGCTGCGCACGGCGCTTGCTCGATGAGAGTCTGCGCCTCGCGGCGCAGGTTACGTGCCTCGGGTGTCGATGGCTCGGGCATGGCCCGAAGTAGTGTTGCCGCCGCGATGAGTTTTTGGCGGCACGGCGTGGCGTGTGGGTCGCCCACGTTGAAGTTGGCATTGATGCGCCGCAGCTTGCTTCCGGCTTCGGGCGCGTTGCGCGCCGAGGCTTCCCGCGATAGTTGCATCGCAGGAGCCGCACCGCCGGTACTCTTCCGCGAGCTTCGCTCGAGCTCACGTGCAGGCCACCGCGCATTGATATCCGCATTGCCCGCTGGTGGGGCCGGTGGCGGGTTCGGCTCCGGATGCTGGGCCGCGTTCCCGTCGCCCGCTCCGTTTGCGCCGTCAGCTTGCTCGTTGGCGGCGACAACGAAGCACTCGCGCGAGGGATCATAGCTCCCTCGCCGAGTCGTCGAGCAACCGAACCGATAGTCCGCATCAATCAAGGAATCGCCGAAGACCACAGGTCCCAGATGCAGGAGAAGTCCCACTCTGCGTAGCCATGCGAGGTTGAGGGCGGCAGTTCGCTGGGCGAGCCGTGGTACGACTCGTCGTTGGTGGTGGCGATGAGGTTCCGGACTGACAGCAAGTGATGGCCCGGGAGATCCTCGTGCAGCCATGTCGGTGCCGGACGGATGAGGCGCGCGCGCAGGTTGCGCATCCCGTGGGAAAGCGCGGCCCGCTGCCACGTGCTCCCTCGCAGGTGCGCCGCCGTGTCGCCTCGGCGCATCGTTCGCCGCCCGCGTGTTGCCCGGCGCCGCGCGGCGCGGCGCCGGAGGGCGTTCGCGCCGGATGTCGAGGCGCTGGCGGCAGCCACCGGTGGGTGCCGGAGCGTCGAGGCTGGCGTGGCGGGCATTGGGCCCGGCCGGTCGACCGCCCGTGGAGTTCGTCGAAGTTGGTGAGGCGCATGAGGTAGCCGTTCCTCGTGGCACGAAGTTCGTGCTCCCAAACCGGATTAATCCGGGGAGAGGGTCCGAGCTGCCCATGGCGTACCTGGCGTCATCTCGATGAATCACCATCGAGAATGCCGGTGAGGGGTCGATCACGCGCTGGTCCCCTACCGGCGCGCCCAACCGCGACACTAACTAGTAAGTTACTGTGATCAGCTTCTCGATGGCCGGTGCAAATGACAACACAGGGACACAAGTTTATCCTGTTCTCGGCCGAGGCCGTCGTCCAGCGATGTGTGCTCGAGGCATCAGACATGCGTTGCACCGTGGTGCTGCAGAGGGAGCTAAAAGCGGGCGAGAGGAGGCCGAACCTCCGTGTCCCCGAGGTTTTGATTGAGGCGAGTGCCAATATATCGTGGTGAAGGCGTAAAGCGTGTGGGTCGCTGCTCTCCGCCGTCCCCGCTGTTGTGGGACCGCCTCCTTTTATAGGCCAAGGAGGAGGCGGTTTTACGGCGTGCCCTCTAGCTACGTGTGATGGCATGGCGACAAGGTAACGGAGTGGGACGGCTGTCCTGGCGAATCTTGCTTCCGGCGGAGCGTCATGGCGTGCCACTATCCGTCGAGCGGCTTCGAGGGTGGCGGCGTAGGGGCTTCCCGTGGTCGCCGTCCGTCTGACGCGACTCGAGGGTGCGGCCGACGGAGGTCGTAAGGCAGGCACAGCCCGCGTGGCGGTGTCTTGTCGCCCGCACTCCCACAGCGTCGTGGATGGCGCTGCAGCCGGGATGGCGTCGTGATGGCGGGATGGCCGCGCAGACCGACGGTGACGGGGTGACGCCTCACCGTCCGACGTCATGGCGTGGCCCGGCAGCCGGAGCGGCGTCCGCCCCTTTTCGAGGGTTCCGCCGTCCTTTCGAGGGTGCGGCGTTGGCGTCACGAGTGGGTGGCGCAGTTGTCACGGAGCCGACACCGCCTTGCCGCACGCTGGTGGGGATGGCCTCACCGGAGAGTTGGCGAGCAGCCGAATGTGATTCCCGGGCGTGTCGAGGGACGGCACGGCGCGTGGATTCGCTTTGACCCGGCGCTGCAAGTGTCGAACATTAAACGCCTGCCGGGAGCAGGGGCGGCGAGCCCTGAGCATGGGCAATAATGCAAGAGTTTCGTTGACCGTCGGACGATGCAACTCCACCTCCGTCAGATTTATTATGGAGTTGAATAATTGTTATTTTGTTCCTAGTTTGGTCGAAACATTTTATCCCCTTCATGTTTGATGAAGGATGGTTATTCATTTACAGTGAAAACAATGTTTGTGGCTTGTGCATCCATTGTGAATGGCTTATTTGTTTTAAATCTTGATGATTCACCTAGCTGTAACATAAGTGCTAAAAGGTCTCGACCTAATGATTTGAGTCCTACCTACATATGGCATTGTCGTTTGGGTCACATCGTTGAAAAGCGCATGAAGAAGCTCCATAACAATGGACTTTTAACTTCATTTGATTTTGAATCTTACGAGACATGTGAAGCTTGTTTGCTAGGCAAGATGACCAAGATGCCTTTCTCAGTTTTCTGAGAGAGCCTCATACTTCGGAACTCATACATACGGATGTGTGCGGACCAATGAGTACGACGCTAGAGGTGGATACCAATACTTCATAACGTTCACGATGATTTAAGTAGATATGGTTATGTCTATTTAATGAAGCACAAGTAAACTTTTGAAAAGTTCAAAGAATTTCAGTGAAGTAGAAAATCAACGTGGCAAGAAATTCAAGACCTTGCGATCTGATCGTGGAGGTGAGTATTTAAGCCGAGTTTAGCGTCATCTAAAGAGTTGTGAATTGTTCCACAACTTATGCCACTGGAACGCATACTCGGAGAAAGCGGTGTATCCGGCGTGTCGAACTTTGTTAGACATGGTCCGATCAATGATGAGCCTCGGACCTACCATTATCATTTTGGGGTTATGCTCTAGAAACCGCAACTTTCACTTTAAATAGGGTACCTTCTAAGTCCGTAATTAAGACACCATATGAGATGTGGACTGGTAAGACTCCCAGTTTGCCTTTTCTGAAAATTTGGGGTTGTGAGGTTTATGTCAAGAAACTTCAATCAGATAAATTAACACCCAAATCGGACAAGTGCATATTCGTGGGATACCCAAAGGAAACCTTGGGATATTATTTCTACAACTGGAAGGCAATGTGTTTGTCGCCAACGGTATTTTCTTAGAGAAAGAGTTTCTTAAAGGAGAGAAATGTAGACAGAAGGTGTATCTTGAAGAAGTTCAAGATGAGCCGCTTGGGCAAGATTTCACAAGTGATGCTAATGTAGCTGAACGAGTTGAGATGCCCGTGGCAAGAGAAGCACCACCACAACCACGAAGGTCCGAAGGGCGGTCGCATCGATAAGCTCAATCTCATGATCACGAGAGAGCGCGACATATTGTTGTTAGACAATGATGAGCCTATGACATATGCGAAGCAATGATGGACCCAGTTAGAAATGGCAAAGTGCCATGAGATCGAAATAGATTCCATGGATGACAATCAAGTTTCGAACTTGGTTGACCCGCCGATGGTGTTAAACCCATAGAGTGCAAATGGATCTATAAGAAGAAGAGAGATATGGATGGAAATGTTCACATCCATAAAGCTCGACTTGTTGTAAATGGTTTTCGACAAGTTCAAGGAGTTGACTATGACGAGACATTCTCGCCCGTAGCGATGCTTAAATCTATTGGAATCATTCTAGCTATAGCTGCGTATTTCGATTATGAGATATGGCGGATGGATGTCAAAACGCTTTCCTAAATGTGAATCGTGAGGATGTGTATATGACACCACCCGAGGGATTTGTTGATCCAACCAATCGGAAAGGTGTGCAAACTTCAAAAGTCCATTTATGGATTGAAGCAGGCATCTCGGAGTTGGAATCTTCGCTTTGATGAAGTGGTCAAAGGGTTTGGCTTCATTCAGAGTGAAGAAGAGCCTTGTGTTTACAAGAAGGCAAGTGGGAGCTGTAGTATTCCTAATCTTGTATGTGGATGACATATTGCTGATTGGAAATGACATTCCTATGCTTGAGGCCGCTAAGACCTCATTGAAAAATAGTTTTCGATGAAGGACTTAGGTGAGGCATACATTTTGGGCATCAAAATCTATAGAGATAGATCAAAAGGCTTATAGGATTAAGACAAGACACTTACATTGATAAAGTGTTGAAAAGGTTCAACATGGAAGAGGCGAAGAAAGGGTTCTTGCCTATGTCATATGGCATACATCTTAGCAAGACTCGGTGTCCTTCGACAACCGATGAGCGGGAACGCATGAGTAGAATACCGTATGCTTCGCCATCGGATCTATTATGTATGCAATGATATGTACACATCCAGATATTTCGTATGCACACAGTGTTACAAGCAGATACCAATCTGATCCAGGTGAGGGTCACTGGACAGTGTTAAAAATGTTTTTAAGTACTTAAGAAGGACTAAAGGCATGTTCCTAGTCTATGGTGGTGAGGAGGAGCTCGTTGTAATGGGTTACACCGATGCAAGTTTCAAACCTGACCAAGACGATTCAAAGTCGCAATCAGATAATGACGACGATAAACGGTGGTGCCGTGAGTCGAAGAGTTCCAAGCGAGGAGATGTGATCGATTCTACAATGTGTACATCGTGGCTTCAGAAGCTGCAAAGGAGGGTGTTTGGATAAGGAAGTTCCTTTCTGAACTTGGTGTGTTTCCGAGTGTCTCTAGCCCATTGGATCTTTATTGTGACAACAATGGGGCTATTGCGCAAGAAAAGGAGCCGAGGAACCACTAAAAGAATAAACATGTATCATGAAATTTCATCTGATACGAGAGATCGTTAGACGAGGTGATATCAAGATATGCAAAGTACACACGGATTTGAATGTTGCAAATCCTTTGACAAAACCTCTTCCACAGCCTAAGCATGAGGCGCACATGAGAGCTATGGGTATTAGATACATTCTAGATTAGCTCAAGTGCAAGTGGAAGAATGTTAGAAATATATCTTATAGAGATGATTATATTTCATCGTATCCATGACACTTTGTTCTTTTATTGAATATCCATGAAAGGCGACTTGTATTTGATTGGCAATTATGTGAATTGTTTGTGAAACTCTTTTACTTGTATGGTTATTCAAAAGGTGTCCCTAGTATGATTTAATGACTAGCACATGTATTAGTTGATGACTATGTTTCACAAGTCATGAACATGGGGATGTATAACTAATAATGTGGGCACATGTATGACATGGGGCTGGACTGACCCAATTTGAGACTTTGTTATATAATTCTCTGTTTACACAACGAATACGCTATGTCCTTAGTGTAAGTGCAATCAAGCCCTAAGTGGGTTTTGATGAGTTGAGTGACAACTTGATTAAATTACTAACACTCTTGTAAAGCATGTGAGCAGGTTGTTGATTATTGATAAATGATATTTATGTGTAAGATCATGTATTTGGCTCATATTGCAAAGATGACAAGGGTGGATCATGACATTATACATGGAATGTATGCAAACTACTAAAGATGAATGTCATGAGTTGGTTAATGTGTTCTTCCCATTGGAGTCTATATAAGACATACAACAAGTGATCCTAAGCTAAAGAAAAGCAAATATAGAGGCATGATTATATGTGGTACTTGGTTGACCTCTCTATGTCAAAGCAAAGCATATTGTGAAGATAGGAGAAGCTTGTGATATAAAAATGGGAGAACTAAGTTAAAAATGAGTATGGCATCAAAGGTATTTCACTATCGATATAACATGGAACTTGATGAGCTATACAATGAGTTCACCGAGTATAATATCAAATGGATTTCATTCTTACATCAAGTGAAAGATATTGACTCTTACAAAGAAGCTAGATGCAAGACTTCAAAAATAGCGTTGACAAAGGTCATGTGGTTACCTCTATTGTAATGGACCTATAAATGGAAGCTTGCAAGGCAAGGATATTTGTCATCAATCAAAAGGACAATTATTTGAGTGTCATCTCAAATGGAATTCTCTCTATGGTGCAAGGCTTGACTCAATTGTGGCAAGGATAAGTGATGAAGAGATCAAGATGGCTAAAACGAGGAACTAAGCAAAGGCTATGGATAGCGACCATAAGCAAAGTGCTAGGGTGAAGTTGAGAGCGTCAAGGATTTCGAAGTATCATATCCAAGCATACCGAGGAAAGTGATAAATTGCATCTAGTGTCATGATTGATAAATTGGAGTGGCTCTAGAATTCAAAGTGGTTGACTCTCTACTTTATGGAAGAATTCTAAGTCACTAGCTCAAGGTGGATATGCTCAAGCACATGCATATAATTACTTATCCATAACATGTGCTCAGTTGGTATACAACATTGGAAGTCCTCGAATCATTGAAGATCAAATACCGGCGTACCTTGGTGATTCAAGCTCAAGTAGATTAATTAGGATTTATCTTTTATCTTGAGTTTAGGTATGCCGTACTATCAAGAGGGATGAATCATTGGTTGGACAACAAACATCAAAAAGTGCTCAAGTGAACCCAAGAGAGACTAACCCGTGAGATCTAAACCTTAGTAGGGCTCTCTGGCCCAAACCGGTTTGACCGGTTTGGGCACTGACACCGTCCAACGGCTAGTTGGTTTGAAAACCGGTCTGACCGGTTTGGCAAACCGGTCTGACCGGTTTTGTCTGACAGACTAACGGCTAGTTTTTGGGAGGATGGGTATTTATACCCATGAGCTCCTCCTTGAGGGGTCTGTTTCCTGCCTCCTATGCTTTCTTGAACCCATAAGCTCTCCCCAACCTCTCTAAGTGAGATTCAAGCCTTTAGTGCCCTATTCTTGTGTTGGGTTGAGAGAGTGACTTGTGTGAGAGCTTTAGAGAGCTTTGAGAAGCCTTGTGAGCATCCCATACTTGAGCACCTGCTGATTTGTGTTGAAGATCCTTTGAAGCATCTTTTACTCTTGGAGCCTTGCTCCTAGACGGCTAGAAGTCACTTGGAAGCTCTCCAATCCGAGATTGTGGAAGCTCCAAGAAGTTTGTATTACCACAGATTCTAGGAAACCTTCTCATCTCAAGGGTTCATTCTCTTGACTTGAGACCGAGGTCAAGGGCAAGCCTTGTGTGGCGAGCCTATCCTTGTGTGGATACCTCAACAACGTGGAGGTAGGCTAACCTTAGTGGTGGGCCGAACCACGGGATAAATCTTTGTGTCTCTTGTGCATTTACTTCATATATATCTTGCTTATTGTTTTATCTCTATCTCTAGCATATATCTTGTGCTTCCGCTTCGATCTACTTTGGTGTGCTTGTGCTGTGTGCAGGGACTTCATTGATACTCTTGGAAACACCTGTGGAAGTCCTACACCAAGTTTGGTTTGTGCTAGAACTCGTAGAGGGCATATACTTGTTTGTTGGTTTGCTGCGTAGCAAAACCGGTCTGACCGGTTTTGGAAACCGGTCTGACCGGTTTTAGTACTAACAGAGGGTTGAAGTTTTTAATAAGCGCAGATTCGTCTATTCATCCTTCCTCTAGACGACATCAAGATTCTTTCAATTGGTATCAGAGCAAGGAACTCCGATTCGAGCTTAACCGCTTGGAGAAAAGATGTCGACAACATATGAGGTATCTTTTGAGCCATTGACTCTAGGTGGCTCAAACTACGATTCTTGGTCAGCTCATGTACTTAATGGAATTAGGACGTTTGGTCCACATGCTGAGCAGGTTGTAGTTGCTAGTATTCTTCCTCCTCACACTAGAATAGACAACATTGACTTGTCAGGCTTACCTATAGAGGAGTTAGAATGTTGGCAACTCAACGCTCAAGTTACTAACTACATTCGTAGTACCTTGAGTTGTGATGTGCAGGAATTAATTTGTGATGACATAATTGATGCCCATGATATTTGGGAAATTTTTCAAGATCTTTATGATGTACCCAAATGCAAAGACCAAGATCAAAGAACAAGCATGCAAAGTGAAGCCACGACAAACCACTCATCTTCATGTGCTCATGATAACATCTCGGCCAAGGATGATGAGAAGAGAAATCAAAAGCCAAAATGAAGATTTGGGGTTTGAGTATGACAAGCCGTCAACTAGTGAGGATCAAGTGACAAGAGTATCCTTAGAAGAGTGCTCTACCTCAGAAGCATACACTGATCCTCTAGTAACCACACCCGTGGATCAAAAGGCAAGAAAAGCAAGTCGGTGACCACAGAAACCGGTCCAACGGTTTCAAAACCGGTCTGACCGGTTTTCACAGGATGAACACAATGAAGAGTAACAAGTGTTCAAGAAGGCGATCAAGACAAGCATCGGCGGTTTCTAGGTCCTCAACTCCCAGTGTTGATGATCACAAGTGCTTGATAGCCAAAAAGAGCAAGGAAACCAAGGAAGATCAAATGGCAAAGAGTTGAAGATCAAGTTGACACCATAAAGTCCTTAACTCAAAAGCTTGAAGCCTTCAAACTCTCACACTCTACCTTGGTCAATAAATATGATGTCTTGCTTAATAAAGTTGCTTGTGCTACTAACTTGTCTACATGTGTAGCATCTTTGGAGCAAGAAAAGAAGGTGCTCAATGATAAGCTTGAAAAGCTCACTAGCAAGCATATGGCTTTACAAGCATGTCACAAGGAGCTTGAGTCCTCTCATGATAGACTTGTAGAATCATATACTTGTCTAGAAGTAGCTCATGAGGTTGTGCTTTCATCGGTAACATCCACTCATCCTCTCTCACACACATGCACATGCTCACATGTCAATATTGAATTGTCTTGTACTAAACCTTGTTGTTCTCAAGCAAGCCAATCTAGTATTGAGCATGTATTTGTAGAGACTTGTGATGACCTCATAGCAAAAGAAAATGATCAACTCATGCAAGAGGTTGAAAAGATTAAAGAAGACTTGAGTAAGTTGAAGGAAAGAGTCAAGTGCAACCTTCTCAAGATAACCGTGACAACATGGTGAAGAAGCTTGAGAAGGGTTCAAACCGTGCTAGCTCAACCCTCCAACCAAGAAGCAAGGAAATAATCACAAGGCTCAAGAAATCAAGAAAAGAAGCTTGATCACATACAATGCTTCAAGTGCTCAAAGATGGGGCACTATGCATTCATGTGCTCTCCTCGACTCAAAGGCAACAAGAAAAGGCAAAGGAAGCGGAGAAGGATATGCTACAAATGCAAGCAACATGAACACTTCATTGAGACTTGTCGCACCAAACCGGTCGATCGGTTTGGGAAACCTTAGACCGGTTTTGGAAAGCTGATGCCTCAAGAGCATATCAAGCACAATCAAGCTTCAAGCCACAAGACCAAGAAGCAACAAGTAAGCAAAAATAAGAGCAAGGCTTGACAACCAAGATCAAAAGCCGTATTTGCTACACTTTGGGTCAAAGGACACGAGAGTAATAATTGTCCAAATGGTAACATTTCTAAGTCAAAACTCGATCATTCATTTTCTAGACTTAGGGATGACAAGAATGGTATCTATGCTACTAGAGTGATTAGTTCACCTCAAACTAGCATAAGAGCCATTTGGATTCCCAAATCTCTTGTGACTAACCCTAAAGGACCCAACATGGTTTGGGTACCAAAAAGAGCTTGTTAGAATCGCAGGAGCATGGAGATGCATTGGAGGCTTGGCAAAACTCAAGAGAAGGACTATGAGCTAGAATAATGCCAAGCATCAAGTCTAAACTTTCTATTCCTATTCCAATGACATCTCGGTAACATAAGCTTCATCTTTCATCTTAGTCAATTGATCCTAAGTGGATACTTGTGCTCAAGACCTTGGTTTTGTGCACTTGGCTTGACTAAGTATTTTGGTGAACATATATGCTCCTCTTACCATATGATGCTTGTAACCGCTCTCTAGTAGAGCATATTGGTTTAAATGGTGCAGGTTAAAAGAAGAAGTAAACTTGTAAGTCAGTCAAGCGTTTGGCCATAGGTAATGTTAGACCAAGTTGAAGCATAAGAAAAGATGAAGAAAACTTCCAAGCTTCAACACCAACTCCAAGGGCCAAACATCCCTGCTTCTCTGGAAGTGCAGACCCAGAGGTTCCGGGAAATTCTCCAGAGGTTCCGGGAATTGCTGCAGGAACTCAACCTCCAAGAAATTCTTCAGAGGTTCCAGATCTGGGAACTCAGACCTATAGAGCTTCTAGATTCAGGGTAATTGTCAGCAATTGAAGACTCATGAAGATATGCCTGCATCGGGAGCTAATTGAGTCTTGAAGAAAAGGTTTTGAGTTGGTAAAACCGGTCTGACCGGTTTTCCAAACCGGTCTGACCGGTTTTGGCCTAGTGCTGCCCAACTAAGGGATACACTTCAAGATTAATTCAAGAAATTCAAATAAATTTTCTCAGCTCGTGTTTAGCATCATACAAACACTATCTTGGTGATAGTAAGTACTCTTGGCACAATTTCAACATTTGTAAATTATCTTCTCTTGTGCCTTGACCAAATTGTGAAGTGACATCTCCTAGCTAATTAAATTGATTAAGTGCTCATTTCATGCAACACAAACCCATGATGCACCTATTTAGGGGGAGATCACTCTACAATTTGTGTCTTTGAGACTAATGCTTTCATCTAGTGATTTTTGTAGTCTCAAAATGAGAGCTTGTCTCTCTCCATGGAGTATGCTATGATCTTTGAGTCCAAAGCAGTAATATTGACCTAATCTTTCTCATTGGATTATGAAACTAACCTCAAGCATAGCTACTCACCACAATATAGTTTAAATTCCTCGAGTTGGACTTAATTGCCAAAATGGTGCATGTGACCCTGTTCACATTATTTCATATGCTCCATAAACAAAGGGAATTTGATCTATATTGTGAGGTTTCAATTTTTGGTGGACCTCTTGTCTCTCTAACCCGAAAGGTCACTAAGGATTGAAACTAGTGCTTGTGCTATTTGAGTGTCTCTCTCGTGTTGTGATTAAAAGGTGTATCAAAATGAGAGCTAGAACTTGGACTTAACATGGCAATGCACAAGTCAAAAGGAAAATCACAATTCACCAATGTGAAAATGTGATAAGCTAGAGGCAAAGGTATGGTTCACACTCACTCTTTGTCTACCTTTATCATCTAGGATTTATTCATGCTAGTGTGTGCATTTTCTTAGCATGTGGTCTATTCAAGGTTCTCTCGTGTGTGCCTATTGGATATTTAATTGATGCCTACCTTTATATTGACTTTATGTCAAATGCTTGTTATAATGTGAGAGGCATGAGTTAAACATTCCAATATGGTCCTAAAACTTGTTTAGCCACATGTTTGTGTGACATAGGTTAGATTTTCGAAAAACTCAACTAGCATGATAGGATTTGTGTGAATTTTGAAAAATTTTGGTTATTGGTCTTTATGACCCGATCAACCTACTTGTGACTATGGTTAACCTTGCTTGATTGATGGCTAGTCACAAATGGTGAGATTTTCTTAAGTCCAACATATTCTTCATATCTATCTCTCTCTAAGTTTCTTGGAAGTATCAAGGAGCTTTTGGACCTAATTGGAAAATTTCTCTATGGGAGTTATCTAGTGACCAAAGTTCAGTGCTTTATCTCTTTATATCACTAGATCTATCTCAAAAGGAAAAGGAGCAAAATTCTTTCAATATCTTATCTTTTCCTCTATTCACCTCTCGCGGAGAAAAAGGGGGTTTTGGATAAAGAGTTGAAGCTTCAGGTTTTTCAGAAAAGGAACTAGTATCTGGACATATCTTGAACTTATCTCTCATATTAGTTCTCAATTTAAGCTTTAAATCTCGAGGAGGATTTCAAAACCGGTCGGCCGGTTTGCCCAGTCCCTTTAAGGGTATCCGTGTGGAATATTCCATTTCACCTCCTCACTTCTTCCCCATCAGTCCTAGCTCGTGCTCATCTCCTCTCTCCTGTGCCCACACTCTCCACTCTCTCCTCCACCATGGGATCTTGAGATTGGACCAAGGAGAAGGTTTCCCCTTTGGAGATTAAGGGCTAGAGGTGCTAAACTTCGGCTTGACCGGATTGGAGACCGTTTTTGAAGCTTTACTCATCTTCTCCCATCATCTCAAGGTATTCAAAGGTTCTCTTTGCCCGATCTCTTAACTCCATGCATATCTCTTGGATTCCTTTGAGCAATCATCAACTAGTATGCTCAGGAAGCTATCTCTAAGTTTTGAATCAATTTGGATGGTTACATTTGAATTCTATGTTGAAACCGCCGTAGGTTTTATTAGGACAAAGAACCACGATTTTCTTCAAAACTGAATTCAATTCTCGTCGAGTCTCGAATCAATTCCTATGGACCTTATATATCCTTTGTCACTTATTTGTGGTCGGGGAATAACATGTCGGACTTCTCGAGGACCTACACAAGGTCAAAGAAGAAAAAGAGGGTTGATGAGTCGAAGGCAATCCCGATCCGTTTGTCTTGAGTCAGTGCCTCGTGGCCCTATCTTGAGGCCTAGGACGTCTAGGGCATCTCAGTCAAATGTTGTAGACGAGATTGTGGAAGAAGGGCATGAGACTTCTAGTGATGATGATGAGTAATGAGAACTATAGAATGGAATGGCATGGGAAAGGACTAGCTGCAGATGATGATGATGATGATGAAGAAGAGGATTATGGTGGAAGGGAAAGAGGAGTTGAGGAAGAAGAAGATGAAGAAGAAGAGCAGGTCATGCTTGAGATTAGAGGCGATCAATCCCGGCACTCATCGCATAGTGAATTATCTTGGCATGGGTAAGACCGAGGCGGCTAGGCGGAAGAGAAGGAGTGGCCCTATGGTGAGCCTAAGGACATGGCTAGTGGGATATGATTTCACACTTTCTTTCAGGGACTACTATTCCACGCCATCATAGCTAAGAAGAAGGGCATTATTGCAGAGGCTCGGTGGATAGATTGGGGCTACATGGAGAAGACAAACAATGCTATTTTCAGAGATATCATTGATGTTTGTACTACTTTGAGGATCAAGCCTCTGATGGGATTCAGGCACAATTGGAACACAGAGGTCATTGCACAATTCTATGCCACCGTCGCTTTTGAGGAAAATGAGAGTACAAGGAAGATGCATTGGATGACCGAGGACTAGATACGTGTCACTTTCACACACTTTGCTAGGTTCCTTGGAGCTAGCAGATTTGACTCTTCCTTGCATTCATCGTGGTATTTCCGATGGAGCCTTCATGCGATGAAGTTCATGTATCCAAGAAACAAGCAAGCAAATGCGTTATGCTGAGGGCTTTACTCGTACTATAGCATGCTTAACCGCATGTTCGGTTGACACTCACACCTAGGGCGGAAACCGTGGACATCTCTAACTATGCTAAGGACTTGCTCATTCATATGAGGCCTCCCGGACTTCCATTCTCGTGAGTGATTTCATTTGGGAGGAGATCAAGACCATTAGCGAGAGCCCCCAGAGGTTGTGTGGGTATGCACCTTATATCATGCATATCATTGAAAAGGTGGCAAAAAGAAAGTTTCTAAAGGATACTAAGCATGAGCCCTTCAAAGTCCGGTACCCAAGAGGATAAGGACTCCCTCACCGGAAGATATGATGAGGTAATGGGCCATCGGTCAGACCAAACCGGTCTGACCGGTTTGGAAAACCGCCTGACCGGTTTGGGGTTGGCGCAGCAGTCGACCTAGGGACAAGCCTCCTCTCTATTCGCAAGCTTTTGAACTTTTCACATCTATGTGTAGGAGCGGAGGATGTATTGGTCGAGACAGAGGTCTAGGAGAGAGGAAACAAATGAAGGACACTCTCAAATTATTGCACAATCACAATGATTTTGAACCTCCTAGATCTCCACCCTCTCCCGAGACGAGGAGCCCGAGATCCCTTCTGGATAGCATGGTGGCACAGCTGGGTTCAAGGCTACTTTCAACAATATGCTCATCACTATGGATATCAAGTACCTCCTCCTCCACCTCCTCCTATGGGTCCGTCTACTAGCGGTCAAAATCTTGGCGCTTTTTGGCAACGACGATGGTATGATGAGTCTTAAATTCTTATCCTTTAGCATCTACCATTTCTTCTCAAGTTCTTAATTCCATTTCTTATAAACTCTCTCTTAATTTACCCTCCTCCGCATGGTGGTGCTCCTCCGGAGTATGGTGATCAGTGATGCTCAGCAGCACATCTTCTCCGAGTTTTTAGTGATAGATGACAAAGGGGGAGAAGAAAAGTGATTAAAGCCTATCTCGCTTGTGTGTGTTGTGTAGTGAAACCGCCGTGGGTTTCTCAAACCGATCGACCGGTTTGCCGAGCACTCCCAAGCTCCTATGTATCCACTTATCTTTTATCTTAGAGACTTGTTGAGAGATTTGGATCTGTAATAATCGTCTGTTGAACCTTATCTATGTGTTGGACTTGAGAACTCTTGTAATGTGTGCTACCTTGTGTGTATTGTACTCTAAATGTTCTAAGTGACTTAATGTTAGATTGTGATGCATGTTTGTATGGTGAATGAGTTGTTTTGAATTTTCTTTTTTTTTGTCTTGTTGGGTGAAACCGGTCGACCGGTTTATCTTGAGCACTCCCAAGCTCCTATGTATCCGATTATCTTTTATCTTAGAGACTTGTTGAGATTTGGATCTGTAATAATCGTCTGAACCTTATCTATGTGTTGGACTTGAGAACTCTTGTAATGTGTGCTACCTTGTGTGTATTGTACTCTAAATGTTCTAAGTGACTTAATGTTAGATTGTGATGCATGTTTGTATGGTGAATGAGTTGTTTTGAGTTTTCCACTGTTTTTGTGTCTTGTTGGGTGAAACCGGTCGATTGGTTTCCAAACCGGTCGACCGGTTTTGCCCCAGACAGCACACACCTCTTGGTGTTTTGTCTCTTATTTGTGATAACTCTTGACATATGCATCACACATTTATTTTATCTTGTCACACACACTCCACTCTTGCTGAGATTTAGGGGAGCTCCATGTTTTCTTGAAAATGTGCAAATTGTCATTTTGAGGCCAAATTGATGAATTCCATTCATTTGCACACATTGAGGGGGAGCTTTACCTAAATCTTAGTCTTTATAAGCTTCATTTACATATCTTTTGTAAGCTTTAATCAAGGTTGTCATCAATCACCAAAAAGGGGGAGATTGTAAGTGCAATCAAGCCCTAAGTGGGTTTTGGTGAGTTGAGTGACAACTTGATTAAATTACTAACACTCTTGTAAAGCATGTGAGCAGGTTGTTGATTATTGATAAATGATATTTATGTGTAAGATCATGTATTTGGCTCATATTGCAAAGATGACAAGGGTGGATCATGACATTATACATGGAATGTATGCAAACTACTAAAGATGAATGTCATGAGTTGGTTAATGTGTTCTTCCCATTGGAGTCTATATAAGACATACAACAAGTGATCCTAAGCTAAAGAAAAGCAAATATAGAGGCATGATTATATGTGGTACTTGGTTGGCCTCTCTATGTCAAAGCAAAGCATATTGTGAAGATAGGAGAAGCTTGTGATATAAAAATGGGAGAACTAAGTTAAAAATGAGTATGGCATCAAAGGTATTTCACTATCGATATAACATGGAACTTGATGAGCTATACAATGAGTTCAAGTATAATATCAAATGGATTTCATTCTTACATCAAGTGAAAGATATTGACTCTTACAAAGAAGCTAGATGCAAGACTTCAAAAATAGCGTTGATAAAGGTCATGTGGTTACCTCTATTGTAATGGACCTATAAATGGAAGCTTGCAAGGCAAAGATATTTGTTATCAATCAAAAGGACAATTATTTGAGTGGCATCTCAAATGGAATTCTCTCTATGGTGCAAGACTTGACTCAATTGTGACAAGGATAAGTGATGAAGAGATCAAGATGGCTAAAACGAGGAACTAAGCAAAGGCTATGGATAACGACCATAAGCAAAGTGCTAGGGTGAAGTTGAGAGCGTCAAGGATTTCGAAGTATCATATCCAAGCATACCGAGGAAAGTGATAAATTGCATCTAGTGTCATGATTGATAAATTAGAGTGGCTCTAGAATTCAAAGTGGTTGACTCTCTACTTTATGGAAGAATTCTAAGTCACTAGCTCAAGGTGGATATGCTCAAGCACATACATATAATTACTTATCCATAACATGTGCTCAGTTGGTATACAATATTGGAAGTCCTCGAATCATTGAAGATCAAATAAGGCGTGCATTTTGGTGGTTCAAGCTCAAGTAGATTAATTAGGATTTATCTTTTATCTTGAGTTTAGGTATGCCGTACTATCAAGAGGGATGAATCATTGGTTGGACAACAAACATCAAAAAGTGCTCAAGTAAACCCAAGAGAGACTAACCCGTGAGATCTAAACCTTAGTAGCGCTCTCTAGCCCAAACCGGTCTCGACCGGTTTGGGCCTCGACAATCACCAAGCTAGTTGGTTTGAAAATCGATTCGACCGGTTTGGCAAAACCGGTCTGACCGGTTTTGTCCGAGACTAACGGCTAGTTTTGGGAGGATGGGTATTTATACCCATGAGCTCCTCCTTGAGGGGCTTCTTTGTTTCCTGCGCCTCCTATGCTTTCTTGAACCCCGCCTAAGCTCTCCAACCTCTCTAAGTGAGATTCAAGTCTTTAGTGCTCTATTCTTGTGTTGGGTTGAGAGAGTGACTTGTGAGAGCTTTAGAGAGCTTTGAGAAGCCATGTGAGCATCCCATACTTGAGCACGATTTGTGTTGAAGATCCTTTGAAGCATCTTTTACTCTTGGAGCCTTGCTCCTGGGCGGCTAGAAGTCACTTGGAAGCTCTCAATCCGAGATTGTGGAAGCTCCAAGAAGTTTGTATTATCCTGTGATTCTAGTGGAAACCTTCTCATCTCAAGGGTTCATTCTCTTGACTTGAGACCGAGGTCAAGGGCAAGCCTTGTGTGGCGAGCCTATCCTTGTGTGGATACCTCAACAACGTGGAGGTAGGCTAACCTTAGTGGTGGGCGAACCACGGATAAATCTTTGTGTCTCTTGTGCATTTACTTCATATATATCTTGATTATTGTTTTATCTCTATCTCTAGCATATATCTTGTGCTTCCGCTTCGATCTACTTTGGTGTGCTTGTCTGTGTGTGGACTTCATTGATACTTTTGGAAACACTGTGGAAGTCCTACACCAAGTTTGGTTTGTGCTAGAACTCGTAGAGGGCATATACTTATTTGTTGGTTTGTTGCGAGCAAAACCGGTCTGGCCGGTTTTGGAAACCGTCTGACCGGTTTAGTACTATGAGGGTTGAAGTTTTAATAAGCGCAGATTCGTCTATTCACCCCCCCTCTAGACGACATCAAGATCCTTTCACTTAGACTTGAGATTGTCGCATGTACTCAAGATGTGAATTGACCTACTTAGGGGCTATCAACCGCTACTCCGTAACTGGGTAGTCATAAAGATGGCTTTCGGATTTGTCAGGAAGCATGCTGTGAGGCATGGTCAATCAAGATAGAATTTGCCCTCTCTACTTGAGAGAGATATCTGGACCCCTCGAGTGACCGGATCAAGAAATGCATGGCCGTGCTGGGTTAAGAGTTAACCCCTTTTAATGATCCGAGTCACGGTATCGAGAAAGAGAGGTCAGTTTGGAGCTAGACCAAATATCGTGAGGCAAAGGGAATAGCATGTATGAAACGATGTGATGGTTTGTCTGATAAGATCTTTACGTATGCATAGGAGTTGACACGTCTTGCTAGAGGCCGCTATCAACTATTGGTCGGTAGAAGTACTGTGTCAAGTCTATGTGTACGTGAACCTATAGGGTCACACACTTAAGGGGATGGAAGCCGAATGAGGATGAATATACTTGCATAGTTGACTCTAGTGCAAGTGGGAGACTGTTGGAAATATGCCCTAGAGTCAATTGGATTTGATCCACTAGTGGGCTCAGATGGATTTGATCCATTATGGTGTAAAAATCCTAATGGGCCACAAGCGTTGGAAGTGGTACACCATTTATTAGTCCCGTATTGCTAATGGACGATGGGGGGTTTCCTCCCAATAAATATGGACCACACCCTCCCGAAATGCGACTCTCAAGCGGCCGTGATGCAACGCTCTCTCTCCTCGTCGCTTTTCATGACCTGTGATCCGGGCGTGCGCTTCTCCGCGTGTGGTTACCTGGAGGTCTGCATCCGGAGCACTTGGATCGGACGAGCCGACGTGAAGGACAAGAAGGACGTGAGCAAGCTGCACGCTGCTACCCTCGGCACGCGTTCGTCTACATCGAGACGGTTTATGCATCTCGGCGTCTAGTGGTAATCTCGTGATCTATAACGGTAGTTCCTGATTTATGGGGTAGAAAATTTTGTTTTGCGCTAGCGTAGCCACCCCGTATCCCCTCATATCCATGCATAGAGCAAGTTTGTTTGTTTGTTTCATTCACATTCCTGAGGCAAATCTTGGTTTCTGAATCTAGTTGCAGTTGCAGCACAAAGCAGCAACTGATTCTTCAGATCGATCGATGCAGGCAATATTACATGCCTAGTGTAGCTGACCAAGACATCGAGAAGCAGAAGCAGGCGCAGGCGTGCAGAACAGTGTTCCCTTCGATTCAGACTTTGTAGACCTGCCCAGGGAAATGCAACGCAAACGCAAGCGACACTTTCAACTGTTCCAATGTCTAAATGCAAAATAAAAAAGAATTGAGCAAGCACGTCATTACCACCACCCCTGGTTGCAAAATTACCGCAGTGATAGTAGTGGCACGGAATTGAGCGGCGGCCTCCAGGGAAGCAGAAGCAGAGATCCGTCGTACTGCCGCCCATGGAAACGCAGCTCAGCTCCATCTGCAACTGCAACAGCAGAAGCTGAGGAAACGAGCAACTCCAAGGCGCGGGCCCACTGTCCAGCCTCTAGTGCGTGGTGGCACGGAATCGAGCGGCGGCCTTTGACCAAGCGTGTCGCTGTGGCGCGCGCGGCCCGTGGGCGTGGGGGTGAGAAACCACCACTCGCGCGAGCAAAGGCAATGGCCGTGTTGGTCCGTTGGTTCACGTCTTGCGTGCACCAAACTTTGTTCACGGAACCCCTTCCATTTCAGAAGCACGGAATTCCGGCATCAGTCACGCAATTACCGTGCAACCACTCCACTGATCGCTCCGATGTCGTGCGCGCACGAACTTGTCATGCACGAGAACCGATACGTTTGGTTTGGAGCGGCACCAATCATGATTTCGAACGTGCTAGTAACAACATTTTGTACGTTCTTGTTGTTGCTGTCTTGGCACTGCACGCCCACAGTCTCAACACACGACCTCCATTTGCAGCAGGCAGACGAACTTGCCGTGCACCAGAACCGGATGGAGCTAGCCGTTGGCTGCTGCCGTTAGGGGCATCAATCACGCATGATTTGGAGCTTAATTAACAAGAAAATTGTGTTCCCAATTCTCCTTGCACAGCACACGGAAAACAAAGGAAACTAGAGCATGTCATTTGAAGTAGTACGTACATTTTTTCAAAACAGGAAAAAGATCCCAACGCGAAATTCCTTTCTTACCCCGCTCAGGTCACGAGATATTTTCCCCCCGCCTCGCGTTTTACAGCCAGCCCGGCGACGGCTCAGATGGCAAAGAGATCGAAACGGAAGCGCTCAATTCATTGCTGGAGGTAGTGGGGGACTGGGGGTAGGTGGGAGTGGGATGCGCGGAAACCCTCGTTCCCTCTCGCTGACACCAGGGCCCTCCCCCGATTGCGCCCCACATGTCAGTGAGCTTCGGAAACCCTAGCGCTTCCGCTTCGCGCCCAGCCCACCCCGGCCCGGCCCCCTCGGATTCGGCCTTAAAAAGGGGTGCCCGGTCGCCCTCCTCTCCCCCATTCCACACCACCTCACCTTCTCCTCTCCTCCTCTTCCACAGCCGACTAGGGTTTTCTAGGGTTCGCGAGGGAGCCTTCTCCGGCGAGAGGGAGGGAGAGAAGAGGGCGGAGATGGCGGACGATCGTGCCAAGGGGACGGTGAAGTGGTTCAGCGGCGCCAAGGGCTTCGGCTTCATCAGCCCCGACGACGGCAGCGCCGACCTCTTCGTCCACTCCTCCTCCATCAAGGCCGACGGCTACCCCAACATCAAGGACGGCGAGGCCGTCGAGTACACCGTCGGCACCGACCACGACAACCGCCCCAAGGCCCTCGACGTCACCGCGCCCGGCGGCGGCTCCCTCCCCGGCGGCGAGCGCCCCGACAGCGGCGGCTACGGCGGCGGGGGCCGCGGCGGCGGCGACCGCGGCGGCTACGGAGGAGGCGGTGGCGGCTACGGTGGGGGCGGCTACGGCGGTGGGGGCGACCGCGGCTACGGTGGCGGCGGCGGAGGCTACGGCGGCGGCGGAGGCTACGGCGGCGGCGGCGACCGCGGCTACGGAGGCGGCGGCGGTGGTGGTCGCGGCAGCGGCTGCTACAAGTGCGGGGAGGACGGCCACATGGCGAGGGACTGCACCCAGGGCGGCGGCGGAGGGTACGGCGGAGGCGGTGGCGGTGGGTACGGAGGCGGTGGCGGCGGCGGTGGACGCGGCTGCTACAAGTGTGGCGAGGAGGGCCACATGGCGAGGGACTGCACCCAGAGCGGCGGCGGTGGCGGCTACGGCGGGGGCGGCGGCGGCTACGGTGGTGGTGGAGGCGGCGGCGGCGGTCGCGGCTGCTACAACTGCGGTGGCGAGGGCCACATCTCCCGCGAGTGCCCCAACAGGCGCTAGGCGACGCGTCTGATCCGGTCTGAGTCAACCCCTCCTCCTGGCTCTTGCTATCAAGTCTTAAGCCGCCTATCTATCTACATCTATCTATCAGTAGTTGCAGTAGTGGTTTCGTTCTCGTCGAGTCTCGTCGGTCTTGTCGTGTCGTCCTAGTAGGAGGAAGAAGAAGGCGCATGGAGAAGTGGTGATGGATCTGTGTCGGAGTCGTCGGAGTGTTTCCTGTTTTTCAATCAAGCTGTAAGGCAGCCATGGTCATGGGTGGCACTGCTCGAACTATTATCTGTCTGTCGTGGAATGAATGGAGTGGTAATCTATCGAACTCAGTTATGTGCCTGGATGCCTGTGTTGATGATTCTGTGTTATTCGAATGTTTTTTGTTCGTTCGTAGCGTGAATGTTCTTCGATGCATTTGCCGTATGATGCTGCGATTGTTACTGTTTCGTCTCTGGATTGTTGCTTGTTGGAGTTGCTACTCCATGCGAGGTGAATTTTCTCGTTGTTGCTGGGCAAGATGAAGAGATTGGGGTTTTGAGACAATCTCAAGGTTGGTTGTTGGGAAAGATGAAGAGACTGGGGTTTTGAGATTCCAATCTCAAAAGTGAGATGGAAATTGATGGGTGGAGAGATGAGGGATGGGAAAAGCCTGTTGGAAAAGGCAAGCAGGGTTCAGGGATCAGTCTGGCATGGGTGCTTTGGCAACAGAGAGGGGCCTGGCAGGAGTGGCACAGGCTTGGTTTTGTCCGCATCGTGGGGCAGTTGTGAAAAAGCGAGAGGTTTCCATTTCTGTTGCCAATGGGACAAGAGCAGACAGAGGAGGCGTGGACGCGTGGGTTTCCTGAGCTTTTTCCCTGCCCTGCCCCTGTGTGTCCTTTGCCTTGACGCCTGCGTTTTCTCCACGCAGAGAGACCAGACGAGACCGGGCTTGACCGCTTGGGGTCCCCTGGGGCTTTGGGGATGGATGGGTGGGGGACGAGGCCTGGCACTGGCAGCTCGCCTCCTCCAGTCCGCAGCGCTCCTGTTGGGTGTTGCCGTGTTGGCAGGCATGCACCAGCCAGCAACCAGCACACACCAGGAGAGAGAGAGACGGGGAGGAGGTGCACATCATGACAATGGTACTTGCACACTCTAAACACTGCATTATCTTGCAAAATGAACTCTCATTCATGCAATGTCCGTGTGGTGGGATAGTGTACTCATCCTAATCTGACTGTGAGTTGACACATTGATGAGGGAAACTTGTGGATCTCCTCCAGCACAGTAGCACACTTAAATACTTAGTAAGAAGGATTTCAGAAGATAATTTATGTTGGATACTGAAATAAAGATGCATGCACCCCGAATCATGCACCCCGAATCAAATCCCGGAGGGTGCGTTTTGATTGGCGTTAAACACACATAGAATCACGAGATTAAATGGAGGAGTAGGCAGTTATCAAAAAGATTACTATGCTCGGATGGCAGATTACCCGAACAATTAGTGAGATTTCCCGGGCCATTTCATTGGAACCAACCACTCAAACTACAGCGCTTTCACGTTTCTTTTCCCGGCATGGTAAATACAATCAGTATTCGATTGTACTGGTAGTCCTGTAGTAGTTCAAAGTTTTAGCTTGCGAGGAAATGGCACGGCCGGCAGAGGCAGTAATGCAGGCCGCAATGTTTTTTGAAGGGAAGGCCGCAATGTTTTCAACTCAGGTTGCCATCACACCTCCTTTTGTGATGCTATTTTCTACGCTGAAACTTTGTAATTCGATGTGCCCTCCTCACTCTATCCTAAAATCTTCTAAAACCACTTTCCTTGCTTCAGCGTTCAGGTTTGGTTGCTTGATTGCTTCTGCGCCGTAGCTGCCGATGGGGAAAACCATACCACCACACACATCCACAACAGATAGATAGGTGAGCCAGCAGGCACTATGATAAGTAATAACTGTTACCCCCTCTTTGTTTACCTAGGAAACAACACTAGTAGGATTTATTTTTCATTCTGATCCCGCAGGATTCCCAATGAATAGTTGCTTATAAAACTCTCTTCTAGTATTTGGGAAAACTAAGTTGTTCGATCCTTGTCTTTTACTCCCTCCGTATTGCAATTAGAAGACTTTTAGAAAAGCGACACGATCTTCAAAGTATATAACTTCGACTCCTATTTTATATAAAAATATTTATTAAAAGTTATATATGTACATGTTTATGAAAATAGTTTTCAAGACAAATCTATAGATATGATTTTCATATTTCCAAACTTAACGACTTAAAAGTTATTCAAGATTTATAATCTCAATATTTACCCAAACCTTGTCCGAAACATGTTCTAATTACAATACGGAGTAAGTGTATATAAAAAGTGGTTTTCATGTTCATAGTTTGCAAAATTGAAGAAAACATAGTGCGTCTCGGGTGGGCTCTCGCTCTAGGTCCCCTAGACATGTCATATGCAATGGGCCTCCTTTGGGCCTACGATCCAGAAATGAATGTCGCTAGTATCTTGTTCCTCTCTCCCTCCCTGCCAGGCGTGGCTCTGAGGTGAGAAGAATCAACGACTGCGAGCAGCCGAGCACGTCGTCGTCGGCTCGTCGCACGCGAGGACTGATCGAGGTCAACCGATTGTTCTAAAGGATCGCCAATGGCTAACTATTCGCGAACTAGGCAACGCACATGATGATCCACCGCTATCCTCTCCCTACCGGTCATGTCGCCACCATCACCCTCCTCTGCTCAGGCAGGCAGGGTACAAATTGCTCTCGTGGACGGCCCTGACAGCTGCAAATTTTGTGGTTGCTAGTTTCTCTGTGTAGAGGTTGTCGCAGAGCTTCCTGATGTCTTTGGTGATGACCGCATTGTCAACCACACCGTCTCCCTACCCTATTAGAAGCATGTACGTGCCACCACAGCGCTTTCACGTTTCTTTTCCCCGGCATGGTAAATACAATCAGTATTCGATTGTACTGGTAGTCCTGTAGTAGTTCAAAGTTCTAGCTTGCGAGGAAATAGCACGGCCGGCAGAGGCAGTAATGCAGGCCGCAATGTTTTCAACTCAGGTTGCCATCACACCTCCTTTTGTGATGCTATTTTTTTACGCTGAAACTTTGTAATTCGATGGATGGATGAGCCCTCCTCGCTAAAAACCCACTTTGCTTGCTTCAGCGTTCAGGTTTGGTTGCTTCTGCGCCGTAGCCGCCGACGGGAAATACCATACGACATAGCACATCCACAACGATTTTTTTTATTTTTTAATCCTTTTTAATCTAATTTATTAAAAATAATCCGTCCCCAACTAAATTAGCAAAAAGTAGCCCTTTTGGTCGCGCCAGGCCGCGTGGCGCGACTCCTCACTGAGTCGCGCCAGGGCATGTGGCGCGAAGGGCATGTGGCGCGACTGAGGCGCCACGTCGGTACGGGCGGCGACAGCGAGGTGGTGGGTGAGTCGCGCGGAGCATGTGGCGCGACTCACCGCTTATACCCGGCCACCGGCCTTTTCTTTCTTCCTCCTCCTTTCCTTCTCCCCAAACCGAGCTCCCTCCTTCTCCCCATGGCGTCGCCCCCCTCCGCCCCTCTCTAGATCCGGCGCATCCCTAAGGGGATTCAACTCCTCCACCGGTGAAAATCACTCCTTAGAGGTACCTCCTTCACTTTAACCGAGTAGTTTTAGTTGATTCGGTTGGTATTCTAGGGTTTACTCATTGCTAGGGTTTGTTGATTATGGGGCTCCAATGGTGGATTGAGTACGAATCGGACACCGTTAGTTGTCTTGTATCGATGCATTGAATCATTGTAACACCGATCTATCGTGTAGTTTGCAATGCATGTTTCGATTTCGATGGATTTGGATGGTGTAGATGTTGACTATGAACAAATGAATGCTCATGTTTTATTGTCACTACCTTCGAGTAGTAGTTGTATTTCTTTATTTACCTATAATGTATGAACAAAATAATGTAGGCTCATGTTGACTATGAACAAATGATTTGAGTAGTATTTTCACTAGCATTTTTATTTACCTTTGTGTAGTAGTATTTATTTTTTCACTAACTTGGAGAGCATGTGTAAATGAAATGTAGGTTAGTGTTTAGCCTATTGTATTTTGATTGATATTTGAAATGCAAGTTATTAAATCAATGCTCATATGCTCATTTATGTAATTAAAATTTTAGTACAAGATTTAGAATTAGTAGTTAATTTTGTATTTTACTCATGAGTAGGTTCTAAATTTTGCTTGTATGATGGTACTAGCTTTAGTCACGACTTAGTAGTTTTTTTCACTAGTAATTTTTTCACTAGGTGTATGTATGTTGGAGATAGTAGTGCTCATCTAGTAGTATTTTCTTCACTAGTTGTATGTATGTTGGAGATAGTAGTATGTATCTTGGTGCTCATCTAGTAGTATTTTCTTCACTGGCTTTTCTTATGAATTTTAATTTTACTTCACATATGCATGCAATTTTTTAGGTGGGTTATAAATTTTGTTTTCTTTATTTAGGACCATGGCGCAACAAGAGCAAAGACCACCCACGGTATCCACTCCTTGAGAAGTACTATGATGACAATCACCTGGGAGGAAGCTTGAAGAGCGTTTGGAGGTAGGATGAGAATCACATGTTAATTTTGTGATGGATGGATTGAAATTGGATTGTCATATACTAATCATGTGTTGTCAACGTTGATATTTATTTGCAGGTTTTGAAGCCTTTACGACCCCGCACTCACACTCCTCTACAATGGGATGATAGATACACACCTTTCTTCGTAGGCGGGTTTCCTCCCGCTTGCCACATTGATCAAAGGCTTTGCGAAGATGGATAATGCTGCTTTGACAGCGCTAGTGGACCGGAAGAGTCCCGAGACACATAGTTTCCACCTTCCCTGTGGTGAGATGACTATCACACTTGAGGATGTCGCCATCTTGTTTTGGCCTTCGTGTTGATGGGTATCTTGTGTTGGTCACATAAATCCACAAGGATGGAGGGACCTTGTTGAGGGATTGCTAGGAGTACGCGGATGAACCACAAGAAGGTGTGAAGGATAGGAAAACCAGAGTGAATTCGTCTTGGTTGGCCCAAGCACTTTGGTCATCACCCACCACCACATGCTAATGCCCTTCAGATTCAGATGCATGCTCGTGCATGGTTGTGGTATATGGTGGGTGGATTTCTTTTTCCTGATGGTAGCGGGAATAACATATCTTGGATGTGGATACCAATGATCGGGCAAGAATGGGATGGCATTGCAAGTTATAGCTGGACGAGTGCAACTCTTGCATGGTTGTATCGGCGGATGTGTGATGCATGCGAGAAGTGGTCCTAATGCTAATCTTGGCGGTGTGCTTACCTTCTCCGATTGTGGATGTGGGAGCGGCTTCCAATTGGTCGGCCAGAGCGCTACGCATTTGGTGTACGTAATTTGCATCTCAAATATTCTTAAGCATTTGTCCTTTGAGTTCTTATTTAGATTTGGTACTATGTTGCAGGAATTGCCATATGACGGCGAGGTTCCCTTGGCCACCGTCGGGTATCTTTGGACCAACATTGCAAGGGTCCATGGGAACCTGTGAGACGCCTTCTACACCAATGACTGGACGCCTTGACCAAGTCATGTAAGTGATATACTTCACCACTACTACTTTCTTTGCTAAGGATTGTTTATCTAGGTTACAACATTTGCTTAGACAAATAAATATGTATATCTAGGTTACTTGGCGGCCATATGCAAGGGATGAGGTTGTTCAGGGAGAATTTAGCCCAATGTGCACAATTGATGAAGATTATTGGCGTAACATTTGCCCTCTTATTTGCTTCTATGTTGTGGAGTACCATACATACATAGAGTGGCACGACAATTTGGTCATCTTCAAACCTACCCTCCAGTATTACAACGCACCACAACCTCCACAGTACGTATTTTTCATATGTTGCATACCCTTCAAATTGTTGGTTTTCTTAGAAATTACTCACTATGTTGTTTATTTACTATGTAAATGCAGAATCGACGTCATAAAGCAAAGAGGTGCCAAGAATTGGTGGAGCATCACATCCACGTGGTCAATGCATAGAATGCGAGCCAACAACATAGTGCATGGGGGCCACTGTCGGTGATGGTCCGTTCAATCGATACTTGGATTGGCTAAAACAAAACACCCGCTTAAAGCTAAGGGTTGCAATGGATCAAGAGTATATTGAGGATCTACCTTCTGATCCGGAAGATGTTTTCCCCGAGTACGACGAAATCACTAGAAGTGGGAGGCAGACAGAGCGTGGTCCCTTCGAGGATTATATTGTAAGTGATGACACTCATGTCACTAATTTGAAGTCTCACTTGGTATTGTGACATAATGTTAATTTATTAACCACATATAGGGTCAACAACTCGGAAGATTTGCTAATGAGGCTGAGCAAGCTTTGGCTGTCCCGATAGGATCTCCGGAGGAGGCGGGTGTGTTGAGGAGTTTTGTGCAGGTAATATCCTTTTTGCTTGCTATTCCCTGACTGCTAGTTATGGATGCATGCTCAATTTGTTTATGGTGCTTCTGAGGAGGATCGGGGATGTAGGAAAGCGGCGTTCAAGTTGAATTGCTTGGCACGCCAAGACCGGGACCCGAACATGATGCCGGACCTTCACACTCCGCACAAAGATCCACGAGACGAGCACAAAGTGCATCAACTTCAGGTGTGTGGCCTTGATAGTTGTAGGATTCTTTTTTTAATATTGTTGACGACATCAATGATGCATATATGGTTGTTGTAGGAGGATCTCGTCGTCATCATGCACCGGGGATTGTAATTAGATCCCTCCACGTCCCCGTGAGCGGATCTCGACTCGACCGAGACGATTACGAGGTGGGAGACCCTTCTTTCGGTCCAACTGTGATTGGGTCCTCTCAACTTGTGGGCGCTCCTCTTGGCACACAAGAAACTCCCCCGAAGCGGCGCGGGAGGCGGGAGCGTGCGGATATGGGCAGCCAAAATGTCATTGACACGCAGCCTGGGCGGGTTCGAAAGGCGAAGAAAATCTACACTCCGAATCCTTAGGCTTGTGCTCGATTTGATATGTTGAACATTCCTTTAGGCTTGTGGTCGAACTATGTCGGGTTGTGCATTATGATCGAACTATGTAGGCTTGTGGTCGAACTTTCTAGACGGGCTTGTGATTGAACTATGTACGTTTGTGGCTTGTTATCGAACTATGTACTATGTAGGCGGACTTGTGATTGAACTATGTCGGGTTGCGGTCAATCGAATCGAACAATGTAGGCTTGTGATCGATATATATATATATATATATATATATATATATATATATATATATATGTTGAACTATGTGCGAATTTGTGTTTCATAAATCATGTGAAAAATTTGTGGTCAAACTCTTGAAATGACTTAAAAAAAAGTCACATAGCCAATCTTCAACTCACTAGAAAAAACAGTCACAGACTTAGCCAATTTCTCAAATTCGCTTATCTGGAAAATGAACTAGGTGATCGAAATTGGTCATCATTGGCGCGACTCCTTCACGAGTCGCGCCATGTGCCTTGGCGCGACTCAGGATTGAGTCGCGCCACGCGTCTTGGCGCGACTCTTGTTCGACAAATGACTTAGGGCGGTACTGAATATGGGCTTCCACTGGCGCGACTCCTTCACGAGTCGCGCCATGTCTGGCAGCGACTCTTGTTCGATAGGCGGTACTAAATCGGGGCTTCCAGCGTGACTCCTTCACGAGTCGTGCCAGGCGGCGTGGCGCGACTCTGTACATAGTCGCGCCAAGACACATGGCGCGACTCGTGAAGGAGTCGCGCCGGAAACTCGATTCAAACCTACCTAAGTCATTTTGCAGATAAGAGTAGTTCGAGAAATTAGCTAAGTTTTTTTAACTTTAATAGTTCATGTTTGAGTGGGTTTCATTAGGACTTGTCTTAAGCACTATAGAGCCAAAATAATTGAAATACACCAAACATTCAACATGCCCTTAGGCCATTGCTTCCACAGTGTTCAAACATTCCACATGGTCCACGACATAAGTTCATTACATGGCATAATTAAAATAGTCGACGAGGTACACAACACAAGTTCACTACTCTGAATCAAAATCAAACAAAAGTTCATCGTCACCCCAATCGTCATCCTCCACCTCAATCACTTTGCCTTTGCCCTTTTCCTTGTCCTCCACCTCTTGCGCCTTGCCCTTGCCCTTGTCCACCACCTCTTACGCCTTGGTAGCAAGTGTCTTTATCGCCTCGCATTGAAATTTGGTAGCCGCATCCACAATTTCCTCTACATTATTGCTACTCTTTTTTTGTGTTGTAAATTTGGCAATTCTCTCACAAGAGCTTTCATTACCGCTTGTAATTGCGCCATTTTTGCCTCAATTCTAGCCAACTTCAAATTAATCCCTCTTTTCTTTGCCTCCGCCATTTGGAACCACTCGGCTATGGAATCCTTAGCAAATATCCTAGATGGATCAAACTCACTCCAATCACGCCACTTTTCCCTCATGTTACGCATGCATGTCCCTCTTCTCTCCTCCTCTTCCTCTCCCTCAACCTCTTCCTCCTTCTCTCATCCGCACTTAGTGGCGGTGGATAGTTCATCCTATTCCGCCTCCAAAATTCAATGAGGCCCTCTCTAATGCCCTCTCCAACACTAGTTTGTGAACATCCCTTCTCTCTAGCAAGTTTATCCTTAGCAATTTGTCCAAACAACTCTTTATCCGATGGAATTGGGACATCATATTTTCTCTTAATTTATTTTTCCTCTTGCTGTTTCCTTGATTTTCAAATACCGAACATTGCCCCAAATGTAGACGGAGTGCTTCCCTCCCTGCAAAGCTCTCCCAATCACATGTTCTCCCCTCCTAAAAAAATTAATGTCAATTTTTAGGCAACGTAACCATTTAAATTGCCACAACACATGGATACAAAGTTAGGAAAGTGACTTTACCCAATAATCTCCATATGAGTTACCACAATACCATCCATATCCAAGCTCGGATGGAACCACACCCTTCGGCGAGTATCCCACACTTGCAACGAGGCCTATAAGGCTCATCACATGGCCATGGCTTCTCCCACTCGAATGCTTGCACGTCTTCTTTTGGCGGCCAATGAGACTTTGGACCGTATATGTCCTCCTGAAAATCACATAGGGGCCATCCATCACGCACAACAAATTCAATGAGACCTCTATATGTCAAAATATCGACCACAATGAATTTGTCGGGAAGAGCAATGATGCTTACATGTGTTCTTTGCTTGCACAAAGAATGGCGTGAATTTGTCGGGAAGGTCAAGATCGTGAAGTTGCAACTTGCTTGGCCTCCCACAATGACACAATGGAGGGTTGCTAACACGCTTGCATCCGCCTCTTGTTTTTCTTGGAATGTCATTTACGGTGGATTTGATGGTGGTGGCACCCACCGTCTGAACTCATGATAGGGTTGCACCACCGATTCTAGCCACGGAAATAATCGGATCCTAGGGTCAAATTTTTCCGGTCCATCAATCCGGTGGAAAAAGCAAGGTGCTATGTTGTATTGACTTGGGCCGCCATCTTCATTTAGTATCCACTTTCTTGCACATGTGTAGAACGCCCTTCCAGCTGTTGCCTCATCCCTTGATTGTTTCACTTGAGCTGGAATGCCACAATGACACATAGGAACCGGAAGAAGAGGGTGGGACGGGATCATCAGCTGCCTCCGCCATTCCGAAAAAACATAAAATTGCATCAGATTATTTATACAAAAGGAAAGGACAAAAATATTATTTACATAATTAAGAAATAGAGACATGAAATCCAAAGTAGCTACCGTAATGCCCGCTCCCACTAGATTGTTTATGTCGTTCCTTGATGACCCTCCTCGTGGCGGACACTACATCGGTTCTTGACTTTTCTTGGTCAAACTCCCAAGACCGTAAATATCCCTATCGTACCCACTTGTTTGGTCCATCTCATTGCGTAATCGCTTTTTCTTACTCCTTCCGACACCCGTTTTCCTCTTCTCGTCATCTGAGACGTAGTCAGGACCATTGTACTCAGGCCAATGTGTCTCGTCTAGTATTGGCTCAAAACGAGCCGCCCATGTCTTCAATATTGTTTCCTTAGAATATAATTGCGTTGTGTACGCTGGTGCTAGCCAAGACACCCCTCTAACAGTGCATGCAACTATCATATGAGAGCATGGAACATGTAGCAATTGAGGTATACAACAAGTGCAAGTCACTCCTGAGAGGTCCACCTTATATATGCGTCCACCCGTCATCTTACCTCCAACATTCAAAGCGGAAGCTGTCCTCACTGAGTACACACACAATGTGGGATCGAACAACTCAACCCTCATGCTCGTAGCTTTCAAACCTTGTTCGGTTAAGTGCTTCTTTGCTTTTACCAAAAGTATTTACACCACGTAACCCCTATCTATGTGGTCTCTTGCTTTTTCCATCTATGCACAAAATATGAATTGATCTTGTAGAATGTGTACTCCACAATAGCCGATACTGGCATAGCACGGATGCCTTTGAGGACCTAGTTGAGCACTTCTGATAGATTTGTATTGTGCACACCATATCTCAACCACCTTCATCAAATGCATTGGCCCACTTATGTTTATTGACCATCTGCTCCTCCAACCACTCTTTGCTTCGGATTCATCATTTGTTTTAGTTTCTAGTCTAATATTAAACGTCCTCTCGCTTTGGTTGCACACACCAATTTTAGTTGCGCTCTCACTTTCTTGTTAGCTTGCCTATGCCATATGTTCAAAGTGTCGCATGCACCAACGACTCACGATAGGTTGGTACCCTTCCATGTAATCCTCAACCGCATTTAGTATTCCTTGATGGCGATGCGAAACTATGCACACCTTCCTTAGGCGTCCCACAACGTCCCGATGGACCAAATGCAAGAACCAAGACCAGCTGTCAATATTCTCACTTTCAACTAAGGCAAATGCAAGGGGTACCAATCTATCCTCACCATCAACACCAGTGGCGATCAACAAAACACACCTGTACTTTCCAGTTAAGAATGTGCCATCAACACTTATCACCGGTCTGCAATGCTTGAATGCCTCTACACATTGGGGGAAGCACCAATACACCCGCTCCATTACTGGCTTCATTACTCCTTTGTGGAGCTCCTCCTTTCCGTTGTATGAGTGCACCACGTGCGGGTTGAAGTGTGTTATTGCTTGTAGGATTTTTGGCACCCTACCATAAGCATCCTTCCAATCACCCCAAACATGGATATTGCATGCTGTTTAGCTCTCCAGGCCTTTCCATAATTCACCGTGTAGTTGCTGAAAGTTTTGATGGATTCAATGATGGCAGCTATAGAAACATCGAGATCCTTATGAACCATGCTAGCAATCCGTCTCGAGATGTAACGAGCCGTGCATTGAGAATGTTCTTGTGCCACTTCCGACGTCCCACATGTATGAGGTTGGACAACTCTTGTGATTCTCCATTTGTTCCTATCATCGTGAAGTGGACGCGCCCATACCTTCCAATCACAATCTTGTTGGCAAGCAACCGTGTATCTTGTTTTGGCCGATGAATGAATCACATTATATGGCCTATGGTGCCGCACCGAGTAATCCTTTAAGAAAAACTTTAATTCTTCCAAGTTATCAAATTGCATTCCCTTCGTTATAAACAATTGACCACTGTCGGGATCAACTTGATGAAGACGTAACCACGAATCACAATATGCCTTCCTCGAACCGAATGGATCGAAACTTGGTACATCAACATGTCTGACTTCCAATTGCCTCAACTACATTGGAGTGAATTCTGGCACTCGAAATCCAGATAGAGTATACACCGACCCTCTAGGCGCCTCATCTACCCTCTCACCAAATAATGGAATCTCTTCACCCAAAGGACTAAATTGGCGTATAGGATTTACTCGAACCACAGGTGTTGGTTAGGTTGGTTGCCTAAGTGGATTTGGGGTTGGTTGCCTAAGTGGAGTTGAGGTTGGTTGACTAACTGGAGTTGGAGTTGGTTGGCTAACTGGAGTTGGTTCTTCTTCTTCTTCAGAGCTCACAGATATATCATCCCCATCCTCTTCCTCATCATCCTCATACTCATCAAAATTATTGTTCAACCCACATCTATCAAAGTCATCTTCCCCATCTGAACCATAAGAACATTCCTCATCATCACCACCTTCTTCATCATCCTCATTCTCATGAACCTCATTGTGTGGTACCATATCTTCTGAGTTAAGTGTTCCATGGGCTCATCATTATCACGGTGAATCAACGGAGAGTAAACATCAACAACTAACGAACTTGAGATTCTTTCACACACTCTTTGTAAAATAACCAATCATCACCATATTTAATAGGCATCATCACATAGTGACTTCTTTTGTCACGAATCAAACCTTCCATGAATCCTTAATTCCTCCCCTCATTTCCAACCTTGAACAAAGAATTCACTCGGTTTTAATATCTTCAAATGTTGGAGGACTATCAAATCTTGCTACTTGTTGCCTCATGCTTTTAAACTCCCCATTGTCATCAACCATGCCACGAAAATATCTGAACTAAACGATCCATCTACACACAACCACAAATTAAATTGATTATACCAACCCTCATCTCACATATCAATAGCATCTACACTATCCAACATGGAAATGATGAAATCCTACCATGCAAGAGAAACTACGATAAGAAGAGGTTAACATCGGCCACTTGCACGATACACTACACTTAATTATACGATTAGGTACTCAATCATGCTATCTATCTCAAATCATACACTAAACCTAACCACCTCAAATCCAACGAAAATGATGGAATCGCGAAAACTAATTGGTTAGATTGGAGGAGTTACCTTCCACGAGCAATTTCCCAAACTTTCCTCTTCAAAGCGGGTGAGGATGGAGTGGATCTAGAGGAGGGTTGGGCGGGCGCCATGGGAGGGTGAGCTCGAGTTAGGTCTTGGGAGTGAAGGGAAGTGAGGAGGAGAGAAGAAAGAAGGGCCCGGCCCGGTATTTTAAGTGAGTCGCGCCACGCTGGCGACTGCGGCCAGGCCAGAGCATGTGGCGCGACTCACCCCCACCTCGGCCGTGCCGGCCGCCGGCCGACATGGCGCCTCAGTCGCGCCACATGCCCTGGCGCGACTCAGTGAGGAGTCGCACCACGCAGCTTGGCGCGACCAAAAGAGCTACTTTTTGTAAATTTAGTTGGGAACGGGTTATTTTTAATAAATTAGATTAAAAATGATTAAAAATATAAAAATCATCCACAACAGATAGGTGAGCCACAGCACTAATAACTGCTTGGAAGATGTTGGCATGTTCAAGTGAGCAAAGGAAACAACACTAGTAGAAATTTTTTTCGTTCTGATCCCGCAGGATTCCCAATGAATAGTTGCTTGATTGCAATTAGAAGACGTTTAGGAAAACGACACGGTCTTCAAAGTATATAACTTCGACTCCTATTTTCTATAAAAATATTTATTGAAAAGTTATATATGTACAATTTTTATGAAAATAGTTTTCAAGACAAATCTATTGATATGATTCTCATATGTCCAAACTTGACAACTTAAAAGTTACTGAAGATTTATAATCTCAATATTTGACCCAAACCTCCACGATTCCTTGGAATTAATGGAAGCCGAACACTAGAACCACATCGATTCGTCACTAAAAATTTTTCCCTGCAGATCACACGAGGAGTGTTATTTTGCGCCCTTCATGTGTGGCGACTGCCTTGCCTGCCACTCAAAGGGTGCCGCCTGGATCGATGAAACAGAGACGAGCACCTTCCAGGCCTCGGAAGGAGGGAAGCAGGAGCGAGATCATGGGCGTGCAAGGCGTCGGCTCTACAAGGGCGTGTTTGCGCGCGGTGACGCCCTGGTCGGAGTCGCTGTTGCCGTTCGCCGTCTTGGCGTCCGATGGCCGTCTGTAGGAAGGAGAAGCGCGTTCTATGTAGAGTCTAGAGTGGCCTTGATGGATCAAGCGCCAGGTGGAGACGATTGGATCAACGGCAACGTTCGAGTCGAGAACGAGGAAATGAAATGAAATGGTCTCCCCATATTTTTTCTCGATTTTGTGTTAGGTGTTAGTTACTACTAATCCTCTGAACAGCTATTTCGTGTTTGAAACGATCAAAATAGAATATGCGTGTTCATACTTTTTACAAGGAGGGCTACAACTTTGTAGTTCATACATTTTACATTTGAAATCATTTTGATACTCAAATAATCAACACTATATTCAAATCTGAAATTTGATGACTTCTTTTTCCTCTCGGCAACTTATCTTCAAAAACTCATAACTTCTTTCTAACTCAGATGGAGGTAAACTCTACACTGAAATTGTATACCTCGGCGACATGTACAACTATACCGTGTTGATTTGAATTAATTTTTATGCTCAAACAATTGACACAATGTTTAGATTTAGAATTCAAATTTTAGATTTAGAATTCAAATTTTAGATCTGGATAGTATATTGATTATTTGAGCCTCAAGATGATTTCAAGTGAAAACAGTTTGTACTACAAAGTTGTAGACATCGAGAAAGCTACAATTTTCATATCAAGTTTATCACCATTCGAATTCAAAAAAGAAGTTTACAACTTTTAAGATGAATTGCATCGCCGGCGGGGTTCATATGGCGGTACCGCCATTTGAAGTGGTGGTAGCTAGGCAGCGTCGGTATTGTTTGGTAAAAACTTTGGAAGTGACATATTTTTGTAAAGACGTAAATAATAATATAGAAATAAAAAATTTTCATTTCTGATGGCTTGTTGTCAAGTTTGAAGCTGCTGAGGTCAGCTCTGAATCTCACTGCCGTGTGTTACTACTGTTAGCTGCCAAGTTATGGTTCTCGCAAAGACCCACGATCGAGTGTTCTTGCTAGGCCCACGCGCTAGCTAAAACCTATTTGGGCCTCCAGGGCAAAGCCCATAAAGATTATAAAAGGAAAAAGTCCTTTCAAGGTCCCTCATGTATCACCGAAGTTCGATTTTCGTCCCTCATCCGAAACCGGTGTCTGCGTCCTTCAACTATCTATCTGGTTCATTTTTGTCCTCATTGGTTTTGATGGTGGTTTTCGATGGCGTGGCGATGGGCCCCACATGTCGGGGTGGGCCGGTCTTTCTTCTTCCTCCGACGGTCATCTCCTCTCCTCCTCCTCCACCACGCCATCGGCTCCTCTCCTCCTCCCTGAGCTCCGCCTCTTCTATCCACTCCCTGCTCTCCCCGCGTCCCCAATCGAGTAGCTCGCGCGTGCGAACGCGCCACCGCCGATGAAGACGGCGTGCCTTGGCGTCGCCTTAGCAGTCAACGGAGGCGAGGCGGGCGCGATGGGAGAGGCGGACGCCGCCGAGGCTCGTCTGGCGGGCGGAGCTCCGAGCCGATCCGGCCATGACGGGGATCCGACAGCGCCGAGGCCGAGGTCCGGTCCGCCGCCTCACACTCCGACTGCGCTCGGCTCGGCGCGGGTCCAGTGCGAATCCACTCCGGCTCAAGAGGCGCCGCTCCAGCGGTGCCGAGCTGGCCGTGCGAGAGGCAAGACCACGGCCGACAAGGCTGCTCGATCTGGAGCACGCAGAGCTCGGGGAGAAGGAGGAGGACACGTCTGGTGGAGGAGGAGGAGGAGGAGGAGGAGTGGCCGGAGTGGAGGAGAGAGGCGACGGGGAAGAGGTGGAGGGAGAAGAAAGGCAGGTGGGGCCCACCCCTGACATGTGGAGCCACCGCCACGTCATCCAAAACCTCCATCAATACCAGTGAGGGACAAAAATGAACGGTATAGATGGTTGAGGACGGAGATACGGTTTTCGGATGAGGACGAAATGAACTCGGTGAGTACACGAGGGACGTTGAAAGGAATTTTTCCATTATAAAAAGTCCTAGAGACGGTGACAAAAACGGGAGACCTGCTGGCCCCCGAGCGCGCATCCGTGGCGACAACAACCGTCACGCCGACAGCGACGGCGACGCGACGGCATTGCACACGAACTCGAATGCCAGCGCCGGTCCGGGAGTCAGCGACGGTCCTTGTCATATTGTGCACAGTAGTAAACACCACTGTCACTGTGCATCGGGCTGGCGGCTGCGCATCACGGGACGGGCTGCAGACTAGTGAAGCGTATTGCGAGATGGCAGATGGATTAATAATTGTTCAGATTTCAACACCTCCTACCTGAGTACTCGGGCAAATCCCAACCAATTATTATTATTTTTCAACCGAGGTTGCCCCCCATTTCCATTACCAAGATAACGGAAATTACATGGTCTTGCAGACGCATCTGCATCACAGACAAAGTACGGAGACAAAACCAAACTATTTTCTCACGCTCACCCCTTAACGTGATTGTCTGTGATGCAGCAGATTAATGGGATCAGGCATCTCTGCTAGGGGCGCTCTCGCCGAGCGATCCAGCAAATCTGCCAATGCAGCGGAAGCAGCAAATCTGTGGCTCAGGATTTTGAAACCGACGCAGGAGTACGTGCACACAGCTAGCTGGGCCTAGACGACGTCGTCACGAGTCGAGGCAGACGGGGGCGCAGGCCGCGCAGCGATGCTGCCAACTCGATCTGCTCCCGCCTATCGATTCAGGCCGTGCCAACACACGCAAGCGGCACTGTAACCTCCTCCAATCATGAATGGGCAAGCAGCGGCACGCCGTCGATTAATGGCGCACGACGCGATGTGACCCCAAGAGGGGCCGGGGCCGGCGGCCAGTCATGAGCCATGACGGCCTGCACTCGAACTCGAATGGCTGCGCTCCCAGCTGGTCGGGCGGACGGGCCGGCGGGGTCCCGGAGCAAGAGCAATCATCTCGCGCTCGCCGCGGCACATCATCGCCTCGCCTCGCCTGCCTCCGTCCGTGGTCACGTGTGCGTTTTCTAGCTGGCACGCGGCGTCTCGGTTAATTAATAATAACCTCGGGCGCGATTAGTAAACATGCATCTCCATTTACCCCCGTGGCCGGAAAATTACTGCAGGAAAAGAGTGTTGTGTTTCAAGTACTACTAGTTCCTACGGCAGCTAGGGAGTACCGTACCATATCCTGCTCTCCGTAGGAAAACACCAACACGGGCTGCCCAATGATGGATGGGAGGAGGAAGGACGACACCCCCCGTACACGAACACAAGCCACTGGCGACTGATGGCAGCTCCCCTACTCGTACGCTATACAGTGCGCGCTGTCAAAATTTTGGCTCTGATGGTGGGTGGGAGCGGGTTGTGTCACGTGATCCTTCTTGTCCAGCCACTCGCATGCTGAATTCGCAGCAGGGCATGCCGTAGAAGGTGGTGTACAATGCGCATTCTACGCCCCCACCACGTCGAATTGGTTGGCAACGGCTTCGTAGAGTACGTGCCAAGCCAAACGAGTACGTGCTCCGTCTCGAACCGCTGCTGCCGCCGGTACACGGGCGCAGTCGGCTCGCAGCTGTACACCAACGGTACAATTTTCAAATTCGAAAAAGATATTTTCAACGGAAGCCGTGGCTTGAAGCGGAAGTAGAATGGGTGGGTCGTCCTTTTTCCAGTACCAGGACGAGCACGAGCCACAGGGGAAAAGCAGGTGACATTATTATCAGCTGACGTCACCGTTACTGCTCCAAAGGCATTGGACCCACCTGCCTGTGTCCATGTAACTGGGACCCCTTGGTACTGTGGGGCTGTGGGCGGGCGGGCCAGCTGCCAGGTACCCGTTGGCTGGCTGGTTCACACAGCTGACAGCTCCCTTGCTGCCTCGAGCTCTGCGCTGAAGAGAGAGAGAGAGTACCCCGTGCAGACAGCAGACTCGCGGTGCGCGCGCCATCCTTTCGCTTTGACAGCTCCTGCGTGAATCTCGGCTTGATCACTTTCGCAGCAGTTACTGCACATGATGATGGTAACAGCGAGAATGCATTCGTCAAGTGCGGGATAACACAACATTTGCCCGTCCAATTTTGTTGTGGTGCCACGTCAAGCTCGCACTCTCTAGTAAATGAGTTTCTCGAGGATGAAACCCTCTCACAGAGTTACCTAGATAAATTGTGTCTTCCATGCAATCTATAAAACAACAATAGACGAAATTATTCAGTGAGAGGGAGATGTTTCATTATTGTTTCAAACGTTTTTAGATGATGTGTCACTCTAGTTAATTGTGTCCATGACACCTCCACTTAGGCCCGTCTCAGTGGAGATGTCATGAACACGATTACCTAGAGTGACACATCATCTAAAAACGTTTAACACTTTAAAGAAACATCTCCTCTCAATGTAGTTTCATCTATTGTTTTCTAGGTTGCATGCAACACTAAGTTGTCTCAAATCAGCTGTGAGAGGAGTTTCATCCTCATGAAACTCATTTTACCTCTCTTCATTAATACACCGCCACATCATCAAAAGTGCTTACATGACAACTTTATTTAATGTCCATGAAATCCCAGCGGGTGGAGTCTTGGTCGATACATTAAATATCTTGACGATGGCGAAGAGAGAGAATGTGAGAGTTTCATGAGGGCAGTCCCAACGGTAGATCTAAGTGCAAAGTCCAAGACAACCACGTCAGTAAAAATGAACACTAGAAATCATCTCCTACATTGGTACAAAGTCTAAGACAATAAATGTAGTGAAATCATCTTCTGATCAATGGCGGGGTAGCGGTACGCAAGACTCGGTCGGGTCTTCCCAATGGTGATTTTGCTAGGTCTTGCGGTCTTGATTCGCGTGAGGAGGTTGAGTCTAGAGGAAGAAACCAGGTCTTGTGTTTTCCTTCTCTTTCTTCATTAACTATGCTGCCATGTCACCAATTTGCTGATGTGTCACCTCATTTATTAGGGATGGACTCCATCCTACGTGAACCATTGGGACTGCCTGAGATGTGAGGAGAGTTTCATCACCATGAAACTTCACTGGCACAATTACCTAGTTTTCAGTCTAGGTAATTGTACCCATGAAACTTACACTGAGACTGGCCTTAGTGAGTGGGTGTTCCACGGCTAATCTCGTTGCTTAATTAGACCATCTGCACTGCTATTACTCTACACGTTTGCTCTAAAAGGAATATTCTAGCCACGTCAACAAGAATCTTTACTCTACATCACCATCTCCTGCACTCATGTTACCCTATATAGTTACTCTATACCTAATACCATATATTTCATTCATCCATCTCCAACTACCATCTCCAATTAAAATTTGATTTGTTACCTCTGTAGGGACTAAAATGCGAGGAACTATAAGGTTAAGAGACTAGAATATGAGAAAATAGAAGTTATAAAGACTAAAATATAATTATTACAAAATAAAAGGACCAAAACAAAAAAACTAATCTTATCTCTTCCTCCTCCTAGAGAGAGCCGAACTCTCTCGGCCTCCCAATCTCTCTCGTTCTCTCTCGGGACCTTCCATACCGTACACCGTCGCCGCCCTCCACCTCCCTCCCGGCGGCACTGGCGCGCCTCCGCTTCCACCGAGCTCTTTCCCGCTGACGCCCTCTCCTTCTCCTTTCTGCTCCCCGGCGGTGCCTCCTCCCGTCTCCTCACCGTGGCCGACCTTCGGGCGGAGGAGCGGGCGGGACGAGCCTGGCGGCTCCGGCTGGCGGCTTCCTCTCTCTCTCTTCGGTGGAGGCGGAGTGGAACACCGCCGCTCGTGCACCGATGGGGATCCGGCTCGGGCCGTCTCCCTCTCTTCCGTCCGTGCGCGGGAGGGAATGGGTAGCTGGACTATGCGGCGTATGGCGCCAGGATTGCTCTAGTTGTCTTGAGTGAAATTGGATTCTGATTTGCAAGCCGTGGGTCTTCTTCAATGACAGATTTTGCTCTAAGTTTTACGGCAAGCAGTTTACCGCAACCCATGTCGTAGAGCAGTGCGGATGGTCTTAAGACCATCCACACTCGCGTTGATCTATAAATTTGCTCTAAAAGGAATATTTCAGCCACGTCAGCGAGAATCTTTACTCTACATCAACTTCTCCCGCACTCATGTTACTCGATATAGTTGCTCTATACCCAATAACCATATATTTTATTCATCCGTCTCCACCTACCATCTCCAATTAAAAATTCGTTGTTATCTCTCTGAGGACTAAAGTGTGAGGAACTAGAATGTAAGAAAATCCAAGTTATAAAGATTAAAATATGAGAAAATAGAAAATAGATGGGTAAAATAAAAAACAACCTTATCTCTACCTCCCTCTCTCCTTGCTCGGTCTCTCGTTCTTTCTCGATCTCTCCCTGTGGAGGCGGAGGCGGAAGGGCCGGCCGGTCTTCTTGCCACGGCCTCCCCCACGCTTTCCCGTGAACCTCCCGGCGCCCTCACTACTCGGCCGCACCTCCACGCAACCCCATCGCATCGGTATGTAGCCGCAGATCCGGCGTCTTGAGCTCGTCGGGAGCTCATGGGAATCGAGCTCCCTCCCCGGACAGGAGTGCGGATGGCTCCCGGCGGCGAAGCTTGTCGTCCGCATCTTCGATGCCACTCGTCGTCCGCATCTCCCGCGCCGCTCGTCTTCGCATCTCCGGCTCGCCGACCTCCACATCTCCGGCGCGTGGCCTCCTCCTTTCGCTTCTTCCATCCCTACGCGCAGGAAAGGCGGGTTGGAATCACGGCGCTTGTAATGTAACGCTTTCGATTGCCCGGAGTGCCGCAATCGATGGATTACGCTTGCTTGTCAGGCTTTGCCTGGACCGATAAATTTTGCTCTAAATGGCTACGGTACTTGCATGCGGGAGGTGATGCTGCTTCGGTAGCGAGATGGTCTAAGGCTATCCGCACTCGTCATACTCCAAATCCATCCCCTAAAAGGAATATTCCTACCTCATCATCCAGATTTTCTGATGCAGTGTCAATTCAATTTCTCGTACTTGTATTTCATACTCCATACCAACTACCAATTAGGGGACCCACACGTCATACTCTACTCCTCATTTAACAACCCACCTCATCTCTCACCTCAGGCTCTCACCAGTCTACCACGCCTCCTCTCTCTAAGTCGCCTCTGCTTCCTCCGCCATCCCCACCCCACCGGCGACCAGCTCCTCGCGTGCCGACTCAGATCCGCCGGCGGCGGCCCTGCTCTTCCAAATCCACCGAATCCACCATGCCGCCTCCTCCTCTACTTCTTCCCACGCTCCGGCTCCTCGTTCCCCTGCTCGAGCGACCCCGCAGGGGCGGCGGCTTCTGCTCCTCCCTCCCCTGCTCGAGCGACCCCGGCAGCGAAGGGGCGGCCGGCGCGAGGCGAATCAGGCGAGGTTGGCCGCGGCTCCCCTCCTCCGCCGTGTGCCACTCCTCCGAGATCCGTCTCGACCTCCGGCTCCACCACGGCGATTCGGCCCCGGCGGCGGACCCCTGCTCTGTTTCCGGGAGCCCCTCCGGCGGCGGACGGCCCCTCCCTCAGGCGCGGCAGGCGGAGGTGGGACGGCGGCCTCGAGCACCCCTCCCCTCCCTCAGGCGCGGCGGGGAGCGTGAGCAGGGCGGCGGCGAGGCGCAGCGCCACAGGGCCGGAGGCAGGGGCGCGGCGAGGTGGGGCCGGCAGCGGAGAAGCGCGCTCTGTTCCGCGCCTACTTCTCTCACCGCCGCCGCTCCATGGCCTGCCAGATCCGGCTCCCCTTCCCCTTTCCCGACGGCGAGGCTTTCCTCATCGATGCGGCGGCGCATGGGGTAGCGGCGGCGGTGCCCAACCTTCCCTTTCCCATCCTTCCCTGCTGTGGCGCGGAGGAGCAACGACGCACGGAGGTGGGACCGCCGCAGGTCGTAGCGCACCCCTGGATGGGCGCTGGATTTGGCGCACACGCGCTAAGAACGGGGGGCGCTGGATTTGGCGCACACGCGCTAGGAACGGGGCGTCCCGTATGCAGTGGCGTACGCCGGTGTAAACGCTGCGGCTTCCGTCGACACGACAAATATCATGCGCCTCGGTCGCGGCGTCCGGAAAAGCGGCAAAAGAAGATGCCACGAGCTGCGATGCGAGCTGCCTGCGTTCGTGCAGCGGACATGTCGTGTGAGGATGCGCGCCATGCCATCATCGTGCGCCGCGCGCGCACCAAAAAACATGACAAAAGAATGGGATCTCACTCATTCACAGCTGGATGGAGGGCCCTTTCTTTGCTCCCGCCTCGGGAGCTGCTCCTAATCATCTGGTAGTAAAATAAATAGTAACTCTAGAGCAAGCAGTTGATTGGTGATTAACAAACCGTCCTCGCCAAATACGGCACTAGTGCTGGACGTCACCACGCGATCCTCGTCGTAAACATTGACGACCAAACGCCTGCGAGTGCTTGATGCCTGTTGCCAGTTTGCCACGAAGCACACTCATCTTTGTACGTCCCCGACCCGGAGTCTAATATCAATTACCGTGTGACCTACCAACGTCGTGGGTCACGTACACTTAACAGACCCCGCGCCGATCAAAGCACAGTAAGTACCAGGGATCTACGCGACAGGCAGCCGTGTATTCACAACATTGGGTACGTGCGGCGACTGCTAGCTAGTGTATTCACGTACACCCGACAGCCGTGTATTCACCCTTCACGTACAAAGCGTACGTGCAGCGACTGCTAGTGTACGTAGACTCCCATCAAGCCATGAGCCTGCAGGCGTGCGCTCCACGAAAGCGGGTTAATTTCAAGACAACATTAAACCTGTCCGTACCAGTGCCCGTTCACTCTATCACGGTAGTAAAACCCAGCTACTGTACTCTACTTTCAGTTTTTACCATCACTCACTTCTCACTTTCGCTTTACCGTGTCACGTACTACTCCTCCTCTCCCCGGATGGAGCGATCCGAGTGCCAGCTGTGTCCAGCCCGGACCGCACCACTCATGCGATGCGAGCATCGAGCGAGAAGTACCCGTAGCTAGCTTGTTGCGGTGGATGACCAGCAGTAGCAGGAGGCCAGGAGCTCGTTGCGTCCGGCCGGGTAGCTGCACCGAGAAAAGTGCCCCGAGCCGCAAAAGTTGCCACGCCGCTGGGCCCTACCCGCTGCCCCACGCAGGCGGGCCCCGTCTCGAAACGGCTACCTTGGTGGCCTCCGACGTGGCGTTCCTAGTCACGCGCGACTCTTCCACCGTAAGCCAAACCCGTCCGGCCGTCCCCCTCCTCCGTCTGCCTATATAACGGCCGCCGTGGCCGTGGCATATGGCTCATCTCCATCCCACAGCAGCAGCCGCACCAACAGAGCAAGAGCAAGCGTGTCTGCGTGTGTGAAGTGTTGTGTGTGTTCGGGAACAAGGAAGGGAGTTGTTGGCAATGGCGTTGCGGAACGGAGGTGGTCGGGGCTTGGGCGCTGCGGCGGCGTCGCTGGCCGTGGTGGCGGCGGCCGTGGCGGCGCTGCTGGGCGCCGGCGCCGGCGTCGCGGCGGCCAAGTTCGACGACGTGGTGCAGCCGAGCTGGGCGAACGACCACATGGTGTACGACGGGGACCTCCTCAAGCTCCGCCTCGACGCCAACTCCGGCGGCGGCTTCGTGTCCAAGAACAAGTTCCTCTACGGCAAGGCCAGCGCCGACCTCAAGCTCGTGCCGGGTGACTCCGCCGGCGTCGTCACAGCTTTCTATGTGAGTGAGTGCAGGCCTAGCTAGCTTTTCTTCTTTTCCTCTGCATGCTCTGTAGTCTGTACCATTCCAAGCTCTCCTACTTCTTTGACTGCAATGCTGCTGTTTTCTGTTGCGCGCTTCATACTGCATTTGGCAATCCAAGCATTTCTTGCTGTTCTTAGCAGCATTTCCGCATTTCTAAAAGACCAAATGCCTATAATGGGGAAAATGCCTCTGTGGTAAAACATTGAAAAATACTAGAGTTATCGAAAGCCAATGCTGGGACATGCTTGCCATGCCTGTCTGTCAGGGGGGGATGCTGCCAAGAACCCATTTACAAAGACAAGGGCACGTGAACAAGTGCAGAGAGAGCATATAGTATGATGCGGTAGCTTTCTAAAAGAAAAAAGATGCTGCAACTTTTACCAATGTTCATTTACATTTTACTGCTACTTAATGTTGCTGTTACAATGCTAGTAATTATTAGCTCTTGGAACCTCGACTGAGACCGAAATTACCATGCGCGCCTCTGCAGTTGTCTTCGGCCGGGGACAAGCACAACGAGTTCGACTTCGAGTTCCTGGGCAATGTGACCGGCGAGCCGTACCTGGTGCAGACGAACCTGTACATCGACGGCGTGGGCAACCGGGAGCAGCGCATCGACCTGTGGTTCGACCCCACGGCCGACTTCCACACCTACGCCGTGCTCTGGAACCCCAGCCAGGTGGTGTTCATGGTCGACGACACCCCCATCCGCGTCTACGAGAACACGTCCTCCCGCCACGTCCGCGGCCACCACCACAGCCACGCCGCCGGCAACAGCACCACGGACATGCCGGCGTTCCCGGGGCCGCAGCCGATGGCGGTGTACAGCTCGATCTGGAACGCGGACGACTGGGCGACGCAGGGCGGGCGGGTGAAGACGGACTGGTCGCACGCGCCGTTCGAGGCCACGTTCCGGGAGGTGCGCGTGGACGGGTGCGCGTGGGCGGGGAACGCCACCGACTCGGACGCCGGCGAGGTGGCGCGGTGCACGGGGTCGTCGTGGGGCAAGGAGGGGAGGTACTGGTGGAAGGAGAAGGAGATGTCGGAGCTGAGCGTGCACCAGAGCCACCAGCTCGTGTGGGCGCGCGCGCACCACCTCGTCTACGATTACTGCGTCGACACCGACCGATTCCCCGTCCAGCCGCCCGAGTGCGCCGGACGCTGATCTGATGACCTTCTTCTTCGCCGCTGGGTTACCATTAGTTGATCGATGGGGTCATGGAACTTCTGGTTTCCTTTCTCCTCTCTGGGTTATTGCGCTTGTGGGGGATGCAGCAATGGCTGTCCGTACTCTCTGTAGTGGCTTTGCATTGGCTGCCGTGCGTGCGTGTAGGGGTGCGTGTGTGTGTGTGTGGTGATTCTCGTTGTGTCAGCGGGTGGTGTCTTTTGTAAAAACAAGTTGATGGTGGGAATGAACGAACGATGCTGCGGCGCTCTGTTCCAGAGTTTTGTTTCGTTTCTTTCAGTCCTTTCCTGTGTGAACATTTGCCGGGTTAACCATCACGATTACGCGACGAACACTGTAGAACCGATGTGCGTGGTGTCCACAGAAAGCTCCTGTTTTCACCACGGTGAAAAAGGTTCAGTCCCGGCCCCCGTCTGTCGATCAAGGCTCGTACAGTACATGAATCAACTTTTTATTTTACTGCTGCTGCTGCTGCTTTGAATCGAGTGAGGTGGGAAGTGGGAACCCTTTAATCATGAGTAAAGTTCAGAGGTACATATACCGTACACTGTACATGACACCACTGTACTGGTGGTCCGCTGATCGAGTCGAGCGCACGCTGCCGCTGCGACGGCGAGCATCAAATGGCTTGGGAATTTTTTTTTTGAAAGGAGCAGGAGTGCTGCTATGTCGTTTAAGAAGAGGAAGAATACGGGTTGTTACAAGGTTCGTATTACATGCAATTGATAAAAACTCAAAACTCATGGTGGAAACTAACATTATGAATCTAAATCATGCACATGGCGCTCACATGGGAAATCTGGCATCTGCGTTGCTATTTCTCCGATGTTTCCGTTACAACCGCTCAGCGCTCTTGATTCTGCCTAAAATTACAGATTCAAATTCTCCTCATTGCCCAAGATTACGCGATGTCTCCGAGCGAGGACTCGAGGTCGGTACTGAAACTTTCACTACCAGTACCAGGCGTTGTTGTGGCCGCCGCCATTGTTCACTGCAACGACGCATTGGATGCGATCGTGCAGGGTGTAACTAGTGAGCAGTAATTGGTAACTGACTGCACGCTCTGGTGGTCCATGGATCGATCGATCCGTAAGGCCGATAGAGTCCAAGCGCAAGCTGCTTGCGATGCGAGCAGCCAAAACATGAGCAAGCAAGCAAGCGACAAAATGCAGAGAGCGAGCGAGCGACGGGGAGAGGTCACAAGTCAAATAGGACGTGTCAGGTCAGGCCCGGGCTGCATCACGAGCCAGAACATTTTGCTTTTCTGCAATCCTGGATCGGGGGCGGGGCTACGCGTCTTGTCCCTATTCCCTTCTTCCGCCAACATATTCCGTTGCAGCGGTGAATCCACATCAACGAACGATCTGGCGATACAATGTTGCAGCGCATCGTGAGACAGACTGCCGATGGATGTGGATTCACTGTATTGGCACGGTGCAAAATGGGAAAAAAAAGGAGACGCGTGAGTCATGAATTTTGGCACGGTCCACAACTTGAAGCGTTGCTGCTCATCAGTGAAATTACGATGCCCACACAATGTAGAACATTTTTTTAGTAGAGAATGTGGTACAAGAACTAGCTCGTGTTTTCCTTCCAATAAAGCAGAGATATGATGGCCCAAGAGCCCAAAAGGTAGGAAATGGGCGAGTGCTTCCTTCTCCCACTCTCTCGGATGCTCAAGACGCATGAAACCACGGGGAAGCCAGCGATTATAGCTAAACAAAGTCCCACCTCGGGAGCTTAGAGCACTGTCAACCTGCTTATAAACGCGAGGCTCGGGTGCTGCGGCACGACCTTACTTGAACAGGATCTGTTCTGTACGATAGTACCGCTGCATCCTTGACTAATAAGGAGGCAAGCACTTAAGCCTGGTTGATGAGTCATGACCTGTGGGCCAGAGCGTGATTAACGGCCCTGATTGAGCTTGGATGCTCCATCAGCGGCTGTAGATGATCGTTCCTGGTCAGGACCCGCCTGGCTTGGGTGACCCTCAGGTTGTCTGACAGGCACTTTTTTGTTGGTCACAGATATTTCAGTACAAGACTAGAATTCCACGACACGATAAACAGATAAACAAACAATCAGGTTTAATTTTTTGTCGGTCACAGATATTTCAGTACAAGACTAGAATTCCACGACACGATAAACAGATAAATAAACAATCAGGGCACAGCGACAGAATTGTTGTTTATGCAAATCTTCCAGTCGAAACAACTGATGTCAACATCGCCAACAACTCCTGACGATGCAGATCAGATCTTTTGCAAACACGTTGTTGACGGTGAATTTCCGTCAACCTAGCATGAGTTTACCTTCAGTGTTGGCATGAATTTTATGTCTTATCCATTAGTACTAACCCCCTGGTATAATAAGTTCGTTCGTGCATGTCGGTTTTGGAGTTTAATGTTTATGCAGGAATTTAGCGTTGAAAGCAAGACTTAGGTTTAAGTTCATCAAGCACCTCGTGACAAGACTTGAAGCGACAAGTCAAGCAATGTAGTGAACATGACTCCAAGAAGCGAGGACCAACCCGTGAAGACGGAAAACTCGAGGACCCGACAGAAAATCTGAATCTTGGGGACAAGTAGCTTCATCTAAACCATGGAGAAACCCGGCGTCAAGGGCCCACATACGGAAGGAGAATACTCTAAAATGCTGGGAAGCATCACGTGAAGGAGGCCACGAACCGGGCCGAAGTGGGCCCAGGGCCGGCCGGGCCGGGTTGGCCACCATTCAGGCGATCGTGCCCCCTTTGACCTAGCCGTCATTCAGACTATTTATAGCCCCCTGGCCGAGAGTCACGCATCAACTCATTCGTCATTCGCCGCCGAGGAGCAGAGAAGAGAGGACACCATTCAGGAGGAGAGGTCGAGCTAGTTGTCTATGGTCCCTAGGCCGGCGTGGGAACCTTGCAAGGAAGACCACGTCGGAGTTCCAGGAGCTAGAAGCAAGATCAAGGTAGGATCCCGGTGGTGATCTTGTTTATGTATCATGTACAATGTTGAATTATCAAGTTGCAATCCGATTTCTAGCGATCGAGTGTTTCTCCTACGATTTTGATTTCAATCGGCTTTTCGTATCTTAAGATCTATTCTCGAGATAGATCATAGAGGGTGTTCTTGTAGCCGTGGTGGCTAGAGGTGCATGCCTGACCTTCCGGGATATTTCAACTTATCCATTGGACTCGCCCTAGGCTAACCCACACGAATAGGGGTGCGTTGTGACAGAACGGTGGCTCCAAAAGGTGTGCGTCTTCAGAGTCGGACGGGAAACAGTGGTTTAAAGATGCTTTTTATGAGATTCAACTTGGTTACTTCTCCTTTGCTCGGAACTTCAACAAAAGCTAGATCCTATCTCTCTAGATTGGTTTACCTATCCCTCTCTACCTCTTGCTACCTCCGGTTTTCATAGATTAGATTCGTTTTTATGATGTTCTTTAGATTAGATGCATTAGGTTCCCCTTTGAAGATCTAAGTGTTCTTGGCTTTAATAGATAGGATCTTGCGTCACACATTTGGTCCACGGATTCGATACCTTGGGTTCACACTTGAGAGAAGAAGGGTCCCTTGACTACGACGGAGGACTTGTTCGCTTGCAAGTCCAAACGAAGTTTGATACGCATATACACCGTCAACAAGCCCCCTTTTCTGGTGTCATTGCCGGGGAACAAGTGATCAAGATTTGATCTTTTATTGCTTTTTTGAATAATTTTCAGTTTTCTTTTGGTTTTTCGTTTTGCATCTACTAACTTTTGATCATCCTCAAAATCAATCTAATCTAGTTTGACTAACCCTAGTTTTCTTAGTTTTGTTTTTACTTTCGTTTTGTATATATTTGTTTATTGCTAACCCTAACAGAAGATGGACGGCTACCTCTCCAACAAACCCGAAAATTTTGTGGATGATCCAGAAAAACTTTACAGGCTAAGGAGACGTAAAGCACAAACTAAAAAGCCGGAATCTGCAGATCCAAAAGCGGAGGCCGAGAGATCGTCAGTCTCCAAAGGAATCACCACCTCAAAGCCCTAGGGAGAATCGATTTCCACCGATGGGGGAACAACCGCAGCCGAAGCGCAAGACCCGGATATCGTCGACCTACCAATCTTGAACCTCGCGGAGTTCGGAAGGCCGTTCGAGATCAAGGCCTCAACGATCCGCATGGTGCAACATTCACCCTTCACCGGTAAAGAGGATCCGAACCTTCACCTTCGAGCGTTCATTCAACTTTGTCAAACATTCAACATGGACGGGGTGACTCAAGATCAAATGAGGGCAAGGCTCTTTCCGTTCTCGTTACTCGGGAAGGCTTTGCAATGGTTCTACTCTCAACCAGTGCAAAATTGGGACACCTTGATGAGGGCCTTCATGAAGGAATACTACTCCCTGGGTAAGACTCAAAGTTTGCGCAATAAGATTGCTAGTTTTGCTCAATATCCTACGGAGGCTATATCGGAGGCATTCGAGCGCTTCAATGAGTACACTTGGGCGGTTCTACATCACAAGTTCCCGAAGGAGGATCTCGTTCAAAAGTTCTATCAAGGACTTACCATGGCGTCAAGGACAATCATCGATGCATCGACGGGAGGATCCATCATCGAGCTTACGCCGACCCAAGCTTTCACTCTATTCAAGAAGGTCGCGAACAATGACACATGGGCATCATCCAGACGCTTAATTCCGATTCAACCCACAGGGAACGTCAAAGGACTCTTGCAAGTGGAGAAGGAAGACATACTCGAAGGCAAGATTGATTCGCTTATGCGGAGGTTTGAGAAGATGGAGATAGAGAAGAAAGAAGCTCAAAATTTAAAGGCTGCCGAAGCAAGATCCACATGTGAAGAGTGCGGAGAATATGGCGATGACCAAAAGGATTGCCCAGAGGAAGCCAAGATGCTCGACTACATGAGGAAGGGGGATTTGCCGAACTTCCGCTACGGGCAAGGTATACCTCAATTTAATGCAAGCTCATCCTTTTTGAATTCGGTTCTACTTTGTATACAATTGAAGGACTTCATGGACGAGCAAGCTAAGATCAACAAGGACACCGTCACCAAGTTCAAGGCCATAGACAAGGTGTTGGAGAACATCGATAGCAAGGTGACGGAGGTCGGAAGCTCCAACCATCAAGTGCTCAACATGATGAAGATGCTCGAGACGCAAGTGGGACAACTTGCCGGGCGCCTATCCGCTAATGAAGGGAAGCTTCTGGGACAACCTCAAGGTCCCGAAACGGCGAAAGCCATTCAAACTCGTTCGGGGAAGGAGACCAAAGATCCGGAGCGTTCCGCGGGAGCAAGAAAGCCTAAACCATCCGCTGAGGCGGATGAATTTGCTAAGGAGGAGGTTACCGAGATTGTCACCGAAGAGCCCGAGTTTGAGATGCTGGGAGAAGACACGAAGATACCGCAACTCAAGCCACACTACTTTCGAGGTAAACTTGATACTCATTTTGAGAAGTTTGTGGAGGTTGTGCGTAGGTTAAGCATCAACATGCCGCTATTGGATGCCCTTCAAGTTCCTACATATTCTCGCTACTTCAAAGATATTCTTGCAAACAAGTATGAGATAGCAACACTGTGGTAGATCATGTCAAAATGTCCGAGCAATGTAGCGCGCTATTGCGAACGGACTAGAGAAGCAAGGAGACCCCACGCGACGATTCCATGTTAGTTGGTTCGTTCAAGTTTGAGAAGGCATTATGCGACCACGGAGCAAGTGTGAGCGTCATGCCAAGAGATGTGTTCGAAGCTACGCCTCCGGAGTTAGAGCCTACGGACCATGTGCTTAGAGTTGGGTGACAACTCCATTCACTATCCTTTGGGCATCGCGTGGATGTGCCCGTGAAGGTCGGACACCACTTCATCCCGTCGACTTTGTGGTGCTTGAGATGGGAGAGAGGGAGAAGCCACCACTCATCCTTGAGAGGCCTTTCCTCAAGACCGTGGGAGCTACCATCGACGTCGGCAATGGGGGAGATCAAGTTTGACATCAACGGCGAGAGGTTCTTTCAAGTTTCGACCACGCGAGGTATGCAATATGATCAAAGTTAAATATATTCCGCCTCATCATCACGTTAGTAAGGAAGAGCCAAGGAAGAAGGAAGAGAGAAGAAGCGAAGGAAATCAAAGAGGTTGTTGCATCCGTCAAGATAAAGGAACAAAAGCCGCCTGTGAAGACAAAAAAGATGACTAAGCCGGAGAATAAGCCCGCCCCCAAGATGGTGCGGAAGTGGGTACCCAAGATTGCAACACCCGCAAAGAGCGTTGATCCGAAGTAATCAAGTGAAGAAGTCTAGCCATGGACTATAAACGAAGCGCTAGGCGGAGGCAACCCGTTTCGTCAGTCGAGAATAAGCTCAGGAGGACAACCCGATTCAAGATTTTCGAGTCTTTTCAAGTAAGTTAGTTTTGAAATTTGCTACGCAAGACATTAGACTTAGAGTGGCTGAACAATATTAGAGACATAATTCTTACTTGATATTTTATTTGGATCATAAACCCTTTACATGAGCCATCCTATGTGTTATTTACTTCTTTTCGAGAAACCAAAACAAAAAAAAATTCAAAACCTATCTCAATCTTTCATCCTCTTCATGATGTTATGGTTGACTTGTTTTACATGCTAAAAACACACGAGTAGAGCCATGCTTCGTACCTAGATGTTATTTAAATTTCAGCGCATGGTAGGACTCGCGTGAACCTAGAAACTTGACTTTTGGTTGGTTCAAAAATCCATATCCTTGGTTTCTCTAGAGTTAGAATTTTTCTAAGCCTCATTTAATTTTATTTCATTCAAAATCTCTCCCATTTAACCAAAATTAGAACCTAAACCTATGCCCCCATGATCAAGCCGGGAAAAGCTTGCTCTCAACTAATGGAAGCAAACAATACCGGTGAGACCAAAATAAAAGTAGTCGGAAAACATTTTCGACTTACATTTGTTTTTAATGCTTTAAAAACTCCTCCAAATTTATATTTGAACTCATTGCAAGCTCTGAGTTTATTTTTATTTTTCGAAATTAGAGGAGTACTTAGCGTTAAGACATGCTTAGAGGGAGGCAATCTAGTTAACCTAACCATGCATGTACCATGATGCATCACGGGATGCCCTTCCAACATCTTTCATCAAACCACATGCAAAGGACAAGCATGGGGGGGTAGCCAAGGCCTTGTTTTGCGGGAATATCATGGAGGCATGTGAGGCAAGGGAGCATGGAAGTGACTCAAAGAAAAAAACATCAAGTGGAAGGAGCAATAATGCAAGCAAAGGAGTGGATGAGAGCGTTTGGGCGGTGCAACCTGTTGGGGAATTAGGCAAAAACCTTACACCCTCGAAACGTTGGATCTGACAAATTCATGGATAAATTCGTAGGTCATCTTCGGAGAAGAGTGTTCTGTTTCGCGAGAAGGCAACATCTATGAAGAAATCCTGATGAATATCGCACATCATGCTAACCTTCTGATAACGTGCGAAAGTAATAGCCGAATTTGGCTCCTGTTCGCGAATCTACTATCTATTTCAGGGTGGTCGGAAACTGGCGAAGTTCTGGGATTCAGGAATCTGCGAAGTTCGGGAATCTGGTGAAGTCTTGATTCGGGAATCACGGAGAGCGGTGGTTTTCATGAATAAGAGCTTCGGGGTTCTAGAAGAAGCCAAGTCAAAGACGTCACTTCAAAAGTCCGGGTTTGGAGTGTGAACTAGTGGCAGACTTGTAAATGTGTGAAATCAGCCCCGCAAACCACGTGATGTAAAAGACGTTCATGTACGTGTTCACACTAGGAATATTCTCTAGATTCGGGGGTAATCTCGGAATGTAAAAGTCCCTTCGTCTCCCTATAAAAGGGGGTGCGAGGGCACGTGTAAAGGGGTTCACAACTTTGAGGCGAGTGCAGCTTTCGGAGATTCTTTGTCTCCCTGTCTTTCGTGAATTGCGCACCTTCTTTCGTAACTCTCGTGTTCGGGGGCTCCTTCCGATTTTCGGACCCCCCAACATTGGCGCCCACCGTGGGGCTAGCCGAAAAACAGCCCACGATGCCACCACAGAAGAAGTCTAAGAAGAACGTTCCCACTGAGACCGACCAAGAAGAGCACCATCATGACGAAGACAACAAAATCTCTCTTACTCCAGAACCTTCACACACCATAGATCAAGAACGAATGGCGAAACTTGAGGCTCTCCAAAAAGCAAGAGCTGAGAAGAAAGCACATGCTCTAGAACCATTCACAGAAGAAGATGTTCATGAAGATGATGATCAGGATGTCGACAGAGAACTAGAGATAGTACAGTAGAAGATACATCAACTCCAGAAAGAGAAAGAAAGATTCGCAAACCAGCTACAAGCAAAAAGGAAAGCTTCAGAAAAGCTAGAAAAACTGAATCAAGCAAAAGAACAAATTGAAAGAATACAAAGAGAAATTGAAGAAATGAAAGAGCAAGAAAACAGCTCATTGTGGCAAGACTCACCACACCAGAATTCTGGTCAAAACAGAAGAACCCCGAAAGAAAATTTCTTCGCGGGTAATGGAATCTCACAATTCGTGGATCCTGAATCACCACTCTCCATAGGGTTGCAAACTGCACCATGGCCACCAAAGTTCAAACCAGTATCTCTCTCGAAATACAACGGCTTCGGAGACTCTAGATAGTTCATCATGAGGTACGAATCAGCCGTGAATTCAGCTGGAGGAGATGATGTCGCGCTGGCCAAATCCTTCATCATTGCCCGTGAAGGTCCAGTTCTGAACTGGTACTCTCTGCTGCAACCACACTCAGTCTGCAGTTGGGTCGATCTTAAGACAAAATTCATGCAAGCATTCCAGATATTTCATGAAACAACAAAGTCATTAGATGCATACAACCGCAAGCGAAAGACAGAGCCACTACACGAACTTCGTAAGAAGATTCATGCAGCAGAGATCCCAGATTCCCGAAGCGGATGATAAAACAACAATTCAAGCACTGATCAAGGGTCTGACTCCAGGACCAACGACCGCATCGACACGAAGAAACCCAAAACAATTGATGAACTTTTTCATGAACTTGAAGAATACATCATGTCTGACGAAGATCACCGCAGAAGAGTTGCCGAACGAAATGAAGCAAGACAAGGCAACAGAGAAATGACGTGGAGACATCAATTCCAAAATCCATGAAATATCAGTAACGTGGAAAATCCCCAGTCCAATCAGAACAATAGACCAAGCACAAGAGGGCTTTGCACCGGGAAGGGAAGGGAAGAGGACCCCTGAAACTCACAAACCATAACCCAAGAGATCCATACTTCTACTGCCAATATCACGGAAGAGGTCATAGCACCGAAGGGTGCCCGGAAACCAAGAAGAACATTGCTAGAATTCAGCAAGAGAAAGCCATGATGAGTATTGCCTCTACAATGCCAAATCAACTTCGCCCAAGCTTCTGGCAACCACAGTTCGTGAATTCTCAGCCAAGTTCAGTCACAATGCAGCAATTTCAGCAACCACAGCCATCTTGGCAGCCTTCTCAGCAGTTCTACCCTCAATCGCAAGCAATTCAGTCAATTCAACAGCCGCAACCGATCCAAGAAATATTGCCACCACCACCTGACAACTCGTCAAGACCAGAATCGAGTTCAAGAACTCAGAACCCGAAAGCCTTGCCTTCTTTCGGAACAATTATGCCCATCACAGGAGGATCAGCCATGGAGTTCGAAACCAAAAGACAGAGAAACAACTATTTCAGATCTGTGAACACAATCATCAACGATGGTCCAGCTGCACGACCAGAATGGGCCAAAGTGCCGATAACATTCATAGAAGAAGATTTCAGGTTGAAGTCCACGAACCACAATGATGCCATGGTCATCGAGGTGAATATAGCTGGATGGCTCATCGGAAAAATTCTAGTAGACAACGGAAGTTCGGCAGATATCTTATTCTTGAAAACTTTCGAGAAGATGAACTTGACTCAGCACATGTTGCATCCACCAGAATATCCATTGCAGGGCTTCGGAGGAAAGCCAATCAAGCCAGTTGGAAACGTATCTCTTCGATCTTCGAGATCTTGACAACGCCGAATGTAAAACCCTCACTTTCGATGTGGTTGACATATATCATTCATATCTCGCGATTTTCGGCAGAGGTTTCATGAACAAATTCGACGCAGTCATAAGACAACAGTTTCTGTGCATGAAGATACCAGCACCCAAAGGAGTTATCACCGTATTCGGCGATCAGCAAGAGGCTCGGAACATAGAAAAGGGTCATACCCCAGGGCAGACCAACGTGTATCAGCTGAATTCCTCCGAAGAAAAGAGAGAACCTTACATCGAGGCCAAGCGAGACAAAGAAAAAATCAAGATAGCTGCTGATGGTGAAACCAAGAAAGTATACCTAGATGACATGCCTGATAGAGCAGTCACGATAGGGGCTCATCTTAGCCCCGAAGAAGAAAATGAGCTCATACAGTTTTTGAACAAGAATAAATACGTCTTAGCCTGGTCAGCTAAAGACCTGCAAGGTGTTGACAGAGACATCATCAAACATACCCTGAAAACAGATGAAAAAATAACACCGAAAAAGCAAAAACTCAGAAAAATGTCTGAAGAAAAGTGAAGCGAGAAGCTGAAGTACAAAGGCTTCAAGACGCGAAAGTGATCAGAGAAGTCTTGTATCCTGGCGCCAGTGTACGATGAAGAAGAAACGGAAAATGGAGAATGTGTAGACTTCACAGATCCGAATAAGGCATGCAAGAAGGACGATTTTCCCTTCGAGAGGGTAGACAAAATCGTGGATGATGTGGCCAACAGTGAAATGCTCTCACTCCTGGATATGTTCTCAGGATATCACCAAATAAGAGTGCGGAGAGAAGATGAAGAGAAAACAAGTTTCATCACTCCTTTCTAACGTTTTGTTTAAGAATGCCGAAGCTGAAGAATGCAGGTGTACATTTTCGAGAATGATAGCAATAGTTCTTCACCCTCAACTCCGGAGGAACATTTTAGCATATGTTGATGACATAGTAGTCAAAAGCATCCAAAGAAGAGATCACATTGGCGATCTGGCAGAAACTTTCGCGAATCTCAGAGCAGCGAACCTCAGATTGAATCCTGAGAAATGTGTCTTCGGCATTCACAAGGGAAAAGTTCTTGGATGTCTCGTTTCAACAAAGGGCATAGAGGCAAACCCTGACAAAATCAAAGCGCTGATTGGAATGCAAGATCCAGTTTCAGTAAAGGATGCGCAAAAGTTAACAGGAAGAGTTGCTGCTCTCAACAGGTTTATTCCTAGGGCTGCAGAAAGAAGCTTGCCTTTTTTCCAAGTTCTCAGAAGTTCCAAGAACTTTTAATGGTCCGAAGCTCAGAAACAAGCTTTTCAAGAACTCAAAGACTACTTGTCGAATATGACTAAGTTGTGCCCTCCCGTGCCAAAATCACCACTTCTGTTATATTTGTCTGCTTCAAATTCGGCTGTAAGTGCCGTGCTAGTACAAGAGAAAGAAGAAGAAGGAAAGCTCAAACAAATCCCAGTATACTTCGCTTCAGAAGCTCTCTCAGGGTCAAAACTCTTTTATTCTGAGTTGGAAAAGATAGCATATGCAGTCGTAATGGCTGCGAGAAAACTAAGGCACTACTTCGAGGGTCACAGGATAAGAGTTATCACAAATCAACCACTGAATGACTTGTTTGCGAACAAGGAAGCATCCACCCGAATCATCAAGTGGGGTGCTGAACTATCAGAATATACTGTAGATTTTGAGAGAAGAAGCGCAATAAAATCGCAAGTCTTGGCAGATTTTGTCGTAGACTGGACTTCACCAACTCACAATCTCGGCGAAGAAATGCTCGCACCTTGGGTAGTGCAGTGTGATGGAGCTTGGTGTCATAAGGGGGTTGGAATTTCAGCAGTTGTAACATCCCCAACAGGAGTCGTGATAAGATATGCAGCTCGGCTCCTATATTCGAATGATGAGCATTCCACTAACAACACAACCGAGTATGAAGCTCTACTCGCATTAAGGAAGATGAAAGCTCGGTCAAGAAACCTTCATCATCAAGACAGACTCCAAAGTTATTCAGAACATATCGAAAAGAGAGCGAAGCAAGAAATCTGCTTTGATGAAGTACCTTGAGAAGGTCAGAAATGGAAAGGCATTTCAAAGGTTATTCAAAGGCAACACATACCAAGAGACGACAATAATGAAGGCATAAGCTAGCCAAAGCAGCAATTTAAATCAACCAATGCCTCCCGACGTGTTCTTCGAAATCATCAAAGAACTGTCCATCAAGGAAACAAAGCCGAAAATCGTGAGTGTTGTGGAGACTCCCGATTGGAGAGCCGAAATCATGGCATACTTGAGGGGTCACTACGAACCACAAGACGAATTGGAGGAAAAAAGATTGAAGCAAAGGGCAAGGGGCTATGCGGTAGTCAATGGAGAGCTATACAAGTCAGGAGTTACCGAACCATGGCTAAGATGCATCACCTCCGAAAAAGGTCTCAAACTTCTCAAGGAAATTCACAGTGGATTATGCGGTGCACACATAGGCACAAGGGCTGTAGCAGGCAAAGCAATAAAGCATGGATTCTACTGGCCTACCATAAACATTGATGCGAAGACACTAGTTCGGGAATGTGAAGCATGTCAAAAAACAGCGAATTAGCAAAACTTACCATCCATGCCAGTTCATCTAATTCCACCGTCATGGCCTTTGCAAAGGTGGGGAATGGACCTAGTTGGACCACAGCCAACAGCTCAAGGAAACTGCAAATTCGCAGCTGTGGCCATGGACTACTTCACCAAATGGGTGGAAGCGAAAGCATTAGCGAATATCACGGCACCAACAATTCAGAAATTCTTCTGGCAAAACATAGTTTGCAGATTCGGGGTTCCAAGAGAACTGACCGTGGATAATGGGAAACAATTCGACTGTTATTCCTTCAAAGAATACTGCAAAACTTTGGGAACTCACGCGAAGTTTTCGTCAGTATATCATCCGCAACCTAATGGGGCTGTTGAAAGAGCAAATGGGCTGATATTCTCAGGAATCAAAAAGTGCTTGTTCGACCAAAAAAAGGGCAAGTGGACTGATGAACTGCCGAAAGTAATCTGGTCTCATAACACAGCGATGAGCGACGGGTTTCACACCTTTTCGCTCTTTGGCGCAAAGCAATGACACCGTAAGAAATCAAGAATGAAAGCATGAGAGTGCTAAAGGCAAAAGAAATCGAAGAAGTCGACCAAAAAGTAGAGAAAGATATGATCGAATTAACGATTCTCGAAGCTGCTGAAAATATCGAGAAATACCAGAAAGAAACTAAGACATGGAAGGATAGAAAAGTGGTCAGAAAAGACATCAAGACCGGTGATTTAGTTCTGAAAAGAAAGAAAAATTGGGAGAACCCTGGAAAACTCCAAGAACCATGGGAAGGGCCGTTCATAGCCAAGGAAACAAGCATGCCGGGGGCTTTTCGTCATTAAGTCAAACTGGCGAAGAACTACCATATTCGTGGAATGCCGATAGCTTGAAGAGGTACTACCCTTGAGAATCCCAAAGTTAGCTAGATTTATTTTTCAGCATTTTTCTTCGTAAGTTTACATTCTGTTAAAAATCAAAAAACCCGAACCACGAGTCTATAAGTGGTTGCGGGAACAAAAACATTTACTTTTTTCGCAATTACTTTAGAATAAGGAGGACCGTACTCTTTTCCTTGCAAAGGGGGCTCTAAATCAAGAGGCAAGGTTTTTAACGAGGCGGATCCTATGTAAATACTCTTTGTAATATATATGAAAAGAGTCTTCCCCTAAATCATGTGCCTTGTGAGTTCCACCATGAGAAAAGTTCGTGAAAGGCTCCGTGATAGCCAAAATTCCATCGTGTGAAAGAAAAGTTCGTGAAAGGCTCCGTAATAGCCAAAATTCCATCGTGTGAAAGAAAAGTTTGCGAAAGGCTCCGTGATAGCCAAAATTCCATCGTGTGAAAGAAAAATTCGTGAAAGGCTCCGTGATAGCCGAAATTCCATCGTCAGAAAGAAAAGTTTGTGAAAGGCTCCGTGATAGCCGAAATTCCATTATGAGAAAGGAAAGACTGTGAAGGGGCTCCATGATAGCCGATGGCTCCGTGAAAGCCTAAATCCCACAGTCAAAGGGATTCCCACCGAAAGGCCTGAGACAACAACAAGTTGTGGCCTGAATCCCACCGTCAAAGGGATTCCCACCGAAAGGCCGGAGACAACAACAAGTTGTGGCCTAAATCCCACCGTTAAAGGGATTCCCATCAAGAGGCCTGAGACAACAACAAGTTGTGGCCTAGTTCCCATCGTGAAGGGATGTCTTACCAAAAGTTCAGAAATAATTGTGGATTGTGACTAACGAACTATATATGTTTTTGTTAAGAATTTTGATGCATGAAAAGGTATGAAATAAAAATCTCGAATCGCATTTTACAATGATTTATTCCAAAACCATCAGAGAAATTTCCCCTCAAGAGGCCAAGGGGCTTGATTCCCCCACAAAAACTAATGTTCATAAGATAAGATGGTTGAAGCAACTGAAGGTTGCGATATCAACCGGGGCAGGTGTGCCAAGTGAGTAAAGTCCACAAAATTCGTAAAACAAATTTTGTCGACTTACACTAGAATCGTCGTGATATCAGGATTCGCGAAGCTACTCGGAGCAGGTTCGCAAAAAAAAAGAGACAATAGCAAAGAGTTTCCAATCATCAAACAACCACGAAATTTTGCGTGCAAAACGGCAAGGTGGGGGAGGGTGACATTTTTTCCTCAAGAAAAACGTCTTTATTGCCTTAATTACACACAAAATTTCGTATACAAGTTCATTACATATTACAATCGAAATCAAAATGAAAGTTCGACAATGTGTCCGGGGTCGCGGCCATTATTTTCAACAATATCACTAGCATAAGCAAAATCGTATTCGCCAATCTTGGGGCTAAGGGGCTCCGTCTTCACAAAGCTCCGAGAACTTGAAGCCGCAGTACCAGGAGTGAAGTCATCACGAAGAAGAAAAAATGAAGACAGGTCAAAGCTATTTATCGAGAAATTCAGAGTAACTTCAAGCCAAAAATCAGAAAAGTCTCGCTCAGGATGAGTTTCTTTGAACAGTCGCCAAGCTTCGCCACTAACCACCTGGTTTCCGCGATGAATTCGCAAAGGTATCACGTCCTGCACAGGCCCACCTTGCGGGACTCGGATTAAAGATTTACAACACAATTGTTCAGAGAGGGGATCGGAACCCATGAATTTACAAGTTTATTACAATGGCACTACAAAAGAAGTTCAAGTATTTCAGCCGGTGATGTCAACCTTCGGGGAAGAGTCATCGTGGTCAGAACTAGCATCCGCTCCATCATCATCCTCGTCATCACCGCTGCTGCTGCCGTCACCACCGTCTTCACCAGAATCTCCTTCTCCGTCATCGGTGTCTTCGTTATCCTCAGCTTCGGTAGAAGATTCCGGAACCTTGATACCTTTCCCTCGCATCTCTTCTTGAATCAACTGAAAAGAACAAACGGAAAGAGTTAAGAAAACCAAAGAAGGAAAATTGCAAATTTTCAAAAACCAAAGAACGTCTTGAGAAACTAACCTGGTCCAGTTTAGCACGGGCGATATTCTTCGCAACCTCCTTGCCGCTAGCGATCCAGAATTCCCTTGCGAACTTAACCTTGATAGCCAAGACGTCTTCGTTGGGGCGAATTCTTGAAGTACTCAAAGCATCGGGAAAGTGTGAAAGTTTCTCACGAAACTTCACGAGGTCAGCACAGTCAAAGTCATGAAGAAGCTTCAAGATACTCTCCGAGAAAGCGGGAAATCGCTCACACGATATGACCCAGGGCGCCTTGAACTCTGTTTCGATCCGGTCCATGAAATCGGAGATTTCCACGCTAGCAGGAAGCGGAGCAGGACGAACGCCAAATTCTCTCAAGGCTTTCCCATACTCCTCGAACAAAAGTTTCAACTTATTCTTAATCTCTGTAATCTCATTCCCAGAAGTTTCGTCTCGATCAGCCAAAGCTTTCTCAAGATCTTGAATCTTTTGTTCTTTGCTGCTCAAGGTCTTCGCAAGATCGGCATTGTTGATTCGAAGATCTTTAGCAGCTTTAGAAGACTTGTCATGATCCTTGCGAAGATTTTCAATTAATTTCAAGTCCTCATCATGAGTATTTTGTAACTTTTCCAAGTCTTTCTTAGAGTTCTCGAGGGCATCTTGGGCAGCCTTCTTTTCATCTTCAACGATCTTCTTTTCGTCCTGGCATTTCTTCAGGGCCTCCGCAAGTTCAGCAACTTTCTTTTCTAGATCCAGATTTGCAGCTTGAGCCAAGTTGAAGTCACGCTTAAGTTTCCTGGATTCTTTGGACAACTTCTTAGCAGCTTCCTCTTGCTCCACCAAGCGTTCAGAAGCAACTTTTCCGAGAAGCGAAGCTTCGTGGCATAAGCTCCGATATTCTTCAATCTTAGAGGCCGGGTATGTCCGAAGAAGTGCTTCGAAATCTGGAAAATTCACAATAATAAATAATGGCAAAGAGTCACAAAAGTCAAAAGTTACAAGGAAAAGCTAAGACTAGAGCTAAGTGGGGCAAATAATTCACAAACCTTTTTTTGCTAAGAGTCTCGATAGCAACCCGGCCAGCACGTCCTGAACTCGTGGAGGTTTTCTTCAAGGAAGAAGAGGGTTGTTTTCCTGAATCACGAGCGATCTTCCGGCGATTGAGGCGCTGCTCAAGCTCCCTCTCCTGTTTCATCCATGAATTCAGACGAGTTCCACAATGTTAAAAGCCTAGACGCACCATCTCCCGCAGCAGCCATTTCGTAACCAACACTTAGCAGTTCCCCCCGGTATGACGTACCAAAACTTTTGTTGAAGGCAACTATCGAGGGAGAAGGGTCCTGGCCTTCCCGAAGATCTTCGCGCGTCTCGACCAGAGGAACATTTTGCACAGGATTTTCACCCGTGAGCAGTCATCTCTAGCTCCTTGGTGAATTCGGAGAAGCCTCATCTTGGGGACGGATATGAGGGTCGAACTTCAACAACGATGTAGCGATAGGCGCCGTAACCTCCTTCCGAACTTCAAAGAACATCATACGAAAAGTTTCAACATCCACGAATTCATTTTCAGAACCTGGAGTGCAATGCCTACGAACATCAAATCTCAAGTCAGGCCATAGGCAAGAGAAAAAACCTTTGCGGCTGGGTTCGACGATCATGTCATCGTCAAAGCGGAGGAACACGAACCGGCAACAACAACCTTCTTCGCCTTTTTAATCTTCTTTCGGCTCGCTTGAGCGGTGAAGCCGCTGAAGTTCGACGTCTGAAACAGCTTCAGACGATTTACGCTTCCGCTTGCTTGATTCAAGAGATTTCGTCTTCTCAGGATGAACAACAGAAGAAGAAGTCTGATCTATGCTTCCCTTTCCTTTCTTCGAAGATTTCCCCCCGGGGGCTTTGAGAGGTGCGGCCGAGCAACTGGCCACAACAACTGCGGGAGCCTTCTTCTCGATGCCTGGGCGACGAGAGCGAAAGGAGTTTTCGCCACAAACTTATGAGAACACTCGATTGATTCTTCTTTTGTGCTTCACCAAGTTCTTGTAAGCTTTGTACTCGTTCATAGTAGATTCGCCAATCATGGCGTTCACTTTCTTCTCTATTTCATCCATGAATTCTTCGACACTCTGGCCTTCCTTCATCTGAAGGCCAAATCGGGGGAAGGGCACTTCTTGTGTCGCCCAGTTCACGTTAAAACTTACGATTTCAGTAGGAGCCCACCCATAAGAAATCGGCCAAATCTCTGTAGCAACGAACTCCTCAATAACATCACGGCCACCAAGAATCGTGCTGACCAAGTGGAATGCACTCTCGCAATTCCTGAATCCAACTGCCCGATGATTGTAAGGAGCGGTGCAAGTAGCAGTCACTGCTTCAATGGGCGAGCATAGAGGATAGGCTGGTCCAGTGTAGCCAGGGATCTTAGACATGTCAACCTTCACATAAAACCAAAAAGAGCTCCAATCTTCAGAGAAATTGGTCTTGCAGCAGGGTGTGATCTGAATTCGCGTCAGGCCTTTCCGCATATTCTGCCTACGCGTGTTGAAAGTGCAGCATGTGTAGTGCGCTTTGTAGTACTGGCCATCGTCGAGTTTGATGATATCTTTCTCGATGACTAGTTCAAACAGTCGCGCAAACACGTCAGCACCAAAGTTACATCTGAAAGTCTTCATGATCCAAAAGAACTTGGACAGCTCCAGAAATGAGTTCGGTGATAGTTGATGAACTTTCACGGAAAACTTGTCCAGAATCGCAGGTAGAATGGGATCACAAGGGAACCTCAGTCCGCAAGTAAAGAAGTCGCGAAACACGACGACTTCATCGGCTTCAGGAGTAGGGATCTGCTCATCAAAGGGAGCGCGACCGTCGCCAGCAGGAAAAAACCCGGCTGCCTCATACTCTCTGATCAGATTCGTAGTGACCTTAGATTCACCGAAGACGAAGGATGGAGGATATGACTTAGAGCTCTTTGCTGCAATAAGATCCCTTGGGTCAGCATCAACATCTGCGAGATCTTCTTCAACACCAGATGTACTCTCGGATCTGATCTCCCCGTCCTCACGATTTTCAGAATCGGGGACAATGTCAAGAACTGGGTTATCCTCTTGAAGTTGAATGTTCTCAGATTCGCGAACCTCTCCCATGGTGGACGAAACACCAGCAGCAGTCAATTCTTCGGAAGTCATGGGTCTAGCTGTGCTTTTAACACGAGCCACCTAGTTAAGAATGATACGAATGCAAATCCTAAGATGATTCTTACGAAACAAAATGTACGAAAAAGGATGTTCGAATTCGAAAGAACAAAACAAAAAAGCAAAGAAAACAATACCTTTGAAAACCGAGGAAGACTCGAATCTCAGACTTCTCGTCACAAAGAGCTTTTCCGCGAGAATGCTTGCAAACTTTCGAAGAAAGCGTCGAAACGGTGAAAATTTTTTACAGCGCAAGCGCTCTATTTATAGGGGTAAGGGGGGCAGTTTCAAGAAACACCTTGATACGACCGTTGCGAATTTTCCGGGGGACGCGTGTCCACTCCGACGTTCCGAGGATGACGTTTTTTACCAGAATTCGAGATCTATTCGTGGAATCGGATCGTCGGAGTCAACCCGCTTCCCCGAGGGGCTAGTGTTGGGGAATTAGGCAAAAACCTTACACCCTCGAAACGTCGGATCTGACAAATTCATGGATAAATTCGTAGGTCATCTTCGGAGAAGAGTGTTCTGTTTCGCGAGAAGGCAACATCTATGAAGAAATCCGGATGAATATCGCACATCATGCTAACCTTCTGATAACGTGCGAAAGTAATAGCCGAATTTGGCTCCTGTTCGCGAATCTACTATCTATTTCGTGGTGGTTGAACTGGCGGTTCGGATTCGTGAATCAAGTTCGGGAATCTGGTGAAGTCTTGATTCGGGAATCACGGAGAGCGGTGGTTTTCATGAATCTAGTGAGGAGAGTGCAGCAACCATGTGGAAGAAAACTACAAGCCTTTTTACCAAGAAGAAGGGATCGTCGTCGTACAAACCATCATCAACAACCTCTTTGAGGAGGCACTCGGTTTCCGAGTCTCCTCGGAGTATGGAGGAGGACACGGCACCGCCGAGGAGGAACGACACTCTTCTCCTCGGTGGCTTGAGGGCCACACGAAGCTCGTCTATGAGGTTCACCGAACCTCAAGGACGTACGAAGGAGCCACCTGTCCCACCTCGTCGCTCGACACGATCATCCGCTCCACCTCCATACGCTCCGCGGTATTCCGAGTATGGGTTTATCATCATGACGGAGGAGGAGGAGAAGAAACTTGCTCGCCTTGAGAAGAGGCTTGTGGCAAACGTCGATTTCGACGACCAAGCTCTACAAGTGTTGGGTTTTCATACAGATATTTACTACATGTTGGGACACCTAGGTTGGGTGCAATTCTCCAACGGAGTGGCGGCAAACACCCACAAGGAATTCGCCTTGGAAATTCTTATGACCATGGCGCCTAACATTGATGAAGGAGTGTTGAGTCTCTCATTCCGTTTGGAGGGAACTGAGCAAGTGGTTCCCTATGAGTATATTAGGGAATTACTTGGTTTTCAAAAGGAAGCCCCGGAACAAGTGGATGTGCATGAAGGCATATTGGACGGTTTTTGGAGTATGATCGCGGGAGGAGCCCACCAACAAAGAAATAGTATCTGAACCCCATCATCCAAGTGTTTCACTCATGGATGTGCAAGAGGATTTTGGGGAGAATGAGAGAGACTAAGGTAACCGACACGGAGGTGAATTGGCTTTACTCGGCTTTGATTGCGAGTCGACCCCACTCACCTTATGATCAACCGGTGGTGTTGTGAAGCAACATCGGCTTCGGGAGATATTGGTTCGGGGTGTTACCTTTCCATGTTGGCTATCTCTTTGAGACCGGGAATAACAAGGAACCCGGAGCATCTCCTACCCGGGACTTCCCTTGAATTTGAGTATATGAAGCAAGGCAAATACATAAGTGGAGATGAGAGAGGAGGTTTTAAAGTGGCCAAAGTGAATTTGCCCCTTCCGGATGCAAGATTAAGACTTTTTATTGAGGGGAAAAAGATTGGTTAGAGGAAGGACTTCTTGTGCCGGCGAAGAAAAATAAAAGAGGAAGGATTATAGAAGAAGGTTCTTCTGCGGCCCAAGGAGGAGGTGCGCAACAAAATTATGTGCCACCATTTGGAGAAATTCCGGCGCCGCCAAGTTACTACGGTGGTGCACCAATGCAAGCATGGGGGAGTGGTGCAGCCATGCCCCCACCAAATTTTGCGGTGCCAAACGTAGCCTTTGCGGAGCCTTATGCACATCTTCCTCAACCACAACAAAGTGTGGCCATTATTGGAGGATACGCTGTGAGAAACATGCAAAAAGTCGCAGCCATCCAAACCAATGCAACCCAAATGGGTGAAGGAAATGCAAACATCGCTTATGAGCTTGGACGCCTTCACTTACCACCGCCGAGACAATTCATAGGAGGAGCGGTGCAATCCTATAATGAGCAAGGGTACAACAATCAAGATTATCAATATCAACCACCGGCGGAAGATTAGAGAGAGGAAGAGCTTTAGTTTATCTTTCCTTTTCACCTTTTCTTTAATTTTCAGCTTGTATGCGCCTATGTATGCGTAGTGTTTTCAGTTTTTATTTAATTTTCAGCGTGTGTGTTAGTATTTATTTTCATCATGAATAAAATCACCACCTTGTTTTTACCTTTGGAAAAGATACAAAGTTTGTGCCATGTTGATATATGATGATAGTCACCGCTTTGTTTATCTTTGTACTTGTTTTATGCATGATTAAGCTAATGCTCTCTTAAAATACAAATATGAAATTATCTAAATGCTAGCTTAATCTTTAGCGGAGGTTATGATAAATATAAAGACTCATAGTGTTTTATGTGCTCTCAAGTTTAGATGGATTAAAGATGATTTATTTTTGTTCTCAAAAGTAACGCTAACCTTGTCATAAATACCACTTGCGTGTTGCTCTACCTATCCAGAGTCATATATATATTTGAGTGCAAAAACTTAGTACACAAAATTTATTTTTGGGTGAGTTATTTCAGGCCATGATTCTCTGGCCCGAGACTAAGAAGCTGGTCATTCCGTTTTTGCGTATCTATTTATTGCTAACCTTTTTATCCGTGCATTGTGTATCCCCACATCAGAGATTTCACAAACCTCGCCGGATATCCACACTTAAAACCAAATATCATCTTTTGTGTTACCTCCTTGACCACAACCTATCATCGAGTATGGATCGTCAATTCAAGGAAGATCGCAAGATGGTGCCAAAATTGAAGATTTCAAAGTATCTCTCCGAAGGAAAAATATTTCTAATACCTACCTTATCTCTATCACCTCTTTGGCCGAGGACGAGCAGACGTCTATGTATGGGGGAGGAGGTAGGTATAATGCAATTTAGAGCTCAAGGGGAGCAAATAAAAAAAGAGAGAAAGAAAGAAAAAAATGAGTATAAAGAAAAAATATATATGTATGAAAAAAAGAAAATGAAAAAAATATGAGTATGAATAAAAATAAAATAAAGTGAACTCCCCGGTTCTCTAAAGTGCATTAGGAATTTCAAGGTTTCAAGATTAATAGATCCAAACTCATCTTTCCAACCATGTGCAATCCGATAACGAGGACTTCCTTTGTGCCTTGGGATCACTCTTTGTCATTTGCACATGTCCACCTATCTAAAAGTGTGTGTATATTTCTCTCCCTCTCCTTGATATAACATTATTTTTCAATGACCTTTTTGACGAGTCTCGGTAAGACCATGAGAAGCTTGTCTTGTTTTGACAACATCTCATTTATAATATCTTGGTAGGACTAAACTTTCCCAAAAAACTCCACATAAAGCCTACCACTTACATATATGTTTTGAGAGGGAAAGGAGTAGAAGAAATAGGCTTGAGAGGCAAGATGAGATGAGAGTTCATGAGTAAGATGCAAGGTGGTTTAAATTTTTGAACTTGGTTTAGCTCTTTTTCATCTCATTCTTTATTTCAAAATTTCTGAGATCCATTTGAATTTTGGTAGCATGTTAATACTTGTGGGATAAGCTTCATTAATATCCACCCTCCGTAGGGATGAAGGCTAGTACATTATGAAACTTTAACGAACTAAACTTTTGAAGAGCATTATGTTTTCTCGTGTATGATCAAGTGCAGGGTTTAAGCAATGAAGGGCAACGATGATATCCATCGAAGGCTTACTCGAGGACGAGCAAGGTTTAAGCATGGGGGAGATGTTGACGGTGAATTTCCGTCAACCTAGCCATGAGTTTACCTTCGGTGTTGGCATGAATTTTATGTCTTATCCATTGGTAATAACCCCCTTGGTATAATAAGTTCGTTCGTGCATGTCGGTTTTGGAGTTTAATGTTTATGCAGGAATTTAGCATTGAAAGCAAGAATTCCGGGTTAAGTTCATCAAGCACCTCGTGACATGACCTCGAAGCCCGGTACAAGTCAAGCAATAAAGTGAACATGACTGAGGACCAACCGTGAAGACGGAAAAAACCCGAGGACCCAGGCAAAATCTTTGAATCTTGCGGGACAAGGAGCTTCATCTAAACCGCGGAGAAACTGACGTCAAGGACCCACATGCAGAAGGGAGAATACTCTAGAAGGCTCGGGAAGCATCACCAACGAAGGAGGCCACGACTGGGCCGAAGTGGGCCCAGGCCGGCCGGCCTAGGCCGGTCGGCCCAGCCCATTTCGGGGTCCAGTCGTGCCCCCTTTGACCTAGCCGTCATTCGGACTATTTATAGCCCCTTGGCCGAGAGCCACGCATCAACTCATTCATCATTCGCCACCGAGGAGCAAAGAAGAGAGGGACACCATTCCGGAGAGGAGAGGGTCGAGCTAGTTGTCTAGGGTCTCCCTAGCCGGCGTGGGAACCTTGCAAGGAAGACCACGTCGGAGTTTCAGGAGCTAGAAGCAATATCAAGGTAGGATCTCGGTGGTGATCTTGTTTATGTATCATGTACAATGTTGAATTATCAAGTTGCAATCCGATTTATAGCGATCGAGTGTTTCTCCCACGATTTTGATTTCAATCGGCTTTTCGTATCTTAAGATCTATTCTCGAGATAGATCATAGAGGGTGTTCTTGTAGCCGTGGTGGCTAGAAGTGCATGCCTGACCTTCTGGGAGATTTCAACTTGTCCATTGGACTCGCCCTAGGCTAACCCGAATAGGGGTGCGTTGTGACAGACAGGTGGCTCCAAAGGTGGGCGTCTTGGTCGGACGGAAACCGTGATTTAAAGATGCTTTTTATGAGATTCAACTTAGTTACTTCTCCTTTGCTCGGAACTTCAACAAAAGCTTGATCCAATCTCTCTAGATTGGTTTACCTATCCCTCTCTACCTCTTGCTACCTCCGGTTTTCATAGATTAGATTCGTTTTTATGTTGTTTAGATTAGATGCATTAGATTCTCCTTTGAAGATCTAAGTGTTCTTGGATTTAATAGATAGGATCTTGCGTCGCATTTACGGATTCGATCATGGGTTCACACTTGAGGGAAGAAGGGTCCCTTGACTACGACGGAGGACTTGTCCGCTTGCAAGTCCAAACGAAGTTTGATACGCATATACCGTCAGCACACGTATCACCAATCCATCACTGTGCGTGCGATGGTGATTCATTCGGTGGGCCAGAGCGTGATTAACGGCTATGTTTGGGCTTGGTGCTCCGTCAGTAGCTGTAGAGGATCGTGCCTAGTCAGGTTTACTTGGCCGGGATGGCCATCAGGTTGCCTGACAGGCTTGTTTCTATTTTGCTTCCAAGCCTTTTCAGCAACCCAACGCTTCCAAATTACACTCTGCTGCATTCGTTCTGTTTTGCATTTACCAGTAAGTTTTATTCAGACTTCAGAGCAAGTGTGTCATGTCTTACTCTACCTCCACCTGCACCATTTCAAATCGGGAAAAAGCCAGTCATGTCTCCAATCTATGTTCTGATGGGATCTCCGCATAAACTTTCAACGTTAATTCTTGTTTGATTGAGCATGCCAAATTGCGAATGCATGTACTCACATGGTTCTCAGTCGGTTTAATTTATTCCCCTTCTCATCAATTCAAGGATTCTTGTTTGATTGGGCATGCCAACCCCTGTACTCACGTGCCTCTCAATCGGTTTCGGCCCCTTTTTCATCAATAATTCAATGAACCAGTCAAAGTCCATGTATACTTCTCAATCACAACGAAATCGTCTTTCTCGACCAAAATTCATTCAACACGCACTTGCTCTTACGTTTTCTACTTTGTCCCGGCGGCGACACCTACTGTACTACTTATCTCTCTCCGCAGTCAAGTCTAGCTATATAGTTCCATGCAACGTTTTCCCACTCTTCCGGCCTCGATCTTCTGGCCTGCTGGTCTGCTTCGACTACGTCGTCCTCGCCGTCTTGATCAGTTATTTTCCTGACGAGTTATTATTGCAGACTTCACCGTATATACCTTTCGTGAGTCTTTGATTATTGCGAAGCAGGGCGGTCTACTACTACGCGTGAAGGATCAGGCCTCATCATGTGGAAGTGGAACCTTGAGCGTCGTCTTCCGAATTTGGATCTTAGACCTGTTCGTTTAATTAATTAATTATTACTCATTTCGTTCCTAATTACTTGTCACTGTTCAATTTTGATAAACTTTTGACTATTCATTTTATTCAAAAAATTATATATATATATATATATATTATTTTTTTGTTTGTGAGTTACTTTATCATCAAAGGTAATTACGTATAACTTGTTGTTTTGAATATTGACACTAATTTTTCTGAATAAGACGAGTGGTCAAATGTTGGGATTAAAATTCAATCTTACTATTACTAATTGGAGGCTCCTCTTGAGGCCTCTACGCGAAGCCACCTAGGATCCTATATGGACAGTGTAGAAAAAAAGAAAAATTAAAGAAGCCTCCATATGAAGCCACCTAAGATCCTAAGTGGACACTTTAAAAGGGAATAAAATTACCCACCTTTGTCATTATGCATACTTAACTAAAATAACCCCTTATATCTATGTCAAAATTAAATAAAATCTGCGTTTTATAAAATTAATCTAAATCAGCTCTCTAAACTATCCATCTGTTCAATTATCAACACATATAAATTTGATGTCCGCCCACCTATAATCTTCATATGCAATCTCCGACTCCCAGGATGTGTCCGACACACAAAACCGACCTTCTTAAACCTTAGTGGTCTTTGGATGAACATGAAAGCAGTCACAACCCATAGTACGTAGTAATCCACAAGGCTGCTACAGACCGAGCAGACCACAAGCAGTCAAGAAAGGACATAGCGCAAGCCACAAGCGAGGGTGCTATCCATGGCACAAGCAGCATGGAGGAGTCAGACAATACTCTAGGACGTGTTGTCTATCTTTCTATGATCGAGAAGAATGTAGTCGGCTGTTATGTTTGAGATTGGTAGAAAGCATGCATGCCTATTGATGGAGAAAAGTACACGATTGAGGGTTGTATTCCTGCGTATTTTCGCTGGTGACCAGATAAAACTGATTTGACTAACCAAAATATCAAGTTTTTATGTCCTATGATGATAGGGTTTGACGGACATAGGTGGTGGAAAAGTAGTTAACACATTTAAGATATAAAAAAAACAATACACTATAGATTGATGATATCTTGATTTTAGGATTATGCTGAGTTGATGACATGTGAGTAGCAGTATATATCCGCTAGCTGCTAGAAATTAAAGATCTTATTGCCTATGTATAGATACAACTCATTATGACATCTCTTTTTACATTTTTTACATAATTTCCATGAAGCAGCCAATATTAATACAAACAACTTTGCATGGTCGATTGATTTTTACTTAACTAAATATATTAATGGGGCACCAATAGTTACATACTTACATAACAATTTCTTGCATTTGGGAAAAATGATGAAACAATATGCATTTACATTGAGGTGATTTAAGAGGTTCCATGTATGTATTATTATGTGTAATGTGTTAAAAAAGGAGATGGGGTTTACGAAGAAGAAAAAGAAAGATAGATGTTAATGGAGCATTTTTAATCCGCCCATCTATGTTTACAAGGTATTTACATGACCTGGCGAGATCCAAATATTAATTTAATAATACATTTATCTTATATTATATCTATTTTTATTATAAATCTATGATCATTGTAGAATATATTTGATTACGAATCCAACCATATAAAGTTTATATTGTAAAATAAAAAATAATAGCTAAATTTGTAAGTTTGTATCTTCATTTGCATGTATGACTTATAAAAAGAAATCTCTACCCCTAAAAAACGGGTAAGGGCAACGCCTCCCCCGTGGTTCTGCCCCCGGCGCCGTAGAACCATGGTCCGTGCCTCTGCCCCACCCCATCCACCCACCGTCGCTTGCGGGCCAATTAAATCAATGCGTTCAAATTTCAAATCGCTTCGCCGCTCTACAAAACGCACGCCTGCTGCCGTCCACCACGCTGCCGCCGCCTCATCACTGCTTGAAGCCGTCACCGCCACTCCGACGGACTCGCCGCACGGGGGAGGAGGAGCAACAACCACCGCTGCCAGTAAGCGTGCTTGTTGTTCAGAATGCTTGTTGTTCGGAATGCCCAAATGCTTGTTCAGAATGAGATGTTTGTCCAAATGCCTTGTTCGATTAAGAATCCCCAAATGTCCAAATGCCCAAATGCTTGTTCAGAATGAGATGCTTGTCCAGTGAAATCTATTAGAAGGAGGGGAATCAAAATGCCCAAATGCAAAGATGCTTGTTCGATTAAGAATCCCCAGATGCAAATAAGAATCCCCAAATGCAAAAATGCCCAAATCCAAACATCTCAATCCAGAAATCCAACTGAATCTCTCGCGCGCGTGCTCAACCGGCGCAGGTCTCCACACGCACCTGCGAGCCGCCGATGCCGCCGCAGCAAAGCGCGAACCGCACCGCATCGAATCTCCATGCACCGGTGATGACCTCCTCGAAGGAGCCGCGTGCGAGCCGCACGCGCCCTCCGGCGAGGAGCTCCACACCGACGCGGTATCCTTCTTCCACCGCGGGGTGTTGGATGGAGGAGCCGCAGCCGTGGGGGAGGGAGGTAGGGAGGGAAGCAGCCGCGGGGTGTTGGATGGGGGAGCCACGGCCGTGGGCGAGGAGCTCCGAGAGGGAGGTGGTTTCTTGGCGCCGGCGGTCGCGTGCCGCCCTCATCGAGTTCACCGGCCGATTCGCTCGGGTCTTGGGCGGGGGGCGAAATGGCTAGGGTTTGGGGAGCGGGGAGGCCTGCCGAGACCGGTTTTGTTCCTCCGGTTTTGACTCCCAGCCGTCCATCTTGGATGAACGAGCAGAAGTAGCCGGGCTCCGCCGCCAGTTTGAGGCCCAGGACGCGAGTCACACGAGCCAAAATATTCGACCGGGCCGAAAGTAGTGGACGCGCACGTTAGATCCCGGCCCAGTTCCAGTTTATTTACCCTGTGGTGTTTTTCCAAATTAGTTCTTGAATTAAAACGAGTATGTACTGTAATTATCATGTTGTGTGACTTAGTTCATTCTTTTTCCACTGTCTGGTTGAGTGCTCTTGGCCGATCTGTATAATCCATTGAGTACTGTAATTATCAGAATCTGGCAAATGGATACATTTCAAATGAGTGGAGGTCGCACTCCATTAGGAGATGTGACAAATACCATGAGGGGTTCCCAAACAATGCCGCAACTCATTGACGCTAAAGAATGTAAATGAGCAAAGGAACGAGCCCGATATGCATCAATGTCTCTTGACCAAAGAAATGAAAAAAAATAAAAAACGCCGTGAATCCCGGCAAAGAAAGAGAGGTGACCCATCCAACCATTTTTAGATTTTATGCAATTAATTTGTAGATGGTGTAGGCATCAAGCTCTGAAATTAATTTGTAGATGGTGCACCGTCCCAACTCCACAATGTAAGCAAGGGTCCCGATGAAAATACTGACAATGATAACATCATCTCCGAATACCCAGGTATTGTCATTGGGGACTGAATATGACAGTGTGTTATGTTAGGTATTGTAGTGTTCGACTGAGGCCATCCTTATGTTGTGTAGGCGATGAGGGAATATTGGACAGGAACACAACTCTGTGACAGTTTCACTCAGGTATTTTGTGTTTAGGGTTGACAACTCCTGTTTATTTTTTTATTTATAAGTCATCTAAATATCAATCACCATTACCATCGAGTAGGAGGATATGAAAAGATTTAGATTAAAATTAATTGCCATCCTGTGGGACTCAGAACTAAATACGAGGAAAGCATGCCTCGATTCTGAACATGATAACAACGATGGAGGAAAATCAAGCGACACTGAAATCCTAGATAGGCCTGCCAAAATTATCAAAAGGGACAACCAAAATGTGCCTTCCTCCACTAGCAACAAGCCAATGGGAGAAGCAGAGTTAATATCCATGCTTCACAACTATATCAAGTCACTTGGTGATGCTGATACTTTGGAGTAAGCCCCCTTTGTTCAACTTACCTTTGTATTGTTAGTTTTTATATTCTAAGACGATTATGCATAATTTCGATGCTACCATACTACAGGACTTTCAGTGGTAAGTTAGATGCCATCTTGCTAGATATGAAAGCACGTGCTTTTTTCATTCGTACCATGCCAATGAGCCAACAGGAGTTAAGAGATGAGATTTTCAACTATGTCATGTCAATCAATCATGATGAGGCGCTAGGGTAAGATATAGTTGTTCCATATGTACATTTTATCACTAAAAGTTCATTTGTTTTATGTTGCCACCCTTGTATATGAAAGCAATATTTTTACAGGAAAGAATGGGTACTAAGCAGCAAACCTTACCCGATTGCCTTAACTCTAAAGAAGATACAAGAAACATTGAAGTCTGGCCATAAAATGGATGTAGATTGTTTCAACAACTTGTCACGGAAACTTGCTTATGAAGAACTCGAGATGTTGAAAGGAACTGACAGAATTGTGTCAAAGCACTACATGGACTTGAAGTTTTGTGTGAGTATTTTTATCAGCATGTAGTCACTCTTGTCATCACGTTTATATGCTTTAATAAACTTTTATTTTAGGATGCTTGTCAATTCACAAGGGCATCAGTGTGAAAATCAATACTAAACAGTTAGCAAAATTGGTTCTTAGCTGGCCTTGGAGAAAATACAATGTCTCAGAGTGCAGATCGGTAATAATCCTTACCTTTGTATACTTTTAGAGAATATTACCCCTATCCTAATGCCTATGTTTTGATTGCAGATTCTTATTCCATGCTCAAATTCCATTAATGGAGCATTCATGTTGTTTGTGCTAGACCTAAAGGCCCAAGTTGTCTATATACTAGACCCAATTCCTATAGATTCTTCGTTCGATGCAAGATACGAAAATATTCAAACAAAATTCAACGTGCTTCCACTATCCTTGAACCGCTCATGAATCAAGGCCGGTGGAATGAGAATATTTATCTATGGGATCATACATTTCTAAATGGTGTTCAAATAAACATAGATAGGTAACTTTCTTGATGAGTCTTCTTTATATAGCACAAACCTAACAATTTATTCTTCCACATGTTGAATTATCTGCATATTATGTTCTACTTTTCATGCGCATGGGATGGTGAAAGGTTACAAGCACTAACTTGCACGGTGGGTATTCTACATGGCAAAACATGAGCCTAATTATTTTCATATAACTATCTGTATAATGTATGTGCAGGACGCATATGAACTGAGAAAGCGCTTTCTAATACACCTACTTACGTTCAAGGGGAACCAATATGCAAGCAACATACCTGAAGTTCTACGAGATTATCTTGAATGCTACATTGGCCTCACAACTAGAAAAGCATGAGTTGTTATAGCATTCTTGGTCTTGATGATTTGTATTAGCACAACTAGAAAAATTGTATTAGCACATTGGACTTTCTTTCCATCATCATTGCCATGCAATTTGCTACTAAAGTTTATGACTTAAATAATTTATCTATTTTTCTCTCTTTTTTAAAAAACTTGCCCGTGGCAACGCACAGGCATACACCTAGTGGTATACTATATATGTACACCCATATATAAAGCTTAATGGTATTGCACGTAATTATGACATTTCTAACCCATATACCTTATGTTTAAATATATGAAAATATGTGCCTACATAGTATAGAAGATATATTTCCCATATTTCAGATAACATTTTCCTGTTCGTGAGAAAATTGTAGAAGTGTAGTTGATATAAATGATTCTTTTCACATACAACATATAAGACCACATTGTTCAATTATTTGGGTTGTTCACTTATATTAAACGAATAGTACAGAATTAGAATCGTAGAAATGGAAAAAATGTGAAGTGTTTTCCTTCTAATACTCCCTCTTTTTTTTACATATCACATTTTACTTCCCCGGACCCCTACCTTGTGTGAGAGCTTTCGCATTGGTTACTCACTTTTTTATCACATTCGCTTTGTCCTAAATCAAATATATCAAACTTTGACCGAGATTATTGAAAATATAACAACATCTATGATACCAGATTTGTATCATCAAATTCACCATGGAGTATGATTTGATAATGCATATATTTGGTAGAATAATATTTGTATCTATAAACTTGGTCAAATTTGTACATATTTGATTTGAGATAAAGCAATTGTGTTATGTAAAAAAGATGATGTACTAAATCTTCAATATTAAGTCATTTTATTTAAATATTTTACTACTCGCTCTACAACAAAATGATCACATTTTATGGTAACTTAAATCAGATTGATTGGTGCAAGCTGTTGGATAAATGCTGGATATATGGAAAATTAATGACATTTTTAAGTAATAAACTAAATGTATGGTCATTTATATTTATGTAATGTTACCTATGTTCGACTGGCTGGTAGTTGATAAACCAAACCAACAGTTATGTTAAAGTTGCCCGTCCGTGCAGTGGCACAAGTTGGTGGACTAGTAGTGACAAATAATTTGAAACGAACGGAGTACTTTCCAGAAGAGCAAGTACTTCGTTGACGCGAAAACGGGCACGCTAAACACCAGACGTGTGCAACCTGAAAAAAAAAAGGCACGCCTATCCAAGCCCTCTGCGCAAACTGATAGTGATGGAGAAACATTCCACATTCATGTACTCGATCCAAGACAAGCGTTATTAATAGTGTGCCGGAAAAGCGTTCGTGACGAACACCATGAGAAGCCACCTTCGTTACAGTCTTGTTCAACTAATCCTCATCGTTTTCCTCGGAACCTTTGCCGCCGCCGCACAAGTCGCACCACCCGACATCCTCAGCAAGGGCAGAAATCTTACAGATGGCGAGACCCTGGTCTCCGCTAATGAGACGTTCACATTAGGGTTCTTCACCCGGGGTGTGCCGGCAAGGAGATACCTTGGCATCTGGTTCACGGTGACCAACTCCAGCACTGATGCTGTGTGCTGGGTGGCCAACCGTGACCGACCTATCGCCGACACCTCCGGCGTCCTGGTGGTCACAGAGACTGGAGGCCTTGTCCTGCTCGACGGCTCCGGCCGGATTCGAACACGTCCGGCGCTGCTGCTTCTTCTTCTTCTCCGACGGTGCAGCTCCTTGAGACCGGCAACCTTGTCCTGCGTGACCGGATAAGCAGCGACGACGACGACGACGTCAGGGTGTGGCAGTCATTCGATCACCCGACCAACACCTTGCTCCCGGGCGCCAAGATCGGCATGAACCTGTGGAGCGGCGGCGGGTGGTCCCTCACCTCGTGGCGTGCGCCCGACGACCCCTCGCCGGGGTTCCACCGGTTCGTGATGTCCATGAGAGGAGGCCTGCCGGAGATCGTGATGCTGGACTACTCGAGCGACGCCGCCGCCGCCGCCGCCATCAAGTACCGGACGGGAGTGTGGAACGGGCTATGGTTCAGCGGCATGCCGGAGATGCAATCCTACTCCGACAAGTTCGCCTTCCACGTGACGATCAGCCCCAGCGAGGTCAGCTACAGCTACACCATCAAGGCGGGCGGGCCCTTGACTCGCCTCGTCCTCATGGACACGCCCTTGGTCCAGCGCTTCATCTGGGACCCGAAACGCCATTGGTGGACAGTCATCTTCAAGGGGCCCAGGGATAACATCTGCGACGCGTACGCCAAGTGCGGTCCATTTGGCCTGTGCGACCCGAGCGCCGCGGCCACCTCATCCTCCTTCTGCAGCTGTGTTCACCAAGGGTTCAGCGCCGTCTCGCCGCCGGACTGGAACATGGGCGACACGTCGCGCGGGTGCCGGCGGGACGTGCCGCTGGACTGCGCCGGCAACACAAGCCCGAGCACCGACTGGTTCGCCGCTCTGCCGGGAGTGAAGCTGCCGGACACGCTCAACTCGTCGCTGGACATGGGCATCACGCTGGATCAGTGCAGGGCGAGGTGCCTTGCCAACTGCTCCTGCGTGGCGTATGCCGCTGCGGATATCCGAGGCGGCGGTGACGGCACCGGATGCATCATGTGGCCGGAAAACCTCATTGATATACAGTACCTAGGTGGAGGGCAGACTCTGTACCTAAGGCTTGCAAAGTCTGAATCAGGTATGCATGTAGAAATATGAATTACTGAATTACTGATGTTCTACTTTGCTGGTGTCTGGAATTACTGAATTGTTTGGTAATGACTCCATAACATTTGGAAACATGGCCAGGAATCGGGAAGACCCAGAAACGAACGGTGGTTCTGGTAGTTGCCGGGTCAGTACTAGGCGTCATTGTCGTTGTCGCCTTGGCCTTCTTAGCTGTGCAGGCGACTCGGATAAAACGTATGGCTTCGATACCCCCATCGATTTTCTTTGCCTGTATAAGTGTTTTCAACAAAAATGGAGAAATTTATCATTGAAAGCTAACTGATACTGTGATACAAATCTTTGATCAACTAGGTCGGAACATGATAATTCAAACTACTGAGACAGTGCTAGCCACCGAAAATCCCTCTGTTTCTTCCATTGCTCTGGATACGGTTAAGAGCGCAACAAGAAATTTCTCCATGAGGAATGTGATCGGTGAAGGTACTTTCGGCATAGTATATGAGGTTTGCTTCTTCATCCTTTGATTCTGTCCAGCTATCTGAAATCAACCTTTACAAGCTCTGATAGATACAAGAATCATGCTCGTAGTTTTGCTGTGTGTCTGCTGTTTAGTTCTGCAGCCTCGTTTCGAGCACCGTAATGCTCTGTTTTGCTATCAAAATGTTCTGTTGGGAGTATGGTTGTCTATAAGTTTGCCTGGTAGTCTGCTACAACCGTTGCACACCTTCTGATAGAAAATGCATTCGTGAAACTCCCACCGAATTCTAATTGCTAACCACTGAATTCAAACGTATGGTAATTACTACCTGTATGCAGGGCAAGTTACCCCGAGGACATCCCCTCCTCCAAGGAATAGCCGGGAGAACGATTGCCGTGAAGAGGCTTAGACGGAGTAGTGATATTCCGGAGATAATCGTCAGCTATTTCACTAGAGAAATGCAACTGATCTCCGGGCTGAAGCAGCACCAAAATGTCGTTCGGCTTCTTGCCTACTGCAACGAAGACAACGAGCAAATTCTAGCGTACGAGTACATGCACAGGAGGAGCTTGGATGCCTACATCTTCGGTACCAAACTACTACTGACGACCAAATGCAGACAGTGCCATCTATCTCCTTGCCTGAAGCTCTGAATATTGCTCCTTGTAATCTGATGAAACTGACAGGGAAGCCTAAAGAACGCTCCCTTCTGGAATGGCAAAAGAGGCTGCACATAATTCTTGGGATCGCGGAGGGCGTCAAGCACCTGCACGAGGGGGAGGGGTCGGCCGGCAACGTGATCCACAGGGATCTGAAGCCGGCCAATGTTCTGCTGGACGGTGGATGGAACGCCAAGGTGGCGGACTTCGGGACGGCAAAACTGCTCCTTGCCGGGCAACAGGGACTCGAACAAGGATCGGCACGCCGTAAGAAAATTGCTGCTTGCATTATTGTCTGTCTCCAATCAGCTTACTCTTTCAGTATTCACTCCATGTTTTTATGGAAACTCACTCTGCTCATGATGAATTTTCCGTCGTGCCAAGTGGATACATGGCTCCAGAGTACGTCCAAAGTGACGGTGGCGAGACAACGTTGAAATGCGACGTCTACAGCTTCGGGGTCACATTGCTGGAGACGCTGAGTGGGCGAAGGAACTCTGACAGGCCGACAAGCCTCGTCTCAGAAGTAAGTTAACAATCACTGCTAGCCGTTCACCCTGATTTCTCTGCAACAAGTGCTTCTGTTGGGCAGATGAGCAAAGAAATTCTTCAGTTACTGATGGATTGTCACTACATTTCTTGCAGGCCTGGAGGTTGTGGGTCGACCGCAGCGTGACGGTCCTCCTTGATCCGGCGGTTACACCGGCACCTTCCAGGGCTGAGCTTCCTCTTCTACGCAGGTGCATACAGGTCGGGCTCCTGTGCGTCCAGCAGCAGCCGGACGACAGGCCAGCCATGTCCGCTGCCGTCGAGATGCTAAGCTACTCCAGCTCGGAGCTTGTCGAGCCTACGGTGCCGGTGGTCAGCTTTAGAACTTTGGTGGCTACTAGTACACTCCTGGAGGAGGCCGATCTCTCCAGGTCGAAACTGTTTCAAACAATCGACTTTACATGAGTCTGCAGTCACTAGCACTGTATTACTGCTTAATTATGTACAGTAGCACCCTATCATTAGTGTCACTAATCCATCAACTCGTGCTCCCTCGCGGGCTATATTTATATAAATCACAATTTTGTTACCTTAATTATTATATCATATGCCAATAGTTTAAGAAATAGAAAATTATTTTAGAATCATATTTTGTTTTTATTATTAATATATTGGATTCAAATTGAAGGTTGACTCATGTTATTTTGGTGCAAATTTAAGAGATTATTTTAAGTTATTTTTAAGATTAGTGGTGACAATTCATTTGCAAATTTAAGAGGTTGTATTAAATTATTTTTGTAATAGCAGAAGTGGGCAATTTTGATAAAGATTAGAGGGGTTACTTTAGTTTATTTTATGTAATGGTAGAGGTGGGTAATTTAGATATAGGTTTAGGGGTTACTTTGAACTATTTTCATAATGGCAATATGACATAGGTGGGTAATTTTTTAGAAAATGTAATAGATCCAATAACTATGATGATTTGAAGTCTATTTATTGACGACTAGATGTTTTGCTTTTTTTTTTTTGAGAATTTCTCTCTTTATCTAGAGTGCTCATCTAAGATGTTGTGTGGTTTCACCTCCGGACTTCAAAAGGGGTTTTTATTAATAATAGTAAGATAAGATACTTTCGCCACTCTACATCTGATCAAGCAAGTTGCACTCACATTTGTGTCCAAGAACTTATAGTCTTCCGCGTTAACTGATATAGTAATAACTATGATGAAATATGATGAAAGACTGAATGGTAAACGTGAATGCACTGTTGTAGCTCGTGATGAAACTAAATTCTGAACGACTGGAAATCAGGAGGAGGTAAAAAAAAATCATGTAATGCCCAGTAAATACATGGAGTAATCCAAATCCACCGGGAGGTGTTTCCATCAAAAAACATGGAGTGAATACTGAAGGATTTAAACCATGTATGCTGTCCAAAAATAATGCAGAGCACTGTCTGTGTCTGCTTATCAGCTGAAGAATTTCGTAGTGCACATCGGCCCATGAAGCCCACATAGAATACAGAAAAACGGCCCATGAAGCCCACATACCAATATACTGGCCAGTAGCCACTGACAGCGATTAGTACCACCTCGTCCGCCTACACGCGCTTAAGCTAGCTTAAAAGTTCAGCTCCGACGCCTGACAGCACGACCTTACTTGAACAGGATCTGTTCTATAGGATCGTACCGCTGCATCCTTGACTAATAAGGAGGTAAGCACTTAAACCTGGTTGATGAGTCATGACCTCTGGGCCAGAGCGTGATTAACGGCCCTGATTGAGCTTGATGCTCCATCAGCGGCTGTAGATGATCGTTCCTGGTCAGGCCTCGCCTGGCTGGGGTGGCCCTCAGGTTGTCTGACAGGCTCATAATCATTTTGCTGTTCTTGCTATTCGCCATGCTATTCTTTTTTACTGCTGCATGGACAATCTGAAATAATTCAGGCTTGCTTGGCTGGGATGTTCGCCGTGCTATTCTTTTGTACTGCTGCACAATCGACAATCCTTCAGACTTCAGAGTTATAGTGACAAACGTATAGTTGTCCTGAAAATTCGACTTTGTGGTGGCTGGGACACCTAATTGAACATTGCCACACTGCTTGTCCAATCCATCCAGTTAGCAGCAGATTCCCTGATGAGATCATGGAGAAGGCCCTTTTGCGCTGAAATGAGTGTGCATGGACTAGACGACGGTGTGGCGGTGGGGTGTTGGTGTTGCATGCAGGCGGGGACAGGGTCTCATGGAGCTGATGGAGCCATATGTCTCGCTGCAAAAGACTTTCGGTGAAAGCCGCGGTGCACATGGCGAGGAGGATGCGCATGGCTCCCAGCCCCGGGCCAACTCGCCGTGTCTCCTGCCGGAGGATTCCCCTGACACCGGCGCCATGGCACCTGATCCTTTCTTTGCTGCAGGTTGCAAACACGGTTGTCACCTCTGGAACAAGACTTGTGGTTGTAGGAGGATCTGATCCGATGAGCAGCCCTTTGACTATCTGAGGTGAATGATTGCCAACCATTTAATAAGAGCATCCGGTTCAGACTTGAGAATCACTGAATCAGACCTAGTAAAGTATACTAACATGGTCATTCCCTGAAGACTTGGGACCGCCTGGTTGGTAGATGCATCATGTGCACCGCAGGCCCCCAAGTTCCTTGTCCCTGGGAAATGGCGGCAACACGGTTCAGGTCACAGGAGCAATTGGCGGCTGTTAGGAACTACTTCACCTTCGATCTCTCTTCTGACTCCACTTCTTTCAAGATTATTTCTCGATTATTACACGGAGTGGTAACTGGTAAGAACGCTGCAACTCTGCTTTCTTGGAAGCGCGGCGCACATCGCGATTCATTGCAGTGATGAAGGATCGATGTGACCATAACATAGTTAATTTATTTCCTCTCTTTTACCTTGCTACAAGCCAACAACTACAATCGTGCAGTCCTGAAAAAAAATGTTCAGTTTTATGATCGCCTCATGCATAATCACTTTGTTGTTAAAGAGAAAAGGTGCAGCGTTAGCTACCAGCAGGCACCCAAAAGCCCTTGAGGTCGAAGAGGCCGCCACGACGATGAAGTACTTCAAGTTCCAAATTGACATGTGGTCGAAGTTCCCGCTGCTCTTGCTCCAAGGCTCGTCGGAATTCGGAAGGGACAAGCAGGCCGATTGCTAGCGCTGGCACTGGTCCAATTAATCCCGATGCCTCTCATGCTCATACATGTGGTTAGGTTCATAACGGTGGTGCGGTGCGTCGACACAGTGAAGAAGAAAGATCAGGCTCGGGTTCAGATCTATCTCTACCACACCAAAATCATCGATCAGTGTAGAAGAGGAGGATCGATGCATGGGGCCTTACTATCATTTCTTTTTCAATTTTTCCCACCTCACTCGTTTCTGGATCGATCGATACTGCTTTTTTTTCCCTTCTGCTTCTAGTTGCGTTCAGCTTTATTTATAGTGAATAATCGAGATGAGAGGCTTGCCTTGACGAGTGATGATGCTTTGCATTGCTTGATGGCGCGTCGTCCTGCTATACCTACCACCAGCTCATTGTGAAATTACTGTGCTGTTACCACGCAATGAAATTATCTAGTTGAGGAGGCAATAATGCCGTTTTGCATTCGTGGTTGGTAGATGCATGCATGTGCACCTCAGGACCCAATATGCAAGTTCGTTGACGCTAGGAAATTGTGGCAACAACACGGTTCAGGTTCAGGAGCAATTGACGGATCGGCTCTCTCGGACGAACACCTTCAATTCTCTCTTCTGACTTTGCCTTCTTTCACCATCTCCAAGTCCAAGTCTTAGCATGGTCACTTAGCTCCCTGAATAAGACTTGGACTGGCCATGCAGCATGGCTAGGGCCGGTCCCATCTGGTTGGTCGATGCACCATGCGTGCGTGTGCAGCGCTCACGCCCCAACTGGTGGAAATGGCGGCACACACGGTTCAGGTCCAGGAGCAATTGGTGGCTTAGACATATACGCCTTCTCTCTTCTGAATTTCTACTTCTTTCACGATTTCTGTACACTAGTATAGTACCAAATAAGATGAGGCAGGAGTAATTTTACCCTGATGGTAATAATGAAATTGTGAAATATTGAAGGAGCGTGCCAAAAGCCTTGCGTGTGTCAATGTATTACAACCGGTTCATTTTTCTCACATTTTCATACACCCGATAACGCAAAGCATAGCGTTGCCACTAGCCACCAGCTGAACGCGCATCAGGTCGAATAGGCCGTGACCGTGACGACGGGCAGACGAAGTACTCGGAGTTCCAAATTGAAGACACGTACATGAGGCAGGAACCATCCATCCTACAGCAAATCAGTAATGAGTCACTGGCCGAAATCATCCTGACGCCTCTCATACTCATTTTAGAGGTTCAAATTGCGGTGGTGAGTGTGATGTGTCAACGCAGGAATGGTTTGGTCGGGCGCGCTTAATTGGGTTCAGATCCATCTCTACCATACGAAAATCGTCGACGAGTTTACAAGAGAGGAGGATGCATGTGGCACTAGCATTTCGTTATCTGAGTTGTTCAATTCCCTACCGCACCTCGATCTTCAGTTCTCCCTAGATCGATCGATCTTGCTGTTTTCTTCAGCTTTATAGTACGTGAACCATATGAGAGGGATTGAAGAGTTAATATGTGACGACTGACGATGCTCACTTGCTCGGGCAGGATGCTTGATGTCTCGTCGTCCTGCTGTACCTACCGTGCAACCACCTGTTCTTTGTGAATTTATTTACTGTGCTGTTACTTTCTATTGTACCACAATGAAATAAACCGAATGGTCATTGAAGCCGGTGGCAGGAGCAGAGGAGGCAATGCTGTTTGGAGTTGCTGGCCCGCCTGGTTGGTGGATATGCATGTGCATTTCAGGACCCAATACAATGCAAGTTCCTTGTCTCTGGGAAATGGCGGCAACACGGTTCAGGTTCAGGAGCAATTGACGGATCTGCAGCTCGGACGTACGTACACCTTCTCTCTTCTGACTTTGCGCCAATCTTGGAGGCAGCTGCACGGACGGATGCAGAGAGTGATGTGTTGTGTGTTGCCATCCTCTGTCAATGTGTACCTGAATCTCGTGGAGTCAACCAGCACTCATGATCAAACTGCATCCATGGCACGCGTATGCACGGGCTCGAACTCGAATTGAGCATGTTCTCGAATCTCTATCACCTGGCATCAACATCATTTCATTTTCATGGGTGATCGATTCGTGTCGAAAAATAATCTAGCTCCAACTACCGCCTTACGAATGGGATGCGGCATCGATCTAGCATAGCTTAGCTCTACTCATTGCGTATGAATGAACTCGATGGCATGATGGAAAAAGAAGACGGCAGATGGGAGCTAGCCTGGGACAGTCGAAAACGAGTCTCGATGGATCGTGTCTTGTGTTCATATCCTTTTGCTGTTGCTGTTGCTAGTGCCTGATAATGAGGTAAGCTACTGCTAGCACCATGGTCATCAGGTCAGATGCATCATACACATTTGGTGATTTGGGGCGCTGGCAGCAATACGCATCTTGTTGTAGGGACGGCGCGCGTTCGACTGACATCATGCGGCGCGCGCCCATCACACCGGTGACCACCGCCCGGACGGCTCGCCGCCGGCGCCGGAGTTGCCCATCATGGCCGGTGTCGATCGGCGACAATTTCATCCTGACAAAACGGCGCAACCTAGGATGACGATGATGCAGAGAGGGAACCTCAGATGATTTGGCGACAATTATTTCAGCCTGACAACGGCGCAAGGTGATTAAGATGACGACTATGCACAGAGGGAAACCTCACATGATTTATTTCTCCTAATTATATGATTAATAAGACTCTAAGAGAAATGACTTTTGTAGTTAAAAAAGAGAGGAATGTTACGGTGGTTGACCGGAACAAGGAGGAACCGGTGGTTCCGGTCCACAATTACTTGGTTCCGGTCCACAATTCATAACAAGGATTAGTTCACTACAATTATTTAGTTTCATTCAAATTATTTTGCTTTATCCCACAAGATTAGTTCCTTGTAATAGGTTCCTCCTATTTTACAACCACCCGATCTGAACCGATGGACGGCTCATAAAAACCTCAAGTATTGAAAAAAGAGTCTAAAAATAATGTCTTTTAAGCAGTATACGATCCTGATGAACAAATACCTGTACCGTTCGATATTCATGCTGCGAACCTAGGCTACGATGATGCTTTGTTTTTTTTATAAAAAAAAAACTGTCACGATGACGCGGCTTACGTAACGCTTGCGTCAGCGAGGGAGAGAGAACGTACCCATGGACTCGGCAGCAGAAATTCGAGACAAAAGCAGTATAGTATATCCCGTCCAAGGAAGGAGAAAAAAAGAAAAGGAAAACAAAATGCTACTAAAAAGGCGGGGGGGTCAAAAGGGGTTTGACCCGTGCACCCGGCTGTGATGAATGCGATAGACACTGGCCTGCCTGACAGGCCCATCCGACCCGGCCCATCTTACCTAACACAGCCACACGCACGCGCCGGCCGGGCCCGGTGGTCAGCGACTGAAGGGAATGAGAATCTGTGGGCCTCTGGGCTGTCGTCAGAGCCCACCTATGTCGATCGACCACAGGAGAGTTTTCCGACGGTTCACACTCGCAACATCATTAAAATGAAGCACCAAAGAGTAAAACACACAGAGAATAGTAGAAAAGGAAAAGACAGCCTCGATTATTCAGAAGCAGGAGATCTGGATTTTCGGTTACATGAGCAGTATCTGGTAGTACTCGCATGCACGCACGAATGCCCTTTTTACTTCTTGGCATGCTTAGCTTTTTGCTTACTAGTGTACGTGCGGTGTATGTGTATCACGGATTGGATTCATGGGTTGACTAGTATGAGTATGATAAAGCAGGCAGCTAGCTGTACCATCAGGCGAAAAGAGAGCATATTCTTCTAGGACTCTACTAAAACTATAGTATGCTTACGGCGGCGGCTCGATCTTCTAATAATAAGCACAAGAAGTAATCGAAGAGGTAGAGACGACACACACATGTGAGTAGATTCTCAAACTCTTTTTTGTGTGGTTGACCTTTGGGTTGGATAGATCTCCCGGCCGGATCACTCCGATCCGATCCAGCAGAGTCCTCCTAACCTACATGCATGTTAGTTAGGCAGGCGCACACACTCGCTCACACTCATGATTCGGACAATGATTTGTTTATTTATCATTTTCGTACTCTATATAATGCGCTGACAACACGAGACGGGCGGGCGCTCGCAACCACCGCTCGCTAGGGTCCAGCAGCAGGCAGGCCGAGCTAGCTGGGCACCTGTCGGGGGAGAAGAACCTCTGATAAAAAGGTCAGCGCACGCTTTGACTCGTTGCGACGACCCCGGAACAGCCCAGGAACGCGAAACTGTTTAAAAAGGAGCCCGGCGTGCCGTGTCAACGCGGCGGAGCCTAATCGAACGCGGGCGAAAACAGAAGTCGTCGCAGTGGCGCTAGGCCTCTCGCATGGCGCGATGCGTCGCGTCGCGTAGCCGGCTGGTTCCGCCGGCCAGCACGTCAAACACGTCCGCCGGGGCCCGGCCCTCCCCGTGCTAGCTTTAGCTTTTGCCCTGGCGCGATCGGTGTCGTCGCGCGCGTCGGCGAGTCCTAACCCCGACGCGACGCCACGAGATGCGATCTGCGTGATCGGCCGGGGTTGGGTCAGCGTCGACCTCGTCGGCGACCGTGCACGTGTTACACAGCACGCCAGGCCGGGAACTCTCGCGCGGCGTACGTGTTGCCGCTGTGCCTGCTGCCTCAAGTGCCGCGCGCACTAGCTAGCTCGATGGCGCCCCGGCCGTGGGCGTGCTGCCGTGTGGTGTGGTGTGTGCGTCCCCCCTGCGGCGCGCGCGCACGCCTGCGCCGCCGTGTCCTTCGATCTTCTTGTTCCGCGCACCACCAACCACGGCGGCCGCGCCCCGGGGGTGCCAGTGCCCTCGGCGGCACGGCAGGGAGCGCGCGCGGACAGGTTGCCGTCCACGGCCACGACTCCTTTTTTCTCCTCTCTCTCTCTCTCTCCTGGGTTCCGAGCACAACTCACCGATCGATTAGTGGCTGGCTGGGCCAAGACGTGGACGACAAAAATTACCGCCGCTCAAGATAACTTTCTTTGCTCCATCTATCGATAGAGGAGATTAATCGATTGCACTTGCACGCGACTAATTAACAAAATCAGCCCGACAATTACCCCGATCGATCCCACTGCGGCGATGCTAGCCAATCCCGTGACGAAAGGTCGTTTCGGCGAACAATTGTTATACTGCAACTAGCAGTTCACGAAATCCATCTCCGATCGATCGATGGATTATTCCGCTGCGTGCTGGCGGGGAATGAGTAAGAGTTTGACCTCCTCAGCCCAATGATTCTCCCCCCTGGCCCCCGTGATCCCGATGGTCAAAGCTTTGTCGAGACGTGGCAGCGACGTCAAATTAGGAGAGCATGCTGTGCAGTGCAGTGCAGGACGCTAGCTGCTGCTGTCCCTGTCCCGGCTTTTGACTCGGCCTCCGACTACGGGAGTGAGGAGGAGGAGAGTGTGTGATGCGTTGTGTGGTGTGGAAGGCCCCTGCCCTGGAGAGGGAGAGTGGGCGGCTGCCTTTTTCCGGGCACGCGTGCGACCCCCCGGGCCCCGCGCTTTTGACGCATACATACGGCGGACTCTCTCCCGGCCGGCCGCCTCCGATCGATCCGCCACTCGCCATCGCCGCCGTGCTCCCGACGACCCACCTCGATCATAAGCATGACGTCAACGGGTCTTCGTCGTCGTCGTCGTCCCTTCCATCGCCGGCCGAGAGCTACCGCTACCGCCTACCGCCGCCGCGGCAGCCGGGGTCTCCTTCTAGCCGTAGGCAGGCCTAGGCCGGCCGCCGTCTTTCGATTCAGATTAGTAAGACTTTGCCAGCCAAAGGAAACGTTTTTTTATACTCGCGTATGTACTTCCGAACTTTTTGTACAAAATTTGCTAAATTATTTTGCGTCAAAAATTATCCGTCAAGATCGGAATATACGTCTCCGCTCCGAAATACCGCCGACATCGACGTTGTTTTTCTACAACTTGACTATTCGTCTTATTCAAAAAATCGAAAAAGACAATTTATTTTGTTTACTATATGCTTTCTTGTTGTATGTATTTTAAAATTGACTTATCGTTTGTTTGCGATAATTTTTTGAATAAGACGAATTAACGCCGTGAAAAGTCAACAACAACAAATATTTCGATACGGAGGGAGTATATACCATGATGACCATGACGTGGAGTACTAGACAGGCAGGCGTATCTTGCTGGCTAGTAGGCGTACGTGTGTTATATATGCAGAGGGCGAAAGAAAACACGAGAGGAATACCGAATGAATACGTATACAGAAGAGATATACGGTGGTTGGTTGGTCTGGGGTCTGGGGAGACTCTGCTGCTGGAACCAAGCTTGGAAGAATATGGGTTCACGCAGAAAATTCCAAAAAGAAACGGGCAGATCGAATCATAAACAGCCATGCCAAATCATGCATGAGGGGATCGGAGGGGGTGCCTAACGCGATTTCAGCCCTCCATCACATCAACTTTACCAAACGATACCGATGTCTGTCGTCTGTAACTATACATATTTTATCAAATTATTAATTAAAGTTCATCCAAAAGAAAATATTTTTGCCCATACATATGTCATGTCTAATTTAATTATTAACTAGTACAATTTTCTTTTGCGCCTCTACGTTTGGGACGCGGATAAAAAAATGTTAACAATAATCATGTGGGTAATTTAACGCCGAAAGCCTCTGACTTTTTGAATTAACATTATCTGCCGTACATGTATACGCATGCATGCTTGCTCCCAGCTGCGCTGCCTTATTAGTTCTTACATTAAACCAAACTGCAAACAGCTAGCACATCATCATTCGGCGACACTCAAATACAGAATGATTCAGCTAGCTACAAACCAAACTAATATAACGATAACATCATTCCACATTGACAGGCGTGCTATAAAATATGGTTTGATTTAAATTTGTGGAGTCCCAGGGGCTGGCACGTAATTTCGCGTCACGGCGATAGCGATGTCAGGTTTATCTTCTAGTGGTGGTCGGAAATAACAGTAAAAGGTAAAGGTGATGTGCCGAGATTTAAAAACAATTATAGCTGAGAAAGTAATCCCCTAGAATTGTATAAAATTCGACAGGATGGGAATATGGCACACACGAACGAGACTTTGGGTACAGGAATTAGGTGCATCAGTACTACTACGACACACAGTTCAGTAACCCTTTTTTGGTTAGGTGAAATCATCAAACATTCCCTCTAATTGGTGTAATCTATTTGCTCACGTTGCTATCACAAGACCTCCTTTTCCGAAGTCAATGCCTGCTTTGAGATTGCTTAGAATTTATTCTCTAGTATTTTAACAATTTGCTTTGTTTTATTTGTAAGTAAAGAGCAGCTGCATTTTCACACTGATTCGACACAGCGTCTATGTCCTGATTCTATATGTGTGAAAAACATGGGGAGCATAATTCAATTATTGAAGACCTATCTCTGCTGCTTATATATCCACTCCAATATAAATGGGAGAATCCCAAAAATTGGTTATACGAAAGTGCGCTGACCGGAGCATGTGCAAGAATGGAGACAAAATTGGAGAATTAGAATTTCGATTCTGTATAGCTAGATGTGACATATGTTCGTAGCAATGGCATGGAATATTTTGTCTAATCTTCTTTGTATCAGCAAATGGCAATATACGCAGTGCATAGTTATGACACGTAGCGTTTCCGTAAAAAAGGGAAAAATCAAACAACCCATCATGTGCTCCGATGCCTATCCAGGTATATCACCAATTTGGTCACTATGTACTACTTAATAGTTTGGACCACACAGCACGATCTTAAAAATATATCTTTTGACTACCAATGTATGAAAACAATAAAAATATTTAATTTTAAAGACATATCTACCACCTATTATATTTTTTCATGAGAACTTGATACATATATTTTGATAATAAATTCAATAAAAATTTTAAAGAGCTTGAAAATAGCATAGTGTAAATATTTTTTTTAGAGTGAATCGCACGAGACAACGTGCTGTTAAACCATGCACGCTATCACTTTGAACCCTGAACCCGCACAATGCACCAAGTTTTGGTTCAAGAATTCTCACTTTGCGCTAGGTTTAAGCATTATTACATTGTACTTGTGATCCAAATTGTATTGTATCTCAAAAGCATCACAAAAAATTGCTGTAATATATAATAGATGGAAAGAGAGATCACACCAACAAAAGATAAAACGAGGAAAATCAATCCAAGTTTAAGTTAGTTACGCATGCATTATCACTTTGCACCACATTTTATCCACATGTAGGCCATGTAGATAGTTTTGAGTGTGCCATATGATGGGGAAGGATGGGGCTCTGATCATAGGTATGCAAAAATGGCGGCAATGAAGGTATTTCTTAGTAAAAAAATGTTGTGAACTACAACACATCGAACATAATATTTGATTGAAAATTATGAAGCGAGAAAATCATATGTCACACTGTGTATCACATTTTGTAATTGAATACGTGACTCTCACTATCATCATTTTTCATGATGATTGATGAAGATCCACATTCTGAATGTGGATTTTCCACTTGACTTTGTGGGCAGAAAACTTATTGTGTCCATTTATTTTGCATTGCAAGGGATAGGTAGAAAGAACCGTGCCTTGGTGAATGAATCAACGATTTCATGGATATCAAGCGCAATGCAACTAAGTTGGATGATCAAGATAATAATATGTCATATGGCCATTCGTGGATGGGGCGCAAACCCTTTCCCTCATGCCTCAGCATCATCCAAAATACTAAGTTCTGTCATATTAAATCGCCTATGGTTGACATACGATCCCTAATTAAGGTCACTACCTCTTCCTCGGGCCGGGAGTGCTAAGAGTTGGTGCAAAGTGTAAATTCTTGGATAAAAAACCTACAACAATGTGTCACTATTGGAGAAAGGATATTTAGTATTGGGTGGCTACCCCCATTTAGTACCAGTTTTTTCGCAATCAGTACCGTAAATCTAGTACCAAAGCTGTCAATCTTTAGTACCGAGTTGTCCGCCCAGTATAAACAGATTCATCGGTACCTATCAGTAACACAAAGATCTTGGGGCTGTAAATTTGTATCCGGACGGTACTAACGTGTTGGATGAAATGTTCTTTCTCTAGTAGCGTGCAATATAAATGAAATTTGTTTTTTCTTGTCTTTAAGAATCATTGCTTAAATCTGGTGAAATTCGATAATATCTTTTTCAACTTTTTACTCTACGCCAACATGCACCCAGAGCATACATGGACGTCAAAACGGTTAAACCAGAAGGTGTTTATCTCTGTTTTTTTCTAGATGAATCCTAAACCTAAGACGAAGCTACTACAAGACAACGACGAAGTAACAGTACTCCCTCCGTAAAAAAAAGTGCAATTCTAACTTTTGAAAAAAAACCCACAAAGAGTGCAATCCTTTTCATAAAAAAAGAGTGCAATCCTAAAAATAGATCTAATTAGTTGTCTAATTAAACAACCAGATCTGATATGTATGTCAAAACTTACTGTATTTGGCTAACAAATGAGGGTATTAAAGTCTTTTTATACCACCACTAATCTGTCTTAAAAAAACTAGAATTGAACTCTTTAATGGGACGGAGGGAGTACCTGCTTAACCAAAGATAGGTATAGAGAATGAAGCATTGCTATGGGCGCGGTAGCAGTACTACTACACTTAGCTTAGGGGTCGTTGAGCTGCCGATGGATCATGAACAGTTGCACCAGAATTAGCTGACGCCATGCCGGAAGACCGCCTAACGACTCCGCCGGTTAAGCTCAGCAGCAGCTGCTCCGGTCAGAAAGCCAGCCGAAATTCTCTTCCCTCCCCTCGCTCCTTTTGCAAACGGTTTATATATACACAACCCACACATCCCCATCCTTTCCACTACTCATCAGCCTGCTCAGCTCGGTTCTCAGCTTGCTTTCCCCTCCCTTGCAGCAGCTTGCCCAACCCAACAAGCTAAGCAAGCACTCACCACACACACACACACTCTTTATAGCTGCCTCTAGCCGCCCCTCGAACGGGCGCGCCAATACCATCCAAGAGACGGAGCAGATCATCGATCAGTCGACGACGACATGGGGGATCACGCCGAGATGTTGCATGCCGCTCCGGCCGTCGTGTACAGCGGCGGCGGCGCCTCATGGAGGCTGGTGGACCGCGGCGGCGGTGCCCGCGGCGACGTGCTCGACGGAGCTAGCCGGGTTCGGCAGCACGTGGTCGTCCGCCCTGCAGGCTGCTACTAGCTACGATATCGCGGTCGAGGGGGGTAAGGCCAAGAGCGCCACCACGGCCTCGTCGGAGTCGCCGGGGAACAACAGCTCCGTGACCTTCCAAGAGCCGACCGGCGTCGCCGATCCGGTCGGCATCGGCGCCGCCGTGCACCAGCAGCCTCTTGCTGGTTACACCGATTGGACACATCCCTACATGTAAGTTTAATTCGCTGACTGATCATTGATTCTCTTCTAGACTCAATTGGCCACCATCTTATTACACATCATATGATGATGTTCAATTCAAGCTACTACTGCTATCACACACATGCATGGCGCTGAGATCTATATACGCAACAGGAGCAGTGGCGCTACCCTGCATGGGTTCCTGCAAGATGGTCACCAGGACATGAGCTCAAGAACCGAGCAGAGCCTCGTGGACGCATCAAGCTTGATGAACCCTTCATCGAATAACCTAGCCTTGCAAGTGCAAGGTCACCAAGAGCACCAGCTTCTGTCCAGCTTCGGATCCGACCTGCTCTTGTCGCCGACCTCACCCTACGGGTTGCAATCTTCTCTGCTAAGAAGCCTCATGGAGCCGGTGGCAAAGCCGGGGTTCCAGCAGTATGATCAGTACGGCCAGCAGATGGGACAGCAAGCGTCACCGGCAACTGCGAGGTTCGCGCCGGGAGCTATCAGGGAGCCACTCCAGTTCACCAACGACGCGCCCTTCTGGAACTCGTCCGCTGCCGGGTTCGGCGTGCCGGCGGCGGCAGCGGTGCCTGACCAAGCAAGCGTACGTTCTTCTGTCAAGCCGTCGCCGGCGCCGCGTGCAGCAACCCAGCTTGCATTAAAGGTCGGTAACACCCAAAAGATGCAATTTTTTTACTTGAAGACAACGGAAAATATATTAGCTAGAGCGAGCTAGCTAGACGCCTAGACCTAGACGTAACGACTAATTAACCTTTGTGATTATGTGCAGACTGCGTTGGAAGGAGTAGGAGAGTCTAGCTCAATCGTCACCAAGAAGAAGGCGAACGGCGAGCCGGCGTTCAAGAAACCGAGGCTCGAGACGCCGTCGCCATTGCCAACCTTCAAGGTACATACGTCGAGAAACCTAGCTGATGTGCCAGCTCTATTTTACCCACGAACCCTACTAGCTGAACACTTTTTTTTTTTTGAAAGAATACTAGCTGAACACTCAACCTCTGGTTTCTTAAACTTCACCTCGCATTATTTGATGTTGTTTATATATGATGCCATGGTTGGTTGAACGTACACCCAAGATGGAGCTTTATTTGCTAATAAAGCTGTGCATGTGTGCAATACATTTTCAGGTTAGGAAGGAGAAGCTAGGGGACAGGATCACTGCACTCCAACAACTAGTCGCCCCTTTTGGAAAGGTGAGGGAGGCTCTTCATGACTAATGCTGACTATATTACAAACAAAGCTAGTGCTTGGAACTATGTTTCAACATCTCTCTTCCCTGCAAAAGAGTTTCTCCTTTTTCTGCTCGATCCTTTCGAGATCTACTGGGTTAACACAAGCACACACGAACTCAATCTTATTTCTCGATGCGCGTGCAGACGGATACTGCATCGGTGCTCCATGAGACCATCGAGTACATCAAGTTCCTCCACGACCAAGTTGGTGTAAGTGCGCGCGTCCAGCACCATGATTCCCCCCTCTTTTCAATCATAGCACATCTGAAGCACCAGCTCGCACGTTTTCTCCACAAGAATCATCAGAACACACAGGACACTCTGGTATCATATCAGAGCTGCATTTGACAGTGTGCTTGCTTCTTGTTTCTGCAGGTCCTGAGTGCTCCATACTTGAAGAACGGCCATCATCATCATCATCAAGTGCCCCACTTGAAGGTAAACACAGTAACTGTGCATATATATGCAGGCTTGCTCCTCCTTTCATTGTGATGGATCATGGTACTTGCTGAACAATCTGTTCAAGTGTGCTGATCGCTTTGCATGCGTGCGGGTCGTTTCAGAGCTCAAGTCCCGAGAAGTCCAAGGACAGTCATGGCGAGGTATCACTCAAGGGCAGGGGGCTGTGCCTGGTCCCGATATCCAGCACGTTCGCGGTGGCCAGCGAGGTGCCCGTCGACTTCTGGACTCCGTTTGGCGCCAACTTTAGGTAGAAGAAGGGCTGGAACACAGCTCTCTGATCAGAAGTACGTGTCAGTTGAACGAATAGCCAAGATCGACCAGCCTGACGATCGATGTTTCTTAATCTCGTCTACTAGTATATGATCATAATTCATAGCAAAATAGTACTAAGCAGCAGCAGGCAGCAGCTCTGGCAGTGACAAAGCATAGCACACTGAGCTAGCAGCTAGCAAGATGAACCTTTGGAATGAGTGCTTGAAGACTTGGATTCATTCTCCAGGTTCATCCATCAGAGAAGAATAATGGATCGGCTAATATATTTCAGAGGACACAAGTCTCTACGTACTGATCGTCATCAGCTTCTAATTATGATTGGTTGTTAGGTTTCATCATTGGGTAGTTGCGAAAGGATTTGTTAAAGAAATGTGTAATGGTTCTAGCTTAAACTAGTGACGACCATGGATCAAATTAAAGTGTGTAGCAGGTTTCTATTGATTGTACTACCAAATAAAAAGTGGCATCTCTTTGATTGATCAGCGCTCGCTTTTCTCTACCTTTTCTTTTGAATCTAAACCACATGTTTTGATATTCTAAGTAGCGCCTTCAAGAATTTGTGCAGATGTGTCTTTAGGTTAGATAACATTGCCAGAATCTTTCAGCTTAAATTATTCCATTTCTGTAGTGGATATCAGCGCATGCATAGCTTTTGCATAGGCACATTCTGTTGCGGCATTTTTATATCATCTGGGCACGTACTACACACAAGCATAATGCATCCAATGCGTTCTTGGCATTGCTACGTCAGACTGTACTAATAAGGTGCTACCCATAAGAAAATTTTAAAATGGTACCAAGAGTAATTTCTTTGGGTATTTTGAACTCTGATGATGAAAATCTCTTCTAATACGTCAAATATTAGAATTATTGGATGAAAAATAATACATATATACTTGTAGTTGTAGTCTCCACAAAAGCAACTCGACCCATGCTTCTTGACTGCAGCCTTGCCCCACTTCTGTTATCGTGGCTGACTAGACTATATGTGTTTAGTTGTATCTTTAACTGAACTTTGAACTGTTATTTTCTTGGAAGAAAATGAACCTATAGTTTGCACTTGTCAGAGTTTAGCTCTATTTTCACTTGCATGAAACCTGAAAGGTACTAACATGCGGTTTGACGCTTTAAGCTAGTGAAATGGTAAACCCATAATGCAAGCATGCAAGGACAGTTCAACTCCACCTAGTTTTGCAGGATACAGAGAAGTAAATTCAGTGCTTTTTTCTTTGTTCTACGACGGCGTGATCAACATCAACACCTATAGAAGACATGTATGTTGAAAAGGAAAAATCTTTTGAGACCATCTTTTGAAAAAAGAATTTCTGATGAGATGGTGCTCTAACAAATGGATTAGAAAATTCGGAGCAATACACTTAACATCTCAGTCTAATCTTCGGACTGAGGGTCACTAGCTAGCATGTCTGGGTCCTGTGTGCACTCAGGCAGTCAGGCAGGGACAGGGAGTATTTCAAGTTCTGCTGTATCGTCTTGATGTAACATTCTTGAAAGAATAAAGCTTCCCATTTCGAAAAAAAACACTTAATGTCTAAGCGTGTTTCCAATTTTGCATAGCAGACGAGCAGATCATTAAAAACACGTCTAAAATAAGCTTCGAACCTGCAAGCGAACAAGTGATTTTAGCAGCTAGTTACAAGATGTTCATAGTATCACAGAACCAAAGTTTGGACTGCTATTTTTAAATGGAAATATATTTTCTGAATGAAGAAAGCAGATACTTCAAATATAAGGACTGAAGACTTGAATGTGGTTTCTGAAACTTCAGTGGAAGTGTCTTTGCCTGAGTTGGGCTGGCAATTTTGAAAAGTAATATCTCAAGATAAGAGGGATGAATTCTGATGTAACAGGTCAAGGTCAATTGAAATAACCTTTTGACTGATTGAAAACGAGAAGATTATGAAGGGACATATTTCTGATCTGACACATTTAGGCTGAAAGTTAGATCATTCCAAAAGTTATGTACCTCAAGTTTGTGACCATTTCCTGGTAGCAGGCTAAGATTAAAAGAAATTGTGAGCCATACAAAGCTCACTTCTCTATAGTAAGATGCAGTGGCGTAAAAAGGGTGATAGTTGCTTGCAAGTCCAGAGAGAACATCGAATTTGCCACCGGTTTTCTTGCGATGAAGGCTTCCAATTCAGAATTTCAGACTCGCTGACTAACAGACGAAGCCAAGAAGCAGGAAACTCTTACTGGGAAAGCACATGCAGAGCAGTGGCTAGTTAGTGATACACGTACACAGATGATCAGGTTGCATCTTCTATCTGACAAGCAGAAACTAGTGAAGTTTACAATCAGGAGAATATTTTTACTAACACAAATCACCAATGGAAAATACAATATATTCAATGGAACACTTTTTCAATGGAATGGCTAGTGTTTTTTTTTTTGGAAAGGAACGGCAGGACATTTGTCCTAATTTTTGTTAGGAGAAGAAAGGAACCAAGTACAGAGCAGCGAAAAAACACAAAAAGAAAAAAACACAAGAAAAACGAATGGAATGGCTAGTGTAATTGTACAATAGCACAGAACAAAGAAGTTTACACATTTAAGGCACAATGAAACTAAACACCTAACGTGCCACTAGAGTTGAGATACTCATGTTATTTAGAGATCTTTCCATATATTCATTTGACCTATCAGCTTCGTCATTCCTGATTGTAAAATACAGAGGTTCGTTTGGGTCAGGAAGTGGGGTTGTTTCATTCTCCAGCATGAACACAATGGATGGCATGAGTGGCCTCGCATTTGGATGGTCTTGGACGCACAAAAGACCTAAGTGAATACACCGTATATCTTCTTCAAGTGAACAACTCTCTGAAATCGATGAGTCCACGAATTCCCTTCCATTTCCATCTCTCCATAAGCTCCATGCCTGAACCAACAAAATTAGGTTCTGATCAAGTCACCAAAAAGTGTTTTCAAGTTGTTCAAAAAGTGACGGATTTCTCGTGCTTACATAAGCAATGAGGTTTGGAAAGTTCATTATGAGGTGCGGTGAGCTGATCTTTAAGCCGCTTACAATCTCCAGTGATCAGTAGCAGAACACCAAAACTATAGGCGTCACCGCGTCAGACTTGACAGAGAATGAGCCCTTCCATAGCATATTTGGGAGACATGTAGCCGCTGTTTGAGACATTTCAAAAGTAAATGGGATGTACAGTTTGAATTAGTTCAACTACAGATATTTACGAATCTGAATTATAGCTTTGGTGCTCTCGTCACTCCCTCCGTTCCATAAAAGAGTGCAAATTTAGTTTTTTTTAAAGACAGATTAGTGGAGGAATGAAAAGACTCGAATACCCTTATTTATTTAAGATGAGAATCTAATCCGACAACTTAGGAAGAATTTCCGATCTTCATCGGTTAATTAAAAACCAGTTTCTCTAGGCTGAGCGAGAATTAAACTCCAGATTTTTAGTTTTGATCAGAAAGATTATTAAGTCCATTAATTGTAGTAGAAGGACCTTTGAGGATAGAAAAGATTCTATTGATCGAGGAGATTATTAACCACTGTTTGAGTCTTTCAGAAAATAGTGGGTTGCACATTTTTTGGATCCGTGAGGACTGAGATATTTAGTTGTGGATTGAAGAAACTGAATATTTCACCACGTTAATAATCAGTTGTGGATGAATTACGTATGTATGTTCCAACCACGTGTTGTATTTGCTTGCCGTTCCCTTCCACGAGAAATCCTGGCCACACCAAAATCTGATATCTTGGGACATGTCTGTGTGCAACAAGATATTGCTTGCTTTGAAATCTCTATGAATTATTGTTAGTCTTGAACCTTGGTGGAGATAACGAAGGCCTCTTGCCACCCCTTTAATTATTTTGAACCGGGTTTGGCCAATCAAGCAAAGATTTTCTTGTCCCATCTTCCAAGTTTTTTTTTGTGAAGAAGGGCCAGTCTCCATGAATACATTTCAGTATTTGGCATAAATTGTTTTGCAGTATGCGAACAAAAGTGAGAGTATACCAAAACAGAAAGTATCCATGCTTTTGTTGATAAAAAACTCATACAGTAGATAAGTAACTTCTCATCTTCATGAATGCAGAAACCAAGAAGTCTAAGTTTCTGTGCTGTAGTTCGGCAATCAGAGCTACTTCATTTCTAAACTCCTGAACGCTTGCACAGAACCAAGGCTTTTGATAGCAACTTCCTTGCCACCTTTCACAATTCCCTACATGACCGCAACATTCTGTGATTGGAACACCTATAACACAAAATATTCTTCTAATGAACATGGAACTTTCCATTATCTCGTGAAGTTTTCCAATACCACATTTCCCGAGCATTTATGAGAAATTGTTTGTTAAAGTCATTATGTCTTCAAAGCTAACAATGGAAAGTCTAGATTTTCTTTCCCAAGGGTTCAATCAGAGTAGATTCTTCTGAACTTTCCTGATTTCATGTTTCACTAGCAGGAAGGAACACCTCATATTAGTATTATCTCTTACAAGTACCTAACCAACTCTATACTTGTGAAAATATCCTACCTCATTCCTTCAATACAAACCATATGCATGTGATTAGAAGAAGAAAAGTAGCCATAGCCGGGACTGCAATCTTAGTACAGTGATCTTCTTCTCGCTTACTGCACAATTATAATGCACAAGCAGAACAATATTGTCTTGATCTATTGCCACACATTTCAAGTCTCTCATTTACCATGAAAACATTTCATTCCGACAACATCTAACATTATTGTCAACATTAAACGTTGTTGTAAATACTTCATGATCATTTGAGATTACTTGAAAATATGGTGCTTCTACAAGCAATAATCTAGATGGTAACATGAACATTTAAACCTTCACTAGATTAATTGGTAAATCAGTAGGCTCTGATGACCTGAATGACAAGCATGGTTCTGACGAAGAAAAAATGCAGAATCAGAGAACAATGAAGCTTTTGCATGGATTTAGGGCAGAACACGACTGGTGATGCTGAACAGGACTGCAACAAGGCTAATCATAAATGCAGTAACAAAAGTAAAAACTGTGGCTAGTGTGGTTGACGTTTTCAAAGCTTATAATTTGCACAAATTCTCACCGCAGCTAGGGAGCACAATAGAGATCCTTGATCATTGGGCTCAGTTGGGGCCAGTTGAGGCAGCGTCAAGCCGTAGAAAATACCACTGCACCATGCTTAAATTTTACCAGCATACTAAGCTAATCATTTGTGAATATGTAAATACGTGCACAAGGAAATGTAAATACCTAGTGACCTGGGAACCTGGTGATAGAGGTTCTCACCAGAAGTGCTACCAAACTTCTCTAAATCGACAAGCTCCCCATCCAAACCAAGCACCTTATCTGGTCCAGCGTCTCATCAACATTTTTCAGGCTAGCAGCGCATAAACATATGCTCTGCATGAGCAGTTGTGACTGTAGTGCATTGGTAAAAGCTTTTGTTCTTGATGTACAACATTACAAGAACTTGTCAGGAGCCTTCATGGTGGGCCTAGCCAAGAAACTATTGCTGCCGGCCTGCCGCCACCACATTTGAGTTCCTCCTTTCTCCATCATTATTGGGAAAAATTAAAATCACTGGACTCATACCCACCGAGGCAAATGCATGTCAGAACATACTCGGTGCTATCAGCCTATCACAATACTACAATAGCCAAATGGGCCCCGAAAGGCATACCGATCACAGGATGGACTGGGGAATTTTTTGAAGGCTGCCCATGAGGACGTGCTGCTGTACCATGTTTAAAAAGTTAACATGCCTGTTATTGTAAGCGTGCGCTCGGGTGAGCTGTCGGAGACAGTGGCTTTGATGTTTTGGAACATCATGAAGCTGGAGTTGCCCTGGAACATGGCTAATATCACTTCACCCTCCATGCAGCTCTTCACCAGTATGGCCTTGTCCCATTTTAAATGACAATCTGGTGATCTGAGCTCGAGTCACCACCCATCAGGAAGTTGCTGCTGGAATGTGCCTAATCACTTCACTCCATGCAGCTCTTCGTCAGTATGGCCTTGAGCTTGAGTCACCACCCATCGAGAAGTAGCTGGATGGGTATAGGCCCCCTTCCAGGCAACAAAGCGCATAGTAACACCAAACGAGCTCAATGAAAAACTTACATTGGGAACAATGGTGTCGGTAGGGAAGGGTAGTGGGCTCCCATATGTCAATGCCAATAGGTGACCAGACAATCAAGTTCCCGGAGTCGAGCAGGACCACAGAAGTTTCACCAGCGATGTTGTTTGTCATCATCCAGATAGCGCCTGTGGAGTCTAACAAGGCAAGGTCAGAACTATAGGTAAAAACCAGCTTCCCAGGCAAATGATTCAGGTATGAACTAGGTAAAAAGCAGCTTCCCAGGCAAATGATTCAGGTGGTGATTGGGTTGTCATGGTTGGCAATACACATATATGCGCAAGGGCCAAGGGATGTTACTCAGAAGTCTCAGATTCAGGCCCATCAAGCATTATATGTTGCAGACAGAAGACTACCATCAAATTCAAGCATCCATGAGGCCATGAAGATACAAAGATGGTCACATTGCAATAGCAGACAGGGTTATAATATATAGGTGCCTTGGCTTAGTGACCAGATACAGCTGTTGCATACATAGCCGGCCCTTACGTAAGGAACACCCTTGCCTAATTAACTTAGTTGCCACATAGATAGCATAGCATACAGATGGACTCATAACTAAATAACATCAGGTCATAAACTTTGCTAGTTACAAAAATAGATTAACGAAAATATTAATAGATAGATAGGCAAGTACTCGTCATCTCCTCGTCATCTCAGTTGGTGTTGAGTTCGGGAACAGCCTCCTCCTCCTGGTCCTCGCTCTCGTCCTCGTAGAAATCGGAGCGACGGTTGCTGATCTTCAATCCGGGGATATTGATGTCAGCATCAATCAAGTCCACCACCCACTGCGGGATAGTGGCCCGAAATTCAATGTCCTCCACGGACAAGCCCCTCAGCCTCGAACTTCTCCTCCACTGCCCCCCTCGTCGTCGCCGCTATCACTGGCCACCTCCACCGCAGGCATGTGGCCCTCAACGAAGCTGGCATCACTCTTGGTGGTTGTCAGGCCCTCCTCACCAACCGCAGCCTCGTCGGACGAGCGCGTCCCGCATGGAATAGAATCACCGGCCATCAGAAGATCCGACCTCACCTCCGCGCATCGATCTCTTCGTCCGGAGACTTCGACTCGAAGCTAAAATTGGGTTAGTGGGGTTGTGGAATTACGGGGATTGTTGATGGCGGCGGCAGTGCTCTCTCTCTCTCTCTCTTATATATAAAGAAAAACGAGGAGGGCCTAGCGCTGCGTTGGTCCCAGTCGGATTCGGCCTAGGGAAGAAAAAAAAGCCCATAGCCCACCCACAGTGACGAGCTAGACCAGCCCAACCACGAACATTACCGCCTTTCGTTTTTCTTGATCTTTTATATTTTTTATGTTTGTTTTAGAAAATATACGATCCTGGGAAAGTTTATCAAAACTTGAGAAAGTTTATCGAAACTATACTACAACTGCCGTATCATCATACGCTTAAAGCAACCTCTATATATCGGCGGTTGTTGACGTGGCGCAACAAAGGGTGAGCAACCGTTGTTTCGAGACAACGGTTAAAGCAACCGTTATGATACAGCGCGGTTGCGGCGGTGTGCTTTGACTGCAACCGCCAAGAGGGTGCATGGGCGGTTTCAGGATGCAACCCCGTATGACAGGGCGTGAGAACACGTATGACACGCAGCGGTTGCGCACCGTCGTATCACGGCGAAAGGATGTCATCTTTTCTTTAAAGAAATAGTAAGACGACGTGCGACACACATGTGTTAAAAAGGTAATTTTCTTATTTTGAAAGCTTAAAATACATTATAGTGAGACAAACAAATTAACATCACTTGTTATTAATTTTTCATTATTAAAGATAATCCTTCGCTTGTATAGCTTCACGTGACCAAACTATACATGCCGTGAGCTAAACTAACACATGTACGTAATGTCTAACAGATCCGCTTGCGGTTCCTACATCTCCCAATAATTATTTGATGCCATGGACGTGTGAATGCAAATAGGAGGAGAGGAGTACGCATCTTGTGCCAACGTATTCCCAACTTCATTTGATTCCTATCAGATTTATGAATAATCTCTTGACTCTTCATCTAAACTACGGTAGGAAACTCCACTGATTCTCTCGATAACTGATTGACTGCTACATATAAATTAGCAATCTACTTAAGATTAGTGGTTACCGGTTAAGAAACTCGGCACCGCACTGATGCTCCAACAAGCTATATGTAATATGGGTAATATTGACAGGAGTAATCACTTAAGAAATTGTTTACACGGCAACGCCCCAATGACCATTAAATTAGCTAAGGTCAAATAACACACAATCACTCGGTGAGACTAAAATTATTTCATTCGTAGACCATGGAAATGGCCACATATATCCTATATAGTACATAAAAATTAGAGAAACTCATTGAAATACATTCAAAACTCACTAGACACCGATCAACACTAATGAACTAAACAAACTTTCCTCCCTGTTACTTGCACACTGCAGGTTGGTAGTAACACTAACATTGTACTTAGGTAGCTTCCTGTAAACAAATTAAAGCATATCAAAACAGCACCGCATGCTTAGAATGTAATCTGATTCTCAACTTAAATAGAAAGCAATTGTTACCTGTATAACTTCTCATACTAATTTACATATATGATTTTTTTGAAAGATAACCAATTTTGGTGGAGCACATGTTAAATAGAAACCTAGAAGTTTCTTTGGAAAGAAAACTATGCAATCACGTGAGGAATGTTTCCTTCAAGCATCAAATAGTTTAACTCCAAAATCTGGTACTAATCATTATGAAAGCCTCAAAAACTTATTACTTAATGTACAATTCAGTAGTGTCAATTTCCAAATAACCTCATGTTATATCTTAAGGATGAAAGAACATCATGCTATTGTAAATCGCAGAATAGTAGCAATCGAAAGTGGCCACAAATTCAATTATCAATAGTGGCAAAATAATTCAAAGATCCTAATTTATTCAATCAATCCGATTATTTTAAATAATTCAAAGACCACGATTCATTCAACCGAATCCAGTGCTTTAATCACTCTGTAGAAAGCTAAGCATTGTTGGACTCTGAAATTCTTAGAACCCTGAAGCGCGCAAACAATATTTCAACCACGCCAAGTATAGCCAATGCAAGAATGTAGGAGAATGTTTTGGAGATATCTCAATGTGGTGAACGTTTCATCGATGAAACTGAAATGTGGTTGACTTAGGCATATATAAAATGGAAGTAAATAATAAATTCACAGGTAGCCTACGATACTGATTCGATGAAAATGAAGCATCTTTATCCATTTTCATGACAAGAACTAACAAGATGGGATGTCTTTCTTTACCTTTCTCCTCAGCAAACCCTTTTAGATCGATGTCTCTTCAGCTTCACTTCAAACGACATCAACACTTTTTATGAGTGCAAAGAACTTTGATCCAGCGCTACTCTGTAGGTTTGAGGTTGCCTCTCAAACCTAGATTTTTAGAGGGTCACCGGGGAGCGTCCCACCGAATATTGATTTAGGAGCCATTAGACAGCCAAAAGCCAATACATAAGCGTTTGAGCGGGGAGGTAAAGCTAGGGGAGTACACCGGTATGTTACATGGGTGTTCTACATGGAGACAAGGCGAACACCGCGTCAACAACTAAACACTCTGAAACCTAGATTCGCTACCCAAGTCATATGTTGCCAACTTCGGCCACGACGAGCAAGATCAAAGACACCCTAGACTGCATCATGCGGTACATGTCCACACCACTCAGGCCCTAGCGAAGCAGTTCCAAACTGAAGGCAGTATCGAACCCATTCAAGCGTCTTTGACACTGGACAAACTGCTAACTTCAAGTAATGGCAGCACAGCATTGGTTCACTATCCATTTCTCCACTTAGAGCTTCAACAGGAATCACAACAAATTCAGAGATGAAAAATAAATGATGAGACGGATACAAAGTCACCCATATGTTGAACTGAACACCAATTTGTCTCCATAAGTCCCACTTGATCAAATAAAATTGTACCTCTAAAAGGAGCTCTAGCCCGAAGAAGTATGGAACTCGTGTGGCTCAGTTGAAATCCGCACGACCACACCGGCGCCGCAACGAACAGATGCGATGGCTTTTAGTTCCCAAAAATGTTACCAACTACCCGTTGTTGGCCTAGCCCTCACTACACTCGGGAGCACAAACAACCCATGAGAGGAGATAGAATACAAGACTTTGCGGCAGAACGCCATGGAGCACGAGCTCCGATCTTGGCTTGTATTAATAAAACGGACTCAAGAATCGAACAGAGAAGTCCAGGGCCTCTTGTAGGCCGGGAACACGATGGAGCTCGCCTCACGTCCGGCCTCGTGCCACGATCCTAGAGACCCGCCTCGGCGACGCCCGTGGGGAGCCGCATGTTCGACCCATGCGTCACGGCCTCATCTCCTTGGACCGGCACCACGCACCAAAACCACTTCTCCTAACTAGGACTCGATCTACGGCAGCCATGGCGCAACAAGCATCGCGCGCATCCGCCCTAGACCTAGACTCAAGCAACACGACAACAACCTTGACCATCTATCGGGCCACGCTTGAACGAACACATCGATCAAGCGACACCAACACGACACGGTGCACATGGTGCCACACACACACATGTACCGACTCACACCGTCACACAAGGAACACACCATGCATGACGTGTTTATTTCTAACAATCTCCCCTAAACACGACATGGCGGACTCGATCTTCCGAATGTCGCCTCGTCGACGCCAGAAGCAACGCCTTCTCCTTCTTCTTGGGCACTCCTCGCCATGTGCCCGCGCCGCGCCGATCGAGCACCTTCCTCGAGCGGCTACTACCGCGCCCGAGCTCGTGTGCTACCGCCGTCGTCGTCATCGCCATCATGGTCACCTCCATGGGCGCCGCCACGATGCCCACCACCTCCACGCTAGTGCGAACGTGCTTCCCAGGCCTTGGTGAGCGCAGCGCTTGCCGCCTGTGACTTGGCCACCGGCTCATCCTCGGCGTCCGCCTCCTCCGCGACTGAAGGTGTCGAGGTCGCTGTGGATCTCGATAGAGACCGCCACCTGCTTGAGTCTCCTTGAACGCACGCAGACCTTCCGGACCACCTTGGGTCGATCAACACCTCACTTCGTGGTCACGCAGACGCCGCCGTCAAGCGATCGACATGCATGAGTCACCCACCTCTCGCCGTCGTTGAAGCTCAAATTCTCGAACTCCTTCATCACCGCTGCGCATTGGCCGCCTTCACGCTCGTCGCGCTGCATCTTCTTCACAGCTCCAAGCCTCCTTCAGATTTCTTCACGGCGAGCCCGACCTTCATCTCCCGGCACACCATGGAGGATCGCGGCCCGATCCTTGGCGCGGTCCTTGCTCTCCTCCTCGACAACTTCCCACAACTCCAGCGCCTCCAACGATACTGCATCACAAGGGACCACTCCCCGGTAGTTCCCTTTGGTCAAGATCGGCAGCTCCACCACACCGGGCGGGCACGACACGCTCCATGGCGATGCCGGAGCTCAAGCGTCCTCCTTCTCGCCCTTGATGGAGAGTCGCCAATCTTCATCTCCTAACCAAGCTCGATACCACTTGTTGGCCTAGCCTCACTCACACACACTTGGGAGCACAAACACCAGAGGGAGGCGAAATACAAGACTTGCCGGCGCGACACACCCGAGCACGAGCTCTGTATCTTGGCTTGTATTAATAAAACGGACTCGACAAAAGCAGAGAAGTCCAGGGCCTCTTGTAGGCCGGGAACACGATGGAGCTCGCCTCCACGTCCGCTCTCGTGCCACCATCCTAGAGACCCGCTCGGCGGCGTCGTGAGCCACATGCTCGACCGTGCGCCACGGCCTCATCTCCTTGGACCGGCACCACACACACTAGAAACCACTTCTCCTAACTTCTAGGACTCGATCTACACGGCAGCCACGGCGCAACAAGCATGCGCGCATCACGCTAGACCCGGACTCAAGCAACATGGCAACAACCTTGACCATCTATCGGGCCTACGCTTGAGCGAACACATCGATCAAGCCGCGACACCAACACGACATAGATGCACACGGTGCAACACACACATGTCGATTCACACACGTCACACAAGGAACACACCATGCATGACGTGTTTATTTCTAACACCGTCATCAATCTCGGGATACTAATTTTTAGATTAAGGAACAAAGAGTTCACTCTCTAATGCCTACTGGGTACATCACGACCTTAGTCCTACAACAGTCCGCCTACAAGGTGATCAAGACAAACCAAGGTAAAACAAAACTTACAAATTCAGATCAACACGAACCACACAAGCCTCATAACTAGAAGCGAAAACTCTAGCCAAACAGCACTAATCCATGATACGCTTGAACATTCCAACCACTCTTGTTGAAGAACTCCAACGACATCGTTTCTAGCGAACGGCAACCTTCCTTCAAAATGTTCATTTCCTCTTCTTTGGATAAGATGGACCGGCTCCTTATCCAAAATGCTCCTCTAAACATCACCGCAAAATTGACATACATTTTGATCTTTGGAACACAATTTCATTCCTACATAGCCATAATGCCCAAGCAAAACGCTGCCACGATCAACACTTGGTTCCTTTGCTTATTTGAAAAACTTCTAAGCCAAGGACCAAAGAGGTTAGTAACCGTTGTAGGTGCTCTAATACCAAAAGTAAAACTTATTGTCATCCACATCATCTTAGCCATTGGACATTCAAAAAAGAGGTGCTGAATAGTTTCCTGCCTACTACAAAAGCTGCAACTAGTGCACCCTTTCCATTGTCTCTTATCTACAAAAGGATTTTATTTTCAAAGGGATTTTGGCTTTCCAAGAACAACAGTTGAAAGGTATCCCCGTCACTAAGTCACTATACATGTTTTTATTGAAAATTCTTACTAACCGTCAAATAAAGAGTCCTTTTGTTCATTAAGCCGTATAGTAAGAATACTTCCCACCACACGTAACCAATTGGCCCAATTTTCTCCCACTAGAGCTCTTCTAAAAGAGAAATTTAGAGTAGTACTTAGTACTTGAGCCATCAGTGGCGTTTTCTTCCTAACAATATTGTGCATGTAGAGTATTTCCTCATCGAGAGGTTCATTACCTATCCATAGATCCTCCCAAAATCTAATTTGGGTGCCATCTTGAACCTTAAACCTACCTCTTTCCATTGACAAACTTTTGACCTCCATTAAACCCGACCAAAAGTGAGAGTCCCCTTTTTCCTCTTAACTTGAGAGATTGCCTTATTTTTAAGATATTTTTCTTGAGAATTTCTTGCCACAAACCTTCTTCATTCATCAACTTGAATAACCACTTACCAAACAGCCATTTATTTTGAATATCCAAGTCTACAATGCCTAACCCCCAATGTTTTAGGTTTATGAAGGATACTCCACCTAGCAAGTCTATATTTCGTTTTGTGGTCATCATTGCGGAAAAACCTAGACCTATGTGATCTAGCTTCTCAAGAACACCTTTAGGTATTTTGAAAAGACATCATTAGACATGAGCATTTTTCGGTAGGGCCGGGTTCATTTGAAAAACCCGATTATTTCGGTGAGAAAATCCTGTGATAGTGTAAAATAGCTAAAACCATTTTCAAATGTAGATTAATGACAAAACCCATTCCACAACCCCTACCTTAATTTTGAGATGAATCTAACGAGCAATTATGCCATGATTAGACAGCGATCGTACTACAATAACAAATCTCTAATGACCTATTAATTAGACTTAATGGATTCATCTCTCAATTTCCGGTCCATTGGTGTAATTATTTTGTAGCTAGTCTCGTTCAATACTCTAATAGACCTTGTAAGAGGACCCAAAATTTCATTTCACACGACAAGAGTCAAGACACGCGATGAACATGACTTCAAATGACCCGAGGACCAAAGCGTCAACGTGCAAATCTTGAGGGACTCAATTAGAAACAGTGAAGCTTGGATGGCAAGCATTCAAGCCTTAACCCAAGGAAACGACGTCAAAGGCCCAAATGCAAGTGCACAAAATGAGGAATCACGCGAAGCAACCGGGAAGAAGCCGGGGCCAGGCGAACGGGCCGGGCCATTCCGGCCCGGTTTGGCACCCCTTTGACCTAGCCACCATTCGGACTATTTATAGCCCCCGGCCAAGAGCCACGAATCAATTCATTCGTCATCCGCGGAGGAGGAGAAGCTAGAGGACACCATCTCGAGAGGAGGGTTGTTCTAGTTGTCTAGGGTCTCCCTAGCCGACGTGGGAACCTTGCATGGAAGACCACATCGAGCTAGCAAGGATCAAGATCGAGGTAGGATCCGGTGGTGATCTTGTTCATGTAATCATTCATGGTGAAGTCTTTATAGTGAATCCGATTTCTAGCGATCAAGTGCCTTCTCGATGATTTTGTTCTCCCTTGGTTTTGCTTCTTCCCAATCTATACTTAAGATAGATTGCATAGGGTGCTCTTGTAGCGCGGTGGCTAGAGGTGCATCTGGGACCGACCAAGTGTTTTCAACTTGTTCTTCTCGAACTCGCCTAGGCTAACCCTTGCGAATAGGAGTGCGTTGTGACAGTGGCTCCAAAAGGCGGGCGTCTTGAATCGGATCGGAGGCCACGGTTTAAAGATGCTTTTAATGAGATTCGCTTTTCTATCTTCATCTATCTTGTTTGGAGCTACAACATAAGCATGATCTAGACTCTCTAGATCGGTTATCTCTTGCTTTCTCTTGCTACCTCTTAGTAGATTAGATTAGATTAGATTAGATGTGTTTTCTTGATGATCTCTTAGATTAGATGCAACTTGGTTCTTCAAAAGAGTTTCCTTGCCTTACTAGATTGAATCCTTGCGTTGCACATTGTTCCATGATTCGATACCTTGGGTTCTCACACTTAAGGGAAGAAGGGTCCCTTGACTACGGACGGATTTGTCCTTGCAAATCCATGTGAACTTTGATCGACAATCAACCGTCAACAAGCCCCTTTTACGGCCCGTTGGGAACAAGCAATCAAGATCCAATCTAGTATCGCTTTTTGTGAATATTTTTCAGTTTTCTTTTATTTTTTCTTTTGCATCTCTTAACTTTGATCATCCTCAAAAGAAAAAAATCAATCTAATCTAGTTTTTGATTAACCCTAATTTTTCTTTTTAGATTTTTTTGTTTTTGCTAACCCTAACCGGAGATGGTTGGCTACCTCTCCAAGAAACCCAATATTTTGTGGATGATCCGGAAAACTTTTACAGGAAAGGAGATGTAACACAAGCTAAAGGGTTGGAAACCCTAGATCCAAAAGCGAAGTCGAAGGACCGTCGGAATCTCAAGGAATCACCACCTCCAAGTCCAAAGGAAGATCAACCTCAACCGCCACCCATGGGAGAACAACATCCGGAGTGCAAGATCGAGCTATGCACACCGGACGTCGTTGATCTACCTATCATAAACCTTCAAGACGGCCGGAAGGCGTTCAAGATCAAGGTCTCAACTATCCGCATGGTGCAACACTCGCCTTTCACCGGTAAAGAGGATCCGAACCTTCACCTCAAGCATTTGTTCAACTATGTCAAACTTTCGATGAGGATGGGGTGACTCAAGATCAAATGAGGGCAAGGCTTTTCCGTTCTCACTACATGGAAAAGCTTTGCGTTGGTTCCACACTCTCGTGAGTCAAAACAAGATTGGGAAGCGTTGATGAGGAACTTTATGAAGGAATTTTATTCGACCAAGACTCAAAGTTTATGCAACAAGATTGATACATTTGTTCAATTTCCATGGAGCGATTGCGGAAGCTTTGGGCGTTCAATGAATACATGCGAGTAGAATTCCTAGTGGCATATCGATTTCCTTATGAGGAGGATGGAGAAGATGGATATAGAGAGAAGCTCAATACCTAAAGGCTGCGAGGCAAGATCCACATGCGAGGAGTGTGAGTCTGCCATGTCCAAGGTAAACCCGATTTAATGCAAGTTCGTCCATTCAAGATTTGGTTCCTCTTTGTACACAATTGAAGGACTTCATGGACGAGCAAGCTAAGATCAACAAGGGACGTCGTCACTAAGTTCGAGGCTATGGAGAAAAATATTGGAGAATTTAGATGGTAAGGTGACGGAGGTCAAGCTCTATCCGTGAAGTGTTCATCGTGATGAAGATGCTAGAGACGCAAGTGGGACAACTTGTTGGGCACCGATGGGTAACGAAGGAAGCATGCCGGGGCGACCCCAAGGTCCCGAGGCGATGGCTATTCAAACTCATTCGAGAGAGACCAAGGATCACACTAAGAAGACTACGAAGATCACGACCGAGGACCGAGTTTGAGATGCCGAGCCAATACATGAAGATGCCTCCACGCTACTTCCGAGACATGCTTGCCAACAAGCACGAGATGACATTATGCGACCTTGGAGCAAGTGAGAGTCATGACAAGAGACATGTTCAAGCTATGCCTACGGAGCTCAAGCCTATGGCCATGTGTCTAGAGTTGGGAGACAACTCTATTCGCTATCCGTGGGAATCGCCGAAGATGCACCCATAAAAGTTGGAGAGATCAAGATCGACATCTACGACGAGAGAGAGTGCATTCAAGCTTCAACCACGTCTCGAGGTATGCAACACGTTCAATGTTAAATATGTTCCACCTCATCATCGCTTTATCAAGAAAGAGCCAAAGAAGGAAGAGCCGGAGAAGGAGGAGACAAAGATCAAGGAAGTTGTTGCATTCGTCAAGACCAAAGAACAAAGCCACTGTGAAGACCAAAAATGACTAAGCCGAAGAATAAGCCCGCGCCCAAGATGGTGCGGAGTGGGTACCCAAGATTGCAACGCCCATAAAGAACATTGATCCGAGTAATCAAGTGAAGAAGTCTAGCCATGGACTATAAACGAAGCGCTAGGCGGAGGCAACCCGTTCGTCGAGTCAAGAATAAGCTCTAGGAGGACAACCCGATTCAAGATTTTCGAGTCTTTTCAAGTAAGTTAGTTTTGAAATTTGCTACATGAGACATTAGACTTAGAATAGTTGAATAATGTTCGAGACATAATTCTTGGTTGGATATTTCATTTGGATCATAAACCCTTTATATGAGTCATCCTATGTGTTATTTGCTTTTTCGAGAAACCAAAACCAAAAAATTCAGAACCTATCTCAAACTTTCGTCCTCTTCATGATGTCATGGTTGACTTGTTTTACATGTTAAAACACACAAGTAGAGCCACGCCTTGTACCTAGATGTTATTTAAATTTCAGCGCATGGTAGGACTCACGTGAACCTAGAAACTTGACTTTTGGTTGGTTTAAAATCCATATCCTTGGTTTCTCTAGAGTTAGAATTTTCTAAGCCTCATTTAATTTTATTTCATTCAAAATCTCTCTCATTTAACCAAAATTAGAACCTAAACCTATGCCCCATGATCAAGCGGGAAAAGCTTGCTCTCAACTAATGGAAGCAAACAATACCGAGACCAAAATAAAAGTAGTCGGAAAGCATTTTCGACTTACATTTGTTTTTAATGCTTTAAAAACTCCTCTAAATTATATTTGAACTCATTGCAAGCTCGAGTTTATTTTTATTTTTCAAAATTAGAGGAGTGCTTAGCATTAAGACATGCTTAGAGGGAGGCAATTTGATTGACTTAACCATGCATGCACCATGATGCATCACGGGATGCCCTTCCAACATCTTTCATCAAACCACATGCAAAGGACAAGCATGGGTGGGCAGCCAGCTTTGTTTTGCAGGAATATCATGGAGGCATGTGAGGCAAGGGAGAATGGAAGTGACTCAAAGCAAAATCATCAAGTGGAAGTGGCAATAATGCAAGCAAAGGGTGGGCGAGAACGTTTGGGCGGTGCAACCTTGTGGATCACATGGTCACAAAGCAACAAAGGAGCAAGTGGGAGAAAATTGAAGCCAAGGCAAGGGGCGAGGGACCCCAGGCCGGCCAGCGGTCACCCTCTTTTGACTTAGCTTTTCACTCGAGTTTGTTTCGTCCAACAAAATCCATCCTAATTCCACTCAAAGTCCATACTCCAAATAATATTTGTGTGCCTTGTTAGTTGAAAACCCCGGTTATATTTGTGAGGAGAGTGCAGCAACCATGTGGAAGAAAACTACAAGTCTTTTCACCAAGAAGAAGGATCATCATCGTCAAGCATCATCGACAACCTCTTGAGGAGGCACTCGGTCTCCGAGTCTCCTCGAGTATGGAGGAGGACACGGCACCACCGAGGAGGAATGACACTCTTCTCCTCGGTGGCATGAGGGCCACCGAAGCTCGTCCATGAGGTTCACCGAACCTCAAGGGACACGGAGGAGCCACCTGTCCACCTCGCCGCTCGACACGATCATCCGCTCCACCTCCATACGCTCCGGTATTCAAGATGGGTTATCATCATAGCGGAGGAGGAGGAGAAGCTCACTCATCTTGAGAAGAGGCTTGTGGTCGACGATCAAGCTTCCAAGTGTTGGGTTTTCATACGGATATTTACTATGTTGGGACACCTAGGTTGGGTGCAATTCTCCAACGGAGTGTCGGTAAACACCCACAAGGAATTCGCCTTGGAAATTCTCATGACCATGGCGCCTATCCTTGATGAAGGAGTGCCGAGTCTCTCATTCCGCTTTGAGGAGTTGAACAAGTGGTTCCCTATGAGTATATTAGGAATTACTTGGTTTTCAAAAGGAGCCCGGAACAAGTGGATGTGCATGGAGGCACATTGGAAGGTTTTTGAGTATGATCGCGGAGAAGCTCACCAACAAAGAAATAGTATCCGGAACCCCATCATCCAAGTATTTCACTCATGGATGTGCAAGAGGATTTTGGGGAGAATGAGAGAGACCAAGATAACCGACATGGAGGTGAATTGGCTTTACTCGCTTTGATTGCGCAGCACCAATCGACCCCACTCACCTTATGATCAACCGGTGGTGTTGTGAAGCAACATCGGGTTCGGAGATATTGGCTGGGTGTTATCTCTCCATGTTGGCTATCTCTTTGAGACCGGAATTCCAAGAAACCCTGAGCATCTCCTAGTCGGGACTTCCTTGATTTGAGTATATGAAGCAAGGCAAGTACATAAGTGGAGATGAGAGAGGAGGCTTCAAAGTGGCCAAGGTGAATTTGCTCTTCCTGATGGAAGATTAAGACTTTTTCTTGAGGGAAAGAAGATTGGTTAGAGGAAGGACTTCTTGTGCGTGAAGAAAAATAAAAGAGGAAGGATTATAGGAGAAGGTTCTTCCACGGCCCAAGAAGGAGGTGCGAACAAAATTATGTGCCACCATTCGCCGAAGTTACTACGGTGGTGTACCAATGCAAGCATGGGGAGTGGTGCAGCCATGCCCCACCAAATTTTATGGTACCCAACGTAGCCTTTATGGAGCCATATGCACATCTTCCTCAACCACAACAAAGTGTGGCCATCATTGGAGGATACGCCGAGAAACATGCAAAATATCGCAGCCATCCAAACCAATGCAAACCAAATGGTGAAGGAAATGCAAACATCGCTTATGAGCTTGACGCCTTCACTTAGCACCACGGACAATTCATAGGAGGAGCGGTGCAATCCTATTATGAGCAAGGGTACAACAATCAAGATTATCAATATCAACCACCGGCGGAAGATTAGAGAGAGGAGGAGCTTTAGTTAATCTTTCCTTTTCCCTTTTTCTTTAATTTTCAGCTTGTATGCGCCTATGTATGCGTAGTGTTTTCAGTTTTTATTTAAATTTTCAGCATGTTAGTTTTTATTTTCATCATGAATAAAGTCACCACCTTGTTTTTACCTTTGGCAAAGATACAAAGTTTGTGCCATGATGATATATGATGATAGTTGCCGCTTTGTTTATCTTTGTACTTGTTTTATGCATGATTAAGCTAATGCTCTCTTAAAATACAAATCTGAAATTATCTAAATGCTAGCTTTAATCTTTAGCGGAGGTTATGATAAAATAAAGACCCATAGTGTTTTATGTGCTCTCAAGTTTTAGATGGATTAAAGATGATTTATTTTGTTCTTAAAAGTAATGCTAACCTTGTCATAAATACCACTTGCATGTTGCTCTACCTATCCAGAGCCATATATATATTTGAGTGCAAAAACTTAGTATACAAGGTTTATTTTTGGGTGAGTTATTTCAGGCCTTGATTTCTCCGCCCGAGACTAAGAAGTTGGTCATTCCGCTTTTACGTATCTATCTTTTTGCTAGCCTTTTATCCGTGCATTGTGTATCCCCACATCGGAGATTTCACAAACCTCGCAGGATATCCACCCTTAAAACCAAAAATCATCTTTTGTGTTTACCTCCTTGACCACAACCTATCATTGAGTATGGATCGTCAATTCGAGGAAGATCGCAAGATGGTGCCAAGATTGAAGATTTCAAAATATCTCCAAAGGAAAATATTTCTAGTACCTACCTTATCTCTATCACCTCTTTGCCCGAGGACGAGCAAACGTCTAAGCATGGGGGAGGAGGTAGGTACAATGCAATTTTAGAGTTCAAGGGGAGCAAATAAAAAAAAGAGAAAGAAAGAAAGAAAAAAGTGAGTATAAAGAAAGAAAAAATGAGAAAAAAATATGAGTATGTATGATATAAAAATAAAATAAAGTGAACTCCCCGGTTCTCTAAAGTGCATTAGGAATTTCAAAGTTTCAAGATTAAAAGATCCAAACTCATCTTTCCAACCATGTGCAATCCGATAACGAGGACTTCCTTTGTGCCTCGGGATCACTCTTTGCCATTTGCACATGTCCACCTATCTCAAGTGTGTGTATTTTTCTCTCGCCCTCCTTGATATAACATTATTTTCCAATGACCTTTTGACGAGTCTCGGTAAGACCATGAGAAGCTTGTCTTGTTTAGTAGGACTAAACTTTCCCAAAAAGCTCCATATAAAGCCTACCACATATATATATGAGAGGGAAAGGAGTAGAAGAAATAGGCTTGAGAGACAAGATGAGATGAGAGTTCATGAGCAAGATGCAAGGTGGTTTAAATTTTTGAACTTGGTTTAGCTCTTTTCATCTCTTCTTTATTTCAAAATTTCGAGATCCATTTGAATTTTGGGAGCATGTTAATACTTGTGGGAAGAGCTTAATTAATATCTACCCTCCGTAGGGATGAAGGCTAGTACATTATGGAACTTTAAAGAACTAAACTTTTGAGAGCATTATGTTTTCTCGTATGATCAAGTGTGGGTTTAAGCAATGAAGGGCAACGATGATATCCATCAAGGCTTACTGAGGACGAGCAAGGTTTAAGCATGGGGAGATGTTGATGGTGAATTTCCGTCAACCTAGCCATGAGTTTACCTTCGTGTTGGCATGAATTTTATATCTTATCCATTGGTAACTAACTTGATATAACAAGTTCACTCTTGCATGTCGATTTTGGAGTTTATTGTTTACGCAGAAATCTACGCTAAAGAGGAGACTTTCGGATAAGTTCATCAAGCACTTTGGAAGAAGATCATAAGCCCGACAAGAGTCAAGACATGATGAACATGACTCCAAATGACCCGAGGACCAACCCGTGAACGCAAATCTTCAGGACTCAAATGTAAAACAAGCTAAGCATGGATGGCAAGGCTTCAAGCCTTAACCGCGAAGGAAACGACGCCAAAGGCCCACATGCAAGTGCACACAAATGAGGAATCAGCGAGAAGCAACTGGAAGAAGCGGAGAATCGGGCCGAATGGCGAGGCCGGGCAGTCAGCCCAACCCATTCCCCCGGTTCGGCCTCCTTGACCTAGCCGCCATTCGGACTATTTATAGCCCCCGCCAAGAGCCATCAATCATTCATTCGTCATCCGCCGAGGAGCAGAGAAGCTAGAGGGACACCATCTCGGAGAGGAGGGTCGAGCTAGTTGTCTAGGGTCTCCCTAGCCGTGGGAACCTTGCAAGGAAGACCACGTCGGAGTTCTGAGCAAGGATCAAGATCGAAGGTAGGATCCCGGTGGTGATCTTGTTCATGTAATCATTCATGGTGAATTATCAAGTGAATCCGATTTCTAGCGATCAAGTGCCTTCGATGATTTTGTTCTCCTTGGTTTTGCTTCTTCCCAAGATCTATTCTTAAGATAGATTGCATAGGGTGCTTCTTGTAGCCGTGGTGGCTAGAGGTGCATGCCTGACCTTCCAAGAGATTTCAACTTGTCCATTGACTCGCCTAGGCTAACCCGCACGAATAGGAGTGCAAGCAGATGTAACGGTGGCTCCAAAAGGTGGGCTTGAGTTGGACGGAAGCCACGGTTTAAAGATGCTTTTGAGATTCACTTTTCTATCTTCATCTATCTTGTTTGGAGCTACAACAGCATGATCTAGACTCTCTAGATTGGTTTTACCTATCCTCTCTATCTCTTGCTACCTCTTAGTAGATTAGATTAGATTAGATGTGTTTTCTTGATGATCTCTTAGATTAGATGCAACTTGGTTCTTCAAAAGGAGTTTCTTTGCTTTACTAGATTGAATCCTTGCATGCACATTATTCCACGGATTCGATACCTTGGGTTCTCACACTTAAGGGAAGAAGGGTCCCTTGACTACGAGGATTTGTCCGCTTGCAAATCCATGTGAACTTTGATATGACAATCAACCGTCAACACTGTGGTTGCAGGCTTAGATTAGTTTGCTCCATTTAGCCAACACAAACAATACATCATACAATACATGCATCACAATCTAACAATAGAGTCGCTTAATTATTACAATAAAGGTTCAAACACTAGCACTCACACAAATGTTCTCAAGTCCACTAAGTTAATCCTTTCTTCTCCCCTTGTCCTCAAGCATCAATAATGGCCTCGGAGAGATGATGTCGATCACGAGTCCCACACCCAGTAGCTCCCTCCATGCAAGAATAAGGAAATGAGACAATGTAGGAGATCGCTAGATATGGTGAAAGGAGAGATAAGAAAAGAAGATCATCATCCATACCACTATATGGAGGAGGATAGGCACGACCAACCAAGATCTCAGAGAAGCACCACTAGTCCGAGGGAGCCTCGGCCCCTCGCATCATCAGGGAGGTGGGCAATGAGCAACCTGAGCAAGAAAGGTGGAGGTACGTTGCTGGTCCCTGGAGTGCCAAAGTCAGAGGCCTCCTCGAACCGGTGGAGGAGGAGGTGCATGAGGAGGAGCCAGCCACGGGCTCGAAGAACATAGACCCATACTCATTGATCATGTTGGAGTTAATCATCATCCTCACTCCGATCAAAGGAAGGGATCTGTCCGGGAGGGAGAGATGGGTGAACAGGCGGCAAATCCAAAGTGAGCGTGGAGTCGCTTCATGGTGTCCTGCCTTCTTCCTTTCTATCCTCGTCGCTTCACCTCTATATCATCGGGCTCTTACACATGCCAAAGATCAAATTTAGGAAATGCGGAGGAGGTGGATTTCTTTTGTTGGTCATATCGTCTGTCCCCAGGACCGTGTCCGACACATGATCTTCGGCCGCTGCCAATCAAGTCCCGCTTCTTCTCCTTCTTCAACTCTAATTTTCGGCTCACGCCGTGAGACGGAACAGGATTCTTCAGGATTGGGCCTCGAGAGGCTTGTGAGTGACGCCTTGGAAATTCCTCACTCACCTTTCGATCATATAAACATGATGTACGACTAGCTGCAGATCTTCTTGGATCCTCCTCGATACTTGATCTCCGCCAAATGTAGTCCCCACACTAAATGGAGGTGCCCCGGTCTCAAAGCAATCATCATGTTCTTCATGAACCTAGAAATATCGAGAGGATTTCCATCCTAGGAGCAATGGATGCCCAAGAAGCCTGTTAAACATGAGTAGTGTGTATAGCCCTTCACGTGTCCAACATTAGCCCTCCGATCCCTAGGATACATGAAATACAATGCCTCGCTCAAGTAGACCACCATTATGCAACTTGGGATAATCCTTATCCTCAGCCCCAAACCAAAGAAGAACCGGAAAGCAAATAGCATACTTGTTCCCATTAGTCATCCACGTCCATCTCTTCTCTCACGTGCCAAAGTGAATGCAGTGGCTGAGCAATAATTTCCCTATTCCAATCCACCGCTTAAAACCCATGAGCTCCATCCTTGGTGTCCACACACGCTCATAAAGATAGGTCGTTCTTGCTCTCATATGGTCCAATCCACGTATTGTGCAGGTGGATGATCTTGGGCTTCTTTATGATCACATGAGTAGTCCTGCTGAATGTAGCCCAAAACCTCATGTCCGTGGCTATCCTCTCACCGGCATAGGGATTTTTATCCTCAACTGCTTCTTTGTCATCCCTATGCCATGATAGTTCACCGCCTTGCGTGGAAACATGTAAATAGGTTTGACAACTTTCGCCTTGCATGCACCATCATCATCCTCATCCATAGGATCTTCATCCTCATCCCCTTCACGACCACCTAGGTCCTCTTCCTCATCCTCATCATCCTCATCATCACGACCTATGGTATGGCCCCTTTCCATGATGCCTCACATGAAAAGCACGGGATCAACATAATTTTCATCCTCCACATCATCAACACCGCTTGTCCTGTCACCACCCAAGTCTTCTTCTTCCTCATTTCTCCTCTTAGGTGCGCTCTCGTGTTCCTACCACCGACCGCCGCCTCCACGATCATGGGAGCTCTCTAGTAGTTAATCTTGTTTTCTTGCTCCTGACTGTTTCATCCGTGGCATGGCCGTTGTCTCCGAGTCACAAATGATGTAACAAGATTGTGTAAGACAGTGAATGAGATTTGAATTGAATAGAAATTGAAATTACAATTTGGGACAATTGGGTCGCACGCAGTCGGAGAGACAGATCGGGCCGTAACGAGCCAATGGCCTCAAATGCTAATCTCAAGCGGAATGACAAGATATGAATATTGATGAACTAGAAGCATTCTACAGATATGTGTCGAAACACAAAGAAAACAGACTTGGGTTGGATGCCTTCACCCCAGAGGGAGCACCAGATCAGGCCGGCAAGCCCAAATCTTGAGTTCTCACAATGTGTCCAACAAAAGGTTGTGGATCTATAGGTATGTCTTCTAGGGTTCTCGGTGATGTTCTATGGAAATTCAAATCTTGCAGAGTAAAGAGATCGGGCAAACCAAGATTTGAGTATCTTTGGAGAAGAACTTGAGAGGAACTCCAAGAACTCGATGGGGAATCAATAGAGGGTCCTTGGGAGAGTATTTTCCATCCAATCTTGATGCCTTTCCTTGGTTGAAGCCTTAGGAATCCATGGAGATAGAGAGAGGTGGAGAAGAGGATGAGAGGAGGTCACCACGGCTAGAGGTGGAAGATGGTGTGAAATGATGAGGAGAGAGAAGGAGGGTAAAAGATAGATTCTTTTACTGTGGCCTGGTTGCTCCGGGCGACAGGTCAGGCCGGTGTAGGGCACCGGCAGACCGGTGACCCCTGTGTCCAACCAGTGAAGCTTTGCTCAGTAGTTCCGATGGGATAGAAAGATTTTGATAATTCCAACAGAGAAACCATATTAGAACCGACCTAGCCTCTAAGTTCCGATCCTTCTTCCATTTTTGAGATTTTGCTCCTTAAATTTTCACCAGATATTTTATAAAGAAATTTACTTCCACTTAGTCCTCGGAAAGAAAGTGTGACTTAGGGTTGCCACTGATCGGGCCAGACCGATCAGGGTGCCCCCGAGACACACTTTGAACAACTTTGCTCCTCGCTCCTTCTCAAAGGTTGGATAAAAGATGTAGAAGAGATATTGATCCATATTTTTGCCATAACTTGAAAGAATGGAGGATAATCCAATTTAAATGATAATTCTTGATTCTTCCAAGAGAGAGATAGATAAAGATAGATTTTATGGACTTGAGAAAATCTTCTTAATTGTGACTACATCAATCAAACAAGGGTAACTATAGCCACAACTAAGTTGATTGGGTCACAAAGACCAAGATTCAAATATTTTCAAAAAGAGCACACTTCCTACACATGCTAGTTAATTTTTTGAAAAGTCTATCCTATGTCACAAAGTGCATGCATCCACTTCAAATGAAGTTTTCAAGTATATTTGGCTCATACCTCAATCATGAGACACAAAGTCAGTGAATGCAAAGGTATCAACCAAATATCTAGAGAGGCACACAAAAATTCACTTGAAGTAATTACATGCTAAGGATGCTAGCATGATATAATGGCCTAGATGCATTACATTCAATGAGGTTCATGAAAACATACCTTGCCTTAAGACCATTTCATTTGTGCATATATTAAATTTTGAAAAGTGCTAGCTCTTACTTGTTCTTTGATAATGCTACTTATTGAGAGATTGCTTAGTAGTGCACAAATGAGACTACAAGATCACTAGAAGAAATTGTTAGTCCAAGTGACACAAGTGTTGCAATGAGCTCCCCTTAAGTAGTGCTAGAGATATTTGAATTTCTAACAAAGCACTTTATTCAATTAAGAATATGGTGAGGCTCATTCCAAACTTGGTCAAGACACATAAATAGTTTGTCAATTGAAATGTGTCGAGTCTCTATTACCTGATGCCAAATCACCATTTTTCATGAAAACGGTTCACTCCGGTCACCCCCATATGGGTCACCCGACGACAGAGGCGCATCGGGTCACCCGCACAGGGCCGGGTCACCCGCCCTCCTCAGCGGGCCGCACGATCCGGTGCCACCGGCCGACCGGTGACCCCGCCATGGTCACTCCTTTGGTGATTTTGCCCTCCTTGTCCCTTGATTGTGTGACCAAGTCATTGATTTAAGGTCGCCATAGAAACTAGGCAATGCTCTACTAGAGAGCCATTAAAAGCATTGAATGGTCATGAGAGAGTATATTTTCATGTAAATGTCAAAGTTACTACCTCATGTTTCACTAGCACAAGACATGTGTCACATGAGTGTTCTCAAAGAACCAAGAGTGACTTAGACTCAACAAAGAGCACTAGTTACCGAGATGTCATTGAATTCAAGATTTATATAAATTTGCCCTTCACATGGCCAATTGATCAAAAGTGATTTCTTCTAACCATGTGTTCAATGCATCTCTTCCAACCTGCAAGCTCAACAAGCATTTCTTGGTACCCAACACTTGTTGGGTCCTACTAGGTTAGTTATACAAGGTGCTTAGGAACCCAAATGGCTCTCATGCTAGTTGAGGTGAACTAATCTCCTCATAGCACAAGTCCCACTTCTTATCGTTCCTAAGCTTACGGAAATCATAATGGACTAGGTTCAAATGTACCATTTGCAATCTTTGCCCATGTGACCTTTTGACTACATTCATAGCAAATGCGGCTTTTGTTCTTGTTGGTCACACCATTCCTTATAAATTCTTGTCCATGCTTGCTTCGAGCCTTGTTCTTGGTGAAGGAGTCTTCTTTGCCTTGTTTGCTTGAGGTGGGCTGCGCCACGCGGCCACCGTGGCATGCAGCGACCGGCCACGGTCACACCGCCCATCGTCACACTTGGGCAAGAGTCGGCAAAGTGACCCTTCTCTCTCGCACTTGTAGCACACCTCCACTTGTTTGAGCTTCTAGGCTTCTTGGAGAGCGATTCTTGTGCCTTGTGCTTGGTTGGGCAATGTTGGGACTTGACTTGCCCAACTTGCTCTTTTCTTGAATCTTGTGCTTGTGGGTCTTGTATGTTGTTGAGGGGTTGAGCTAGTGATGGTTGATCCTTCTCAAGCTTCTTCACCATGTCTTCACGGTTATCTTGAGAAGGTTGCACTTTGCTCTTCTCCTTCAACACATACAAGTCTTTTGAAGCTTTTCAACCTCTTGCTTGAGTTCATCATTTTTTAGCAATGAGGTCATCACAAGATTCTACAAGTACATGCTCAATGCTAGATTGGCTTGCTTGAGACAAACAATCATTAGCGCAAGATAAATCAATTTGAACTTGTGAGCATGTGCATGTGTGAGATAGAGGTTGCATAAATTTTACCGATGAAAGCACAACCTCATGGGCTATCTCTAGTGTTGCATAAGAATCTACAAGCTTCTCATAGGAACACTCAAGTCCCTTGTGATCGGCTTGTAGAGCCATATGCTCACTAGTGAGCTTCCTAGCTTTTCTTCAAGCCTTTCATTTTCTTGATCCACGCAGCTACACAAGCAAAGGATTTGATAGCCTTATCATATTTTCTAGCAAGTGAATCATACTTACAAACCAAGGAGGCATTCTCAAATTTGAGAGCCTCAAGTTCCTTGGCCAAGGAGCTTGAAGCTTCATTCTTCTCAATCTTTCCTCCTTTGGTTCTTCTCTTCTTTTCCTCCTTGGCCATCAAGTGTTGTGCCTCTGTCGGCCCGGCTCGGCTGGTGCCACTGGTTGACCGGTCCCCGCAGAGGGAGGTGGTCTTCGCTTCTTTGGCCTTCTCTTGCTTGAGTAACACTTGAGGCTCAGTGATGTTGAATGGAGACATAGAGCTCTCTCAAGTGCCTTTTCAAAGGTTTGCTCTTGATCAATCCATTTGAGCTTTTCATATTCTTCACGAAGGATTTCCCAAATGGTGTGTGCATCAATCTCAAGTTTGTCATAGATGAATTCGCACATCACTACTCAAAGTACTACAAATGTAGTTATATACTCGTTTGTTGCATTGCCAACATTCTAAGTCCTCTAGGGATGAATTTAACAAGTCAATTTTGGTTTCCCTAAGGTGAGGAGGTAGAATGCTAGCAACAACAATCTTCTCGGCAAGTGGACCCATGGTCCTAAAGCAATTGAGTACATGAATTGGCCAAGTTGCATAGTTTGAGCCATCTAGAGCTAGAGGCTCAAACGTTACCTCACGAGTTGTCGACATCGAAGAACTCCAAGCGGTTAAGCTCGAATCGGAGCACCAAGCTCTGATACCAATTGAAAGGACCTTAAGATGTCGCCAGAGGGGGTGAATAGGCGAGACGACCAACTTAAACTTTTCTTCCCCGAAAACTTGAGTCGTGTCCACCGTCACTGGCGGATCACCGGCCGACCCAGCACTTCACTTCACAGGAGGCACCGGTCGAGTTGCCTGCACCGGCCGATTTGCAGCACAGAAAGCACCGCAAAAACAACTTCAAGCTCCTCTTGACTTCTAGCACGAACCAAACTTGGTGAGTGGCCTTTGTAGATGATCACAAGCAGGTAATGAGCCCGCACACAAGTAGCACACCCAAGTAGATCGGCGGAAGCAAATCAAATATGCTAGAAAACAACTTAGAGAGGAAAATCACACAAAGAAGCAAGGATTTGTTTCAAGTTCACGCCCACTAAGGAACGGCTACGTCTGCTGTTGAGGAGCTTGTAAGGGACAATTCCCATAAAAAGCCGGGTCTCTTTCAACCACTTTCCTCCTTTCCACTAAGGTGATCTTTTCACGAAGAGGCAAGATCACAGCCCTCACAAACTTCCGCCGCTCACCACAACCTTGGGAGCTAGCCGACGCTTAGCCGCCTAGGAGGCAAACCTCCAAGAGTAACAAATGCTTCAAAGCTTGTAGACGCGAAACCAAGTGCTCAAGCTATGGGAATGCTCTTGTTAGCTCACAAAGATGCTCTTGAGCTCACTCTCTCAACCCAACACAAAAGATGTGGCTTGAATCCACAAATCTCACAAAGAGATGGTTGGGGAGAGCCACTAAGGCTTAGGGCTTGCAAGAAATGGCTTAGAACCTCAAAGAACACCACTAGAAACAACAGCCTTCAACTGAAGAAGACTTGGGGTATTTGTACCCCTCAAAGGAGAAAACTAGCCGTTAGTCCTCGCAGACTCAGTCGACTCAGAGCTCGACCCACGGCCAGCCCAAGACACCCCAAAACCCTTTCTATGATTCTAACACTTCACCAAAGAGATGAAGTGACTCAGGTTAGGTTAGGAGGTTTGTTAGCACACTCTAAGGCTCTCAAGGCTAGATCTCACTTAGGTCACCTAATGAGCACTTTGACTTGGTCAACTCGCTAATGTTGCATCCCTCTTGATAGTACGCATACCTATACTCAAGAATAAATAAAACACTTTGTTGATCTCTTGAGCTTGAATGTCTTCAATCTTGCCATACTTGAGAAATATCCACTGAGGGCTTTCAACTAGCCTTTGACTTGAGCACGTCCATACTTGAGCTAGTGACTTAGGATCTTTCCATCTAGCATAGGAATGCACACTTGGATCCATAAGTCACTCCATATTGCCAATCATAACATGTTGATGACTTGCATTGCTTCCCTCGATTAAGGTTTGGATATGATACTTGGAGACCCCACGGATGCTAGAACTTCACCTTAGCAAAACACTAATGGCGGCTTAGCTACCCCCAAAGATTGCTTAGTCCTCACCCTAAACATCTCGGTTGATCTCTTCATCACTTATCCAATCCACTTTTGAGTTCCACTTTGCTTCATATAATTAACCTTCATTTGAAAACCCGCTTCAAATGCTTGATCTTGATTGACAACGAATGTGCAAGCTTCCAAATTAGAACCATAATGTGTACACTCATCCTTGTGTCCTCTTTCAATAAACACATGAAGCCTTGCACTTGACTTAGAGAATTACCATCTTCTTTTATGATCCTTGTAATTTTAATCAAGCCATGTCTAGTATGGGAGACCATGAATTGACCTTCTCAAATTATCCCAATATTTATCTTCCTTTATTGCTTGATATTTGTCACTTATGCATTAGGATCATCCATATATTTGTCTTCCAATGTGAGCCATATAATATTCATCCACAAATAAATACTCCAATAATTACTCATGAATATATAAATAAAACATGCTCACAATCTTAGACAAATACATTAGTCCTTTAATCGCTTTGTCATTCAATTCACCAAAATCCACTTAGGGCCTAGATGCACTTTCGGTGGTTCGGTGTGGGTCTCACCGGACCCATGATATAGTGTGATCTTATCTTGTGCGTATCTCTTTCATCCGAGCTCAAGTATACAAATGATATATCCATTTCAATCGTCTCGACGACCGTCATAATTGTGCAGTCCAAATTGGCATTTGGGACTATTTATGGTGATGCCATATTCATGCCATTAATACACTTGCTCTCACTATATCATTTCATGTGTATTTTGGCACATCCATCAAATGCTAGAAACACCAACACTTGTGGGAATTATCCGTATAAAGCCATATCCTAGTGTTGATGATCACTTTCATTTATTTTATGCGGGAATTGACCTAAAAGTGGCACTTCAATGTACCGGCCAACACGGAGAGACCATGTGACCCACACGCGATGTAGGTGGAGTAGAGCCAGTGCGACCGGATAACAAGTCGTCGCGGCGCACGGCGTAGTTGAAGTAGAGCCGCTGCGGACGGAGGCGACGTAGTCGTGGCGCACGACATGGTTGAAGGAGAGCCACTGCGGCCGAAGGTGACGAGCCATGATCCACATGGTTGAAGTAGAGCCACAGAAATATAAGCGATGTCGCAACGGCAGAACGAGCGTAGGGCAGAGCCGGCGACCGACGACAAGTTGAATTCAACACAGACACAACGAGCTGCTGCAGTTGAACTTGGAACTCGATGACTTACTTCGAATTGTGACTCACCGACTTGCTTGCAATAGAGTAGATTGGTTTTGAGGGTGAGGTCCTTTGAATTCGCCTGGTGATCTCGATGATCACCCCTACCTGGCGCGCCAGCTGTCGGTGTTTTAACCGCAAACCTACCAAGGGGTACCCGTGGTAGTAGATTGTGCTGAGAGGATCGCCCGGACACTGGAACCCGAAGGTAAAGACAAGGACACGGGACACAAATTTATACAGGTTTGGGCCGCCAGGATAGCGTAATACCCTACGTCCTATTTGGGTGTGTATATGGCACCCTGCACTTGGGTATTGAGTTGTTCTTCTAGGTACCCGACCCTCCTTTATATAGTCCAGGGGACGGGTGCCTAGTCGGTTACAAGGTAGGAGTCCTAGTATGATTACATATGAGTCCTAATAATATTACAAAGATTTATGGTATGAGTCCGTATTCTTCCGTATAGGTACTGGGGTGTATGCCCGACAGGTACTGAATTTTCTTTAAAAAATCACAGACAAGTTGTGTTGGATCGTTAGAGAGGGTGGAGATGAAGAAACTAAGCCGGTGAGGTTAAGAGTTAAGACCGCCTCATGGTTTTCGTTAAGAGAAGGGAACCGAATCCTTATATAAAACCTCCGAACCTTTTCATCGGCGAGGATTTTTAAATCAGTCTCGTAAATTCGCTCCAACGAGGAATCGAACCCGAGTCTTCTGGTTGCGACCATACCTCAGCCAGTGGCAGATCTAGGATTCTAGAGTTGGGTATTCCCATCTCCTGCCAATATTTTCTCCAATTGAGCAGTAAATTGTTTTTGCAATATAGTAATACCAATAATCCAAGAAGTAAAGGTACAACTAAGTTGTTCAGCTCTAAGATAAAGATGAAACAAAGGGAACCTTGACTAGACTCATTGCTAGCTACCTTTGGTTCAGCTTCTGTCTCTTGCTATCTCAATAGAAGGAGCACTCTCAAATTCTCAATCTGAATTGGACTCTCAATTGTAACCAGCTAAATAAAAGGAACAACACCTTGAACTGTTTCACTTTTGATGATAACCTGTTGCGGCGTTGATGCACGACCTGAGCCAATCTTTCTTGTCTTATTTTGATGTACATGTGTATAGTTTTGATGTATAGTTATTTGTTTGAACGGACGGTGAAATCTTATGCTTTCCCGAAATTTTATAAGAAGAAGAGAGTTGATCCAGTTTATAAAGAAAACCGGACTAAAAAACAAACAACTTTAGTATGAAGACCATACAACTAGGGAGATATATCACCATCCCTCACAACTCCAGTTCGTTGACCGTACAACTCAGGGGGGACCCGACAACTCTGGTCCGCAGATCTACAACTCTGGTGGATTGGATTGGGACATCAACACGCACGACACAACTCAACTGAAACAACTAGGAAGCAACCCGGTGGGTTGGATTGGGACATCAACACGCACCGCGCTAAACAACTCAATCAACTTCAAAGAATCCGCCCGGTCGGATTGGGACATCGACTCGAGCCTCCATGAAATCCGCTCGGTCGGACTGGGACGTCGACGCGAGCCATCACACACCACTACCACACACTGAAACCTCTCTTCTTCTCTGCTATTTTTTTCTTTTTGCTTTTTTAACAAAGAAAACGAAAACAAAGAGAAACGAAAAGGAAAAAGATGCCCTCACATAAACAACCATGGTCCAAGCACCAAGCCAGATAAGTCTGGCCACACCGTAGGCTTGTAGGAGGCAAGGGCCGCGCCGGAGATGGCCGACATCACCTCCAGGAAGGACATGATGCCCAATGCGCCAATGACGTCGTCCCAAGAAGGAATGGGTTTTCACCCTCATCTTCACCACGGAGCAACGAGACAGCTGGCACCACCAACCTCACCACCATGGCACTGTTGGGGAGCCTCCGCACGATCACCTCCATCGGCACCACCACGGTGCCACCGGCAAACGTCCGTGCAAACCGTCGTCAGTCATGCCACTAAGACATCACTGCTGCAGAAAGGCGGCTCAGAGCAACCAGCTACGCCACCATGGCGTCTCTGGTCGCACGGCCGCTGCCAACCACACCACCATGGTGCCGCAAGCACACTCCCAAGCAAGCCACCGCTGGTCGTGCCACCATGACGCCACCAAAACACACCTCCAAGTCATCGCCGCGTGCCGTCAAAGCTGCTGGCCACCGTCAGAAACCAAGCCCCACCGTCGTCGCCGCAAGAGACGGCCACCACTAGGAGACTCGGAACCGGCCGCCGGCGCTGCCGTCGTCCAACCCAGTGTGCCCGCCATGCGTGCTGCCAGAGGGGCCGAAGCGCATGCGGCGGCCGCCGCCGCCAGCCACGCCCAAGAGCGGGGAGCACGCCCATGACTTATTTCTTGGTAAAGAAAGTTGGATATTCCTAGGAATACCTAGGCATTAACGTCATGACCGCAACCTCTAAGCGGCCCGCTTTGACGGTTGGTTCTTTGGTCTGATTTGCTCGGAGAAAATCACCGCTGGTTGGTTGTTGGTGCTGGTTCTCGAGAGAGAAAATCATTTGGCTGGTGGCACGATAAGCCAAACGAACAGGCCGCAAGTAACCCTGATGAGGACGAAGAGAAAGGAGAGACGAGCATGTCGCTGACTCACCGCAATTAAAACGAGCTCTTGTGATAGCTGGTAGTAGTTGTACCCGCGAAAGGTGCTCAAGAATAAATTCAGAAACGGTGACAGGACACAGTAGAATACATGTCCTTGCCGTAGAGCTAGCGGCGGGTCAGTTGGACCGGAACTGGAAAGAGGTTTCTTGCCGTCAAAATCAAAATGTGACTCGACCATTACAAGCTACAGTGTGGGGAATGTTGTATGACGGCGACGGCCGCAATCGGCGAAATCTACGAAAGTTACACTAACAGCATTAACGTTTGGTTAGCTGGTGACAGTTGGTTGATACGGATTTGCTGTGAGAGAAAAGTATTCCTGACTGAATGAGAACATGTAGATGGTGCTGATTTCAATTGTTAAAAAGTATCATTAGAGCAACTCTAAGAGTTTGACAAACCAATTTGGCATACATCTAATTTTGGCAAAACAAGAAAAATTGAGCTCCAACATGGCAAAACTTATAAAATTCACCTCCCACACGCATATATGCACGCCGATCGTGGTTGCCATCGGCGTTTCCCTATAGGTGGGAGGGTGAAAAAATATAAAGAATATAAAAACATTCCCGATGTAAGTTTTGAAGAGGTGGAAGGACATAAACATAATTTTGTTTCTCTTTGGATTCCTGATGTAAGTTAAATCTGGGTTTTGCAAGTGAATTATACCAAATTGTTGGAGATGAACTCTTTTTTTACTTGGCATATCTTTTTAAAAGTTGGCAAAACACAAGATTTTCTAAGTAAAATTTGGCAAACTCTTGGAGATGTGACTGAAAAGTTAAGCGAACAAGATGATATATGGAGTATCTGGACCAAAGCGCATAAAAAAAAAGACGCCCCCAAGTACCTAACGGTAACAGCACCGCATGGGCAAAATCTGCAAACTCATATTTGAGTATTGGACTCAGGTACCCCGAATAAAATTTAGTCCCGTCACATCAGATTTTTGAATGCTAATTACAAGTATTAAAATAAATTAATTATAAAACTAATTACACATATAGAGGTTAATTCCGGAAACTAACCTATTAAGTCTAATTAGTTCATGATTTGACAAATGATGCTACAATAACATGTGCGGATGATGGATTAAGTAGATTTAATATATTTGTCTCGTGAATTAGCCTCCATCTGTGTAATTAGTTTTATAATTAGCTCATGTTTAATCCTCCTAATTAACATCCCAAGGTTCGATATGACACAAACTAAATTTGAGCCCATGAATCCAAACATTCCCTGTCACCCAATATTGGATCACAAAATTAGAAAAAAGTGACATCTAGTATAGATGCACGTGACACGCACATATTTTTAAAAATTATTTAAAAATATTATAATTTTTCAAGCAAAGATGTATCATGGATGTGTTTTCAAAATATAATAATTAATAATATTTTATTCAATCACGTACATAATTATTTTTTTCAATACTCGGACTTTTAAAAATTGTAACTTAATATTTTTCTCAGATAACAAACTCCACGACAAAGAAAATTTGTCGTATGGAGTGCTTTGTTCTTCCCTTTATCCCTGAGACTCTAGTGCTTCATTGATGCCATGAATTCATGCAACTTCATATTTCATTCTTCATTGACACCACAAGTTCAAACTACTAAAGTAGCTCTCCGCCTATCTCCGAGTCATACCCATGATTGATTGCATGCGGCTTTGGCGGATCTTCACTGATTTGTCTGTAGATTTATTCGAGAAAAAGTAGTACACACCGATTTATGTTACGATTTATTTTGAGAGAAAAGTGTCGCGCAAGAATCCAAAATAAGAGAAGCCGAACAGAGAATGTGTGCATAGTAGAAATCCATCTAGGATTATTGATCGCTCCGCTTGATATACTCTTGGTGTATATCGCCGGCGATCTCGCTGCGCATCCATCCGCCTCCCTCACGCGACCGCTTCCCCATCCTTGAACCACTCCTCTTATGCACTCGCCGCATACACCGCCAACAGCAGCATGTCCTCCACCACCCACCCTACCTCGTTCACGATGGCCCTCCCCTCGTCAGTGTCGCCGCCACGGCCGAGCATGGCCGTGGCCAGCCTGCGGCGACGGCGCAGCCAACCTCGATGAGTGGCCCTCCTCCTCTCCTGGTCCCAACTCCCGACGACGGCCCCAGCTGACAACACGTAGCCGCCTCCGCGCTCCTCCTCGAGGGCCTAGTGGCTGGCCTCCTTCCTCTCCGGCCTCTTCTTCTTGGCGGCCATCCCCTCATCTTCTATCGGCGCGCCCTCCCTCGCGCGTGAAGAAGCGGGCCTCGATGTCGCCAATCCGTGGGTGGCACGTCCTCCTCCCTAGCGAGGTGAAGTGCGAGGCGTGAGGCGAGACCCGCCCGCTAACTCTCCGGCGCTATGGCCTCACAGAGCACACCATGGCCTCCCCCAGGCGGCGGGAGCACCACCGCTGCCTCCGGCCACGACGCCGCAATCGTTGGGGCCGCCGTCAGTCATCGGCTCCGGACGACCGCTAGGCCCCGGTGCACCTCGGGTTCGTCGCCCGCATAACACCGACACGTGAGGCCGAGGAGCCACATCGCACAGTATGGCGGCTGCAAGCGGTCTTAGCTTTGTTCGGTGGAGCTCCCGTGCGATTAGTGTAGACACATAGACACACGGGTGGGCCCTGCGGCACGAGAGGAGGGCAAAGCGAGGTTAGCAACAATGCCAGCGCGACAATGCTATAAATTGTATGATAATAAATCAACCACACATGCATAATATTTAGAAAATCTACATTTCCAAAAGATATCAAAATTAGTTGTAAAACAAGAGCTGCATTCTTATTCCTCCGCAAGCCTTGAAGCGACTCCGGGTTCTTTGAATATTTGGTCCCACTTGGTTGAACTTGAAGACGACGACGGACGCGCCTTCGATGAACACCGTCTGGTTGTCCCAAAGCACGTCGACGGACGGCGCCACGACGAGGTCGAGGACCTCGAGAAGCGCAACATATGTCTTGGTCGATGATGGTCAGCACCACATCGTCCAGCGCCTCCCATGGGCGATTCAATATTTGCGTATAGCAGCAAAAAGAAAAGAGGGTCATTAGGGTTAGGAAAAAAACTGATGCGGCAGCTTCCGTGTTAATCACGGACACTGAGCAAATTTGAGCCATCGCCCTGCTATGTCGGTCAAACAAACGGCCACGATCCGACTTCTTTCTCCGACGCGGGCGTGCGTCTCGCTCGTACGAGGCAGCAAGGAACGCAGCCTTGACAGCGTACCTGCGTGGGGCTCCAACGGAGGACTAAAACGAGAGTCCTGTCCGTGTAGCGACGTCCTCGGGACGGATGCCGGATGGTTCACCGTGCAGTGGAAGGAAAAATCGCCCCAGCGGGTACGACCGGCGGGTAGGGTGGAATTGGGTAACAAAAGTAGTTCTTTTTTAAACGCTTCAAATCTGCGATTTTTGGTACTTTATAGTCTTTTCCACCCTATCCACTTCCAAAAATATAATGACGGGTGGGTCCGGCGTGAGTCTGGGTGAGAAAAGTTTTCAATTGTCTTCGCCCTTATAGTATAGATTACCACTTTTTAGAGTCTTTAGGTGAAGATTGGTGGACATTGTAGAAAAGAAAGAGAAATTCTAAAAATTCTTAGAAAAAAGAATATGTGATCATCAAATCAGTAGACTCAAATCCTTATAGCCATTAATCTATTATATATTCTAAAAAAAATTACCCCTATACCAATAGACTCAAGTAACCCTTAATCTATATCTAAATTACCCACCTCCCCATTATATAAAATTAACTAAGGTAACACCATAATCTTCATCAAAGTTAAATTACTCACTTATACCATTATAAATAATATTTAAAATAAGCATCTAAATTTGCAAATAAATTGCCCACTACTAGTACTTTAAAAACTTAAAATTAGCCTTTAAATTTGCATCTATATTACCCACATAAGCTGTTATTTAGAATAACATGAGTTAACCTACATTTGAATCAAACTCACCTTAACTAAAAAATAGATCAATATACAATTCTAAATAATTTATTCTTACGCTATTGGTATATGATATATTAATTAAGGTATAAACCCATGATGTGTGTCTCCATTTATAAAGACATGGAGAAAATGATGAGCATATAAATTTTTATGTTAAAATTGTAGCTAACATTTAGGATCCTTTAAGCAAATACAAACACATATCGCTACTGAGGCCCTGACTGGAGAGAGGAGAAATGAGCAGAGTGAGAGGCTGCCATGGAGTTTGGGAGAGGCAGGAGGTAGAGCGTGGAAGGAAAGAAGCGCGAGGAGGGATAGAGATGTGAAGGGATAAGGTCAAGGAGAGATACCTATTTCATGCACTTCTATACAAAAGCGATTTAAAGAGCCTACTATAAGTTGCTAAATAGAAACATAGAATCTATTTTAGGCGTGTTTGGCAAAGTTCCACACAGCTCCGGATCCAAAACAAACTCCACTCCAAATTTTTCACTAAACACAACCAAATGTTCCACCGTGGATCCGCTTAAAAAATGGTGGAAGCAGCCCAACTTCATGGTTTTCGTGGAGTACCTCATGGGTGCTCCACCAAATCAAGTTTCATGGAGTTGAGGTAAATTACCCACCACCGCGATCGATAAGTGGAAAATGACCGGTTCGATTCTATTTTTTTCCTTCTTTCTTCGTCCGCCTTCTTCCCCGTTGCGATGCCGCTTCCCGAGATGAGGTCGTGGCGCCCTCACGCGTGGCGAGGCCACGCCCTTCTCGCGGGCGAGGTGGTCTCGGCGGCGGCCGCCGCGCCCGCCGCCCACGCGAGCCACGCCGCACGCGTGGCGAGGCGCCCTCTCTGCGGCGAGGTGGCCCCTACGGCCGCCCGCGGGGCGGCGAGCCGCCTCCCGCCACCGGCCAGGACGCCTGAGCGATCGGCCGCCGTCGCAACCAAATCGCCGTCACGGCCACGGCCTCCACCCGCCCATACTCGCTAGCCCTGCGACCTGCGGGTCGATATTTCTTTTTTTTTCTTTCGACGTGCGGGTCCGATGTCGATGACATGGGGAGAAAATTGGGCTGCACCAAACACTTCGGGATCTCGATCCACTTGAGCTGAACTATTTTTTCGTGAGCTGGAGATCTGCCAAACAATCTCCCACAGATATATTTATATCTAAGTTTTAGAAAGTTGTGGAATGTCACATTTCAAGACATATAGACTATACTCCATTAAGTAGATTTTAATTCCTTCAAAATAAAGGGATCCAAATGGAAATGAAATAAATCCAGTACAGTGTGTTTCTTTCCATTACATCCTTCACGGACCGGCGAATCTAGACCTGGTCAGTCGTGGTTGATGTTGACGATATGTCTAACCATGTAGATTGCTAGAGCTAGCGAGTAATGCTGTTGTAGACGTGTATCCGCTGTTGATGGCGACTTAGTGCTGGGAATATCTTTAGACGAAGTCCTCCGGACTCATCCGATTGTGTCTACTTGACTGGCCGACTGTGTAAATCTGTAGTCAAACTCCACCAGTCCATCCTTCATCCGTACTCATAACAGATGCCCTTATATGTGATGAGGGAGTAGCGGAGAAGTAGAACACGGATAGCAGGGAACAAGGCACTGAAGATTTCTTTTATCAATGCCAAACCTTCATCGTATTGTCATTGCTATTTGTGCAGTACTCCTCAGCGGTATGTGTCCTGCTACAACACATTCAAATCATAAATTACAGCTCTTGATTTCGTCTCTCTTAATTTGATCACACCTTGCTTGCATTGATCTTGGTGCTGCCTCCAGCTACTGCAGCACCTCCAGCGATTAACGGACAGAGCGACAAGGATGTGCTGCTGGAGCTCACGGACTTCCTCCAGGTGCAGAACCCGATAAACAGAGGCGTCTACGATGGCTGGTCGGAGTCGGATGCCTCGCCGTGCCACTGGCATGGTGTCGGGTGCGACCCCGCCGGGCACGTCGGCCTCCTGGACCTCTCGAACTCGAACATCTCCGGTCCATGCTTCGGCAACCTCTCACGCCTCACCCGACTCACTCATCTAGACCTCTCGGCAAACAGCATCACCGGTGAGCTCCAGGCTGATCTTAAACGCTGCCGCTCTCTCCAGTACCTCAACTTATCAAACAACCTCATCGGGGGCACCCTCGACGTGTCTAGCTTGATCAACCTGCACACTCTAGATGTATCCCAGAACCGGTTCCAGGAGACGATCAGCGTAAACTTCCCGGCAATTTGCGGTAACCTCACACCCCTTAGTGTCGCGAGCAACAACCTGACAGGCCGGATAAATGGTCTGTTCGACGGCTGCTCAAAGCTCAGGTGTGTTGACCTCAGCTGGAATAGCTTCAGTGGCACTGTTTGGCCAGGCGTTTCCAGATTCACACGGTTCAAGGTCGACAACAACAACCTCGAAGGGCTGGCTCCTCTCATCAACTGTATTTACGACAGGATGCAAGCTACAGCACCTGAACATTGCTAGCAACCGCTTCCGTGGAAATTTCCCAAGCTCCATTGCCAATTGCACCGGTTTGAACTTCCTATCTGTTTGGAATAACAGCTTTGCTGGTCCCATACCTACAGCAATTGGCTCACTTGCAGGCCTGCAGGAATTGGTTCTTGCAAGCAACCGCTTCGATGGAAAGATACCACCTGAGTTGCAGAACTGTACCGGTCTAAAATATTTGGATATAAGTGACAACGGTTTTGTAGGGGAGATACAAGAAGTGTTTGGAAAATTGAATAACCTAAGGAACCTATTGCTGCAGGAGAATAACTACAATGGAGGCATCATCTCCTCAGGCATCCTCCAATTGCCACACCTGTCCATGCTTGATCTCGGATACAACAAATTCTCTGGAGAACTACCCAGGGAGATCTCAAGAATGAAGAACATGAAAGTCCTCATGCTTGATGTGAATAACTTCTCCGGTAGTATGCCACCGGAATATGGCCAACTTGTCAGGCTCCAAATATTGGACTTGTCATACAACAGCCTTTCTGGCCGGATTCCGCCACAAATTGGTAATCTCACATCGCTTCTATTGTTGATGCTGACTGAAAACCAACTTTCAGGTCAGATCCCGAAGGAGATAGGGAACTGTAGTAGCTTGCTCTGGTTCAACATTGTTGGGAACAGGCTGTCCGGAGAAATCCCGCCAGAGATGGCAAACATTGGGAGCAACCCCAGTGCAACCTTCACGGAGAATCAGAGGAATCACGATCAGTTAGAGCCTATCACAAACAAATGTCAGGCTATAGACCGGTGGGTTCCAGCAAGTTATCCACAGTTCAACTATGTCAGATCACTGATGATGTCTCAAAAGAACTGCCTCACTATATGGTCCCGGTTCGCAATGGGATATAACCCTCTTTCGGTGTCCTCGCCACTGCGCACAGCACTAGGGTACGTTCAGCTGTCTGGAAATCTTTTGTCGGGAGAGATCCCATCATCAATTGGTAGAATGAGAAGCTTCAGTTTGCTTGTCCTTGCTGACAACCGGCTCTCTGGGCACCTTCCATCAGAGATTGCACAACTTAAGTTAGTAGCTTTGAATGTGTCGAACAATTATATTTCTGGTGAGATTCCCGCTGAGATTGGCAACTTGGATTCCCTTGAGAGCCTAGATTTGTCTTGGAACAACTTTTCCGGCTCAATTCCAACAAGCCTGAACCAACTCACTAAACTGAGCAAGCTCAACTTATCCTACAATCCACTTCTCTCCGGCAATTTGCCTGCAACCGGTCAGCTCTCCACCTTCGATGAGCAGTCATTCGTTGGTGATCCGCTAGTGTGTTTGCATCTACAAGAAGATTCCAGATGTCATTCAACCCCGAGCCATGTTTCAACCTATGGTTATGAAAAGCATCCCACAAATGAAGAGGTCGTTGTGACAGTAGTTGCATTCCTCGTGTTCTTCTTTGTCACTTTTGTGATTAGAGAACTTCAGAACTTGATGTATTTGTACTATATTGCATTACTTAAAATTGCCAATTGTGTAGCATCTTGGCAATAAAAAAACCAGCTCTGTGTTACACCTAAGTTAAATAAAAATATAAGGTAGAAGAGGGAGAGACCAAGGAAGGTGAGAAATGTCATGGGCTACTCCATGTATGATGGCTCCTTCACATGTACTGAAAGCCTGCTTCCTACTATAATAATGAATGGGCAGAGCACCTGCCTCTTATCGCTCAAAAAACATGTACTGAATTTCGGCGATGCATAGCATGTTGCACGGTTTGCATGATAACGCCTTGGGTAATGCCTCTTCGGAGAAGATTGTAGGACGGCCACAATTTGCAAAGTCTTACTCTAACAGATCATGACAGCAAGTACCTAGGCCAAAGCTAGGTAGCATGCGCAGCGGACCTAACGTATGTTGACAGTGCTGCATGCCCTGCATGCGCAAAATCTGCTAGAAAGTCAGATCGGAATATTGGACTCGATCAGTGAACCATATTTTTTTCGAACAATATCGGGGTGGCGTGTACCCACCTACTATGTTATCGAACGAGTAGGTCACCTTACAAAGGATAAGTCCGGCATACCAGACCAAGAGTACAAGGGAAGAGCAGAAAAGAGGAGGTCTTTTACGGTATACAATACCACCTAATGGTGATACGGTAGTATTATCGGGTTTTTCAATTTTTACTATAGGTAAAATGGTAATTTGCTTGATGTATATTATTTGGAAAAATTTCGCCAAGGTTACATAAAAGACTTAATTTCATATATTACAACAATATTATCTTCTATATTTCGATAATATCCATATACTACTATACCACCCATGAATACCACCCATACCACACTAAAAAACCGTGGTAATTAATTAATCTCAATCGAGATCCTCGTGACATATGTCCTTTTTATTACATACGAGTCCTTTTCAACCGTGGTACAGGATGGATTGTGCCCGTAAAAACCTCAAAAAGCACAGACAGATTACAGACAAGACGCGAGGTAATCTCGCCACGCGACCCAAAGCTGACTTGTTTTCTTGTATCTGCAGGTCCAAGACGACATATCAACCTGCACACGGCGGAGCACTTCCTTGGCGCCGAGACGTTGCTCATCAAAGATGAGAGTGTTTCGAGCTTCCAGATGTGCCAAAGCACCAGGGAATGACGTCCAGGTGAACCGCGCCCGGGAGAGGAGTTCCTTGCCCAAGATCCACGGCGAAAACAATCACCCGTCTCGTGAGTGATCTTCAACAGATGCCAGACACTCTTCGCATTAGGACATAGGGAGAAATATGATCATCCGTTTTTAGAGAACCATCACAACATTCACAGTAGCTTTCTTCCAGTTCACTGATGTTCCTCCTGTACAGGAGGCGCGTATTAAGCCGACTGGTGTAGGAGCCACGCAAAGAATTTGACCTTAGTGGGGAGCTTAGTTTCCCAGAGGCGCGGCATCACGATTCGTGATCCCGGTGTCATGTCCCCTGAAGGGCGGCGGGACATCCTTGGCACTGAAGGGTTTAAGAGGGCGAGCGAGCACTGGCGTCTGGAGCATCAGTGAGACGTCTGGAGCATCGATGAGAGTTACTCCAGCTTTGGTTCCCGTGATCCATCGAATTCTCGCTTGCCGATTGGTGACGAGCCGCGACGTCTTCGACGAAGACAGACAGGAAGTCTTTTGACTCTATGGTGGTGTTGGTGTCCTGGTGCCTTTGGCTTGAAAGAAATGCTCGCACGTTTAACCGTAGAGAGAGAAACGTTGGTCACCTGCTACATATTGACAATGAACTTAACAACCGGGTGCTTGCTCGCCATCGTAGTGTCTCTGTTTTTCTTCACAGTAGCTTTGCATGTTCAAGGTCGCCCATCAGAATCGGGTAATAGCTGTAACGCATTTTGTAATGGTCGCGTCTCACGGCGAGTTGCGAGTCATTGTCCGAATGACTTGCAGGGCGCATAACTATTTTCTTCCTCTTAATGAATCACGTGATAGGCACGGTCGCAAAAGAGTTACTCCGAGAAGGCAGGCATTGAGCATGTCCTTTTCTTCCGGAGCACACCTAGTGAGGTGGGGGCGGAGGTGATCCTGTAGGGGCAGTGAAGGCGGCCGCCACTCATGATGTAAGTGGGTACCCAATGGTTGACCCAATTGTGACCCAACCTATCAATAAACATGTGTTTTGGTTTGGGTCGACCCGTACTATACTAACTTTGCGTCTTGGTTTTAGATTGACCCAAAAAATAACACCAGCTCTTGTGTGCTCGACCACCACGTTCCTGGCGGCGTCTCGTTCCTGCCGGCGACGGAGACGCAAGCGAACCCAACACTGTCGAGGAGTCCCAGGGGCTGAAGAATGCATAGTCTCGTCGAGAATTCGAGATCCTAGATGCAGGAAACATTCATGGAAATTTGACGAATAAAATGGAGCAACAAAGTAACTAATCAACGATTAACATGATATTTGCAAGGCAACAAGAAACAAATTGGGCCAAATAAATCTGTGAAAACACGCAGTGAGAGAAGGAATAAAATCAGTTAGCGAAAGCAGAAACTAAACACTCACAAGCATGGTGGGACAGGCAATCCAAAATTGCCCAACCAAGCAGACGCCCAATTGTGCGATTTTGGGGAAGGAAAAGAAATTGGAAGAGAACAGACGAAAGGAAAAATAAAATCAAGTAGCAGCAATCTAGCAAGACATGACACTCGGCACGGGAGCTCCTTGCGGCAGTCTCCAGATGCTGCAGCGACGCTTGACGACCAATCCGATGTCGGTTCTGCAAGAGCTCCAGATGTTGCATCGACGCTTGAGAAAGATCTGATGGGTGCGAGTGTGCGACGGTGTTCGATGGCCGCAGGACAGCGACAACAGCTTTTCTGTGGAGCCACGGCGTCCGGTGGGGAGAGGGCGACAGCGGCTCTTGATGAGCGCGTTGAACTCCAGGTGGGGAACGGAGCCAGCCATGGCGGAGCGGGCGCGGGTTGTCGCGTGGCTGCGTGGTACACCGGCCAGATTTGGGCGACGTCCATCAGGGGCGGGCCGAGGAGACGCAAGCACCCACGCGCTCAGGCGGCAGATCGGTGGCGGACATGGCTGCGCCGCTGCAAGCAGCGAGGTCGGGGATTCGTCGTGTGGGGTGGGGATCGATTGATTTGCTGGGTTTCCCGGACACCATTTGACACTGTTTTTATTTGGGTCGGCCCAGTAGGTATTTACACCAAAACTTGATTCTGGGTATTGGGTTGTTGGGTCGACCCAGGAAATTCTGCATCCTTAGCCGCCACAGAAATCTCAGGATGGATGCAGTGTGAGTACAAAGCAGGGAAGTTTCTGTAAGACTGGTGTTGAGCAACCACCTGTCGTGCCAGAAGGCAATGGTGCGGCCGTACCTGACCCTGACGAGGGTAAGCAATCTGTATCGATTCGGGGAGCTCTTCCTTGACCATCCTTGCAGGAGCCGAGCGTAGCTCAGATGGCAAGCCTCCACGGTGGTGTGAGGTTGCCTGCGGTTCAATTCTCGGGAATTGCACTGCGTGTCTCTCGAAATTTATTTCCGTGACGCGTGTGTGCGGTGGTTGGCCAAGGATAGCTCTTGGATGGTCTTGTAAAAAATCTCACGTCGCGCCTTATATCACGTGTCTTGTATGGGTTTTCCGATCCTTGCGATGAAAGAGTATGCGTCCTGCGTTGCAAGGTCGTTGGAAACGTTGATGTGAACCGTACCAACCAGGGTATAGTGTTTACGTACAGATTGGTCATTGGTTTCTTTTTCATTGTATCTTTTGTAAAAATTATCTTAGCTCAAATTAATTTCATGGTATGGTGTTCATAACATGCTCTGCACTGTCATACTCCTAGCGTTAGATTTTTCACTTTGTTCATTTCACTAGATTTTTAGAGTAAAATCGTAGTCGGTTCTCAAACCACTGTATCATTCCCATTCACAAACTCATAAAGTGTGTCATCGGGTCCCTGATCGCTGTTCGGATCTCACTGCAAGTCCAAACAGGTGTGAAACAGTGATTGTGCCGAAATGGTCCGCCAGCTTGGACTATTGACGTGGAGAGGTCAGCCGAGTCAACAATCGCTCCTCCGTCCACCGTGAGCACTCCAGCTCGAACGTTGTGACACGGGCGGCGACAACGGCGAGTTCCGCGCCAGCTGCTCGCCGCCGCCGTCATCCCGAGGCAGTGCCGCGGCCCGACCCTTCCTCCCGCGCGCGGGCGCCGCCTCCACCTCCGCCTGCTCCTGCGACGTCGGTGGCGAGCGGCGGATCCGCTCCTTGATGTCCATGTGGCGTGGCGGCCGTCCGCAAGTGTTGAGGTAGCACCGGCGAGCAGGAAACGTGGGTGTGGCGCCGCCACGGCGGGAGCCAGCCGCAACGCACGGGAACAGGGGCTCCACGCGGGACGCGGCCCCGAATGGACGAACGACCAGCGGGATGCTTCCTGCGATTGGCGAGGCGTAGCAGTTCGATGATTCGATCCTGTTGGGCGTTGGGGAAGGCAACGATTTAGGTGGAATAATGGACCTTAATTCCAATGGTGCCGCTCGTCCATGCTCAAATCGAGTTGAAAATAAACAAATTCATGGAGGCCAAGCCCACCTCTGTGCACTCTGCTACAATCGAGGTGCAAGTAACAGCTCTTCCACCGTGCCGCCGATGGGGACGGGCGCCAGCCTCCTCCTCCGTGACGGCTTGCGCGCCGGCCGCGCGCCGACGGGGACAGGCGCCAAGGGACGGTGCGAGCGGCGGCCGCCGCCACGTTGCCTCCTCCGTGTCGGCCTGGCACCCAGGCAGGACGGGCGCCGGCCGCACATCGGCGGGGACTGGCACCATGGGGGAGCGGGCGCCGACCTCGCGCGAAGGTGGGATGCGCCCCCCAGCTGGCCATGGAGGAAGAGAAGCGAAGATGAACAGAAAGATATGAACAGAGGGTGCTTGGTAGATGGAGACGACTGCCACGTCTGTACGTCACGTCGTCACGGTCACGGGTAGACCCGTTTGGACTTACAATGAGACCCGAACAACAATTAGGGACCTGACACACTTTGTGTGTTCATGGGCGAGATGAACGCAAGTTTGAGAACCAGCTATGCATTGTACTCTTTTATCAACTTCTAGCGTTGAATTTTGAAGCGCACGTTTTAGAATATGCAATATGTTAGATTCGAACCCACTTAGGTTAGGCCTCGAAGCGAGCGAGACGGTCAAAGGGGCCCGATTGGTCGGCACACTTGCTCGGCCCGATGCTTCATCTTTTCGTCTATCGGCATCTGCTGTCCGCCACTTTGTTGTAGCCTTCATCGCCTGACTGGTCTCGCAGACTCAAGTCTTGAATAAAATCAATGTCGATGCTTTGTATCAAAGAACTCAAGAAAGGCAGCGTGTCGCGCGGTAGCAGAGCTCGACCGCCAATTTTGGGCGCCGTCGGTGGTTGTTATGGGGATGTCGGACCCAGAAACTTTGGAAGCTATGGCGGTAAGAGAAGGGCGCTTGCGATGATCTAGCGCCACAGAGGTTCATGATTGCGTCGATAATGCAGGAGTTGTGAAGAGCATCTCGGGTCAGCCTCTGGAGGGTGGGGGTGGGTGGTTGGCGGGTGGGCGGTGGAGCCGCCGCCGAGGCTGACGGAGGCGGCGAGGGTGGTGGATCGCCGGGAAGCAGCGGGAGGAAGAAGATGTTGATGGACCTTGGTGGGCTATAATTCGCTTCGTCTTCCGGAAGGAGATAGGATCCCCGTCGTTCGGGGTGATGAGGCCATGAGGGTAAACCAGCTGGCCGGTAGCTACAGTCCGAGGAGGGGTCGTCTCAGGCTCGCAGCCACCGCGCCAGCTCGGGAATAACCGAAGAGAGCCAGGGGCGCCGCCTTTGTTCCGATCACAGTGCGGCCTCATGGGCTCTTGCCACCGATCTGCCCGCGGATTCGGCCTGCTCGCGACGGTCGCCGCTCTGAGGTCAGGTACGACTTCTGCTACTCTGTGTTTCAATTCCATGTTTGCACTGAAACGGATTAAATTCTACCGGTTGGTCACCAGATTAGGTTCAAGTGTGCAGCAATGCCGAAACAACTCTGAAGTCTGAACCTGTTACAGTTTTCCTCCTGAACTTGGGAGTTCTGTTCTCCAAGTCTATCTATACAAATAACCACACAAGATAGACCTATCTGAACTATGACATCAATATGCAAGTCAACGAGTAAAATGCTTAGCGAGAGCTGTCTTATTGTAAACAATACATTCGAGAATTAGTACATAACAAAGTACTGCAATAAAGTTGGATATTCTTCTCTTGTAACTTTGTAATCCTGTGAGCAACTGAAGATAAAAGCAGACTTCATTATAGTAAAACAGAAATACCTTACTCGAAATGACTCATCAATATAAACTGATGTTGCCTTTGCAGTTAATGTTTCACACAAACTCCACAAGTAGAACGGCTGCACATCCTGGAATTCACTTATCATGTACAGTTAAGGTAAGACTCTTACACTGTTGCAAAATTATGGAAACCCATGGAGCTGTGTTGATAAAAGGTAGTCATTGAACATCTAACGGCCTTCAAGCACCGTGAGGCTCATGTCATTCATGGACAGCACCCTGTCGTCGCTGCCTCTTCCAGGTTCGGCATCCCTACGTGCAAAATACATAGGCTGCAGTGGTATTGGGAGTGGTGTGGTTTTACTCTCTAGCATGAGCACAACTGTTGACATGAGTGGCCTACAGTTCGGACTGTCTTGAGCACACAGAAGTCCTATGTGGATGCATCGTGAAACTTCTTCAAAGGAACAATTCTCCTTAACAGATGGGTCCACCAAATCTTCTGATTTGCCATCTTTCCATAAGTTCCATGCCTGAATAGAGATTTTTTCAATGACCTAATATATTCAGTTACTAGGTTGTGGTACTAGATTGAGAGCATCACAAAACTTACATAGACTATCAGATTAGGAAAATCCATGACAAGATGCGGTGAGCTGATCTTTAATCCACTCACAATCTCCAATAGTAGAACACCAAAGCTATAGGTGTCAGACTTGACTGAAAATATACCTTCCATTGCATATTCAGGGGACATGTAACCACTGCACAAATGAGACCAAACAAGTCATCAGCACATGCGGTCTGCATAATTTGAATAAGTACAAGATAAATCCTCTGAATAATTTGAGAAAATGAGTTATTACTTACTATGTCCCTACAACCCGGTTAGTATTTGCATAGTGCTGATCACCACAGAATATTCTGGCCATACCAAAGTCTGATATCTTAGGGCTCATCTCTTTATCCAATAAAATGTTGCTTGCTTTGAGGTCTCTATGGATTATAGTTAATCTTGAGTCCTGATGGAGGTACATAATTCCTCTTGCTACCCCTGGATTATCTTGAACCTTGTTGGCCACTGGAGCATTGCTTTTCTTGCAGAGTCTGATGGAACAAGGTATATCAGAAGGGTATGTGCATTTATTATTTCTAAAATTAAACAATATGGAAAAAATAAGAAATAGGATATACCAAAGAGGAAGTAATCCAAACTTTTGTTGGGCAAGTACTCATAAACTAACAGCTTCTCATCTTCAAGAATACAGCAACCGAGCAGCTTAACGAGGTTCTTGTGTTGCAACTTCGCAATCAAGACTACTTCATTCCTAAACTCCTCGGTGCCTTGCCCAGAACCTTTGCTAAGTCTCTTGGCTACTTCTTTGGTGCCTTCCAACATTCCCTACAATTTAGTATATAAAACCATTCCTTACAATTTAATAATTCAAAATAAGAATTATTTCCATGAATATAATTTTCAATTTAATTTTTTTACTAGTACCTTGTATACTTTGCCAAAACCTCCTTGCCCAAGCATATTGTGGTCAGAGAAATTGTCTGTTGCTGTGACAATGTTTTCAAAGCTAATAAATGGGAACTCTATATTCTTGTCCCCCAGCTTCATCAGTAGAACTCATGTATTCTAGCATCATTCTCTTTTGAACTTTCTTCTTTTGCAGTTTGCCTGAATAGAAACATCGATGGATTCCTTTTTTTTTCATCGCTTACAAACATAAACATAGTTTTTTATATAAAAACGAGGTTCTTTTCTATATATGTACCTCTGCTTTTACATATCCGGACAAGGGCTACCAATGTGAATAGCATTAGACATGCTATGACTGGGAGTAAAATCTTCAGCAAATTGCTCTTCTTTTGAACTGTACATGAAAATGTATCCCGTCAGAATTCACTGCATCAAGGATTTCTTGCAATTGTGTGAGTTTCCTTTGGAGGGGTTCTATGACTGATCAGTTAAGACTTTATGGCACTCACTCAGCTTTTTTAAATGAATCATGTAGGAGAGTTTCCAATTATATTAAAAGATGAAGCCCAGACTCGGTATAATACAATAAATGGAAGAAAAAAAACAACACGAGCAAAATGGATTTGGATGTCAGCTTGAATGCTCATACATAATTTACTGCTGCGAACGAAAGTGAATCTGGTAGTTGTTAAACTTCTTGTTTTTCTTTGGGCTACTTCAGCACATAATAGGAGATATGGTATGATGTATGGTTTATTTGATCCCAAATTTTATTTTGTTTAAAATACATTAAGGACATGAACAAATTTGAAATAAATCCTGAGTTGTTTTTCTTACTAGGATCTTATGAGTAGTCTTTGAGCCAGCACTACTTTCACATCCAGGAAAAAAGGATGAAGCATACCAGGGGATTCTCCTAGCCGGATGTATAAGTTCTCTAGAAAGATGGATTTCTCCATGTCCATGAGATCCCCTGTCCAAACCAAACACCTCGATGTGTCGTCCAGAATGCCAGCATTGCTTAGATTGGCGTAGGCATATGCCACACACGAGCAATTCCTTGTGCACTCAGCTGCACACTGGTCGAAGCTTCTATTCCTAATGTGCAAGAACTTGTCAGGAACCTTCATATTAGGCATGGTTGTGAAATAGCTCTCCTTTCCACATTTTAGCGCTTCCTTTCTCCGGCATCCTCTGGAGAAGTTGAGCTGGTCGACAACCTCGAAACCGTCAAGGCAGTGGCATGTCGGGATCGCCTCTGGTCACAATAGCCAAACGGGCCACAAGAGGCATATAGATCGCAATCAGCAGTCGGACGCTGAAAGATGACTGCCCACGACGATGAGGAGTTCCAACTCAGCAACCTCAACTTGCCAGTGTAGTCTAATGAAAAACGCATGTAGGGTGAGCCAGGCGAGATTGTGTACTTGTATAAAGTACAATGTCCTATGTGTTGATCATTACTTGGTACATGATGATGGAGCTACCATTGCTCTGGTATGTGCCACCGGTTACTGAAACACCATTAGCAATAGAGAAACGGATGTATGGCAAAGTCTTGTTCCAAATGAACATCTGAAGGTTCAAGGGGGATCCATGCCTAAGTGATATCACCAGTTGATGGATCATCAGGGCCTTTCCAAAAGAAGCTTGTTGCCGCGACTGTGCTTTGTAGCTCAGGATAAACCTCATGGTTGGAAGCATTGTGTCAGTCGGGTGATCAAAGCTTTGCCATATGTATGTGCCGTTGGGCAACTGAAGGGCAAAGTTTCCAGAGTTGAGAATTACAGAAGCTCCAGCACCTTCCCTTCTTGTGGTTGTGGTGTTGTTCGCCGTCGTCCAAAGAGTGCGGCCTTGGGAATCTGACAGCACCAGCTCTGAATTGTTGGTGATGGAGAGCTTTGCTGATGAAGGATTGGTGATTGGGCTGTCACGGTTGGCAACCCATACCACGGTGTGCTCTGCAATACTGTTGTACCAAATTTCAATGTATAACTTGCTACTCTAATTGGTAGGGAGAAGAAACCAAGAGCAAAATCCCCACCCTTCGAGATGAGCTTGTCTTGGAGGAAGAGTGGCGTTGCTTGTGTCAGCTTGTCATCGGATTGACAAAGCGAAGTAAAGAATATGAGGATGATGAAGATGGAGACATACACACCATGTCCATCAGGCCTATCTCTTGCTCGTTGTCCTATGAAGAAGTGTGGAGAAAAAGGTGGGCAGTGTATAGATGAACAACAATTGGGTTGGTATGGACCTTAAGCTGGAATGAGTGAACGGTATACTTGTTTTTGTTCATCATATCAGAATCACGTTGATGGGTGGGAGTGATGGGAAGTTCTGCAATAATTCAGAGACTAACAGATGAAGAAAGCGAGCTGGACTAAATAAAGAGAGTTCTTGTATGCCCTGTCTGCTATCTTGTTTAGGAGAACCTTTCTTTTGTCTTTTTTTTGAAAGACCGGAATGATTCCGACTTTAATTAATAAGAAGGAGAGAATAGGCGCTAGAGGCGCCTAAGTACACCGTCATAGCTCTGCAACTAGAAAGAAAGAAAATTACAGCGATTACTCACTACTTTGATTAACAACTAAAGCCGCTAAATGCTTAGCTCCTGCCAAAACCCAAAGACGAGCTGTGTCCTTGATGTCTTCCAAAATTCGTGCAACTGATCGGTCCTTGTTATTGAAGATCCTATTGTTCCGCTCACACCAAATCTTCCAAGTTACCAAGATTGCCAGTGAACGCGAACCCCTTGTCATTGTGTCCATAGAGCTTCCAGCGAGATCGGCAAACCAACTCACAAAATCAGCTTTGTTGTTCCAGGATTCTGACTTCAGAGAAGTCCTTCCACTTTCAGACACCCACCGCGCGCCAAATTGAACATGATATTGGGCACTCCACAAAGAGATGATTGGCTGTTTCAAGGTTTCTATAGCAAAGCTGACAGAAGTAGGAGTTTGGCCATTCCCTAATCAACAACCTGTCAGCAGTCCAAACTCTATTTTGAAGTAGTAACCACATGAAAAATTTGCATTTGGAAGGAGCCCAAACTTTCCACACTATCTTGGGAAAAGAAGAGAAAATACCCCCCTCAAACTGCATTTCGTAAGCTGACTTCGCAAAGTATTCTCCTGAGGTTGTTCTTGTCCAGACAATGATGTCCTGCTCCATGTTCTGACCGTCAAAATTGACATCCTCAATGAGACCCCAAAGCTTGACAAACTCATCCAGGAGAGGTACTGTAAAGTCATGCATGACATCCCTAATCCATTGATCATTGGCCAAAGCCTCTGCCACCGATCTCCTTTTCCTCTTGCTGTGATTAAACAACTCTGGGAATTGAATGGCAGGCGCCCCCCCATCCAGCCAGTTAGAGAACCAAAAACTAGCCATCTTCCCATTGTTCACTGTTACCTTTGTCGCTGTGGCAAAAAGTGCCAAGTCCAACTCATCAACCGGCAACTCCATACCAACCCAAGGACGATCAGGATACTTCCATTGAAACCAAAGCCAGCGTAGGCGAAGAGCTCTACTGAATGCTGCAAGATCAGTGATTCCCAGTCCTCCTCTGTTACTCGGCCTTTGCAATCTGGCCCAACTTACTTTGCACTTCCCTCCGTGTAGCTGCTGGTTACCTGCCCAGAGAAAACGCCGACGGACTTTGTCGAAAGCTTTGATGAATTGCTTTGGGGGCTTGATTACAGTCAGCAAATAAACTGGCAAGGAGCTGAGTACAGAACGCACTAGAACTCTTCGTCCCCCCGGGTTTAGCAGTTTACATTGCCAACCGGACAGTTTGGAGATTGCCTTGTCATGTACTCCTTGAAGATGCACTAAGCGTAGCCGGCCCAGCACAATTGGAATGCCAAGAGAAATTATAGGAAAACCCACTCGATGGCCTGGAAAGGAGCCAAGGATCTCATCCAAATTCAAGCCCCTGACAGTGAATCGCTGCAACTGTGCTTTTTTGCAAATTAATTCTAAGACCAGTTGCATCTCCAAACTTCTTCATGATGTCAACAACCATATCAACATCTTGTTTTATGGGGTTTATGAAGATGACAGCATCATCGGCATATAGGGATAATCTTAGTTTAGCATGACGTAAGAACCTTTCTTTTGTCAAAACTGTTGCAGCCTAGGTGTTGCGGTGTGGGTCATGTGGTTTGAACGGTGCAGCGTAGTTGCTGCGATGTTGCTGTTTGTTGGCCGTAGACAATCCGATAAAATAAAGAGCTGTCGAGCAGACAAAGACAAGCAAATGTGAAGTGGTGACTGAAATATATGGTTCCCGGCCAACGACTCCGTTGGTCTCGTATCATGTGATTGCACAGGTAGATATCGTGGCCACTTTTCCTTGTAAGATAAGTCTTTGATAGGTCCATGGGTGGTGGAGCTGTCTGCCGTTTGCTGCGGGCTTTCTTGGCGCTTCGCTCCTCCACCGCCAGTGCCGACCTGAATCTGTTCTCGTGTTCTGTAATTCAGGAGACTAACAGATGAACAAAGCGACGACCTGGACTAACAAGAGCCTCCCATCTCTCTCTTGTAGTAGGTGAGAAAGATAGAGATGGGAGGCTTTATTCTCTTGTTTTTTTGCTATATCCAATTTTTGATGTGGCTAGAAATGGTTTAGAAGTAGCTTGTATCTTCATATGATGGAGTAACACAGATCGAATTACCCCCTGTCGGCATCACGGCGGCTCCCTAGGAGGCGGTGGCGGGCCTCCGCCCGGTTGGTGTCGAGGCGTGCCTGGCAGTGGGTGACTCACGGCGGCAGGGCAGCCTTGGCGTGGCCGGCAGCAGCGGCGCTGCCCTCCCACAACCGGATCCGGGTGCTTTGGCGGGGGTTGATCTACTACTGCCCCCACTTCCGCGAGGTTCCTCTCCACCCTCTTCCTTCGCTTCTGCCGTAGTAGGCTGTTGGCGGCGCATCGACTCGAAGCTTGTGTTGCTCGGATCCGGATCGACCCTCGCCTCCCACCGTCCGGCCTTTGGGGCATCCACTAACGGATCTGGCTGGGTGTTTGGGTCGGAGATCATTGACCAATGCTACTCCTTGTTGGATCGCGGTTGTACACCTCGTCGGCGAGGTCCTCATCTGTGACTAGTCTTCTCACGCCGTCCATGGGGGTGAGTAGGCATGGTCACCGGACGTGAGGAGCAAGGGCCACAGTTTGGGACTCTGGCCCTTTCGGCTCTGGCGGTGTGGCGGCTAAATGTAATGGGTTTTTGGGTTGACTCAAAAATTAATAAAATGAACTAAGACGACATTCCACATAATTCATTTTGAGGAGAAAATAAACTAGAGTAGCATGCTATTGTAATTAATCGGTTGACCCAAAACACTATTGGGTACCCACTTGCATCCCCTGCCCATGGGCATACAACACGATGGATGCCTTCCTTCACCTGTGACTTGGTGCAAGGTGCCCTCACTCCGGGGCTCAAGTGGTGGCGATGCGGTGGCATGGCGCATCGCTTGTCGTCGTGTTGGCACACCAAGACTTTTGTTGTGGCCACCATTGTTGACGACTGGTGGCAATGTGGGCACCCTTTCCTTGGGGTGCTTCATCTTCCCTCGGCCTATTTGCTGAACTTTGCATTGGAATTATGATGTGCAATGGAAGTACCATGTTTGCGTGGGTGGTGCCCCACCTCCGCTTGGGGAGGTGCCCTACAGCTGCACAATCCCGCTCTCTTGGTGTTCTTGGGCTCGCTTCGCCCTTGCCTGTCTTGACGGTGTTTTGAAAGTGTCACGACGGTGCAGGAGGTTCTTGCTTTTGAATCAATCCACTACGAGCCACCTAGTAGCCTTCGTCTTCCAGCTCCATGTGCTCGTGAGTGCTTCGTGCCTTTCCTAGATCTTGGACTTGATGTGCTCTTGGTGCTGGCCTCTTCCTTGAGTTGGCGAGTGCCCTTCCTTGACACCTCTCTTCCATCAACGCATTTCTTGTTGGTGTTGGCATCACATCTTATGTCGGGTGGTGTTTCACCGATCGCCATTCCCTCAAGGCAGGCTTCCTTGCGTTGGATGTTAGTAGGCCTTGGTGTCCCCAGTTATTTACGTGAACAGCCGGTTCGTGTGGAAAAAAACCGCCGGTTACCAGAAACCGGGGTTCACCGGGATGCTCATATTTTAGGTACGGTTTTAGGGTGGGAACCGGACGGTTCATGTACGGACGGTTCACTGAAGAACCCCTGGTCCCCACCAGGGAGATCATCGTGTCCGAAGCTTTGGCTTGCGTATCTTTCACCACCCTTAGTCCCATTTTCATTGAACAACCTCAGATTGAAGGTGTCATCGGATCGGCGTAGCTATGGCGCGAGGGTGCAATGGTCATGGTTTCAATCGGAGCATGTTGTTTGATGGAGTCACAATCTGAGATCGAAAGTTCTTAGATGGTCCTTGATTTGTGTCCCCTCTTTTCATGTTTGTGTCCAGTTGTACTCTCTATTCATGTAATATGTGGTTTGCCACATTTATTAATGAAAAGTTTAGGCTCTTCAAAAGAAAAAAAAAGTAACACAAGATTCAATTTTGTGCTCAGTTGCTTCTCTATCTTAAGATCTGATTTTTTAATATTGGAGCTATTTTTTTATTATTTTAGGTCTCGTGGTTGGGCTGAGATTGCAGGTGAAACTGTACATTCCAAATTTATTTTTAATGACATAATAAAAACTATATACATTTAGAAAATAAAAAAGATTTAAAATCTTGGAACGAAGGGATAACATGTTTAATTGCCAAAGGCGGCAAGGGTGTAAAAAAAATATGTTTTTTCATTACGAATTGCATCATGCATGTGACCATGCAAATTTGTAAGTAAGCAGAAATGAAAAACAGAGCAGGCTAGCCGCAAGAGGCAGAGCAAAGGCAAGGCACGGGAACAGACTAACAGTGCGTACCTGGTGAGCCGGCAAGCCGGAGATGGAGGTCCTCGCCGATGCGCACGTATTTCGCCATATCAAGTAGTTCGCCGAACCACAGCAAGCACCTTGACGAATCGCCCCCGCCTATGGAGCTGCTCAAGTTGGCGTAAGCGTACGCCGTGCACGAGCAGTTGCGGCGGCACTCCGCCGCGCAGGCATCGAAGCTTCTGTTCCTGGCGAACACCGGCATGGAGGGCGTCTTCACATACTGCAAGACCGAGAAATGGTCTCCATCGCCGCATCTGAGCAACTCCTTCCTCGCACATCCTGCTGACGGGCTACTCCTGTTGGGCTCGAAACCCTCGGGACACTTGCACGCCGGGATGGCCTCTGTGGTGTCACAGTAGCTGAACGGGCCGCAGGCGGCGTAGTGGTCGCACCCAGCTCCGGGGAATGCTTCCAAGACTGTCCACGCCGATGCGTTGGTGTTCCAAATGGTGAGCTCGTACTTGCCCGTGTAGGTCATCCTGACGCGCATGCCCAGCAATCCGCTTGAGACGCTGTATGTCAGGAGATCCCATCCCCGTCCCCGGCGATTGTCGTAATTATAACCGAGCTTCCATCCATGGGTTTGAAAGAGGTGACCATCCTTCCGTCCCATGCTGCGCTGCGCCATGACAGACTCGACCCATGCCAGATGAAGAACTGAATGCCCGAGCTAACGTCCCCACGCATGGAGAAGTCGCCAGTGGAGGGTCATCAGGGCCCTTCCAAGAAATCAAGCTCATGGTGGAGTGCTTCATGCTCATCCGAAGCGGCATGCTGGCGAGGACGGTGTCGGTAGGATGATCGAAACTCTGCCACAGGACAGTACCGTTCGAAGACTGAAGGACCAGGTTCCCCTCGTTGAGCAGCGCCACTCTTGCTCCTGCGCCACCGGTGGTGGTGATGTTGATTTCCGTGCTCCAGTAGATGCGGCCTTTGTGGTCTGCTAACACGAGATCAGGCCAGTTTGTTACAGCAAGGGTCGTTGTTGTACCATATGCCGATGTAGAAGCGGGTGCTCGAGTTGGTGGGAGAAGAAGCCCAGAGCAAAGACACCATTGTTGGAGACGAGCTTGCCGTCGGGAAAGATGAGGATTTTCCAGGTGCTAGCTGGTCACGGAGACGACGCATAGAAAAATCAAGGGAAGGAGGAGCAAAGAGGAAAGGAAAGTCCAGCCATACACATGCCTTTTCCCTACTGCGCAAGTAAAAGTCCGTGAAGAATCCGAGAAGACATTCTACACCAATACTTAATTAACGGACAAAGGTTGTTAGACTACGCCACGGCTACATGTCCTGAAGATTCACTTCGTGTCACACACAGGGTTAAGCCGCTTACCGAGCGGTTTCTGACTCAAAACCGGCCCGTAAACCGCTCTTACCGCGGTAAGCGAAAAGGCGGTTTACTAGGGTCGGTTCAGCTCAGTAAACGCGGTTTTAGAAACCGGGCGGTGCGGTAAGAGTGGTTACCGTGGTAACCGACCGGTTTTCGTTTTAACACTGGTCACACACCGGTTGAGAGAGAAGGGGGCATGAGACGAATCACTCAATGTATGTGCATGCAAATGAGACGAAATAGATGATCTCATCTTAAAGTTCTTTCGAGATTTAATATGACTATAAATTTTAAACCAAGCGTCAAAACTAAAATCTAAAATCCGATTGTACCATTAGAAATCTGTCAATAAAATCTTCACAACAAGATCTCACTTAACTATATTTTGATAAATTCTTTAATTAATATTTTTAGTGAAGTTTATGTTTTTATAAGAACAAATTCTATGAGCAGAACAAAACAACATTCTTGTCGGGGTTCTCTACCGTGGCAAGTAAATTTATCTGATCGCGTGTCGGATCCGGATGGTTGGCACAAGAGACACAAAGATATATCTTGGTTCGGGCCTCGGAGTAACACCTACGTCAGGTCTCGGGGTCGTGTTCTTATGCCCGGATGTTTGTAGTAGGGGTACAAACTAGTCGGGAGTGGGTTCGAGAGGCGTGTGCATGTGTTGTGAGTGTGGGAATCGTTGGTGTCTAGCCCTAAAATGGATACCTCCTCCCCCTTTTATAGTCGGAAGGGAGAGGGGTAGAAGGGGAATACAAGGTCGTGCTATAGTGCTATAGTGTCGGGCGTCCTTCTCCACGTCGGGCTTCCGTCAGCAGACGTGGCGAATAGCCGTGAACTGTGGTGGAGTTGTTGATGACCGTATGGGCGTCCGAGTGGTTGGCTTCCAGTAGTTGTCGCGGTGGCTTCCCGGGTGCTTCTCCGAGTAGTTCGTCACTGTGGAGGGTTGACCCGTGCCGCCCGCTCGGCAACGAGGGTATACATTTTTCGGGGAGTAGTTGGGTCCCTGTTCCAATGGGATGGTGCGCTAGTGTCGAGATGGGACCACGTCTGCGGTGTGCGTGGCACCTTTGTGCCGTTCGTGGCACTAGTCGTTAACAATGGCCGCCCATGCCTCGACAACGGCGTGTCCCGCCATACGACCGGCATGGGGAAATGGCGCCTTCACGTGGGTTCGTGGAGGCGGGCGTGCAGAGGGCCTACCACACGTGCGGTGGGCCCCGCCCAAGGCTTGACTTCTGCGCGAAGACTTGGCCTGGTCGGAGGTGGAGAACTACTCGTGCAAATGGGTAGTCGTGGCGGGCGGTAACTTGTCGTGTAATGAGTGGTCGCGGTGGAGGCCGGAGGCGGAGAGGTAGTCGTGCGAACCGCTAAGTACTCGAGGCAGGGCAACCTGGTCGCATGGGCCGAAGTACTCGGGAGGGGATATCTTGTCGTCGATGACTGTGTACTCAACTCAACCGTCGCCTTGTTTGATGATCGCCACTTGGTGGGCTCTAGTCCGCACCCTCGTCACTTACTTAGAACAAATTGTATGAACTCACACACATATATTTTTTATTCAATATTTTATATTTTCCTTTTTATTATTCTTCTTTTCTTTATTTTCTTTATTTTATTTTGTTTTTCTCTTTATTTTAGTTTTCATTTTTTATTTTCCTCCTTTCATTTTTGTGAATATGTTTCATCTCAGTGAATTTTGTTCTACATATTTATTTTCACATTCACATAGCGTTTTCATTTGTCTTAGTGAACATTTTATTCCACATATTTGTCTCAAGAAAATTTTTGTTCCACTATTTCTCTTAGTGACTATTTTCTTATTGAGTTAATAGATTGACGTCTCATGATTTATTTTCTTTTACATATTTGTTGTCCTCCTTAAATATTTATTTCCTTCTCCTGTTAGTTCCTCATCTATAATTTGCAATGCATGTTCATATAATTTGTTCTGTATGTATAACTATTTTGTTAAGTAACTTTGTAGAATTTGTTCCACAAGCATACATATTTGTTCTGTTCATTCATATAATTTGTTCGTACGTATAATTTTTTGTTCTGGTAGTTTATATAATTTGTTCCTCCACGTATACATATTTGTTCGATAGTTATAAAATGTATACATATTTGTTGTCATTCATATAATTTGTTCATACATACAATTTTTTTTGTTCCGATAGTTTGTAAGATTTGTTTCTCTGTTTACATATTTGTTCATTAGTTCATATATATAATTTGTTCATCCGTACAATTTTTGTTCCCGTAGTTTATAGAATTTGTTCCACAGGTATAATATTTGTTCTATCAGTTCATATAACTTGTTCTTAGCATACAAGTTTTTTCTCATAGTTTGTAGAATTTGTTCTCCAATTATATATTGTATGGAATATATAATTTTAATTAAAATATGAATACAAATAGTTCATCAAAATATAGTCAAGTAGGATCTTATTTCAAATTTTTATTGTCGAAATCTAATGGTAATCGAAATTTAATTTTGATGCACGTTATGGTGCAATCGAAATTTAATTTTCTCATTTGATTTGATTAATGCTCCATGATTTATTTTTCTTTGCATATTTGTTGTCTCTTTTAAATATTTATTCCCCTATGTAAATTTAGTTCATATAATTTTTTAGTGCGTACAAATTTTTGTTTCAGTAGTTTGCAAAATTTGTTTGACAAGTATACATATTTGTTCCGATAGTTCATATAATTTGTTCGGTATGTATAAATTTTTTGTTCTATAGTTTGTAGAATTTGTTCGAGACATTTACATATTTGTTCTAGTAGTTCATATAATTTGTTCGGAACAAATTTGTTCTAGTAGTTAATTATTATTTTTTTTCAAGAATACAAGAGAGCTGCGTATCTTTGTATTAAGAAGAAGAATAACAGTTTTAACAACACGGGCCATTAACCAAGCGCACACACACACGATGATCTACAAACTTAGAGGATTATACAACCAAATTAGCACTCGAAAGAGAGAGATCCTAATGTTGTGACAAAGCCGCCGGCCAACCGCGCTCAGCAGGCGCCAGCCTGCGCCGGTGATCTTGTTGACATCGTGGTGGTTGTCGTCGTCCATGAATCGCTTCCAGAACCAGTGCTGCTTCCACACCCTCTCCGTCATCTCCTCGATGGGCACGTTTTTGGTCTCCGGCAGGAAGAACAGCACGAAGACCGACATGACGAGGACCCACGCGGAGAAGAAGACGAAGATGGCGTACTTGAGGTGGCAGAGCATGGAGAGGAAGGCCTGCGCGATGACGAAGGTGAAGAGTAGGTTGACGCAGACGGTGACGCTCTGCCCCGCCGGCCGCATCTCCAGCGGGAAGGTCTCGCTGGGGATGAGCCACCCGAGGGGGCCCCAGGACCAGGCGAAGGAGGAGACGAAGGTGCACACCATGACCACCACCATGATCGCCCAGCCGTGGCCGAGGTTGTCGGAGTGGTCGGTGACCTTGATCCCCAGCACCACGACGATGGCCACCTGCGACAGGAACATCTGCACGTCGGCCTCCAGCAGCAGCATCCGGCGCCGACGCGGTCCACCGAGTAGACGGACACCAGGGTGGAGAGCACGTTGACGGCGCCGGTGATCACCGCCGAGTAGAGCGACGCGTCGCTCTTGAAACCCAGCGTGTTGAACAGCACCGGCGCGTAGAACATGATGGCGTTGATCCCCGTGAACTGCTGGAAGATCTGGAGGAGCACGGCGATGACGAGCTGCGGCCGGTTCCGCCGCTGGAGGAGGCTGCGGAAGGGGTGCTTCATCTCCTGGGCGATGCGGCTGGCCTCCACGATCTCGTTGAACTCGGGCTCTACGTTGTCGGTGCCGCGGATCCTCTTGAGCACGGCCTTGCCCTCGTCCAGGCGACCGCGCTCGATGAGGCTGTTGGGCGTGTCCGTCACGAAGAGCGCGCCCAGGGTGAGCAACACGGCCGGGATGCCGGCGAGGACAGCGAAAGCCTCCATCCCCACGGGTGGATCCTGCATAGCATCGCGATTCAGTTAAGTTTCAGTGTCATCTATCAGCGCCGGCCGCTCGCGCACGCACATACGGATCGTGGGTTACGCTGGGACTTGAGGTGCCATAGTTGACGAGGTTTGCGAAGAGGATGCCGATGGTGACGTTGAGCTGGAACAGGATGTTGAGACCCCGCGGATCCTCGTCGGCGCGATCTCGGACAGGAACAGAGGAACGGCCTGCGGCAGGAACCAGGGATGTGTTGATTGTGAAACCAAGTTTGTGATGCAGAATACCACGAGTATTTCAAGTTGTGCAACTAATTTTTTACAGCTTATAAATATCTGTGTGTTTGACAGCTTGTGAAAATAGCATTATTATTCAATGTAGATTTTGGGGAGTTAAGCTTTTTTAAACTGTTTTCGATGCCGTTGCGATGCCTATTGGGCCGTAGTTTTAAAAAGTACCCCAGTTTTTTTCAAATTCCTATTGGGCCATTAATTAGTCCGAGCTTTTCATTAGATGCTCGTTGGGCCCTAACGAACTTGGTGGTTTGATCATAAGCATGCATTCACTAAAAAGTAGGGGAAATATCTATATCCTTGCTACTCCGCCTGCTGAGCATAGGCAGGAGCCAGCTTGGGGACCCTCCACCACCATCCATGGTAACCTCAGCTTCTCATAAAAATTTTGAGGAGGAAGAAAAGAAGGAAGAAGAAGGAAGAAGGAAGAAGAAGAGGCGAGAATCCACTACCATCCGGCGAAGATGGACCTAAAGCCACTAGGGGCTGTGGCTATCCCTAGGCATGAGCCAAAAAGCCTCTTATAACATGTGTAAATTCTTCTTTGGCCCAACAAACATTTATGTCAGAGCGGTGGCTCTATTCTTCCCATGATTTGCGTACACTATGCAAATCACCCAGCAGGCAAGTGTTGAACATAAGCATGCGTAGCACCCTCGCGAGCGGCAAGTCGCAGCTTTCCTACTACGCCTGCTCAGTAGCGACTAGCGGCGGCTAGTGACCTCGGCCGTGAACGGCGGCACTGATGTGCGGGCAGGCCAGCAGGCGGGCGGCCATCTCGATATCTCACACTCCCAAGCGCGGACGTCGCATATGCCGGTGGCGGCAGCATGAGCAGGCGCCGTCGGCGATAATCTTCAGTTCTTCACCCAAGCCAATGATCCCTCCAGCAACAAGTACAAGTCTGTTTTGTTTTGAATCCCCAATCCAGCGATCTTTAATTCTCCATGAGCATAATGTAGATTCAATGCCAAAATGAGTACCGAGATCGAGATGACCCATTGCCCCATTGGCAAGATGATGTTATTTTATACCATTGGCAAGATTTGAAGAATCGATTGCAAAAGTTACCTTCTTTGCCTCGTAGCTATATTACAAATGGTATGTTTCATATCCAATTCAATTATGTTTTGCATATTACTTATCTAATTCATTTAAAATTTACAACTTCTCATGTGTAGTTCAGGTGTCCTTTCTCTTTGTGATGAGGAGCCGATGATGAACAAATCAGCACTAGTTAGGTATTTAACGTACCAAGTTTGTTGTACAAATAGATCTTAAATTGTGATGTACTAGTTTAAATCGTGCATTTTAAGCATTTATATATGGACTATCATTGTTGTGGTTACCGCTATTACGTGACTACTACGAGTGAGTGGTTTAAGTGCTTGCTAAGCGGCCCTAGGCGTCAAAAAAATCTGCTCTGCTACTAGCTCCCAATCCTATCATAGGCCTCCATCAAACTCATTTGTTTTCCTAAAAAAGCTCCTGAATGAACTGATCGCATGGACTGCCCTAGTCTCGCCTGCCCTCACATAATTGCGCTGTGGATGTCCTATATGCCGGCTTGGACTGGGAACCAGCATGATTTGCAGTGCAGCCGTCGGCGATAAGCATCTTGCCATTGTTTAGTCCATGCGGATGCGTGGAAGCTCATTGTTCGGTTCAGTTGTGGCTGCAGATGCAGCCAAAACACTTCTTCAGTTTAGCAACTTCACTTAGGCAGGATAAATGGAGATGCTTGAACTTGATGCACAAGGACGGTGACTAAAATACACACACGTCCTTGTCACGGATGAAAATAACGCTCGAGCATGCTAGCAATCTTGAGACGTTACTGCGAAGAAACCGTAACGTGAAACCGTAACGTGACAACGAAAGGACGAACACCCCGTGCAATAATGAAAACACATCTAGACTGAGAGCAATGAACTGGGCTGACCTTGCGGTAGTATTACCGACTTTTACATAGGTAAACGGTAATTTTCACAAAATAAATTATTTGGAAAATTTTCCCTCGTTGCCCATTAGCGAGACACACCGAATCTTATATTTCATTTCCTATATTACAACAATATCATTTTACATTTCCGATAATGCTAGCAATCTTATACTACCCACTGGTATGACTTGAAATATATTCCTGCCTAAAAAGCGGCGGGTATAAAATTAATCTCAACCATCGGATATCACATAGATCTTTTTCTATTACATACAAATCATTTTTAATCGGTAGTATAAGTCGTATTGTGCACAATTAACATGCAGACTAAACGATGCTTGCTGGCTGGGTTATTTATATATATGTATATATACGTACCTGGTTGGCGAAGCCGACGCCGCAGCCGAGCAGGATCCTGCCGACGATGAGCATGGCGAGGTTCTGGGCGGCGCCGTTGAAGATGACGCCGACGATGAAGACGCCGGCGATGAGCATGGTGAGGCGGCGGCCGAGGCGGCGCGTAGTGTAGGAGGCGAAGAAGGTGGCCGTGAGCCCCGCGAGGTAGAGCGACGACGTGAACAGCTGCAGCCCCTGGTTGTCGTACTTGCAGTAGTTGCTCTCCTTGTCCTCGTTCTTCTTCCGCAGCACCGCCGGGAAGAACTCGCGCAGGAAGTCGTCCATCGACGTCACGCCGCCTTCATACAGTAATTATTACTTAATTATATGATTGACATTATATATATTTCTCACGTCTTTTATTTCAACATGACATCGATTCTTTTACAAGTTCGTTGCCCTGGTGATGCGATATTTTCAAAGATACTAACTAGCTTGCTAGTGATGGCTGCTGGTACTTGCAATATTCAGAGCCACTGAAAATTAAACGAGCCATGAAAGCGTTGTTTCAATAAAAAACTACAGTACGTTTTTTTATACCCATGAAGATAATATATATAATTTTTCTCTTCTGTTCTTGTGTGCATATGTGCATACAGCTTGGGCCATGAGCTATTGTGTAGTACTATGATGTATAAACCTACACCAAGTACATCATTGGGATTGTACATTAGTTCAGGTTCCAGACGAGTGGTTGATTATTATTTTCTGGGTAATTATCTTCTTTTCAGCAAAGATTTATCGAACATGGAAAAAAGACCACAAAATTTTCAGGAAGAAAGTTGCGTCTCGCACCATCCACACTCGTCATCCTTCATATCCTCTGCATGGTCGTAGATTCTTTCCTTTATATTTACTTCTCGCATCTATCATCATTTATATCTCTCCTTTACCTCAACTACCCGCACCGGGACCCACATGTCACTCTCCCTCCTCCTCTCCCTTTTTTCCTTCTTTTTCTCTTTGGTGCTCTCTCTCCTCCGTCCTCGTTTTCTCTGCCCGATCTCCTCTTCCCATACCGAGCTCGCTCCTCCGCCACACCGCTCCCTGCCGGCCTCTCCCATCTCCTCTTCTGCGGACGGCGACGGCGAGCTACTCCTGCTCGGGCTCCGCCTCCTCCGTGTCCCTCGCCGCCCCTCCCGTCCTCCTCGCGGCGGAGTGCCTCACGGCGGCGTGGCTTCTCAAGGTCGCACCGGGCGAGGAGCTCCCAGCAGCGAGTCCGGAGTCTGCGCAGCAGCCCTCCTCACCGGCCTCTATCCCCATCTCCCCATCTCCCAGCTTTGGCCGACGGCGTGTGGGCGCCGATGGGCTCCAGTGACCTCAGCGGCGGCCCAGGTTGCTCCTTGCCCGTCGGCGGGCGCGTGAGCTCACCCGCGGCCGCGAAGGAGCAAGGCGCGTGGAGGAGCTCGCGGCGGCGGGACGATGCGGCATCGAGGAGCGCGGTGAGCTCAAGGTCGGCTCCCTCCCGACCTCCAGTCCTCCTCGGCCTCGTCCGCTCCGCCGCCATCTCGCCGTCATCGGCCTCTGCTCTCCTCCCCCTCTCTCATGGCGGCGGATGGCGCGAGGTGCGACGGCGGAGCTCGCCGCGCATCGTCCTCCTCGTGTCTGCGGGGACTACGACGATGACCGTGCTCGGACGGCCACGAGAGCTCCGTGGCTGGGGGCGGCCTGCATCGGCGGAGGTGCTCTGCGTGGGAGCGGAGGCGGGAGGTCGTTGGGGCAGCGGGGGCACGTGGTGGGCCCGTCGCCTCCGAATCCACGGAAAACCCGTCCCGGATGGAGGAGGCCGCTGCGGGGCCGAAACCGGATAAAGGCCCGGTGTGGGATGGTCTCAACAGGCAACATGCGTTGACTAACCAGCCTGTTAAAGCATGTGGCTAGCTCACATCATGATCTTTTCTGCCATAGAAATAATAGTCAAGAAGGATTCATATGAACTTGTAGTTTTTGAGAACAAATTAAGCTTGAAAGGAAAATATTCAAAATGGCAAATTTGGAATATCTTCGAATCTGATGTTAATGGACGCATTGATGGGTATAGTAAAACTATATTAACTCTCTTTGAAGTTTGCGCTTATCCGTTTGGGTCACAAGAAGATGAACAAGCTCGCAAAATTTCATGGAGTACCATACCCAATTATCCATAGAGTATATATTATGTATATATATACCCAATTTGTCTCTTCATGCAGGAGGAATTTCGCATGATTCCTGGAGCCAGCTCTGTAGAAACAAGCACGAGGAGACGGAGAGATGAGGAGCTCGCCGGGCGTACCTGAGATGCCGACGTCGTAGCCGAACATGAGGCCTCCGGTGGCCGCCATGATGCAGGAAATGATCACGATCGGCGTGATCTTGGCTTCGAACTCGACGCCGGACGGCGCCGACACCGAGAACCCTCCGGCCGGCATATCTTGGCTAGTAACTTCCTGAGGCAACCTCTCCGATGAAGCTCTCCCTGGGATGGGAGTACTTACAGGTGTTCGTATCCACACACAACCGCTCGCTGATGAGGCCGGAGCGGAGGAGATGACCGCAAGGCTCCCAGCCTCTCCCGGTTTATATAGAGAGGAAGCCCGGCTCCTCGGAGAAATTTCAAACAACCCATCCAACCGGCCAGATGCCGCCACGTCACCGCTGCGGGAATAGTCAAGAGGGACCCACCACCGGAGGAGTCCGCTACGGGCCTCGGCCTGGCTCCCGAGATTCTCGAATTTTTTCGATTTTTCAAAATAAATTGCCAAACCAAAAATTTAGAAACTAGCCACCACCGTCATACCAAACGACGGTTTGCTTGCCACCGCTGAGCGGCGGCTGGATCATCTGTTGGTGGTAGGTGGGATAGGCACCAACCGCCGTTCTCAACGGCGGTTACGCGCATGTGGGCCCGCCACTCAACCGCCGTTCAAAGCGCCGGTTGCCACCAACCGTCGTTGAAAACGGCAGTGAGCCCGCCTCTCTCTCTCTCTCCTCCCGTGATTGCGAGCACCTCTACACTCTGGGTCGTATTTTTTACACTTCTTTAAGTTTAGAAATGGTTTAAACATATTAGGAAATAATTTATAAATATTAGAAATAGTTTAGAAATATTAGAAAATAATTTCAAAATATTAGAAATAGTTTAGAGATATTAGAAAATAGTTTTGAAATTCTAGTTATTTTTAGAAATTGTGGAAGATAGGTCAGAAATTCTAGGTTTTCACAAGTTCTAGAAAATAGGTTAGACATTCTAGTTATTTTAGAAATTCTAGAAAATAGGTTCGAAATTCTAGTTTATTTTAGAAATTTTGGAAAATAGGCTAGCAATTGAAGTTTTTTTAGAAATTTCGGAAAATAGGTTAGAAATTTTAGTTTTTATAAATTGTGGAAATTAGGTTACAAATTCTAGTTTCTTGTAGAAATTCGGAAAATAAGTTAGAAATTTTATTGTTTTATAAAATTTCTGCAAAATAGGTTACAAATTTTAGTTTTTATAGAAATTGTGGAAAATATGTTAGAAATTTTAGTTTTGTTAGAAATTGTGGAAAATATGTTACAAATACTAGTTTCTCGTAGAAATTCGGAAAATAGGTTACAAATTTTAGTTTCCTTTAGAAATTCTAGAAAATAGGTTAGAAATTTTAGTTATTTATCGAAATTGTGCAAAATGTTAGAAATTGTGGAAAATAGGTTACAAATTTTAGTTTTTTAAATTGTGGAAAATATGTTAGAAATTCGGAAAAATAGGTTACAAATTCTAGTTTCTTGTAGAAATTATGGAAAATAAGTTAGAAATTTTAGTTTTTATAGAAATTGTGGAAAATATGTTAGAAATTGTTGTTTTTCAGAAATTGTGAAAAATAGGTTTCGAATTCTAGTTTTGTTTTAGAAATTCTGGAAAATATGTTACAAATTCTCATTTTACAAATTGTAATAAAATATTTTTCCATATTATGTTTTGCAGGTTTGACGCAGGAGGCTCCTGCAGCGAAGGTCCTGCACTCTAGGCTGTTGTCGACTACGTCCTTCGGGACTCTTCGACGAGAGGATCGACAAGTAGCACCAGTGTTACCTGTCCGCGATTTGCGGTACGACACTTGGCACTGTACGTGCTCAGCCTCCGGGGCCATACATGCCTCTTGATGACCAATGGATTCCCAAGTACGTAAAACCACACCTTCTTGGAGTAAATATGAATTCTATAATATTCTATTATATTTTTCATCACACTGACATTCTCTTGAGCAGGCTACGCACAGTTGGACTTCTTCAGCTAGCGCGGTTGGTGCAGGGGGACCTGATGCGCGCGGCTTCGCCAGCAGGACCGCCACACGTGGTTCGGGTTCGACTACTGCACGTACTTGAACTCACATCTAAGCAGTATCCTTTTGTTACGATGACTCTTGTGCGTCCCTGGACGTTGTCTGCTAGGTGGCCAACCGCGAGACCCCGCTCAGCAACAACACCTCTGGCGTACTATTTCTCGGCAGCACGAGGATCCTTCGCCTTCTCGACAGATCTAGCCAGACCGCGTGGTCTTCGAACACAACGAACCCTACTCCGACAACTTAGTCGTCCGCGGGCAGAGCAGCGGCGATGGCAGCGTGCTGTGGCAGTCGTTCGATCACCCGTCGAACACCTTGCTCGCCAGCATGAGGCTTGGCAAGAACCGGCAGCAGACCGGTGCCGAGTGGTCGCTCACTTCGTGGCGCGCGCGGAACGACCCGGCGCCGGGGACTACCGCCAGGTCATGGACAATAGGGGCTCCCGGAATCCGTCTCATGGCAAGGCAACGTCAAGAAGTACCGAACGGGACCCTGGAACGGCCTCTGGTTCAGCGGCGTCCGGAGATGACGTCCTACTCGGAGCTCTTCTCCAATCATGTCGTCGTCCGCCCCGACGAGATCGCCTACTTCTTCAACGCCACGGCCGACGCGCCATTCTCCCTCGTGCTGAGCGAGGTCGGCGTGCTGCAGTGGCTGGTGTGGGACCCTGCCAGCCGCATGTGGAACACCTTCGCAGACGCCGAGGACGTGTGCGACGACTACGCTATGTGCGGCGCGTTCGGCCTATGCGACGTGAACATGGTGTCCACGCTGTTCTGCAGCTGCATCGTCGGATTCAGTCCCGTGAACCTGACGCAGTGGTCGATGATGGAGTCCAGTGGCGGGTGCCGGAGGAACCTGCCACTGGAGTGCGGCAACGGGACGACGACGGACGGGTTCATGGCGGTGCGGGGTGAAGCTCCCGGACACGGACAACACGACGGTGGACATGAGCTCGACGCTGGATGAGTGCAGAGCAAGGTGCTTGGCCAACTGCTCGTGCGTGGCCTACGCCGCCGCCGACATCCGTGGAGGAGGCACTGGCAGTGGCTGCGTCATGTGGACGAATGACATTGTTGACGTCCGGTACGTAGACATGGGGCAGGATCTATACGTGAGGTTGGCAAAATGCTGAATTTGGTGATGGTAATGGTAAGCATGAGTTACAAGTACCAATTTTTATTACTAAGAGATTCATCATTCTTCTAGAGTTTCGTCATCTATTTCATTCGCTTACATATTTTCTGCAGCTAAAGGGAAGAGGAGGATGTGGTGATTCCAGACATAGTGGATGAAGTATACAAGCTCACTGAAAAGAAGGACAAACTCTTTATTTCATGCTGCAAAGGTTACAATCCATGCGGGTGGGGGCTAATAGGAGATCACCATTCATGTTTAACACCAAGGTAATATACAACATTCATTTAAAGTTGCACCAAGAAGTCTTTTCCCACAACTATCTCTTAGCACCAATTAATTGTTCCATCATATGTTTTGTAACACATGTGCATCCTCAGCTTGCAGAGTTTTGCGTTACGACTTGTACAGCCCATTCAAAGAGATTAATCAACAAGTTTAGACTAAGAAGATGAAAAGCTTTGGACCACAATTAGTTGAAAAGAGACGGTTCTTTCTACTTAAAACCGGAGATTTAAATTCATCCAGAAAGAGAGTAAATTCCAACAAAAATATCGAATCTTGAATTACATTGCCGAAAAGCTGATAGATAGTACAACCATAAAAAATAACAGTTACTGCTACAAGGAATTGTTCAACTAAGCAACAATTTCTCACTGCTAGATGAGTGTTTACTTATTGCAGTACAGTTAAATCAAACATCAAATAGATACATAAATAACCTTTATTTAAATCCAAAAGAACTCTACAACTTATGCCAACACTTTAAAAGTAGTCATAACCATACTACAAATAAACTCAAAAGAACTTCTGAAATAGTGTGATTGGGTAATACCCCAGTAGCCTCATCAGAGTCATCTGAAGTTCAATTACCACCAGAAATCTGACCCTCATAACGAGCTCAGAAGAGATGTTCCGCGAAAAGGAGGTATCTATATTTATCCATCCGATGTGAGGTTCGATTTCTGTAGTAAGCGAGGAACTTAACAGCTAGAATCAAACAAAACAGCATAAGATTGAGAATGGTCTGATTTTGGAGTGGATCAACCTCTAGAGCAGTAAGGTCCTCAATCTGAAATGGGGAGAGCTGGTTTCGATGCAATGAGTTGTAGGATAGGATAGCTAGTGCCCAGGTGTAAGTTTAGAGTCGGTTGCTCCTGACACTATTTTTCCAATCGACTATATGAGGAACAATGTACATACAAACTGTGGCAGACACAGGATTTCAAAAGTGTAAGCCTCATTGGTGTTTTGTTTTATCATACTAATTCTCATCGTTATCTACTTACTAGCACCATTTTGACTTTGAACAATTTAAGTTTTTTACTTCTTTCACTTTTGTTAATGAAATTGTATTTCCTAACAGCATAGAACATAAGAATATAATTAAGCATGCCTTCTTATTTCACTAATTAAAATTCATGAAATTAAATCAGAAAAATATCAATGACTTTGAAGGTAACTAATAAATGCTAAAAATGCTAGTGGTCAAATCATGGTTTGATGAAGCGGGGTGTGAGTATGTGGGCATGGAGGAAAGAGCCCTTTATTTATAAGCTAGGAAGCCGCAAATATCCATGGTTCCATACTCTTCCATGGTTCTACACTCTTTAAAAGAAAAACTTAGAAATATTTCTAGGATTAAAATCCTAACCCTCTGATCAGCAGCCCACAAAGACAAATGCGTAGATGTTTCACCCATGAGCCATTTAGGATTTTGCAATAAATCATCAAGACATCAAGGATTTGACAAAATGCAAACAAATCAAGGAGACACTCACTCATAGCCATGTAGTACCCACAAAGCTGTTGTCATGCGCTAGTGTCTTTGTTGTCTTCTAGGATCATCTGTGTTGCGGCGTGACATCATGCGGGACACAAGGCTATTCGTGATGAACAACTTGAAGGCTAGTGCTGGGAGCTCCTAAAATATGGGGGCCTGGTAGGGACGCCCCACTTGCACTGGTTCATATACGACCCTGAATTGCCACATGCCACCAAGAAAAAAGTTCATGAAACAAGATGGTAGAGTATGAATACTTCCTTAATCCATACCTACACATCTCAACTCTTAAGTAGCTACATGAAAAATTGCAATTGGTTTGATGAGGAGGCTTTGAAAATCGAGTTTATGTGTTCATCAATAATACGTAAAAATCCTCTGATAAATGTAGCGACAAGTCATTCAAGTATTTTATCTCCCATGCTATCCCTTAGCTTCTTACAAAAAAATTAATTGCAAACAATATCATTAAACTCTTGAGAGGACAAAACACTAGAATTAGAGATGGGTGTCAGGTTTCTCTCACAGTCCCACTAGGAAGGTCAATGGCTACTATGGGTATGTATCCTATGTGGTAGGGGTCATTTAGTTTATGTTCTATCCGCCATGCCAACGTGTCGGCATGCCTTTTTCAAAGGATTACACCACACGTGTCGCCTCTCATGCGCCGAAATAAATTAGCATGGGCAACATTCTGTCGCATGCCAAATATTGGCTCCCATCCAACAAACTCACCATGTCGGTCAATAACCAATTATTTGGTCAAGTAAGCATCAGTTGTGAACCAAACGATCATATGCATACTTGCATTCCTCAAGCCAACAACAAGTAATTATCTAATTGAGCTTAACACAGAGGGTAAGATCCTACTAAGGAGGAGCTTAGAACACTTTGGAGCAAGCTATTTCTTTTTGTTTTGAGCTGAAATATACTCAATGTGACCTAAATATGAGAGTATACATATATGTATATGCAAACTATATATAGTTTTTTTTAAAAAATTATTGGGTGTACATGTGTACACCCATGTCCATTAGCTGGTCCGCCCATGCCATCACATGCCCCCCGTTAAGCTCGTGAAGCAAACACCAAGAGCTTCCGCCATGATAATCTCCTGGATCGTGATAGAATGAACTCTTTACGATCTCCGAGGCGATGTCATATCTGGCATTCGGGTCAATTTCACTAGGCAAAAGGAGAATATTATCAACAATGGTTGCCAAACTTGGTTGCTCGGGTATTGAATATTATTCTATACCCGTGATATAGAATATAAATATATACATATATATGAGAAATTAATCTAATTATAGAAGGAAATCAAACAAATTCCAAACAATATCTCGACATCGTTTGATCTCTATTCTAACCAATGGGTCTAGATTGTTTTAGTGCATAGTTCAGTATATAAGGATAGATTGTTTTCGTGATTTAAATATGGAAGAAAGATTCTATGAAGAGATTAACTCGTTATATGTGATCGACAGCATCTCTACATGCATTTAATCTAGATAGTTTGTTAATTGTATTTGCTAAATGTCCTTTTACAATATGTTTTATTTAAATATGGGAAAGAGATAAAGGGCAAGAGACTAATATGTTGCATGTGGCAGACACGACATGATAGTTAGACGATTTTTATTTGAAGTAAAGAGATTTACTATGTTAGATGTGATGAGATGGTTTATGTTTAATCTCTCAACAGTGGTACATGTGGGTAATTGAGACATAGATATAGTGGGGTTATTTGTTATTTTCATACTGGTATAGAGCAACTCCAACATTTGGCAAACCAACTTGGCTTCCATCTAATTTTGACAAAACAAGAAAAATTGATCTCCAGTTTGGCAAACCAACGTAGCAAAATAGAAACTTGGCAAACTCACCTCCCGCATATCGCGCGGATCGTGGTTGCCATCGACGTTTTCGTAGGTAGGAGGGTGAAAAAAGAATAGAGAAGGATTTACGATGTACGTTTTCAAGAGGTGGAAGAGTATTAACATAATTTTGTTTCTCTCAGATTCCCGATGTAAGTTAGATTTGGTTTGGCAAGTGAATTACGCCAAATTGTTAGAGATGAGCTCTTTTTTACTTGGCATATCTTTTAGAAGTTGGCAAACACAAGATTTGCCAAGTAAAATTTGGCAAACTCTTGGAGATGCTCTAAGTGAGTAATTTTAGAAACAAAGTATATGCAACGACGTTAAAATTAATGAAACTTTTTAGGATGTCCACCTAGGATTCTTAGGTGGCTTCATGTGGAGACTTCTCTTTTTAGAGTGTCCACTTAGGATTCACTGTGGAGGTTTTTACTACACAATACCACCCAACGGTAGTACGGTGGTATTATCGATTTTTCAGTTTTTACTATGGGTAAAATGGTAATTTGCTCGATGTATATTATTTGGAAAAATTTCCCGCTGCCAAGGTTACGTAAAAGACTTGATTTCATATATTACAACAATATTATTTTGTATATTTCGATAATACTCATATACTATCGATACCACCTATGAATACCACCCATACCACATTAAAAACCGGTGGTACAGAATAAATCTCAACCATCGATCCTTACATATAGGTCTTTTTTATTACATACGAGTCCTTTTCAACTGGTGGTACAAAACCTCTTCATAGGTGACTTTAAGTCTCCAATTAGTAATAAGATAAGATAGAATCAGTAGGGACTTATCCCTCCGTTTCTTAAAAAAAAAAGTGGACCGTCTCAATGGGAATTAAAATGCATTGTCTGGAATGGATATTATTAGTATCACTCACTAGTCACTATACAATTTCATTCATAAACTTTTATCCGTCCAATCAAATCCAGTGTTATACACATGATAAGCTCACACAGCCACCTAGCAAGAAGCAATTCATTAATTCACTTGTCCATACGCGATTTTGCAATGAGTAATTCAGGTGGGTTTGTGCTCTCCATTGACGTAAAAGAATCTAGCGGCCCCTTCTAGTGTGGTGAGGTTCGTGTCATTTACGGACGGTTCCCTGTTATCACCAGACTTTCCAGGTTCGTAGTCCCCAAGTGCAAAATATACAGGTTGCTTTGGTGTTGGAAGTGAGGTCGTTTTGTTCTCTAGCATGAACACAACCTCGACAAGAATGGCCTGCAGTTCGGCCTGTCTTGAACACACAAGAGTGCTATATGGATGCATCGTGAAACTTCATCGAGGGAGCAATCCTCCACTACAGATGAGTCCACCAGATCTTCTATTTTCCCTTCTTTCCACAAGTTCCATGCCTGAACCATGACACAATTTCACAGTGAGCTCATTTTTTTCGTGAGTATATTGATGCAGTTCTGAATTCTGAGCATCTCCCAGTACTTACATATTCTATAAGGTTAAGAAAATCCATGATAGGATGCGGTGATGTGATCTTTAAACCACTTACAATCTCCAACATCAGAACACCAAAGCTGTAGGTATCAGACTTGACTGAAAAGGCACCTTCCATTGCATATTCAGGAGACATGTAACCACTGTGCAAAAGATTTCACCAAAAAAAAAAAGGATTGCATATTTTTGAAAATGTAAACAAACCACATATATCTGAAGAGTTAGCAGTGCATGAGTTACTTACTAAGTCCCTACAAGGCGGTTGGTATTTGCTTGGAGCTGGTCACCGCAGAGTATCCTAGCCATGCCAAAGTCTGATATCTTTGGGCTCATCTTCTTATCTAACAAGATGTTGCTTGCTTTTAGATCTCTATGAATTATAGTTAATCTCGAGTCCTGATGAAGATACATAATTCCTCTAGCTACCCCCTGGATTATCTTCAACCTTGTCGGCCACAGAAGCATTGATTTTCTTGCAGAGTCTAATAAGAATGACATGAAACAATGCATATCAGAAGGATGTGCACATTTTCTTGCTGGATTTTTCTAACAGTATGAAGAATTTGAAATAGGATGTACCAAAGAGGAAGTAATCCAAGCTTTTGTTGGGCAAGTACTCGTAAACTAACAGCTTCTCATCTTCATGGATACAGAAACCAATAAGCTTAACTAGGTTCTTGTGCTGCAACTTGCAATCAAGACTACTTCATTTCTGAACTCCTCTGTCCCTTGCCCAGAACCCTTGCTAAGTCTCTTGATGGCTACTTCCTTGGTGCCTTCCAACATTCCCTACAATTTAATTTCATCATGCAGATATTCAGATTTTTTATTTCCAATAATATATTTTTCTAGTAAAACTTTTTACTAGTACCTTATATACTTTGCCGAAACCTCCTTGCCCAAGCATATTGCAATCAGAGAAATTATCCGTTGCTGCGACAATGTTTTCAAAGCTAATAAATGGGAACTCTATATTCTTGTCCCCAGCTTCATCCTTAGAATTCAAGTAGTCTAACATTATTCTCTTCTCAACTTTTTCTTTTGGCGTTGGCCTGTGGTAGAAACTGGAAACATTAATGGATTCCTTTTTTCCTCACCATTTACACAGTAACGTATTTTTTAAATGAGGGTTCTTTTCTTTGTACCTCTTCTTTTACATGTGCAGACGAGGGCTCCGAATGCGACTAGCAGCAGACATGCTGTAATTGGGAGTAAAATCTTCAGCAAATTGCTCGTCTTTTGAACTGCACATGGAAATGTATCCTGTCAGAAACTCAAATTGACTGCATAAAGCGTCTCTTGCAATTGTGTGAGTGTACTTTATTTTTATGTAATGTGTGTTTACTGTGCACATGGTTCCATAACTGATCTATGAATTATTTACCTCTAAAAGGTGGACCTGTGAACATTCAGGAAACCTAATAATTATCACCCAAACAGATATCCCGCGGATATTACTGTTTGGACATCTTCTTCCTCTTTTCTTCCTACTTTGGTGGAGTCCAAACAAACACAAAGACTTATGGTGTACTGTTATGGCTTATTTGATGTCAATAGTTATGTTTCAAAATCCATTTCAGAGCATGTTGTGATTTTAGGGCTTGTTGAGAAAGAGGATACTGGAAGGAAAAAAAACTCATTGGGATTTTTCTAAAACTTTGTTGGATCATTCTCAAGCTTAGTAGGGTCTCACACATTAACAGGCCATAGAGCGACCGGTGTTGACTGTTGATGTGGAATATTGTTTACACTGAGGAAAAGAAATTAAGATGAGGTGTACTGGAACGTCATACCAGGAGATTGACCAAGCCTGATGTACAAGTTCTCTGCAACTGCAAAGCTCTTCCCCATGTCGATGAGATTCCCAGTCCAAACCAAACACCTTGATGTGTCGCCTATAGTGCCAGCATTGCTAAGGTTGGCGTAGGCATATGCCACACACGAGCAATCCGTTGTGCACTCGGCTGCACACTGGTCGAAGCTTCTATTCCTAATGTGCAAGAACTTGTCAGGAACCTTCATATTAGGCATGGTTGTGAAATAGCTCTCCTTTCCACAGTTTAGCGCTTCCTTTCTTCGGCATCCTCTGGAGAAGTTGAGCTGATCAACAACCTCGAAACCGTCAGGGCAGTGGCATGTCGGGATCGCCTCCGTGTGGTCGCAATAGCCGAACGGGCCACAAGAGGCATAGAGATCACAATGAGCCGTCGGACGCTCAGCAATGACTGCCCATGACGATGTGGTGTTGCTCCTGCTCCAAATCAGCAACCTCAACTTGCCTGTGTAGTCTAATGAAATACGCATGTAGGGTGAGCCAGGTGAGACTGTGTACTTGTAGTATAGCTCGTCCCTTGTGTTGACCATCTCTTCGTACATGACGATGGAGCTACCGTTGCTCTGGTATGTGCCACCGGTTACTGCAAACCCATTGACAATAGATAAACGGGTGTACGGCAGACTCCCCTTCCAGATGAACAGCTGAAGGTTCGAGCTGGGATCCATGCCTAAGGAGAAGTCCCCAGTAGATGGATCATCAGGGCCCTTCCAAGCAAAGAGGCGTCCAACCACCTGTGCCTTGTAGATCAGCGGGATCTTCGTGTTTGGAAGTAAGGTGTCGGTGGGATGATCGATGCTTTGCCATATGTCTGTGCCGTTGGGCGACCGGAGCACAAAGTTACCTGTGTCGAGTAGAACCGCAACGGCTCCATCAGCACCACCAGCGGTGGTGGTGTTCGTCGCCATCCAAACAGTGCGTCCTTGGGGTCGAGCAACACCATCTCTGAGCTATTGGTGACGGTGAGCTTCACTGATGAAGGGTTGGAGATTGGGCTGTCACGATTGGCGACCCACACGACGGTGTCGGGGATGTTGTGGTACCAGATTCCAAGGTATAAGCTCTTGCTGGAGTTGGTTGGGGAGAAAAAGCCGAGAGCAAGTCTCGACCTCCGAGATGAGCATGTTGCCAGGGAGAGTGAGGTTGCTTGTGTTAGCCGGTCATTGGACTCGGACTCGCAGAAAGAACTCAGGATCAAGAATAGGAGGAAGAAAACATAAGGTTGGCCATGTCCATTGGGTTCTCTCCTGTCTATTGCTTGCCTCTGAACTGTGAAGACAGTAGCATATAGCCATGGAGTAGTTGGACCATGAGAAACAGAGGCATACTTTGGAGTTGTTGGATTATCTGTCTCACCCAAGGCGTCAAATCGAAACGTGGCTCTCAAGTAATTAAGACGCGGAGAAATACTGTATAGGACGGGAAAGTCCGCAATAATTTAATCCGTCCTGTGAGAGTGAAACTACTTAAACGCACTACCTAATGCAATAATTCATAACGTGATAATGCAATTCGTCCTGACTCGCTCCCGACAACACTCATAACGATTCAATTTAAAGCTCGAAAGGAATCAACCCTTTTTGGTGAAACGGCTACCGCGAACAGTGGACAAAGAGCGTAGATCCTCCTTGAAGGAATAGTGGTGTACTTTTTGGTGGATTGTGTGACTCAAGAGCGGAATCGAAGAATTTTTCAACATAGTTCTTTGGATGCATTAGCAGTGGCTAATTTGATCAAAGAGGATGTTCAACAATTCCAGCAAGCCACGCCCTTGGGAACGGCCTCTACAATTCAAGCTTCAGATGAGCAGCGCCTTTTGTAGTAGACTTAGTCTTAGTTGGTTTAGTTGTTCTTTTGGTGTGGACCCGATGATAGCTGTGATTTTTGCGCCGGGTGGTTAGAGGCGGAGTTGTGAGTTGGTGTTTCTTTGATTTCTTTTTTTCGTTATGGGGTTTTTTGTTTTGTTTGTTGTCTGTTTCTCTTCTTCTAATAAAAATTACGGCAAATCTCTTGCTTCAAAGAAAGGAATCAACCCTATAACGTGCATATGTTGTTGTTGGAGGTCTCTTGTCATGTAAAAGATCTCTTTCTGAAACCGAAACCTATTGTTGTAATCTGGAGGTTTAGCTTACCCTCTTATTGTTTAAAAATATTGGTGTGATCAACCTATTTTGATGTGAAAGTGGTAGGTCTTAAAGTTCATTTGGATCTTTATTCAGTTATAATCTTTCCCAAAGGGGTTTGGAAGAGATTGTATATGGAAGATTAATTCCTACAAATTTGTTACAAAATTAATGAGGTTTTTCAGTACACAATACCACCTGTGACTAGGTTGAAAAGGACTCGTATGTAATAGAAAAGATCTATATGTAAGGATCTCACGGTGAGAATAATTCTGTACCACCGATTTTTGTGTGGTATGGGTGGTATTCATAGGTGGTATGGGTAGCATACTGAGTATTATCGAAATGCAAAATGGTATGGGTAGTATCAAAACCCCAAAATAAACAGCAAAAAATCTTTTAAGAGGTCACGCATTTTTCGCCCATGGTTCCACACTCATATTTTGATTCTACTCATATTATATCAAATTAAAACTTTTCAGCTACAAAGTTTCCTAACTTTCAGATTAACAACTTTCATGTTGGGAGTTTTTCCATTTGAGGTCGTTTTACGAATTTAATTTCAAATTTGAGAGATTCAAATTTGAATTTCATTGACAATATGATTTCAAATAAAAAAGTGTAAACTACAAAGTTTCATAACTTCTCAGGATCTACAACTTTCATGTTGAGAGTTTCTCCATTTGAGGTCGCTTTGAAAATCATAATTTTCAAGTGTTTTGTGTGCATCTCTGGCGGGCGGCATAAGCCACCCGCTAGCATAAATAGGACCATTTGTGCTGGCGGTTGGCTTATGTGACCCGCCAGCACTGTGCCTTCACTGCTGGCGGGCGACATAAGTCACCCGCCAGCACAAATTGGACCATTTGTGCTGGCGGGTGACTTATGTTGCCCGCCAAACTAGGCCTTCACCGCTGACGGGTGCAAAGCCGACGCCTACCATGCACCACGGTCAAGGGTGCGTGCACCGCTACCACGCTAATTTCTATGTGCCAGTACAAATCGTTTTTGGCGTAGTGCGGGTGACGGGTGAATGGAGGGAGGAGAAATTTTTTTTCCAAATAATATACATCGAGCAAATTATTATTTTACCCATAGCAAAAATCCGAAAAAATTAATAATACCATCGTATTACCACTGAATGGTATTGTGTACCGTAAAAGACCTCAAATTAATCCCCCTCGACCCCTCCTAATATAGTATGGGATTAATTAAGGCCTTAGAGTGGTTATGAAGGGCCACAGATATTACTGCAGAAAAAAAATAATGATATAGAACTGTGTGTACCTATAGAGAGTCAGCCAGGCGAAGGTACAAATTCTCACCAATACCCTGATTTCCTGTGTCGACAAGGTCCCCGATCCAAATTAAACACCTTGAAGGGTCGGCCATAGCGCCAGCGTTGCTGCTGATCTTGGCATAAGCGTACGTTACACACGAGCAGTTTCTACTGCACTCGGCTGTGCACTGGTCGAAGCTTCTGTTTTGACGTGCAAGAACTTGTCCGGAACCTTCATCCCGGGCAGGGTAACAAAATGATTTTCCTTCTCGCATTTCAATGCCTCCTTCCTCCGGCATCCTCTTGACGTGCAAGAACTTGTCCGGAACCTTCATCCCGGCAGGGTAACAAAATGATTTTCCTTCTCGCATTTCAATGCCTCCTTTCTCCGGCATCCTCTTGACAAGTTAAGACCATCGATGGGCTCGAACCCGTCAAGGCACCGGCACGTCGGAGCTATCCCTCTAAAGTCGCAATAGCCAAACGGGCCACACGAGTTGTAGAGATCGCACTCACGGGGAGCCTCAGAGATGCCTATCCATGACGACGAGTAGTTGTTCCAGGTCAGGAACATCAGCTTGCCTGTGGAGTCGAGCAAGACGCGTGTGTAGGGCGATCCTTCGGAGACTGAGTACATGAAGTAGAACCCATCCCCTTGATTAACGATGGTTACATAGTATACGATAGAAGAAGTTGTGTTGCTCCGGATCCGGTAGGTATCGCCGCTCACGGAAATGCCTCTAAACACAGTGGTGCGGTAGTATGGTGAGGCCCCTTTCCAAACAGAGATCTGAAGGTTTGAGCTGGGATCTGCGTTGCAGGAGAATTCCCCGGTTGATGGATCATCAGGACCCTTCCAAGCAACAAGGTGCCCAACCACTTGTTCCTTGTAGTTAAGCACAACCTTCATGCTTGGAAGGATGGTGTCTGTCGGGTGATCAAAACTTTGCCATATGAAAGTGTTACCCGGTGACCGAACGACGAAGTTACCCGAGTCGAGTAGCACCGCAACAGCTCCACCAGCACTCTCAATGGTGGCGTTGTTCACCGTCCTCCAAAGGGCGCTGCCTTCGGAGCTGGACAACACTAGCTCTGCACTATGGGTGATGGTGAGCTTTGCTGATGGAGTTGTGATTGGGTTGTCACGATTGGCAACCCATACGACGGTGCACTCAGGGAGGTTGTGGTACCAAATCCCAATGTATGAGCTCTTGATCTTGGAGTAGGATGGGGAGAAGAAGCCGAGAGCGAAAACACCACTCTTGGAGATGAGCTTGCCATCCGCTGAAAGTGGCTTGGCTTGTGTCAGTTGGTCATCAGATTGACAGAACGAACACGAGAATAGGAGGATCAGAACGGGGATGCAGGTTAGTGCCATGTCTATAGCATTGGGTCTGCATGCGAGGTGTGTAGAAGAGGGTAGTATATAGATATGATG